>JAVKLA010000088.1:12880613-12899675 GCA_034782735.1 Sagittarius serpentarius
ATTACCAGCAGCTGAGTCCTCTTCTCTTGATGCAGCTTGTGGGGTGTTGCTTGGGGATGCACGCTTACCCAATGGTCTCAGCAAGGTCAGGGCCTGGCTGATATTTCTAATAGATGTTTTTCTTGTGGCTTTTTGCATGTTAAAGACAAAATAACCATGATTTAATCGTGGCAGAAATGCAGCTGGGTAGAGCAGAGCGTGGCAGCTGTTGAACAATGCCCAGCCACTGCACAAAGGTTCGGGGCAGCAGACTGCTGGAACTGTATCCTATTGAAATTGCAGATTAAGTTACTGCAAACGCGCAGGATTGCTTCCCTCTGGGCCTGCAGTTCTGCTGCCAAATTGGTTTAATATGACAACTTGTTTGTGCGTGAAACACTTAGAACTGGAAGAGACGTAGTGGTGGAGAGCGAAAATAAATACCGTGGGGAAGAAGCCTGCATGGAGCGTGGGAGGGATGGCTGCATAGCCCAGGAGTCTTTGTCTGCTCTGCCTTGGGTGAAGTCCAGGCTTGGTGCTCTCCCCTAAATCTACTCAGTGTCACGCACACCTCAGGGGCTTCTGGTGACCAGACAGGTAGCTTGGATTGTTTCCTGATAAGAAACCTTGGCACTGTATAGCTGGGAAACTGTGGTTTTAAGTTGCCACGAGACATGGGTGGCCCTGAAGGGCAAACTTTTGAGGTTTTGTGGGAAGCTGCAGGAGCAATTGTTCTTGAAAACTTGCCTACAGAGGAAGGGTAGGCACTGATGGGAGCAGGAGCAGTGGCATGTGCATCGAGCCACAGCGTGGAGGTGACCTTAGGGTCTCCGTGCTCGCAGGGAAAGATCTCTCACCCCAGTCGAGCACTCCGCTCGTGGACTTTGACAAGAGACTCCCCAGTTCTTACTGGGCTGCTTGCTAACACTGCTTCTGAGCTTTCCTTGCTTTGCACGCTGGGTCTTGCTCTGTGCGTTTGCAAGCAATGTTTCAGATCGTGTCCTGCAGGTTGGATTTTCTCACTTGGGTTTCCTCCCAGCTCTTACGCTCTGTCTGTGGCTCCTTCCCCTGTCCCAGCCGTCTGCCTGCAGCACCGGCACCTGGAGCAGACCCTGCTGCTTTGGAGGAAGGCATTGCAGTCTTGTTAACGAAATCTGAAAACATGAAGTTTGCAATTATTGCAATCTCGAGGGCTTGGAAGTAGCAAGTTCTGCCAAGTGCCGTGGGATATGTCTGGCATCCCTTGTGCCCAGGAGACGCTAGGCAGGGTAAAACTACTCCGTGCTGATCCTGTTCTAACCATCTGGGTTGGGCTCTTCCCCCAAAGACCAGTGTGAGGTTATAAAACTCCACTTGCTTTGGACACTCCATGGCTTGAACTCTTACAGGGTTTTTTTGCCTCAAGAAGTTACCTAACAATGTTACTGGCTGTTATTCCTTGTTGACATCTAGTTTGCTTTTTTGGTAGTTTTTTAATCAGACTACTCAGTACAGGAAAACTTAGTATTTCCAGTTCTGGGGAGTAATTGAAGGAAGCAAAAATGGGCAGTTATACAAGGGCGGAATTTTTTTTGAACAATATCCCACAGACCTGTAGCACCACTTATTACTGGAGTGTTTTTGCTTCCCCTGCCCTGCTTTGAAGGCAAGAAAGGAGAAGGGGAAGTAGCTGATGTGTCTGAGGCTTTGAGGTGTTCTGCTCTCTGAGTAGAGTTTCTTTAGAGGTTTTTTCCAAGCATTCCTTGCTCCAGAGGATCGCTGTAGCCTCTTACAGCCCTGGTCATGGTAAATCTGTGCCTGCTGACACACTTGCATTTTTAGCAGCAAGTCGTTAAACCCTTCACCCCAAGTACTTCTGCTCCTGGGTCCCGATTGCTCCCACCTGGAGGCAGGTGATGTTTCATTTGGAGTGTTCTGCTGTGGTAATGGTGGAGAAACCTCGAGAAGTACAAGTCTCGGGGGCACGTGGAAATGGTAGGCTGGCCTGCCATGGCTTTGGGGGAAGCAGTGGGGAGGGTGGGGGCCTGCAATGGCTTTACTGGCTGCCTCGCCCACGCAATCGTTCAGTCTTGGTGCTGCCTTTTGTTTTCGGTTTCTAACAGTCTGTTCTCTCTTCTCCCCTGACCCACCACAGAGTTCTACCTTGTAAATACTGTTATTTGTATATACTGTAAATGATGACATCGGTGGGCACTAACCGAGCCCGGGGGAACTGGGAGCAGACACAGACACAGAGCCAGACACAGCACAAGCAGCGGCCGCAGGTAAGGGCAGCGTCCATGGAAACCAGTTAGCTTGGAGGTGGAGACCTGGCACTCCTGCCTGGCCCAGCGCTAACGGCTGGGCTTGGGCTTGGCCTAACGAACGTTCTGCGTGCTGCAGGGTGCTGCTCACAGAGCCAGGTTAATTGGGCGGCCACTGACAGTGGGGTTTCTGCATCAGTGTCTCTGAGCGGGCGCCGGGGCTGAGATCTGGTTTTACTTCCATCTGACCACTCCCCGTTCACTTTCATGAACACAGGTGGCTGAGAAGCCGCCTGCAGTGGGTCTTGGTGTTCTGGTGGTGGTAAGGTCTGCCTCAAAATGGACATGGTTAAGGTGATTGTCGCTCACCCAGTGCCACGAGGCCATCCAGCGGTATGTCCCTTTCTTCCAGACTCCCCTCGCTTGCTCCTCTTCCATCTGACTTTCTCTCTGAAGCTTTCCTCTTTCTGACCCTTGTTTGCGCATCCTCTTCATCGTATTGATTGCTTTCCAGAGATCTCAGGGAAGCGGTATGGCCTTCGGAGGAAGGTTTGTTGGAAATGTGCCGCTCTAACTGCGCGCTCTCTCTGCGTTCGATTTCTTTAGGCCACTGCGGAACAGATTAGACTTGCACAGATGATTTCGGACCACAATGACGCTGACTTTGAGGAGAAGGTGAAACAAGTGAGTGCAGAAAGTGAGGGTGAACCCTGACAGGAAGGCAAGATTGATGTTGACAGTACCGTGAATGCTGTGCGGGGTGGGAGGGACATGGCTGAATTTCCTTTGACTGGCTTCTTCCCCAGAATGCAGGGAACACTGTTATCCTGAGAAAAGGAGGTTATAGGTTCGGTTGTGGTGGAACAACGGTAACTCAGAAATTCCCACCCGCAGTTGCTTCTCGAGGGTGCATAATTAAGCCAAGAAGGCTGGGGAAACTCCCACACCCTGACACTTCTTTGTAGGATTTCTGGTTTGGGATTCAACTTGCTTGCCTCCTAAGAGATCCACAGGGATTTTGGTGCCTTCTTGGTTTGGAACATGCTGACTGTGGTGTTGTCTTCTCTGTAGCTGATTGACATCACAGGCAAGAACCAGGATGAGTGTGTTATTGCTCTGCATGACTGCAACGGAGATGTTAACAGAGCCATCAACGTGCTGCTGGAGGGCAATCCGGACACGGTAGGATTGGGTCCTGTAACTCTGGTGAGGCCTAGTTCAGTGTCACTGCATATTTGGAGACAAGACGTACAGTAATGTCTAGATAACGAGAGCCAAAATGACTGGTTCCACAAGTAGCGTGTAGAGTGTGATTGTGTCCTGGCTTCTTAACGTTGCTCTCTGTAGGCTTGCACAGAATATGAGCGTGGCCAGCAGGCCAAAGGAATAGAGGGGAAAATGCAATAAATCATTTACTTCCTATTCCTTTGGAATCCAAGCACTTTGACAGCAGTACCGCGGCATCTGTATAAGCTTTCACGCTGCTGTGAGTGTGAAGTAACTTATCTTTTCCCACGAGGGCCGAGTGACCTGTGTTGAAAGGCAGGTATGTGTCAGCTGTGGTTCCTTTCTGTTAGAGTAATGCAGTTTTGTGTCTCTGGCCCTAAACATTTGCTTCTCAGCAATGCGCTGACTGGCTTGTGTGCTGCTGCCCATCCTATGTTTTTGAGGGTCTTTTTGCTGTTTGTTTTTCTGTGGGGTTAGGCTCGACTGCTCACTCATGCAGGTGCCTGTCTCGGGCAAGCCGAAGTCGGCTCTGAGAACAAGTGAGTGCTTGCTCAGGAGGACCTTCCACCTGGTGTGTGGGATGTCATTCATTTTGTGACAAAGACAGCAGAGACGCAAGTTCTGTTACAGGCCAGTAAAAAGCCTATGAATATCAGGTCCTTCCAAACTGCCGCTGACCAAACGTGTCTTCCCAGCACCCTGGTTTGGCTGAAGCCGCCTCAGCTCTTTGTAGAGTTGAGGCTCCAAATATCACTTCAGAATACTATGCATTAGCTCATTTTTTTTCCTCATTGTTAGCCCTGAGTGTAGATGAATGAGCTGGACACCTCAGACTATATTCTTTGTAACGTAGCTGCTCCCCAGCGTCAGGTGCTTTGCTAGCTTTGGCACCGGCCAAGTTCAGTATAGCGCACGTAAGTGTTCTTCCTTGCCTTTAGAGGGCCCTTTCCATTGATAACTGAATAAAACAGCTGTTGGAAAATCCTTTTAGAAAGGGGGATGATATAAATGTGCATTGCTGAGGCAAAGCTCTGCCGTGACTGTGTTTTCTTCCACATCCCTTGTAACCGGCAGCTTCCGGTTAAATGACGAACCCCTGCTATCACAGCAATTGCATTTTCTAGCTAAACACATTGCTTATGAAAATAGCATCCCGGATAGTTATGTAGCAGTACCTCCTGTATTCGAGCAGCTGAAATGCCCAGCAGTGAGAGATACGCAGGGCAAGTCTCGGCTACTGCGGAAGGTTTGTAGAGGCAGAAACGGAGTTGGCAGAGCAAAGCCCTCGAGTGCCTGCCACTTCTCCAGCCCGCAGTGCCATGGGGGGCCTGCGGGCTGGTACCTGCATCGCTGAGCACAGGCAGCGTCTGCACTGTAATTGGTCAAAGGTCTTGGAGCTGCTTCTGGCCTGGATTCAGCTTGTGGAGCAATCCCGTAAAGGGGATTTTCTGATAAGAAACAGACTCGCTAATTGCTCAGATACTCTCGTGCTGATGAAGATAGCTCACCTGCTGAGCTAGTTACTCATAATGTACCGTATTTTAAACAGTAAAGGAGCTGGCGTGATCTTAGCATTGGGTTAGATTTGGCTTAGAATTACAGTATTCAAAGTAAATATTTTCCTAAATTTCCTTCTGAGCCAGATACCTATGGAGAGAGACTTCAGAAGCCTTGGGTTTGAAGGCAGTTTGTGCCTCTGTGGTGGTGGGTTTTTTTGGTCACTGTCCCTGCATGTTGCCATCCAAAACCAACTGTTTACTTGTTGGCCAGTTATGTTTTCAGGTGTTTGTCAATGACTTGTGACTATTTTTAATTGTTCTAACAGTGTGCAGCATCAGTTTAAGAGTATGAAACCACTGCAGACTGTCATAGAAGAAACTGATGCGGGCCCACGGCAATAAGCTGGGGGGGGTGCTTAACTTACAGTTGAGCTTGGGATGACTTGAACTTGTCTGTTGGATAAATTCTGTGATACTCTTCTCCATGTGAGCTCCTGTTTAGGGGAGGGGTTTTGCTAAATCACTGCATCTGAGAGAACAACTTACCGTGAAATGTTGACTGCAGAGCACTTTGGAACATTTACCTGGGTTATTCTGAGAGCTCCCCAAAACAGTGACCTACGTGAAATGGCAGGGGTTTTTTTTTTTCCCCTCAACAGGGTAAATTTATCCATGCTTTGAACTTGAGTAAGTATTATGCCCACTCTATTTAAGAGGTTTAGTAGATCTTTGCAGAAATAGAATAACTTATCTCCTTGTTACCTCAAACTGCATGCCAGTCAGCTGTAAGAAAGCTTTACTTGAAGGAAGAAGCTGTACCGTGTGTAGGCTGATAGACTCTTCAAAAAAAAAAAAAATTGGGCTGGAAACCATTTTTCTGGAGACCGTTGTTACATCTTCTGTAGCATGTTTAGATATGTGTATATTTGCATCTCACATCAATCGCACTACGATTAACTTTTTTCTCCTCTGCAAACCTTCAGCATTCCTGGGAAATGGTCGGGAAGAAGAAGGGTGTCTCAGGACAGAAGGAGAGCGGACAGGCAGAACCCAGTGAAGAAAGCAAAGAAAACCGGGAGAGGGATCGGGATTTCAGCAGACGACGTGGTGGGCCACCGAGGCGGGGGCGAGGTGCCAGCCGTGGAAGAGAGTGTATGGACTTGCCCTTTAATAACACCCGTAACTGTCACAGTGCACACCGAGGCACTTTGTGCTGCCTAAAAGCTGTCAGTAAAGCTTCTTGGGCAGACACGTCTTCAAGAAAAAAACATCCTTGCCGTGTATGGTGATATGTTTGATGCTCCCCTGTCTGAGATGATTCCTTGGATGATACCCAGAATACCATCAGCTTAAATAAAAGAAGTTATGGGAGTGTTTGGCGATGTGGTCTCCCACGCAGCCACTGTGCTTCGGTGTTTGAGGTCTTGTCTTGTATCCTCCCTAAAGCAGGATGAGTTTTGAAATTCTTTGCATTGTTCTGTCTTTCAGTTCGGGGCCAGGAGAATGGTCTAGACGGTGGTAAGAGTGGAGGATCTTCTGGAAGAGGCACAGAAAGAGGGAGGCGGGGACGTGGCCGAGGCCGAGGTATGCGTGGGGTTTGAGGCCAGAGAGGGTGGGAGGAGAACAACTACATCAGCGTATCTGTCTCCTCCGTGGGGTTTGAAAGCCTCTGTTATGGAAGGAATTGCCAAACTGAAAATTAAGCACTTGATTTTTCTGTTCTTATGCTTATACTTAGTGCCTACATCTTGCTTCCCCATCTTAAGCATGCTAGAAACAGTATCTAGTTCTTACATCCTATCCGTGAAGTTGGGAAGAAATAGGGCTTTAGAGGTGTGAAATTAAAAAAACTAAAGTGACTATTTGGCAGGTGGGCCAATTGTTTGTTAGCAACAGTGTGGCTCCTCCTCGTTCTTGCACGTGTGTCTCTGAGCACCATTCCTGTGCAAATGCTTGGCTTGGTTTTTAAATACTTGGTGGCAGAAACTCATTTTTCCACAAAATCTGTGCTGCTTGGGAATTGTTGCTGAGGTCACACACTGCAGAAATCAGAACCTGGGGTCTGGTACTTATGGTTTGTGCCAGCTGGAAACCTCATCTAAGCCTGGAATCATGCATTGCTGATTATACTGCCAGCCAGCTGAGGTCATTCCCATACATATAAAGACACTGCTGGAAATCCCATCAACTCAGGAAGATCCTCACCACTTTCATATTCTGGGCATCAGAACTCCATATGTTGTTCCAATGTTTCTTTTCCTGGTGATGCAGAGCCAAGAGGGATGCTCAGCAGTGCGTGTGTGTATATTTTACAGGTGGCTCTGGAAGGCGAGGGGGAAGATTTTCTGCCCAAGGCATGGGGTAAGTTTCACTGGTACAAACCACAGCAAAAATAAAAGCCTTTGTGCATGAATAGTACTGTTTGCATTGGTCATTTGTATTCTGATTTTCCTCTTTTTGTTACTAAAGCCAAAACTGCATCATGCTAACTTAAATCTGGAATGGCTGGTGTAGCTGAAGCTTACCTCTGCTGAGAGAACTGTCATTTGAGACTCTGAGATGTGTCATGGTCTGAATAAAACCAGTTGCTTTTAAAATGCTTAGGGGGAGAGAGTAAAAATTTCCATCCTTTTTATTTCTTACAGAACTTTCAACCCAGCTGACTATGCCGAGCCGGCCGGCACGGATGAGAATTATGGGAATACCAACAACAACACATGGAACAACACTGGCAGCTTTGAGCCGGATGATGGCACAAGTAAGTGGTCTTCATGTGCGTGTTTGCTGTTTTGTATTTAGAGGGTAAGTGGATTTTGTGTCCATCCGGTTGCACTGAGGAGGTTCTGGGTAGGTCTTTGGCTCAGGGATGGAGGAACTGGTTGTTGGCTCAGAAATAATTTCAGTGACCCTGTTTCTTTGCACCCGGAGGTGCCTTTGCATCAGTTAGGGTGACCACGTTGGAAACTGGAAGCTGGATGATTGTTCTGGTGTGAGCTTGTGCATGCTGTTGCCCAATAGAGGCATGGGAACACTTGCCTCTTTGTTTTCCTGTAGAAACCGTGCTGCCTCTTTGGAAGAGTCTCTTCTATAAACTGTAGCGTAATAAACACATGCAAGTTTGGTGCAAAAACCCGATATTTGGTGCAACCTCCAGAGAATAGTACTTGGAGTTCAGACGTCTTGCTCTTGATTTCAGTATGGGGAGTATTCTCTCTTTCATGGTCATCTTGCTCAAACTGCTGTAGAATGAGACCTTGTTACAGAAAGCTCGCTGAAAAGAAATCTTGATTGCTTCCCGGTTGAGGCAAACGTTTCTTCACCGGGTGGTTTGTGAACACCGATCTGCCCTTGCACGTTCCCTTGCACTGGAAAAATGGTCCTTTTTTTTTTGTTTCAAGTATGCACACTATTGTAAGACACAAGTGAACTCAGATTTTGCAGTGTGATAACTGGACAGAGTCGCAAGGGACAATTCTTAATCGTAAGTAGCCTATTTGTGTGGGTTTTTTGAGTGGTTGTGTTTTTTTGTTTTTTTTTTTTTTGTGGAGCAGTCTTGCACCACTGTGAAGTCAAAGTATTTTTCCATGATTTTTGAGCATTCAAGTAAATACCACATCTTGGTTATAAGCAGCATTCACAACAGTATTAATGTTGCTTTAGGCCACTCCCATGTTTCTTACATTTGCTGAAAAACTGATAGCTTTGGAAAGAGAGAAACAGAGTACTGTAAACTCTGATACTTTTTACTAGACACTTAGCGTAGATTTTTTTTTTGGTTGGTTTGTGTTTTGGTGGGTTTTTTTATTTGGGGTTCTCTTGGTTGGGGTTTTTGGGGGTTTTTTGTTTTCAGAAAACAGCTGTTTTGATGAGGGGAAAAAAAGCATGGCTTTGTAAAACAAGCAGATTGAGCTATCATCTTGCTGACTGAGAAATTGAGTTTTAAATAGTGGAGGGAGTCGTGTAGGCATGTGTTAAGGGCAATGGGTACGCTTGTCGCTGGAGGAAGAAGGGATGGGAGTGGATGAGCTCTACGTGCTGGAAGTTTAACTGTCTAGTCTGAACAGACTGTTTGGTTTTTTTTCTGTATTGGTGTTTTGTGGAATTGTGGAACAAAGTGGTTTAGAGCGTGATTGGGGGGAATTCAAGATTTTTCTGTGGAACAACTCAAATCTGCTCTAGTACTGCAATGCAGCTGTAAAGTTTATCATGCAGCTACGCTGTTCACCTGCGTCGTGCGTGGTTGTTTTGTTTCCATTTTAGTAGTCGCAGGCATCTCTTTAAATTAACAATATCCACAGGTACAATGTGACTGGTGTACATGGGGGCAATGAAACTCACCTTCACTTCTTTAAGTCAAAATTTCACTGGTTGTCTTTCTTTTCTTTTTTTGTTTTGTTTCAGGACTTGATTTCATTGGGGGTGAGGGGTCAAATTATCCCCGAAAATTTGACACTGCTCCTGGTACGATACATCCAGGTGCACTAACTGCCCCGGATACCTTTACTTTATAACTTTTTTAAAAAAACAAACTGAAATATCTGTGGATATGTCATTCTTCTCTCTCTTAATTTGTTCATTTTAATGAATATTTTACATTTGTTCTGACTGTGCTTTTACTAATGCTGACACCTTGAATGTAAACTGGGAGAGGTTAACCCAAATTCTTGTGGATTATGTAAATTTTAACTTCAGCCACCGCTTCTCAGTACCCAGAGCAGCTCTGTGTCCACAGCACTGGTGACAGAGTATCCCACCCGAGGGGAGGAACAGTGAGGCAGCTTAGTCGTGTTCTGCTTGTCTCGCATCCAGAAAGCTGTGACTTGCTGTTGTCCCTGTGCCATTTCCTTGGCGTGACGGTTCAGTTCTGCAGCGATGACTTCGCTGGCCTCCCTGCTATGTTTCTGCTTAGGGTCAAAACGCTGCTGCAAGGGGAATTAGTCTGACTAAACTATCTCAGTGCTTTGCCTCTGCTTACGGCTACCTCTGGGTAAGCGATGCGCTTGACTGCTGCTTTGGCATGCTCTTGCTTCTTTACCTGAGCAGACCTGCCCTGCAGTTGAAGATGACGGTGGATTTTGAGATGACTGGGATGCTTGATGGCAAAGCTGCTCAGTGCCTGGCCACTTTATTTCCTGCTCTTACACCTTTATGCCTTGTGAAGCCAAGAGACACCCATAAGATGATCCAATTTGCTTTATACCTACCGAATCCCATCGTTGTCCATAACAAGGCCAAAATCGTGTTTGACTAACGTCTCCTCCATGTAACCTGAGGTCTGGAAGTTGAGGCTAAGGACCCTCCTGGAGGAACTTGCCACTTTGCTCTTGAAGGTCAGGACAGGAGGAGGAGTGTTGAGGCTGTAGAGTCTCTTTTGCAGGGGCCCGGAGGCAGAAGTGTTTCAGGCAGAAGTATTTGCCTCAGAAGGCAAAGCTTCTGTTGCTTTGGAGCACCTCCTGGTTTTCACCTCTGGGTTAATCTTTAACTCTCGCAGGCAGCATAAGGCTGTCTGCTCCAGTGCTGCCATTGTGGTTTTGCCACACTTCGGCTTTGTTTGGATTTACATTCCTTTGAGGTGCAGAGTCGGGGGATTTGGGTCTGTCACCCTTTCAGGCTGGGGCATCCAGCACATACCCAGTCATTGAGATAGCAGCAGACCACCTGATGAGCTGGGGGAGGAGCAAGCTGGTTGCTCATCTCCCAGTTTAAAATCAAAAGGTAGTGTATTTGGGGGGTAAAAAAAATAATCTTGAAGACACAATGGGATTTTTTTTTTCCTTCAGCACATTCATGTTTGCAAGTGCCTATTGACTTTTAATTTTATTTTTTCCCCTTTTCCTGGTTTGAGGAGCTTAAAGACCAGCAGCTCTTTGAAGGGCTTTCTTAAAGCAGAGAGCAGGAATTGCCATACAGAAGACAACACTTCTGAAATGGTGTTAGAAGTGTCAGGGCCTTACTTGTGTTGCAGCTTTCCCCTTCAGAAGAGCTTGATGAAGAGCGATACACTTCGTTTCTTTAAAAAAACGAAGCACACTGTGCTGGTTAGGAAGCTTTCTGGAGCATTTCTGGCAAATGCCTGGCTGTACATTGCAAGTCTTTGGTTTTCTGTTTGTCCCTTCGTGTGTAAGGAGCACAAAGCCATGCTGAATAGGTGTCTGGTACTCGAAGTAGACTTGCCAGGAAAGCCCCATCAATGGCTGCTCTTCATCTGCAGGATTTCCTTCTGCTTTTCGTGCTGCTTTGCTGTTCTCATTTCCCCTAAACGAGCAAGACTGAGAACCCTGTGCCGTGTTCCTACATGCACAAACTCTTCTTGGGGCAACTCCTGGCTTTCTGCTCTCCCCTGCCAGCTGCAGCTCACCCAGGTACTTCCAGCTCCCACTTCACCCCTTGGGTAAGGGTTGAGCTGGTAGGATCTTTCTGATCCATGAAAATCTGGAAAGAAGCCTTCCAGCTACTGCTGCGAGGGCACCAAAAAAAATATCTAAGGAATGGTGGAGTCTGGCTTTTTAAACTCCAGATGCGTTTTGCATTGAATGTGTTGAACTCCTGATGCTTCTGCCTGGGGAGGAAGGGGTAGAGCAGTGTGCCTGGAGACTCCTGGCACTCAAGGAAGTCATGTGGTGTTAATGTCTGTGTTTCTAACTTGAATATTAAAAAAATAATAATAATCCAGGAAGGCTTCTTGAATTCGCTCAACTTGTCAGGCAAAACAAAACACCCAACAAAACAACAATGAAAAAAGGGTATTCACTGATAATATATTTATTTCATGCACTAAATCCCCCACTTCTAGACAAGCAGTTTTTTAGATGTTTTGGCCTCATAATTGCAGTGTATATGGGAAGATCTGAAGTTCTTCCCCCCGAAAATCTCAGCGAGCCTGATTGTGTCCTGCAGAAAAATCCACAGCGTTCTTGTTCCCTATGTGCTATGTTTTTATGCTGTAAAAGGCTTTCAGCTTATAAAAGGGCTGATGCCAACTTGTTCCGTCCTTTAAATGTCTCCAGGCTTAGCCCTGTTGGCTGTGTGGGGTTTTGTTCACCTGGTTTGCATGGGCTGAAAACAAGCTGTGCAAAACAGGGCTGTTTTTACGCTCTGAGTTTTTTGGGATGTAAAATGCTCCTGCTCTCCTCCCACACCAAATTTTAAGTTGTCTAATGGATTCGGAAGTCGCCACATAATAAAGTGCTAAGGTTAAACTGTGATGGAAGTGAGGGATGGAACAAGTTGAAGATGCGGCCAGGCAGAACTTTCTTTTCCCGGTAAATTTTGCTGTCTTACAAATTGCACTGTGCTGGATTGTGGCTGAAGTCTTTTGCTTTTCTCCCTGATATTTTAAGCTATTTGCTTTGAGCATATCTCTGAAATTGGTCACAGAAATTGTGGTAATTGCTTTGTCCCTTAGATTTTCCTTTCTGATTCCCATTTGCCTGTGCACAGGAGGTCCCAGTGAAGTGAGGTTTCACTTTTTTTTTTTTTTGTGGGGTGTTGGGGGAGGTGAGGGGAAAGACGAACCGTGTGAATGGTTCAGTTGGCCCTGGGTTTCATAGAAACTTATGGTTTAACTGGGTGGTGAGGTCCTGCACAAGAGCTGGCAGGAAGCCCCCGACGGAGGTGCTCTGTCCGAGCTGCTGGGGTAACACAAACTGCTCGTGGGTGCAGAAACTTGCAGCTACTGCAATACAGGGGGAAATCAGGAAAATGGGACAAGGAGGCTGGGGTCGATGCAGGGGCTTCCTCACCAAGCTCAGCTTCCCTTTTCGGTGTTGGGGTGTGTGCGCTGCTGTAGCTGCCAGCCCAGCGGTCCCTCTCTTTCAGCCTATCCTGCCTGAGCAAGGCTGAGGCGATCCCGTCGTGGTACCTTGCCCATGAGTTGTGGGTTGGGGTCGACCGCTTTAACTTGTCTGGTTGGCAAATAGAAATCCTCTCAGCTGCTTGCAAAGCTCCCCAGTGCTTCCCTGGCTCTTGGAGGTAGAGCTTTGATGCACGCGTAACTTCTCTACCCGTTGTTATCCTTGTAGGTGCGTGGAGAGCAGCGACAGAAGAATGGGGCACGGAGGACTGGAATGAAGATGTAGGTACTCTCCAAACACCTCTCCTTCATGCGTCTGCTGGCAGGCTGCTGTCCTGTTTGTACACACACAGCTACGAGAGGATCGCAAAGCCCATCCTCTGTAAACTATGGGCGTAGCCCAAGCCGGGCTCCCCATTCTGGGAGTTATGATGAATAAGTAAACATCGCTGCTTCTAAAGCGCATGTGTAGTAGAGCTTGTCATAGGAGCCCAAGACAGGAAGGGATCTCCCGGGGCATCGAGTCTGGTCCTCTCATTTCTTGCAACTGCATGATTGAATTTTTCCGTAAACTGGCCTGACTCCGCACAAGATTCTTGCTCTGCTCCTCTGGTGGAGTGGCGGTATGGGAAGATTTGCCTTTGATCCACACCACATGCCGGGGAGGAGGCAGCAGTGGTTTCGTGCATGTGTCACATGCCTCTGCTGGTCCTTGTGATTTGGATTGAACAGAAGCTCTTGGCTTTACCTTCTGACTTGCTTTTTGGCGTGTGTCACGGCTTTTTGTTCTCTGCCTGTCTCCTTCAGGGGAGAGTGGATGCTGTTATCGCCTGCTTTTAATGCCTCTGTATCGGTTTCTTCTGAAATGGGCTTCAGTCCCTCTTAGAATCAAGGGAGAACTTCTGTTCTTGCAGATGGGGGCAGGGCTGGGCTTTTTTAGTATCATTATTAGTTTTGCCTGCTCATTTTTGCTAAGCCTACAAAACAGGCATGAAGGGAAAGCTTTTGATTTCCAAGCACCGTCTGAAGGAAGCGCTCCTGCTGTGTTTGGAGACACAAGCAGCTTCTCTGTCTGTTCAGTCAGGTCTTTGCTTGAAGAGAGCCTTTGATAGCCCTTCTTGCCTTCAGTGTGTGTGATATGCTCCCAGGGGTTCCTGATTCTGTTGTTAAACTCTTGCAGTTTAGTTGCTGGCAGCTCCTCAGTCTGGAATAAAAGCTGTTCATATTCATATATGTTCTGGGCTAAATCACAGGTGGTCATTAAACCTCCCCTTCATTCATTTTTGAGCAATGTTATTTTCCCTTCCGTAGCTGAAGCAGATCTGTTGGTATCTGGTCGGATCATGCAGGTGAAGCCAGGATCATTGGAAGCTTAACTATGGGTCTCAAGCTTTTTTCTCCGACTTCTGTAGCAATGCTTGCACCTACCTGTGCAGTGGGTTTTGCAGATCAGCGCTGTGTACCATCAATTCAGAGCACCTGTCTAAGACCCCAGCTGCCCTAGTGGATTTGTGGACTATGGGAAATTTGTAGAAGGATTTGAGGTTGTTTTTTTCCACTGACAGGTGATTTGTGCACTTGCCTGAGAACAAACAAATGAAATAGAAGCTGATTCTGGGAGCCAAATGTCAGAGATGTTTAAACACTTGAATTTCTTGAACCTTTCTGTGGCTGTTTGTCTCAAACGTTTGTGTGCTTTACTTGGGAGTCCCGAGGTGCTGTTCTCACTTTTTGATTCCTTTTCCCTTTTTTACCTTTCAGCTGTCTGAGACGAAGATCTTCACCGCCTCCAATGTGTCTTCAGTGCCTCTGCCTGCCGAGAATGTGACAATCACAGCTGGGCAGAGGTGAGAGCCTGTGGCAATGCTGTTTACATGGGAAAAGTGACACGCAAGTCCCAGAGCAATTTGCCGTCTCAGACTAAACCTTGCCAGTTAGCTAAAATGCAGCAGCTCTGAGTAAGATGAGATGGATTTAAATGGAAATGTTGAGTTAGGAGTTTCTGGGTCCTCATCCTGGATTAGAGTTTTCCTAGGCTCTGCTGCTGGTTCTTCAGATTTGGGGGCATCTTGCTGTGTTAAATTAATGGAAGGCATGCTTTAAAATAGAAGGCCGTGCAGGATCTTGCTTGGTCTCTGTCCTTTTGAAGTTGCTACTGGAAGTTGGGAGTTAATGTTCTGCAGACTCATTCATTGTGTAAAGTAAAAGCTATAAACTGCAAGGCTGGAGGTAGAATATCGCTGTAATGGAAATGAGGGGTGTGACAGAGCTCATGTAACTTCAATGGGTTATCTTCTTTCTTTACCCAGAATCGACCTTGCAGTCCTGCTAGGAAAGACGCCCTCTTCCATGGAGAATGAGTCAACAAACCTGGAGTCATCCCAGGCTCCTTCCCTGGCCCAGCCGCTGGTGTTCAGCAATTCCAAGCAGAGTGCTATATCCCAGCCTGCCTCTGGTAACTCCTTCTCTCACCACAGCATGGTAAGGAAATACCAGTCTCTGCCAGCGTGTGGGTTTTGGCAGGTGTTGGTTTCCCTGATGTTCTCTGACTGCATTTGGGCGATATGGGAAGTAAAGTTCTGACACCTGCTCGCTTCTTGTGGGTGGCAAAGTTCTGTGCTTGGATGATTTGCCAGTCTGTTCTAAATACAGAGGCATGAAGTCCAGTGCTTAATTAGAAATAACTGGGACACTTCTTCCCCTGTTGCCCTTGTCAGACTTGCAACACGTGCTGCTTTCCTGCGCAGAGGAAAGGAAAAACTCTTGCAGTCCAGGGCTTGCAAATTCAACAGTTTGAGAAGTGGAACTGGTTGGGAGTTTGGTGTGGGATGAAATGCTGGCATCTCCTGACAGGTGAATGAAGGAGGCATTGAATTTGAATCATGGATGTGCAGAGACCTGGACAGATGCTTCTTTGTGTAACTTCAGCAAATGAAATAAAAACTGTGCGTTTAATGGTGAGGTAGTTCAGGAAGGATTTTCAAAACTACCTTAGCTGTAAAGCCAAGTTCTCCTGATAGTAGTCTTTTTTTAGTGAACTGAATGCACGTGAATAATTTGGTACACTTTTAAAGATCCTATCTGTTAACTTCTTTTGTAAGCCTCCATGACACTGTAAAATGCTGTGGGTTGGGCAACAGGTAAGTGTACCTGCACTCACATGTGATAAAGGCTGAGAGAGAAGCATGAGCTGTCCTTGCCAGCAGGGCCTGTGTGCATCTGGAGCTCAAGGGTGTTAAGCTGAGGCACCCGGTGAGAAGCAGCAGGGTGCAGCGTGTTCAGTCTTACGTTGAGATGTATCTGTCCTCTGAGCCAAGTTCCAAGCCAATTGAGATGTTGACTTTGTTATTTCATTGCTGAAATTGCAGGTGAGCATGCTGGGGAAAGGGTTTGGAGATGTCGGGGAGGCCAAAGGCAGCAGTACCACAGGTTCTCAGTTCCTGGAGCAGTTCAAGACAGCCCAGGCTCTGGCTCAGCTGGCTGCTCAGCACACCCAGCCTGGTGGGAGCACCACTGCTTCTTCTTGGGACATGGGATCCACTACGCAGACCTCGTCTCTCGTGCAGTACGGTAAGGAAAAGCAGTGTCGCTCCCCAAAGGGGAGTGTGTTCTCCCAGGACTGCAGAAACATGCTGCAAGCAGCGCTGTGAGGGATTCAGTGGAGGGCCAAGCACAAGTTGTGCTGGAGCAATTAAAAGAACCGTGGGTGCAAGTTTGTGAGGGTAAAATGTAATAGTGCGTGTGAGTCTTCCCCTATTCCTTTTATACTTGGAGCCGTTGAATCCATCTGCCTCCTGGTCATTCCAGCCAGCTTCAGGGCCAGGGATCTGGCATTCCTGAGACCCTCACAGTGTGCAGAACTACTTGCTGGTGTAAAGCTGTGTAACAGAGAAGGGGTCTGAAAGTGGCACCTCTGGAGAATAGTTCCCGAATACCAACACCTGTCAGTCTCATCTCGCTGCTGACCTGATGTTAATCCTTTAAAGGAATGTGATTCTGGTGACTGTTAAATGCCAAGTAGTAACTCTACCTCTGGGCTGGCATGAGGGAATAAACAGTGATTAAGAGAGGCTCCTGCTTTTCAGATGAGATGCTGAGCCCTGCTGTGGTCGAGTACTAGTGCCATTTCTTTCAGCTTGTGTGTTTTATTTCTTGGTATAGGGAAATGGCTCTGGTTCAAATCTAAGCTGAAGAAAAATCGAGCACTGTCCTAGTAATAGTCAGTGTTGGCAGCTCCTGATCTTTCCAGACAAGGAGCCACAGAGGAGAGTCAAAGAGAATAGGAGTTGTTTTTTAATAAGCTGCGGTAAGGCTTAGGTGAAGGAGGAGGGTGGTGCAGTTGTGCAAAGACCTGAGGGTGGGCAGCCCTGAGCAGCGGTGTTGCTTGGAGGATACCCAGTACTTGCAGGGGAAGGAGCAGGCAATGAAACGCAGCAATGTTGGCAGAGAGAGGGAAGGAAGCCGCCTCAGGCCTGTGCAAGACTCAGAGGCAGTGCCTCCACACAAGGGACTCTGAAGTCCAGCCTTTCTTGGAGGATGGAGGACTTCTGCTGCGCAAGCTTGCTTTGTCCTGTAGAGGTGGTGGAAGGAGCTGAGGGGAGAAGGGCTTAAAAGGCTCGGTGTCGATGGTGGTGAGAGTGCAAGGCTGGGAGTGGAGATGCTGGGGTTCTCTGCTCTCTGATTTTAACAGGCTCCAGAAGGAGTTACATATATATAGCAGATATATATATATATGTATTATTTTATTTGTCTTGATGCTGAGAAGTGTCAGGACTTGATTTAGTTTTAAGGAAACAAATCCTGCTAACTCAACTCTGTCTCCCTTGGTAGATCTCAAGAACCCAACAGACTCTTCTGTTCATAGTCCCTTCACCAAGCGTCAGGCCTTCACGTCAACTTCAACCATGATAGAAGTGTTCATGCAGGAGAAACAACCTGTGGTGACTGCCTCCACAACTGTGCCGGCACCCCCTTCCTCGCCGCTGCCCAGCAAAACCAATCCTGTTCCCCAGATGTCCCCAGGGTCCTCGGACAACCAGTCCTCCAGTCCCCAGCCAGCACAGCAGAAGCTGAAGCAGCAAAAGAAAAAAGCATCGTTAACATCAAAGGTGCGGATCAGTGGTGGGGAAGGAGGTGCTGTATTGTGTTAGAGCTCCAGAAAAATCCATTTGGGCTGGTGAGGGAAGGGCTGGGGTTGGCCTTCCTGCTCTGTTAGCATTGGGTGTTTGTGGGGGTGACGGAGAAAAGCTTGCCTCCTCGGGTTGAACAGTGTAATTCAGAGGATGGAAGCCTGTAACTACCATCACGTGCTGGGAAATGTGGATACTAAAGTCATTTTCTGTGCTGATCCCAGGGAGTGATTGACCCTTTCTGTTGTTCCTCCCTTGCAGATTCCCGCGCTTGCGGTGGAAATGCCTGGCTCAGCAGATATCTCAGGGCTAAACCTGCAGTTTGGGGCATTACAGTTTGGTTCGGAGCCTGTTCTCGCGGAGTACGAATCGACGCCCACAACAAGCGCTGCTGTTAGCCAATCTCAGAGCAGCCTGTACACCAGCACGGCTAGGTGAGGACCAGGCACAAGGAAGGGAACAATTAATCCAAGCAGGTAGCTCTGGAAGGTAGCTGGTCCTGTGGACTTCAGTTATCCTGCATACTAGTAGACCCTTTCTGACTGTGCCATGGTCACAAAGGGGGGACAATGTATGCAACAGCAAAGTGTAAGTTGCCAGCAGACTCATTCAGGCAGCTCTGTGACTGATTGGCCTGTGGTACTTATACAGAAAGCAGACGTTTCCTGCTGCTGTTCAACTGTGTTGCTGGAAACACAGGAGGGGAATCCCCAGCGCAACTGCCTCTTGTCCCTGGTGAACAGATTCTGTGTGCTTTGTCCTGCTTTTTGCCTGGCAAAACGGGATGCAGTGGAGTAGGTGTATCTATGGTGATGATGCCTTGCCAAAGCAAAGTGTTTCTGTCTCCTGTTGGGCTGACCCTTAGTATCTGGCCAGTCCCTTGAGTGCTGGGACCTGAGCGGTGGCAGCTCATGTAATGTCACCTAGAACACAGCAGCGTGTGAGGCAAGGCTGCAGCTAGGTGCCACCATCCTCCTGTGGTCATGCTAGCCCTTGTCTGGGTATGTTTCTCTGCTTGGTTTGCTTGGCTGCTTTGTGTGGTGCCTTTATGCTGATGCTTGGGTCTCTTTATTTTGAAGATTTGAAATGAAGAGCCTACAGTCTGGGTCAGCAGCTTAGAGCAGGGCTGTTTTGGAGGAAAATGTAAACTCCTTTTCTTGGGGGGGGCGGGGGGGGGGGGGGGGGGGGGGGGG
>JAVKLA010000088.1:12936800-12948313 GCA_034782735.1 Sagittarius serpentarius
GGCCGAGGTCTCCGTCCGGCGGCTGCCCGGGGCTGCGGGGTCCCCGAGGGCGACGGGGATGGAGGGGAGTGGGGGGTGTCCCGTCCCGGTGGGGCTGGGAGACCTCGGGACTCTGCCCGGCTGATGGGACGGGGGGGGGGTGTTGACCCTGCACATGGACCCCACGCACGGACCCTGTGTGTGGCCCCCACGCAGAGACACCCCCCCAGACAGCTCCTGTGCACAGACACCCCCCCCCATGCGTCAGCCCTTATGCACACTTACCCCCCGCCCCCCAGCAAGACCCTCATGCACAGGCCCCGTGCAAGGACCCCGCGTACGGCCCCCCCCGGCCCGTGCACAGCCCGATGGGGCGAGGGCACGGTCCCGGTGCCGGAGCTCTCGCTGCCGCTGCGGCTGCGGTTCACGCCACGCCAGCGAAGACCTACTTCTGCTGGCTGCACCGAGACGTTGCCGGAAAACCCTGGCTGAGCCCAGCGATTTGGCTTCCTGCCGGGCTGGCGGCTGGGCCGCGGGGTGCCGGGGGTGCCCTTGCCCACCCGCTTGCAACAGCACAACAGAGAGGGATGGGGTTTTTGCAGGTAAAGACGCTCCCCCCAGGACGGGGCTGCCCTGGTTTAGGGCAGGACACGGGCTCCTCCTGTTGAGAACGTCCCCAGGGACCAGCCAGCTCCTACCCACGGCGGGGTCCTGCTGCTGTGAGGGGGCACGGGGAGAACAGACCCCACCTCGGCAGGGATGGCCGGTCCCCAGCACTGGGCCCCCCGCCCCGTCTGGGTGCAGGAAGGTGCCGGGCAGCCTCGAGCAGCGGCGCAGGGCTGCCGGCAGCGCGGTAGGATGTGGTGGCAATTTCCTCGCCGGCGCCGCGGGGCAGGCCGTGCCTCGCGGTGGCGAGGCGCCGCTGCTAGGCTGGCGCTCCAGCTGGTGGCGGGACCTTGGCTGGCTTCGAGGTCGAGGAAAAAAACTCTGTGCCTCCACCAGTAAACTCAGGTGTTAGCTTAATGTGAAAGGTGCTGGTTCGTTTTCTTTCTTTGGCGGATTTAAATCCTTCCTTCATCTTTCCGGAGGCCTCAACGGCAGGACAGAAGGGCAGGCAGCACCGTCTTGGTGGCTTTGTGCTGGGGCGGCATTCCCTGCGGCGCGCCATCCACGCATCTCCTTTGGGAAGCCTCTCCCCGTCCCCGTCCCCTGCCAGCTCCCGCAGGGGAAGGCTGTGGGCGCATCGCCGGCAGCGGTGACAGATGGCACCGCGAACCTGCTTCCCCGAGAAGCCAAAACAAGAGCTGAGCCAGCGCGGCGGTGACGAGCGCGGAGGCCGTCTCGGAGCAGGACAGATCCTGACGCTCGGGCGGGCGAGAACAGACGGGACAGGCAGGCGCCTGCCAGACGCCAGCTCCCGGGGTTCCTGCCCTGCCTCCAGCCCCAACGCCCGCCAGCTCGGCCTCCGAGCGGCAGAGGGTCCTGCAGGGCCCCCTTTGACTCTCCCGCCCATCCCAGTCCAGAAAGCTGCCAGGATGGGGGAGCGTGCGTGCCGTGAGCTCTCCTAACCGACTCAGCGTACCCAAACTCAACCCCGTGGCTGGGGTCAGTAGACGCAGCCCCCACCTCACCAAACAGCAATGCCACAAGCTTTTTAAACCTTCATTAAACCAGCTTAACCCCACCCCCACCCCGCCCCAGCACGTTCCTTGGTGCTAATTGAGTTAGAGGGGAGCAGGGTGCAGCTGCCTCCTTCCCCCCGCCCCCAGCACCAGGGCTGGGGAGGGCCCAGGACCCTGCCTGGTGCTGGTCCGGGGCAGTGGAGCGGGGCACAGGGCAGGACAGAGCTGCTCGGCCTCACAAACCCTCCTGCGCTTAAAAATAGTCCCCGGCCGAGGCTCCTGCAGCAACCAGTAATCCCTCTCCTGCCGCACCTCTTTATTCCAAGGCTTGGAGCAGGACGCTGCCTAAAGAGGGGAACAGCTGCTGGAGGAGATAATGGACTTCTTCTGAGGCCCTTTGATTTTCTAATAACTTTTATTCAAACACAGTGAATTAATACTGATGATCCAGCTTTGACACTAATGACTCAGCTGTGCCCTCCAGCCAAGGACACAGCACCAGACGTTAGAGGAGCTCCAACACCCGAATCTCCTCTCAGCAGCCTCAGGCCAGAGCAGGGGGGATTCCAGCAAGGAACAGGGACGGAAGCAACAGGGCAGGAGCGCAGCAATGCCTTCCACCAAGGGCTGGGGCTCAGCCCTGTAGCACGGAGCCAAGGAGGAACGAGGGCTTGAGAAGGAAAAATAAAATCAAACCCTGCAGAACGAGGTCACTTGCTGCAGGAGCAGGTCCTGGGTCGGGACGAGCGTGGCCATCGCACCCAGCACGGCCCACGCTCCTCTGCAGTCAGCAGCTTTCCTCCACGGCGCAGCAGTTAGGGATACGAGGGGCTCAGCCACCTTCCCCTCCCCACGCAGAGAGTGGGGAGAGACAGGGCAAAAGCGCCGAGCCTCCGCTCCTCTCTTACTGCTGGGCAGGACAGGACAGAGAGAAGTTTAGCGCGAGAGCTGCCAGCCCTGGGGTGCACCTACAGACCTCTCACCCAGAGCCAGACACAGGAAACCCTTACAGATCTTCTCCTCTCCCCTTCCAGAGGTGTAAGTTTGCAGTTTATAAAGAGAAAAGTCTGTTCTTGCTGTAGGGCAGAGAGCACAGAAGCCCTGCTCCCTTATTTGGGGAAAAAAAAAAAAAAAAAAAAAAGGGGGGTGTGTGGGTTTCTTCTTCCAAGGCAGCTGTTCCAGACCTTCCCTGTGGGGCTTGTCCGGGGGCTTTGCAGCCAACACCAAGAGGCCCGGGCCATTCCTGTGCCCCCACCTCCAGCACGGCCTCTCGGCTCCCTCCACTGCCCCGCGCCACAGGCTGAAGATGCAGCGTGGCACAGCCGCTGCCAGCGCAGGGCACGATCCACCCAGCAGCAGCTTGGGAAAGAAAAAAAATAGTCGTCAGACCAGCATCTTCAAATTAACAAACTGTAATTTTTCTCCAAAGATACATTTTCCATACACATCCATCATACACTGTAACAAAAAAAAGCAGTGTACATGAAATAAGAAAATAAATTAAATCCATAGCATAGGTAAGGAGGACGCTCTAGACTGGAGTAGAGTCGAAAGTTTCCAGCGATACAAGAGGCTCAAAAGTTTGTTTTAACAAGAATGCCTGCTAGCAAGGGTCCAGCAAGTGTTTTAGGACAGTCCAACTGCTTAAACAGTTTTATTTAGAGTTTTTAACAGCCATTATTGTCCTGCAACAGGCAAAGCTATTACATCCTGGGAGAAAGCCAAGAGGCATCGTTAAGATCCAAGTAGAGCATCCAGAAGATGATCAGATTGGTCCTGCAGCATCCATGCTAGCCGTCCTCCTTGGGCGGCGTGTACCAGCCTGAAACAAGAAGGGAGATCCGTGAGGGACAAAGCTGCACGGGGAAGACGAATCTACACCCGGAAACACACAGCTGGAAAAGCTGCTGAAGGCACCAGCGCAAGCACGTCAAGTCCCACTTCCAAAGGGCCACGTCTCCCAGATTACCGGGAGGCTTTCTCTCCGGGTTACTTCCCGACGCCACCCCGACAAGGACACGCCGTCTCTATTTATAGCCAAAGGAGCCCAGCCCCGACCAGTGGGGAAGGGCAGAGGGATGCTGCAGCCGCACGCTCGGTGTTACGACAGCGGCTGCTCTTGCCGGCTGTCATCCTGCTCCAGGTAATGTCTGCACCCAGGGCAGAAAAAACTCAAGCAGCTCGCCCGCACGCTCGGCCTAGGGGAGCCCGGACCAGCAAGGGGAAATGCACGCCCTCTCCCTCAGCCCTTACCATTCTTCTCGTGGATCTGAACCAGGGACCTGTAGGACTGCTGTGCTCTTGTCAGGCTGTACTGATTCTGCAAGGGAAGCCAGAGCAACCGTCAGTCCAGCCAGAACGCGGCACGAGCCATCCCACACGCCTTCCCTCAGTGAACTGCGCTGCCAGAGCCGGGTGTCTGCTCATCTGCCTCCACCCCGCTACCAACCGCTCCTCGAGTTCTCTTACGCTGACCGGGCCCTACCTTATTGGCTCCAAATTGTACTCGCGCTTTCCCTTTCACCAGAGTTGCGCTGATCTGCATTATCACCGACTCGATGGAGTACGCGCTGCTCCAGCCCTGAGGGACAGAGCAACAACACGGTGAGGCCAGCGCGGACAGGACCCCCGCCCCAGGGGCTGCGCTTCCCCACAGCGACGAGAGGGCTCCCCTTCCCGAGCCTGGCACAGGCATCGTAAAGCCAGGCCAGGCAGCTGCCAGCCAGGGGAAGAGGCAGGATTTGGCTGCCAGCAGGCCCCGAGCAGCAGGAACACAAAGCACAGCAGACAGCAGCAGCTACCCACGTCCGCGTACCGGCCTGTACCCACCTGTTTTGTAAGTAGCTCCATGCAGATGGCACCGCCACCCAGAACATACCTTGGGGAAGGAATCGGGCAAAGTTACATCAGAGACAGACACGGCCTCACCCACCCGCTGCTCCAGAGATGAACTGTTTTCTCAGAGTAGATCTCAGACAGAAAAATGCACACATACACACACACAAAAGAAATCCACCGCCCTGTTTACGCTTCCCAGGAGAGCTACCGCAAACTCTTATCAGGGAGATTAGAGGACTGCGCAGCGCTGGATAAACTCGTAGAGAAAACTGCTGCACGAAGCAGTGCTGGAGACCTCAGTGAGCAGAGACAGGCAAACAGTTACTTACCCCCCTGACAGCACCGGGGACACGACCCTTACGAACGGTGGATCAAAAGGAAAGTTATCCTGGAACAAGAGAGGGGAAGCAAAGCCGTTGAAAAACATCTTCTCCGATGACTCACTGAGGCAGGCATATCTCAAGGAGGGGGAGGAGGTACGGGAAGCCTTACTTTAAAGGAGAAGTTTAGGAGGATGAAATCTGTTCCTTCTTTCTCTTTGAGAATCTGGAGATCATTGTGCAAAGCGCTATCCTCGTCAACCCTGCCGAAGGAAAACCCCAGAGGGTCACAGTCAAGGTCGTACACCTCAAGTCAGCCGCGCTCACTGCCACCGGACCCCAGGGCTACTGTACCTGCGCAACCTGGCTGCCACGTGGGCCCTCAGGTTCTCACCCTGAGGGCAGCGACAGCACGGGCTGTCAGCATTCTGCTCCCGGTTTGCAGAGAAGACCATCACACCCTTTTTGCATGCTGCCAGCTTTAAAAATAAAGACTGCCTGGCCCAAGGAAAAGGCAGCACTGGTGTCTGGAGGGTGTGAGAGCTCGGGGTTTTGTCTGATGCACCTCTTCCAGGACTCTAGGAACAGCAGACAGACTTGCAGAGCCCTCAGATTATCTCATCTTTCTCTGGAGATGTCACCTCCTTTCTGATGTGGAGACTGCAAGCAAGCTGCCCGAGAGAGGCTAACCCACGGCCTGCCAGGTGCTCCCCTGCCCTGCTCACTTCCCCTCTCCCTCACAGGGACGTTTTGGTCCCACCACCGAGATCCACCACAGTTGCATGATCCCAAGCTATGCCACCTACTTCAGGAGTTTGACGTTCCAATCGTACAGGCTGTCATTCACTAGTTCAACTGCATAGTATCCTGCAAGGCAGAGAAGACATGTGTCACTACAGCGGGAGACTGAACAGGGGGTCGAGCCCCCACCCAGATTTCAAATTCCCTTGGCCCTGCAGCACAACCTCAGCCTGGCACAGACAGCCCCCTCCCCTGAAAAGGAGAACTTATCCAGAAGGACTGTCCCAAGGGCAGCAGTTTTCCTACGACTCCTCTTTCCCGAGTCTTTGGGCTCGGGAAAGGGGTAGCAGCACCATCACCCTCAAAGCCAGATAATCCTCCCACCCACAGCACGCTCCTCACTTCCACCCAGCACTGGCACGGAACAGAAATGGTTAAGGCAGTTTTGCTCGCTCTTGACAGAGCCGCAGCCACCGACGGCTGGAGATCCTCTCCCCAGCGGAGCGGAGCAGCGCTAAGGCCCATCAGGTGTCACCCGGAACAACGAGGAAAACCCTGGCACCAACAGCAGCCCCCTCCCTCGAGCTCCCCACAGTACTTACCGCCCTTGAAACTTGGTGATCGGTAAATATCCCTGAGCTCCTTCATTAGCCGGTCGGTGGCCTGCACAGACCCAGACACTGCACCCTACAAGGAATTTGGGAGGAGGGAAGTTGCATTGTTACGCTGCACCCACCGTGGCCATTGCTGTGTGAGGCCAACACCTGAGCCAGAGCTCCCGTCCAGGCTCTAAACTAGACCCTACCATGTCCCCCACCTCTCAGTCTTCCCCCTTCCCCCTACAGCAACTTCCCTTACCCCAAATATGCCACCCCAGGCCGTGCAGCTGCAGCAGAAACACATTCGTGCCCTCTCAGCTGTGTAAAAATCTCAGCCCAGGAGTGTAAAAGCACGACCCACCAGCCACCTCCACGGCCCAAGGCGAAGTGCAGCTCCTGGGAGCAGAGGGGAACCCCAGATCTCGCTGCAGGAAAGCTGTCCCACATAGCACCAATGCCTCGGCGCACCCGAGGCCCACACTTACTTCCCTGAGCTGCAGAGGCAGTTCACAGACTTCTCTGCATCAGCCATGCCAGCCCCTGAGAGCCACTGCTGTACCTCTGGCCAGAGACTTTGCTTTAGGGCTAGCAGGTGCCTCCATCACTCTCGCCCTTGGGTCCCTCTGCTTCCCCAACCCGCCCGCCCGCCGGGTGACACGTACATTTAAGTAATCTTGCCTCTGGTTCTTTTTTATTTTCTCTAAAATGGCCAGGTTTTCCTTCCCAATGCCTTCATCCTCTGTCTTCTTCCCATCTGCCGGCTCTTCCTCTTTCATCTCATAGTGGTCCAGGTCCTCAGTGTCCTGGGAAGGGGAGAGGAGAGCTAGCAGGAGACGAGTCTTTGCTCCTCCCTGCTCCGAATACTGCGGGCAGAAGCTGCCCTGAACCAGGAAGGATTCCCGGTGCAACTCTCCCTCCCCAGGAAGTCCCAAGCCCTGACCCGAGGCACAAATCAGGTGGAAGACACAAGGCCCGGGCACGCTCAGGGAAGAAGTTTCAGGCACTGGGCCCCCGTTGCCCTCCTGTACCAAAGCCCGCAGACAGAGCAGCACACTTCCCCTTCCAGAACTAAACTGGGTTCATACAAGCTCTTTGTTCGCTGGATTCTTCCCTGCCAAGCCTCACGCCTGTTTATAACTAGCCATTAATCTTACATATGCTCCCCAACGAGCCCCACGTAACTGAAGGGCGCTCGCATCTGGGTACGGGCATGGCTCAAGCAGCCCCGTGCCCCGTTTCCGGACAGCTGGAACAACGTGCAGACACTCGGCGCAGCGCTGCTGGGCCATGCTGTTTCCCCTTTGCTAGCAAGAAACCAACACCAACGCAGGTCACCGGCAGCACAAGAAGAAGAGACCCTCACACGCAAAACTCAGCGGCGCGGGATGTTTTCCCCTCAAAAAGAGGTGATGTTTCACAGCGCATCTGCAGGCTCTTCGTAGAACAGCTGAGCTCTTGCCTGCACAGCACGTCCCTGATGCTCTCCCTAAGCCCGGCAGAGGCTCTGCCCCTCATCCCTTTCCACAGCGCTCGTCAGGCTGACGTGTGCAAGACCCCGATGTTATTAACCGGTAAAAACCAGTTGCAGCAATCCGGGGCAACTGCAGAGATCTCTCCCCACGCACACTGGCTACTGCCTGTGTCAGCACACAGGGTTCAGCTACCTGGAAGCTGCCTGCAAATGGCTGTGGGTACACACAGCTCCAGCGCTGGTCGTAAATCCTCTGACCAAGCGTCTGCTTCGGCCTCTCCAGGCTAGCTGCTGCTATTCTGGATAAGCAGCGTTTTTTGAAGGGCTTTGACATTTTTAGACTGTCACAGAGGAAAATAGATCCTCCTAGAAAATCCCTCGAGTGGATTAACCTGCATAATGCATCTCCACACCAGGGCACAGCTCTGCTGCTCTGCTCTTCTGACACAGCCCAGCAAATCCAACCGCTCGGCAAGAAACCTTTGCCCTGTGCGAGAGCGTTGTCCCTACACAACAATGCACAGTGTTAGCAGAAAGCACCAGGGGGAACGCTCAGCTCCCAAGGACTTCTCTTCCAGCCCACAGGAGCATGAGGACTCGCAGACGACAAATTTGCCACGAAGCAGCAAGTTTGCAGATACGCGAGGTTATGCTGGTACCACCCGTTTAAGCCTCCTCATTTTCTCCGGGGACCCCGGCAAAGGCTGTTCTTGATTTAGCAAGCTATTACCTTTGTGAAAACCCCAACAACTGCTAGGCATGCTGCTGCAAAGTGACCTGCCCCCAGGTTCTGCGGTGCTGCTGACTCGGGTGCCCGTGCCTCTCACGCCCCAGAAGCGTGCGAAGCATCGCTAAATGTCACCATGGAGATTCAAGATTATTCCACCCACTTCTAGAGATCTCTAAACCGCAAACCAAACAACCAAAGCCTGTGGGTTTTGCAGCATGATTTTCTCAGCCTGCAGGGAAGTATGGCTGCCTCTGCCACTCCTGCCAATTAGCTCACTCACACACTCAGCCATCCTACCTAATCCTCTCTGCACTAGTCCCATTTTCGTGGTGCGAGTTCCCTGCCAGCAATGGCAACCCGGAAATCCCATTGCTCGTGAGTAAGTTTCAGGCTCTAGAGCACAGCAGCGTGAGTCAAGAAAGAAATTGTCCAAGGGGCTCCACTCAGCTCATCCGCACGCCTTTGGAGGCCACGGCCACTCCTCTCAGCTGCTGCGGTTCCCTGTCGTTTGTGAACACATCGCTCCTATCCGTGGCTCAGGCCCTGGGTCCCCAGCAGTGAAACGCTGAGAACAATCTAGCCTTTGAGCCAAACCGTGGGCTCTTCCCTGTCTGGACTCCGCAAGCTCCTCCCAGACACGATCCCTGTGCCCTCGCACCTTTCAGTGGGCGTCTCCCTGGGCTCAGCTCTCTGGTGTACTTCCGCATACGGCGAGGCGGCACTTACCTCTGGCATCTCTTCGTCTTCCTCTTCAGAGGACACCTCTTCCTGTGTGCTCTGCAGGGACAAAAGGACAGAGACGAAGATCGCACCATCAGCTTCCTGGGGCAAGGCTCTCTTGCCTTCCCAGACACTTCTGAGGCAAGGTTAGACAGGGATTTACAAGCAGAACCAAGTTAAAAGCAGAATGAAGCCAAGAACCTTGACGGGAAACTACGCCAGAGCAGCTAAACTGCACCAAGGCCCAACAGAGCAGGCTGGCATCACCCAGGACAGGGAATCCACCCCAGAGAGAGGAGATCAACACCTCACCTGCTGCGTTCCTCCTTCAGAGGTCGGGAAGCCTCAGCCTCTAAAGCAAACTCCAGGCAACTCGTTTTAAGAGCTTAGAAAGTCTCCTCCCGAGTCACTCACCTGTTCTGCCGGCAGAGGCTGGTCCAGCATTTCAACATCTGGATGTTGGGGGAGGTTGTAGAGTTTGCACAGGTCAGAGATTATTCGCTTCAGGTGCTGCAAAAGCTGTCCGGAGACCAGACAAGTGTCAGAGAAGCGCACAGACCCAAATGCCAAGCTAAGCTGCATCACTTTCCCTCGCAAATGAGTGAGCGAAGGCCCAGAGGCCGCCCTTCCTGCTCCGAGCAGCAGTGGACATTGTGGAGGGGGGGCGAGGAATCACACCCCAGCATCAAACTCAAGAGAAGACAGAGCTGCTCATCCCACATTTCCTGATCTCTTATGAGACTGGACGCACCCCCCTGCCTCGGGCGGTTGGAGGCGCGCAGAAAGGATTTTACCCTCCCGAAGCAGCCAGCCTCTCTCCAGGCAGTGCCCTCTCACCAGCGTGTTTCCTTTCCTGACTTCCACCAGCCTCTCCAGGATAGCTGCCAGGTTCGGATCGTCTGACTCCACAGACCAGATCGGGGGAACAGCTGGATAAGACTCCTGGAGAGAAGGAAAAGGTGGTGGTTGTGCTGCTGCAACTCCCTCTGTCCTACTGATGCAGCCGGCGGGGACCAGAGCAACGAACAAGGCAGGACAGGGAGCTGCAGCCCCACACCTCCCGCAAACAGATCCCTCCGGACCGCAGAGACCAGTGGAAGGGCCTGTGAGCGACCGCATCCACCCTCCAGGCTAATCCCGGGGCCGAGGGCAAAACAAACCCTCGCTCCAACCGCGCTGACGAGGCTCAGCGCTGCGCCACTTCCCCCCAGCCCAGGGAAGTGGGGTGCAATACGGAGGGTGGTGACGCTTTGGCCGCCCCTTTGGTCACTGGGGCCCTTAGCGGGGGGAAAGCCGTTAAAGCAGGACACTGAGGGCGTTTCACACTGCCTCACAGGCCTCCTGCCTCGTCAGATCTGGACCAGAAGTGCTGCAGGAGAAGAACGAGGCGTGCACAACCCGACAGCACCCGCGCAGGGGCAGAGGCCGAGCAGGCGCCTTTAATCCAGGGCAAAACCGCCGACAGCCCCCGACAACGCTCCCAAGTCGCCCCTCTGGAAAATCCCAGACAGCGGCCCTGTTCAGCGTCCGCACCAGGGGCCTTCCATGCTCCGCTGCTCCTCCTCCCGAGCCGCGCTATCAGCTGGGACTCGCCAGGCGAGATGGGATCTGCACCCCGCCGCAAACCGACCCTGAACCAGGATCCCCCAAGACCCAGGCGAGGACGAGCCGGAGCGGACGCGAAGAACCTGACGACGCCGATGCCGCAGGTTCCCCCTCCTCCGGACACCGCTGGGAACCGCCCAACCCCCAAAAAACCCCGGGGCCAGCACGGGAAAGGGGGGCACGGAGTCTCGTACGGGGGCCGAAGGGGCCATCAGGATAGCGAGAGCAGCCTGTGTCCCCCCAGGCGCTGCCTGCGCCCGCCGGCCGAGGACGAAGGCTCCGGGGGGTTTGTTCTCCCGGTGAAGGCAGCCCCGGCGGGGGCTCAGCGTGGCCCGCACCCCACGCCCGGGGGAGCGGCAGGGAGGGGCAGTTCCACCCGCGGCCGCCTGACCCCGGCCTCGGTCCCCCCCCGGGTCCTGCCCCCCGCAACGGCGGCGGGTTCCACCAGGCCGCGGTCGGCCAACGGCCGGCAGCCCCGGCCCCCCGCTCCCGCCGGCTCCCCGAAGCGGGTCGGGGTGACCTCTCAGTCCCGGGGCCGCCCTCACGGCTGTGTCGTCGTCTCCCCCCCCCCCAGCAGTCCGGCCCCGTCGCACCGGGCCGCTGCCCTCCCCCGGGCCTCACCGTGATGTTGCAGTGGATGCGGACGGGTCCCGGTGGCGGTCCCCGGGAGCCGGAGGCACCGGCGCGGGCTCCGGCCCCCGGGACGAACTCGCAGCTGATCTCGTCGGGGCAGGCACTGCCGATGCGGAACCGCTCGTGGCCCCGGTGGAAGATGGACTCGAGCAGCCGCAGCTCCCGTCTCAGGAGCCGCCCGGCGGGGGCCGCCGCCACCTCGGCCCCGCTCCGCCCGAGCCCCCCCGCCGCCGCCTGCGACCCCGCCGCCTCCTC
>JAVKLA010000088.1:12957617-12969159 GCA_034782735.1 Sagittarius serpentarius
AGTCCTTGACTGAGTCTAAACACGACTGAGCAACAACCGAAAACATCAGGGTGTTATCAACGTTCTTCTCATACTGAGCTGAAAACACAGCGCTGCACCAGCTGCCAGGAAGACAATTAACTCTATCCCAGCCGAAACCAGGACAGGAGGTCAGAGACACATAAGCTCTGCAGCAAACTTAGCTGTACTCTTGCTAGCGTGGCAGTCCAACAGGCAGAGTCGGGAAGGAGAAGGGACTCTCTCTAACGTTCTCATCCCTTTCACCCATCTCCTTTGGTTTCCAAATGCTTCAAATCCCGCAACAGCACCACACAGAGAGGGGTAAGGAAACTCTGGAGCTCCAGAAAGGCTCGGGGGAGAGGACTGGAGCCACCACTCACCGTTCTCCACCTTGGTCCGCAGCTTGCCTTGTTTGGGGTTCTCGAAGAGAGGCTGATGCTGGGCTTGCCCCACCACGCTCGCCTGATCACTGCAGGATTTATCAAAGAGCGCTCCGTCTCCACAAGGTGCTGTGCTAGAAAACAAACACTCCCCAGGTTAGCACCGACTCTCAGAAAACAGCCAGGGCCAGGGGTGCGATGGTGCCGCTGACACCGGTCACTCCCTGCACAACCCCACACAAACCTGACGTAGAGGTGAAAGGTAACATTGCTCTTTATTTTGAGTCTCCTCCCTCCTGCTGGCTCAAAAATGCTCTCTTCTGCAGGGGAAGGATTAGACGGGTCATACTTCATCAGCTCACTATAGAGAAACCTGAAAATAACAACGTCACATCAAAAGGCTGCTTTGCTCCTCAAACAAGGAGCATTTCAATCCAACCACTGCCTGTGCCCGGGACAGGCAGGGTCCCAAGCTCTGCCTCTGCCGCACCAAGTCACCTGCTCCTGCCACACGGGAGAGCGAAGACCAGGAGCCGTGGCTGAGAATTCTTGGAAGCCAATGAACAGCGTTTGATGCTACAAAGAAGGTGTGAAATCAAGCAGTTTTCCTGCCACGCAGAGGACAGGCAAGAGAAAATAAGCATTCTGTCAGGTGAGCAGAGGGAAGCACTGGCAGGAGAAAGGAGCCTGGCTGGCTGCTGCTTGCGTGCATCTGAGCCGAGCGTGAGGAAGACTTCAAGGTCGTTAACCTAGCACCTTTAGTCAGCACCAAGTTTGCATTAAGAGTAAACAGCCTCGTGAGCAGCTGAACACAAGTGGTATTATTAGCACAACCCCACGATCTGTTTACAATGACTGGGTCTTTTATGGCTGCTTCTGTCCGGGGACAGGGAAAAACCTTGAGGTCTCCAACACAGTGTCAAGGACTAAAAGAAAAACTGCAGTTTCACAGACTCCTCAAGTACAGCCTGTGCAGGGACTGATTTTGCAAAGAGAGGTGGAGCTCACTGTTCTCGTCTCCGACGGGCTCTGCTGTGCCAGAGCAGCCCAGCAGCCATGACCGAACAGCTGAGGCAGACAGTAAGCACGAGTGCAACCCTCTGACTTTACAGCTTCCCGGCGACCTGCCCTCAACACCTTCCAGTGCTGAGGAACACACAGAGTACAGAGGCACAGGCAAAGGCTTTAAGAAAGCCGCTGCCTTTGCTGTTCCTAACTGGAAGGGCAGACATTAACAAGGCTAGTCCAACTTCACCTCACTTTAGTTTAAAAAAAGGTGCCACACTGAACGTTTATAGAGAACAATCGTGCAGTTTAGTTGGGAAAACCCTTTCCAACTGATGAAAAAGGATTTCTGACTTACCAATGCAAACACATTCAGTATGTTTTCCTGAAGCCTTCTACACCCACATCCAGAAAGGCCAAAGGGGGACCTGGCCTGCAGATTCCCCAGCACCTTGGCTCAGACAGAGCTGGGCTCAGACCGAACCAGCTGTCGTGCGCTGGCCAAGCAGCCTCTGCAGGATGCTTTATTTTAAGTACATCAGATGCGGCCCTTGGGCTCTTGGCAAGTTTCCAGTTCGGTACTAATTTGGGCACCATTCAGGCATGGCCCCTTCTTATCAGAAATAACTTCCCTCTATTTAACAACACATGGGTAAACAGTAGTGTTAGAGGATCACGGCTTCTCTCAAGACAGCAAGGAACCGTCACAGCTACCTCCCTCTACAATGGGTCAGCACCTCTTGGCAAGCCCCTCTCCTTCGGGTTTCCCCTTCTCACCTCACAAAGCCTCTTCGAGAAATGATTTCTGCATGACAGTCATTCACTGTCTCCCCCTTCAAGCTCAGCTCCTCTCCTTTCACGCAACGATTACCTAAAATAGATTTAAAAAAAAAAAAAAGGCCAAGCGTCAAAGTCAACACACGGCTTCACAGAAAGAGGGAGGGTTTCATCTTGCTTCAAAGTTTTACTTCTTTGGGGTCCTGAGCAGCAGCAGCAGCAGCAGCACCACCCTGACTATTAAATCATTATCCTGATCCAAGCAATTAGGAAAATAAAGGGACAAAGAGCACACACTACTTTAGGGACAGCAGAGACTTACATTGCCACCGGTTTAGGGGCAGTGTCCCTTCCCGAACACTTTGCAGCCCACCACTCCGGGCGGAAGCGCGGCAGCTAACTAGGCAGGGAGCTAAGGTACACGCAGCTGAGAGAAGCTGGGGGATCTTGTGCTGTACAATGCGAGGAATCCATGCTCTGATGCACAGACTAGCGCGTAGCAATGCAAGCAAAGATTAAGAGCAATACAGCTGCAGGCAGATTCGCTTTGTTCTCTCTCTAGAACCAGATCACTTGTGACACCACGCGAGCCCTGGGAACGTTTCTTGCCCTCTCTGAAGAAGCCTACAGCAAAAGCCATTCCCTAGTCGCAGCTGACAGGGAATCCAGCAGGCAAGTGAGAGTTCGGCTTATGCTGGAAGAAGCTGTTCATACCTGTTCCGATGCTGACCACCACTCCCAGGCCCTTATTTCCTTTCCGCATGATGATGGCGGCCAGGATCTTCCGCCCAAGCAGACTGTGCTGGATGCGAGCAGTGAGGGTGTTGAAGCGCTGGTGGCTCAGCATAGCCATCTGATCGTGTAGGGTACTGCCACTCACGGGGAGCTGGAACGGGGACACCAGACCAGGATTGCCAAGAAATCACGAGTAGGTCATGGAACAAGACAGCTCAAGAGGTAGCTAACCTGAAGCACAGCTATCCAAGCAGAAGGCAGGAACACAGAAGACGTGAGCTACAGGCAGCACAATTTTGGGTTGAGTGCGCGGACACTATCATGTCAAGGGGTGGGTGAAGTTCTTTTAGATATTTCTGGGAAAATCTCGTCCAACGCTCCGAGTTCTGCTTCGAGCACATCGCTAAGAGACAGCGGCAAGCTGTCTTCCTGGCAGCAAGCAAAACGGGCTGAGGAATGGCCTCCCGAGATTGCCAGGGGAAACCCCCATCGCAAAGGAACAAAACCCATCTTGCCTGTTCCCAGAAACTCAGCCAAGGAAATCTGTTACTGGCTTTGGAGGAATTCCTTCTCTGGCTGCCTGTGAGGAGACTGCACAGTCACTCCCATTGCAGACGGGTACTTGCCTCCTCTAGCACTGCTGACTGACAAATCCTCCCTGATGGCTTTTCTATTTAGAGCCACAGCTGCTGTGCTCAGCTGTGCAGCCTGGAACACGGCTTTTCAGAGATCACAAAACTTTAAGTGTGATTTAAAGCAGCACAGGTTTGGGACAGCCATCCTGACACAACCAGAGCTTTACTCTTATCTGATGCATGAGTTTTTGAGTTGACACACAGTTTTTAATGCAGCATAAAGGAATTTGGAAGGAGGAAAAAAAGGAAAAGTCACAGAATTACAAATCAGCGTGTTCCACCACAGGAACACAGTTCAGTAGCTTGTGGAAGACTCTCATGATAGTTTAGCCCTAAAGCAGAGGCCAGCAGGAGGGAAGAGTATGTCTGTGCCCTGAGGAAACATCTAACCCACTTCAAGAAAACACCAGCTTATCTACACCTTCAGAGAACAAAGATCTCACAGTTGATCTTGAAGGCATTTTTCTGCTGGACTGAAAGGCACAGGACAGGCAGGGCTACAAAAGCAGTCCCACCTTCGGAGGAAGAGGATTTACCTCGGTAATGTTCATCCCTTCCATGCGCTCAGTCTTCTCTGTTTCCCCAATCAGGACTCTCAGCGCTGCATCAGCTGCGTCCTGCTTGCCCTGCTTTTTATTGTGTGCAGTTACAGCTGGGAACCAACGGCCTCCAACCTTCGCCTGATAGACAAACCTATAAAGACAGCAGCGCACCTCTGAGAAACCAAGGAACCTACAGATTTCAGTCTGGTTTTTCAATTCTCTCAGTGGAGAGAGGAGAGGAGTGGAAGTAGCTTATTGTCACCCAGACGTAAGGTCTGACAGAGGCAGCAGCTCGGCCTGTTGCCATCTCAAACTGCACCAGGAACTTTGTGTTCCCTGCCCTTTCTCCAGGACAAGAGCAACAGTGCAAAATTTCCTCCCAGACAGGTGCAGCTACTTACTTGGGGTCATGGGGAGGTCCTGACTGGTCAATGAGTTTGAACTCTGCAGCAAACCCATTGGAGCGGGCGTATTCCAGCAGGCCGCTGACAGGATTGACATTAAGGTATTTGATGAGCTCCCCAACACCCTTCGCTTTCGCCACCTTGGATTCATCTGGAGGGGTGATCCACGGTCCACAGCTGTGCATGGACTGGTCACCATGGGGCTTCACGACAGGCTAGAGCAGAGTTGGACAGGAGAAGGCTGTTAAATACTGAGCTGCCGGTATTACCACAGGCCAAGGGCACTCAGCAAACCCCTGCTAGAGCCAGCACGTGATCCTGTGGGGTGAAATCCAGTGGAATATGAAATAAAAGGGGGGACCCCAACCCAAAACCCTTGGGTCTTATAAAGAAGCTCTTGGTACCTGTTCGGGCAAGACACGGGGTACAGACTCTCCAGAAAGAATCTTCACAGCAAGTTCTGCTGCCATTTGCTTTGCTCCCTTCTTGCTGTTTCCTACCACAGCAGGGAAAATTTGGTCACCCATTTTCACACAGTAGCTGAACCTGACAGGACATTATAGCATATGAAAAGCGTTAAGCATAGGCGTCTCGATCTGTTTCTTATCCCCTTCTCCCAGTTCAAGTTAAATCCTTCTGGGTTATCTCCAATTTAAATCTACCACAATGGCCCTAAACAATCCCAGTAGAGCCGCCACCAGGTAAGGTACAGGACTGGAACCTGTTCCTGGTCTGACAGAAGAAACAGCATCCTTTCTCTGAGCAAGGGCATTGGTTTTGGTCTCTTTCCGGAGGCAGGAGCCTGGCCCAGACTCCTCAGATAAAAGGAGCACTCAGCTAGGTCAGTGACAAGTCCAGGAACGTGGGTAGCGTGCTGAAGAGGAAGGATATTAAAGAAAGGGTTTCCATCCTCCCCAAAGCTGACAACAAAACGCAGTACCTAGGATCATGAGGTGGGCCTTCCTGAGAGAGCAGCTGGAATTCGATCGTGTTCCCCGATTTCTGTCCGTACTCCATTAATACGCTGATAGGGTGCTTCCCGGGAAGCAGGCTGAGATGAGCTGGTGCAGATGACGGCTCTGGCTCCGGATGCAAAGGCTACAGCAAGAAGATGGAGGAAACCAGTTTCAGACTAAACACTGTTTGACCAGCCTCACAAGTAAAGAAAACAAGACTCACCAATTCCAGTTCAGAGTTGTCAGAGGGAAAAACCTCTTCGCATTTAATTCCACCGTGTTTTCCATTCTCTGCTTCATTCATCAGGACCTTCATAGCGTTAGCTGCTGCCTCCTGTTTAGCGAGTTTTTTGCTCCCTGCTTCTGCTGGCGGGAATCGGCGCCCGTTAATCACTGCCTGGAACTTAAATCTTGGAAACAGAAAACCAAAGAGGTAAATTGAGAGGCAAAAACGCAGTCTTGTCAGAGCAAGCAAGGCTGCTCTTGGAATTCAAGTGAGAAGGAACAGCTAGCTCCTGTCTGGGGGAGCAAACCCAGGCTGCCATGTGCACAAGACAAAAATACCACGGGGGCCCCGACAGCTCTGCATCTGGGTCTCATTTTGTCTCGTTTCCAGAGCTGTTCACGAGAGAGGAGCAGCTCCAGATTGTGTTCTGAAGGAGCAGGATGAATTGCCTTGTTCCACCAGCGCCAGAAACGTGTAATGGCTGTACGCAAAGAGCAGTTCAGTTCTCTCTCCTGCACAGGGATGAAGAAAGCTTAAAAGCAGCCTGCACTGTTCCATCTGCACCTAGTCATTCGGGGTCACTCGTCCCTCCGGCATTTTCCCTGGCTGTCCAGTGCCTTCACACCATCTCAGAGAGGTGCTACCTCACGTAAACCTCTTGCCTTTGATGGTTCTCTCTCCTCCCTCTGAACTCTAACAAACGCAGCTTCTCTTCTGTCCTCCAGCCCTATAGAAAGGAAACCTGCTTCCAAGGAGAACGGGTCAAACCAGATCTGGAGAAGAGTTATGGGGCTGAATCCACTCAGATCCCTCCTTACAAAAAAAAAGAAAAAAGCCTGGGACTCCATCTTTAGAAATTAGGCCAATTTTCCCGTCTAGCGGATCTATTGACATATTCCAGCATGGCACACATGGTGCTTTTCACCGTCTCACTGGTGCTCAGGAACAGCCACAATTTTGCAAGGGGAAGCAGGACGCCCGAGACTGACTCCGCAAACCCTAGTGTCGTGCTACGTACTCTGCTCACGGAGGCTGCTCTGACCTGCTATACCCCAGCAATGTCCAGAGGGGGTTCACCTCGTCTAACCCGACATCTGCACCCAAGCACTTTGTTCTGGGCTCCCTTTATACCACTTCCAGGGTGACAGCATCTTGAGAGGTAGCTTAGAGATACCAGTTTCCCCCTATACAATCAAACCGACTGAATGATTAAATGAATGACTGAGTGATTAAATCAGATGGGACCTAGCTGAAGAGATGAATCCCACCTTTGCTGCTCAGAATGAGGTCCAGCGTTGCCAAAACTGGGCTACCTGGGGCTAAATTTTAGCCTTGTTTTGTTGTTGTGTCTGGTTTGTTTGGGTTTTTTTTTTTTTTTTGGTTGGTTGGTTTTTTTAAGCTGCTGCAAGGAATCAACTAGGCTAATCCGTTTGAAATGAAGTAAAAATTAGCAAGCAGGCCCTTCAGGACAAAGCTGAGCGAGCAAAGTTAGTTGAAGTCAGATCATTTTAAGCCAAAAGACAGCTCAGGAAAAGCAGGAAATTTTCTTACCGTGGCTCGTGAGAGGGCCCACTCTGCTCCAGCATAGCAAACTCACAGTGCTGGTACGTGTACTGGGAATATTCAGTAAGGCCACTCACTGGGTTCTTCTCCTGACAAGCCATCAGTTTCTCCACGGGCGTACATGGGAAAGCAGTTTCAAACTGGGCAGCGTAACTGGGGGAAGACTGGGAATTCATGATGGATTCTGACTCATTGGGCTGCTTGTTGATAGTGTTCAGATTATCTGGGATATCATCTGTGGCCCACTTGCCGTTTTCAGAGTTATCGTAATTACTCAAACTGGAGAATCCAGGTTTAGTGCCCTCAGGTGCAGCTGCCTCTGTGTCACTGGCATTGCTCTGATCAGTTTGCCCCAAAGGCTGCTGTCCGTTTTCTATATTTTCTTCTTCCGACGTTGTCACTGCTGGCAAAGGTACGGTCATCTCCTGGGGACACGAAGGAACAGAGGAAGGTGGAAAACCTGACTCAGGTGTGGGATCCGCCGTCTGCGTTACCGTGCTGGCCTTCAGCCTCATCTGCATCCGCTCGCGTTTCCTGTCTGTCAGAGACCACCGTGGGGGGGTCGTGTTCTGTTTGTGGACATCTCCCAGCTTTTCCAAAGCGCTAAGAAAGGCATTAACGTCCTTGGCCCTCGAAAACCCAATGTTTTTGGCAAGGTTGAGCGCTGTTGTTTCTGCCACGCTGAACAAGTAGTTGCAGATTTTGTCCTTCGTCTCAGCCATCACGGGATCGGCGTCTCCTGAGCCAACAGCGCTCCTCTCTCCTCCTCTGCTCTCACAAGGTGGATCTGGGCAACCGCTGCTGTGGTCAGCGGGGCTTCTTTCTCTCCCTGTGCTTGGGCCGGCAATCCTCCACAGCGGCGGCGTCTCTCCACCTTTGTGCAACTTGCCTTCTCTGAAGAGTTTATACAAAATGCGGTTGACCTCCTTCTTTTGAGTTTTAAGTTTATGGGTGAGATCATGAACTGTACAGGTCTTCCCCTCCCCAAGCTGCCTGAAAATAGTCAGAATTTCTTGTTCACAGTCTCGTCCAGCAAGAGACAGTCTCTGAAAATTCAGCCTGATGGTGTCAGAATCTCTCTCTGAGTCCTCCTGACGACGGTACTGAGGAGGGCAATAACGTGGCAAAGTCTTTACCCACGGACGCTTGTTGGAGAACCTATGCCATCCTCCTCTGCTGCAGCTGGGTTGCCATCTCTCTGCAGCAGCCGGTGCCACAGGTTGCACACCTCTGATGCGTGATTTGTCGTGTAACCCCTGTCCCTGAAGCAAACAGACTTCGGTGTCCTGCTCTGTTAGGAACTGCTGGTGTAAAAAGGTTTCCTGATCAGTTTCTCGTGGGGTACAAGGGCGGTTAGAAAAACCTTGGTTAGTGCTGGGGCAGTTACGTCTTGACCAGGTAAGATAAGAGCCTCTGCCTCGACCAGCGCCTCTGTTCATAGCGCACCGCTGGAACACACGTGTGAATCCGGCTGCTTGCGCACCAGAAGAAGGGGAGCTGCGATTCACTCCGCACTCTCCCGTCCTGAACAGGCGCCTGCTAGGAGGAAAAACCAAACAAACAAAAAACCCCCCACAATTCAGAACCTATTTACAAAACTACAGGATTCCAGAAATGCAGTTTAAACAGCTTCCCTGCTACTGAAGTATTTCAAGCATCATCACCTCATCAAGCTTTCCTGTTTTCTACCGAGTCTAAATTATTCATGTAAACACAAATAGCAAACTCTGTGTCTGCCCAGCACAGAACCCGGCAGTCGGGAATCGCAGGCGAAGTTAACCACGAGAAACAGCTTTCCTAAGAGCAACTCTCTGTTCCCTTTGGACTGAATTTCAAGCTAGCTGCACGGGGCAGTTTGTCTCTTCATGCTGCCTTCTGTCAAAGGCTCACCCTGCACTTCTAAAACACAAGCAAGTTTCACTCCTCTGCCCTGAGGGAGAGGAGAATCTCAGACCCACTTTCCAATCGGAGAAACGGGGGCACAAGGAGGTGAAGAAGCTCACACGGTCACACAGGACAGAGCCGCAACAGGCTTGCAACAGTTTTCAGACTCACGACCAAAAAAGTATGAAACCCCAAACATCTTTTGCTCCCTGGACATTACGTGACCCGTGGAGGTAAAGCACCACGTCACAGGGGACGTAAAGCGGTAACTCACAGGGAAGTCGGATAGGTGCGCAGCTGGCAACGGTACGAAAAGTTTTTTGTGACTGCAGCCCAAATTTCCCTCATAACACACACAGTTGTGCCACCCCTCTCGGGTACAGGATGTAAGCCTAAGCTTTTAATGTGCTTTTTAAAAATAAGTAACCCAGCACAGGGTATATTCTAGTTCTTTGACAGCAGCTGGTTGTGAAACTCAGTGCACAAAAACATGCAACTGATATCTGCCGCTAGGTCCCTGTCCTACCTTCTTCCCGGTGACTCTTTAAGCCACCTATCTTCATAAAGGTAGTTTTTCCGATGCAAGTCTTATCTTCATAAAGGTCCCCATCTTCACCAAACACACCTCAAGGGCAATTGAAATTTCCCTTTCATTAAACAAGTTCATTAACAGCCCCCAACTGCCACCACCGTGACATTTTAGCAACCCCGATGAACATGGGCTCCATGTGTAGTGAGGGGCGGTTCCCCCCTTCCCAGTTCGGGGGAGGGAGGTGGGAGGCACTGCCCCCTACTCAGTGAACTCCTTTTAAAGGTGACCTGAGCCAAAGGCAGGACAGAAATCCTGGAAAGCAGGAAGAGGGTTTTTTAAAAAACGCTCTTACCTGGGTCTCATCCATACACCAAATTCCCTTCTTCCGTGAGAAAATAAAGGGAAAAAATAAACCCGACCCGCAGAACACCTCCCGGGGAGAAGAGGCGGCACCGAGGGGAGGCTGTAGGCAGCCGGTCACCCCAGCAAGATGGCTGTGAGCTCCGTTTCACTTTCGGTTCCCCTTCCCGCAGCGGCCTCCCCGCCCCGGGAGCTGGCAGGGAGGGGACGTGGCTCTTCCCCCGCGGGAAGCAGGAATTCGGGCTGGCCGAAGCATGCTCGGCTTTGCGAGCGCTCAAAGCCCGGAGCTCCCTTCCCAGCGGCGGCCACGGCTGGGCCTGGCCCGGGAAAGCGAACGCCGGAGGGACGCTCCTTCCTCCGGTCCCTGTGGGGATTTACAGCCCCGGCCAGCTACGAGCTGTGGCTGCTCTCCCGGTTCGGCGAGGGGCTGCGGGAACGGCTGCCACCTTAAACTACACCCCAAAAGAAGTTCCCAGCGCCCAAGGCAGGACATGTCCGACCCCGCACCCGCATCGCTCCTCCGAGCGGAACCACCCCGCGCCCACGGCGGGAGACGGCGGCTCCGCTCGCTGGGCTGACCACGAGGGGCTCGACCGGGCAAGGCCCGCAGACAGCCCGCGAGAAGGCGGGCTGGGCTGCGGAGCCGCCGGTACCGAGCCAGCTCCCCCAAGCCGGGACTCAAGGAGACGAGCGGCACCGACGAAGACTCTTTATTCCACGCGTTCCGCCTGCGAAGCGCGCAGGGGAGGGCGCACCCCGCCCTACCGAAACCCCGGCCCCGACAGGGCCCCGGGGCTGCTGGGACACGGTCACGCCGCGTCCCCGAAGCCGGCGACGCTGCCCGCGCCGGGAGACCGAACCGCGGCCTGCGCCCAGCGCGTCCCCAACCAGGCCCGGCGGGAGCCGCAGGACACCCGCGGGCCGGGGAGGCGGCTCCGCCCCGCCCAGGAGGCCCGTAAGCGCCCCCGGGGCTGCCACAGGCCCGGCGAGACCCGGGTTTTAGCGGCGAGGCGAGGCCTGGAGCCGGGCCTGCCCCCGCCCCGCGGCCGCCGCCCCCCCGCGCCCCCTTACCCCCTCCGCTGCCGCCGCTGCTGCCGCGGCCGGCGCAGGGTGATGACGCACGAGCGCCCCCCCGCGCCTGCGCAGGGTGGCGGGAGCCGCGCGGCGGCCATTTTTCTTCAGGGCACCGCGCGGCGGCCATGTTTAGCCAAGGCAATGCGTGCCCGTGCCGCCGCCGCCGCGGGCCAAGCGTGGCCTGGGGCACCCGCCTTCACTCGCTCCGCTGTGGCCGAGACCGCGGAACGCCCCCTGTTCCCCGGCCGGGAGGCAGCAGCAGCCGCCCCCGCTCTATCCCGGAGCACCGCCCGCCGCAGCGGGAGCCATCGCCCGAGGCAGCGCCGCGCCTGTGCGCTACTGCGCATGCGCCGCCGCCGCCTGCGTGACTCCGGGGCGTCGGGAGCCCCTGGGGGTGGGGGGGCGACCGGGGGGTGCCCCCCGCCGCCATGGACCCCCCGCCCCGACGGCCCCGCCGCCCCCGCCGGGG
>JAVKLA010000088.1:12969259-13000513 GCA_034782735.1 Sagittarius serpentarius
GACGCCCCACCCGTGGCCCAGCACGGCAGCCCCTACGGCCCCGCCGCCCCCTCTGGGGCTCCCTCCCTCCTCCATGGGCCGCCCATGCCCCGCAGGGCCCCCTGTTCCCTATGGGCTCTCCACCTGTGGTGGGGCCCCGCTGTCTCCTGTGGGCCCCACCCCCATCCCTCGTGGGGCTCCCCCTTCCCCCTGAGGGCCCCCCTTCCCCCGTGGGGCTCCTCCTTGCTCCACGGGCTCCCCATTTCCTGTGGGACTCCCCTCACCCCCAGTTTAATACATGCCCGTTGATGCCAGAGCCGTCCCTCCACTCGAGGCCCCAGTCACGTCCCACCCTGTCCCACGCTCCCTTCCAGGAAGATGGAGATGTTCCCCCCTCCCAGTCCCAAACCAGACACAGCCTCTGGTCCCAGCGGATCCTTCCCTTCACAGGCAAAAACCCTCCTAAGCGTGCGAGTTAGAAAACTACCGGCAGAGAACAGATTGTTCCTGTCTGCTGCTTTGCTGCGTGCATGTAAATAGTTGTGTGTCATTTACCATCTGGCAGAGGGATCCGAGTACCGAGGCGGCGGTGGCTGCGCTGGGTGCCAGGTGGGAGGGGTACCGGCACCGCAAGGGGCTTGTACGGCTCGGAGGCTGCCAGCGGCTCGGGGCAGCGCCTGTTTGCTGTGGTACAACGGGCGAGCGATAGTCGCATCTAGGACCATCAGACTGGGAGTCCCCCCGCCCCTCTTCTGCCAGGGTGGTAGATGCGGAGGGGAGCTGGGAAGGACGGGCATGGGCTCTGGATGCATTTTAGGGTGCCGTCTGCCCACGCTTGCCTGTGAATGAGCAAAACACATGAGGACGGGCTCCTCAGAGGACCCTGGTCCCCGCCAGCACCTCTGCCTGCCCCAAAGAGATGGTGGCTGCGTGTGCCTTTGGGTGGGGACCCTGCACCCACCGCGGCTGCTTCCCTGCAGCTTTCTGAAGGCTCTCAATGAGCCGGGGTCACCGCAGGCACGCAGAAACGGTGAGTCAGGCCCCAGAATTGCCAGGCTCGGCCACTGCTCACGTTCAGTGACGTTTTTTCGAAGCTGAGACTGAGGGTTGTTCAGGGTTTGGTGTTTTTTTTCGGATGATTTCTGGATTCAGATGTTTGGGGGCTTGAGTGTGTGTGGGGTTTTTTTGCTGTAACGGGGAGACTCATTTTCTAAAAAAGGACCCCTCGTGCCAGCTGGAATTGTCACGTCTTCATTCCGAGGAGGGTTTGGGAGCACAACCCCCGCCTTGCCTGAGATGAGGTTCACAGCAGACCTGCAAACGTGGGGGGTCAGGCACTACCAGTCCACATAAGCAGCGTCTCCCACCCACTCCACCGAAGCACGGATGACTCCACAGCACGCGGAGCACACGACGATCACCTCCTCAATCTGTTCTCCCCGCCCCCCCTTTAATTGCTTGTGATCACTCTTAAGCTTTAACCCAGCCGCGGTGAATGTGATTCATCTTGGCTGCTGTTAAGGCAGAACAGGAAGGTTACAACGCTGCTCTCCACTGTGTTGGCGTGATATACCCCGCCCGTGAAATAATCTATAGCTGGTGTTACGGGGCCATATATCCTCTCGGATTGCAACACCTTAAATGCGACAAATAGCCACTTAACTGATACGAGTTCATTCGCCGTTCTCCTTCTTTATGGAAAATTGGGCCTACTCCCAATTTCCCAGTTTCCATAGGAACGGGTTGGGAGACTGGGAGAGCCGCCGGCTGCCGAAGGCCCGGCATTAACGCAGCCATGGCGTCTGCCCCGCGCCGGCAGAAGCTCCAGCGGCCTCTCGGCATCGCGGCCACGTAAAGCCGAGTCAATTTGTGCTGGAGATAAGGAGCTGCCGGCCGATAACCGGCTTACGTGCGGGTACCCGCGTTATCCCTGCAGATCTTGGCGGAGGACGGAGGGGGCTCCTTTGCTCGCCCAGCACCAGCGTCGCAGGATGCTGGGGCTCATCCTGCCCTGCTGCTTCCCTGGGGGCTCCCCCAAACCCACCGCTTCCCCGGGGCTGAGCAAAGGCTTCCCCACGCGATGGCAGCATTTGCTAAATCTCCAGCAGCAGCTGGAGATGCCTCAGGTGTCTGCTTTGTTTTGCTTCCCTCTTATGAAATGAAATGAGAGGAAATAAATTGTAGCACAGCTCCCCCGCCCGACTTTCTGTTCAAATGCCAGTTCTCAGCCAAGGCTATTGTTCCGCAGAGTTTCATTTTAAACTGCTTTATTAGACACTCTAAAATATCACTTCCTCGCTCTTGAAGGCAGCCTGTTCCTACAAGAGAGATAAAAGCTGATGGCTTGCTTGCAAAGGGGACATTTTGTTACTCTCCTAAATCAGCTGACTGCATTTTTTAATTGAAGGCAGCCCTGGGAGTGGCGGTGTATTATTAGCCTTGCCGGTGCCTGCTCCCCTCCACCCCAGGGGCAAGCTCTGCTTTCGCACTGCTGAGGCAAGAGGTTCAATTAGGTTTTGGCCTTCTTGCGGGAGCGCCCGTCAAGCGCTCTAGGCTTCTCATATGTGGAGCGAGGAATGGGGCCGAGTCTTGTTCCCACGTCCTCCCAAACGTTGCTTTTTCTTGGGTCTGGCCACAGACGCGCAGCTGGGAACTGCCATGGAAAATCTCCCTAACTCCAGTGCCTTCAGTTCCCCTTGGGGGGGAAAAAATACTTTGTTTTCTTCCAATAGATTTTTATTGTAGCTATAAGCACGGTGCAGGTAACGCACAGGAGACGCTGCCCCATCCTGAGCCTGGGGCTTCGGTCTGGGCACTGCAGAAAGGTGCTCGTTCCCAGAAAGTGTTTTTTTCCACCCGCTTTGCCCCCTCCTGCTCCCCAGGGGCTGGTTCCTGGCTGGGGAAGCAGCAGAGCTATCCAGGGCATTGCACAACCTTTTTCTCTCAAGGCTCCTCGCCGCTCAGTGAAGGAACAAACCCGAGCTTTGATACAGCCCCAGCAGCTGCCATGTCTGTGCTCCTGAGACGTCAGCAGCGATTACTCATCTCCAGAGCTCCTGGTGCGGAGCAGAGGGGAAGCGGGGACTCTGCCACATCTCCTGGCACCTCTGTCCCCACGATGCTTAGCCCCCTCGGGCACCAGTGTGCTCCAGGGAGACGACGGTGTGCTCCCACGGCCTTTGTCCTCGGCTCTGAGCCGCCGTGGAGCCCGGCAGGGAAAGGCAGGTGGGGCTGGCACAGCTGCAGCAGGCGAAGGAGCCGGCGCGGTGACTCCCACAGCAGCTGCAGCGGTGGGAAGCAGCGTGGTTTTATTCCGGCTGTTACAAAAGGTACCCTTGAAAACAGGCAGGAGAAGGCAGGGGGTGCCACGTGAGCGCAGCCTTCGCCTTTAGCTCTTGGATGCAAAGGGGCTCATCCGTCACGTTTTCACAGCCATCACAGCCTCTGCTTGGCAAGACCTACCCTGCGGTGGGCTCCTCCAGCCCGGTACCGTGATGGCCAGGGGCTCCTCCAGCTCAGAGAAGGGCTGTGGGAAGACCAACTGCTCCCACCACGACAAAGCACGCCGCAGACGCCGGCGTTTCTCCTTGGCGTGGCTCCAGCCTGGTCAGCCTCTCCCTTACCGAGTTATCGTCTCTTGGTTGATGGCCAAAGCATCGCTGCAGGGTGTCAGACGGGGACCCCGGACAGACCTCGACCTGCCCAGCACCTCTCAGAGCTTGTTCCTGGAGGGGGACCAGTGAGGAGAAGGGGGTTACTGTCGCTGCTCTGAATTAGTGCACCTGATGCATCGGTTCCCAGAGAGTGAATCAGTTAAATTAATGAATCCTCCCTAATGCCAGAATTCAAGGAGCTTTCTAATACGTGTCAGCCAACATGGCATTAATACTCTCTTCTGTGACCTTTACATCACCATCCAAGTCTAGGTTCCCCTTTTTGCCCTTTACTATTCCCTTTCATATTTAATATTAAATCTGATTTATCTGCAAGAGGGCTTTGTCATGCGCTCAGACAAATTGAAAGGATTTCACAATCCCTCCCCAGGGCAGAGCCACTGGTGGGAAAAGCATCGGCCTGAGGGTACAAGCCATCCCATGCAGCCCCCGGGCAGAGCTCTCCGCTGCTGCTCCCCTGCCCCACATCACCACGCCAGCATCCGATTTTCACCGGCATCGCTTGCGGTGCTTGCCACGGGGCTCCCTGCTGACCCCAACCATTTTCTTCAAGGTCAGCGCCCGGCAAAGTCCGGGGGCTGCCCGGGGCGGGCAGCCGCTCCTCTCCACTCCTCTTAATTTGTGTGCTATTGAGCACAGAGAGACTCTAATGGACCATCTCGCAGGGGAAAGCCTGGCGCAGCCAGGTCTCCAAAGGGCTTCCTCGCATGTAGAACTCCTTTGTGCCTCCCACGGGATCCTATTACACCTCCTTCGCTGCTTTTCTTTTTCTTTATTCGCTGCGGATTATTTTTTTCATGCAGCACAAACCAACTGCCAGAGCCAGCGACACGCACTGATGGAGAGGCAGGAGGGCGGCTGCAGGGAGTGATGGATGACACAGGAGACGCCGGCTGCAGATCTCAGGGACATGTACAGCACTTTAATTGGTCAGCCTGCACAGATTTCCTCACAACAGCATTTTTTAATCTAAAAGAAAGCAAGAAACTGGAACGTGTCTTGCTTCTCTCATGGCTTCCCTGGAGGCAGCAGCAGCACATTAAGGAAAAAGAGAAGGAGGAGGAAAAAATAGTCAGAAGCACCAGGTGGCTGAATATCTTGCAGCCTAATTGATTCCTCTTTAATTAGTACAAAACCTGTTGCTCTCAACCAATGTTCAGTGCCAGCTTTGGAGCAAGCAGCATCCTCCCCGGCCCCGCGCCAGCCTGGCTCGGTGTGGTGGCGGGAGGAGAGGAGCCGCAGGGAACGGTGCGGGGTTGACGGTGCCTCTTCCGTACCTGGGAACGGGGCCACCTCCAGCTCGTACCACTTTCTTTGAGGCAGCGAGAGCAGGAAGGAGGCGAGCCAGCCGTGTCGGTGCCCAGCGCTCACCAAGCCACGGCGAGGGGCTTGGATGGGACCGTCTGGAGTAACTGAGACTTCAGGGGGATTTCTCTGCCTGTGCCTGGCCTCACTTGGGAACCGCTCACCGGTTCTCACCCAAATCCAGCTATTTTTCAAATGGAAAAGAGCTCAACTTCATTTTCAGAGAAGTTACTTCTCTGCTTTTGGCCTCTTGACATTCGAAAGGATGTCCAAGCCCTTGCATGGGTTTGAAACCAGGTTCTGCGTTGGCAAGGGCTGCTCTGGGTTTGGTGGTGGCTTTGCCGAGCCCATCAAAACTCACCCCTGCCAGCACCCGGCCAAGTCTCCAGCACTTCTGGAAATGCCACCTTACGGTTTTAATTCTTTGGTTCTTCTGACCTGTGCAAGGGCTTCCCCTGGCGCAGGGTGGCTGGGGGGAGCTCTGCTGTCACCCAGCAGCTGCTCCCCAGCAGACCTGCGAGTCAGACCCCGCTCCTGGCCCTGGGTCTTCGTTTTTGTCAAAATGTCATCGCGGACGAGGTGATAACTTGTCTGCAGGTTTTGCAGCAAAGCCCCTGCCACCAGCCGGCTCGTGACAGTTGCTGTTGCTCCAGCACAGCGGCTGCTCCCCAGCAGGAAACCCAGAATTACCCATTTAGGTAGAAACGTGTCATTTACCATCGCAATTTACAGCCGCTCCCTGCTGAGTAAGGGTGCGAGCACCAGGCCAGCAGGCTCTGGGAAACGGAGGTGGCTTCTTCCATCCCGATAACAACGCGAAGGGGCTCAAACGCCATTAACACGAGCCTGGCATCTTTTCGTGCAGATGCATCCTCCGTGGGTGCTCACGGGAATTGCAGGCGCGTCTGGGAGAGAAGAGGAAGCTGACGTGCAAACGCTGTGGCCTGAGCAGGAAGCTCAGGAGCCGAAAAACGCCCTGCCAGCCCTTGCACGTACACCCAGCCCTGCGTGCCACCGCTGGGCAGGGGGACGGTGCAAAAGTGGCACCGTCACAGGCTCTGGCGACTAACGAATCCCAGCGGTACGGCCCTGGAACAGGAGCCGGAGCATCCATCTCCGGGCTCTCGAGGGCTCAGGAGCTGTTTTCATGGTGCCAAGCTGTTTGGCTGATGTTGTACAGACCTCTCCGAAGGCGCGATCTGGCCTACAGACCTCACACCGCCGCGCAGATAATTAACAGTAACAAACGACCCCGTGGGTGCCTGGAATCCCAAGGCTGGGGTGATGAATTAGCAGCTGAGCAGCCTCAATTTTACCTCGGAAAAGGAGCCTATTCGAGATGGAAATAGCTGCAGGACAGGCCCCCAGCTCATTTTATTTCTGCAGTGAGCACAGGAAGGTGTTTACAGGAGGGTTTTCTGCCTGGGCTCGGGAGCCGTGGACCAGATCTGGACTGCCCAGCTGGAAGCCGTGGCTCCCCCTCGCTCACTGCCCGCCCCGTCCCCGCCGGAGCAAAAGCCGCTCCGCAGGGAGGAAGGCTCGCGGCTAATGAGCTGGGGAAATGCCGGCGCGCAGAAGCTGTAGCTCAGCGCTGGAGCCATTTTCCTGCCTGCGTGCAAATGCAGAGCCTGATCCGAAGACCCCGGTCCCCGCCTGCCCTCCCTCGTCCCCGGGAGCTGCCTCCCACATCCCGCTGGCTCCCAGCGGGCAGGTGCCAATTCAAACCCGTGCCTTGCAGAGCCGTTTGCTTGTGGTTTTCCTCTCCCTTGTGGAAGGCCAGCAGTTCCCCACTGTTTATAAAAAATCTGTAAGGAGCTGTTGAGCAAAACAATAGCTTTTTATTTTTCTTTTTTTTCCCCCTCTTTTCCTCCAAAGTGCACTTCCCCTCCTGTCACCGCACACCCCGGTGCTGCCGTGGGCACGTCGCACTGGGATGGGTGAAGATGCCCAGACCCTCACGCTGGCAGCAGCATCCTCCCTCCCTCCCTCCCTCCCTCCTCCGGCTGGGAATGCGAAGGGCAAACGGCCACAGGGAGGCGGAGATCCGCGTTTATGGACATGATTCTCTTTCTCCTTGGAGAAGCCTTAATCCCAAGCCATTAATAAAAACAGATTTCGTGCCGCACGCAAAGATTAAACGAATTTTGCCTCGTCTCCGTGGGCAGTATCAGAAATACAGCTGCCTTCGTACGTTAGGGATCTGCTGCGCTAAGCCACTAATACGGGAAATGAAGCTCCAGGGTTTTAATCACCTATCAAAGAGTCCCCCAGACTGTTGGAGGTATTTTTAGGATTTACAGGTATTAGCTCAAAAAAAAAAAAAAAAAGCCCAATTTATCGGTTCATCACGATTCAACTCCTCCTTTGCTGGCCCTGCAACGCCCATAGCTGGGTTAGCCGGGGCGGGGGGGGGGATTGTGCCTGTTGGCACCCCCCTGGCCCGCGCATGGGGGTGCATTTTGGGGCAGCCGGTCCCTCGGGCTGCCGTCGTAGCCCCCACTCGCTGACGGAGCGAGCCAAAGCTTGCGGCGCAGCGTTGCCAGGCTCTGAGCAAGGCTTTTGACTCGTCGCCTGGATCTAGCGGCGCTCAGCGGGAAAGGATCCAGCTTCCCCTTCACCCTACCAGCGTGTTCCCTCTGTGAAAGTTGTTTTCGTGCCCTTTGCACCCCAGCCAGCTTTTATCCTTGTTTCTGTAGAGGTAAGGGGCGAACGGAGCCATTCGCAGGGCTGGAGGGAACAGCCCAGCTCTGATGTTTGGGCAGAGCCAGGGTGAGCGGGAGGGAAATCCTCGGGCGGCCTTGGTGCCGGGCCGGAGGAAAGCGCCCCCGCCCCCGCCGCCGCGCTCCTCTGCTCTCCCCTTGAGCCACAGCCCGAGCACACGGGAACCCCGACCCGACACCCCCCCTTGTAAAAAAGCCCTTTTGGGAGCCGGTGGCTGGAAAACACCTCACTGCTCACGTCAAGCAAGGCGGCTGCCCGGGAGCCAGGGTCTCTCCAGGGGCAGCAAGTAGGGCACGTGGTTTTACAACGTGCCCGGGAGCTCCCAGCATGGGGGCTCCGGAGACGCTACCCCAGCCCCAGCATCCCCCCGCACGAGGGAGCAGGGGCGCGTCCCCCCTCGCCGGGGTCTCCCCAAAGCGCGCAGACGGGCCCTGAGAGGCGCAAAGCTGCTTCCCGGGGATGCACGGGAGAGCTCAGCACCGTCGGGGGAACCACCGCACCGCGCGCGACCCTCGCGGCACGAGGCTTTCCTGTGGCGAGGTGTCGCGGCAGCAGAAACGCCTCCGCCATCGCTCCCCAGCCGGGCCCCGGCCGCAGCGGCAGAAAGGAGAGAGCTCCCGCGACCAGCCGAACAGAGGGGTCTGAAGCATCTGCAGATGTACGTATATGTCATATATTTTTGTGTGTAACTATACATAGGTAGCTGCATACTTACACACCCGCACAGGTAAATATTTATAGATACTGACCTCTTCAGATTAAAGTCCAAGGCACTTTTTACAGTGAACAGGTTAAAGCCATAGTTTAAAACATGCCTGTTTCTGGGTACAGCTCGGGTTTATGGCAATGCTGTGGGGACGGGCCTGTCCCCGCTCCCTTCCCCGCTGGCCGAGAGATCGGACCAGAAGGAGGGATGTAAGCCCGGGGCCGGATCCTGACCACAGAGACACGCAAGCAGCTCCTGCTGGGAGGTGCGTCGGCAGGTCAGGGCATGCTGAGCCCTCAGCGGCGGGGAAGAACGCTTTGGGCAGAAGACGGAGCGGAGCTGGGCGCCCGTCTCGCAGCGCCCAGAGCACCGGAGGCCCCGGCCGAGAGCACCCACCGGGCAGGCGGTGCCGGAGCCCTGCCCGGTGCCCCGCGGGGCTCTGGGGTGGCTCATCCCACATGGGAAATAACTAATCCCAGGGAGCAGCTTTTCCTCTCCCCTCCAAAAGCCCCTCTCTGCCACCTCAAGCCCTCTGGGTGCCTTTCAGGCGGGAGCTCAGAGCCGGGAGAGGAGAAGCTGGGACCAGTGCAGAGCCTTGCAGCAGCATCCTCCCCTCCTCAAACTGCTGAGGAATCACTTGCCCCCCGCCCCGTCCGTCCCCCTGCCCCCAGCAAACCTACCTGGTGGCCATCACACGGGGGTCTGAGCCAGCTGGGAGATGCTGGGCAGGAGAAGCCCGAGGGAGAGCGGTGCAGCGGGCCAAGCACCCTAGAAATCCCCAGGCACCCCCAGACCCAGCTGGCAGCAGAGGAGGCTCAGCCCTGCCCCCCCGGGGGAACCAGCCCCTCTCCTCTGGCAGAACTATAAACCCCCAAAGCTGGTCCCGGCCGTGTCCCAGTGAGGGGCAGCTGCCTCCAACAACCACCCCACAACTGGGGACAAATGTGTGGGGCAGGAACAGCCCCAGCCGGGGGCAATCCCAGGCAGCCGCCCTCTGCCAGCTGGTTTCTGCGGGGGGATTTCAGGTCTAGGGACCAGCAAGGAGCCACCGGAGCTCACGGCAGCTCATTTCTGCTGGGACCTGACCCTTCTGGGTTTAACTGGCCTGGGAGGGTCAGGCCAGCGCAGCCGTGACAGTAATAACGGGATAACGATGACAGCGCAGCAGCGACTGCAACTCTGATGGGGAAGAGCCAGTGTAGGGGCTTTTAGGCTTTCTCTGGACAAAAGCAGCAGGAATTGGTCCCGTAGGCGCTGCTCGTTCCCGGACGTGGTCACGCTCCATGCGGGAAGCTTGACCGGGAAGGAGCATTGGGGCTGCAAAAGAACATTTTAAGACTTATTTGCCCACAGATCTGCGTCCAGTGGGGATCAGGTCCAGCAGCCCAGGGGCCGGAGGTAAGGAAGAGATGCTCTCCGAGGCTCGAGGAGTGCATCAGCTGGAAGGCTGAGACGGAGCAGTCCCTGCAACCTCATCGTGTTTCTCTTTCACGCTCAGGGCTTCGTCCTCCTACACCATCACAGCCTGAGGTTGAGGGGGGCAAAAGCCGCAGCTCCCCAGGGTGGGGCCTGAAGCCCGAACCGGACACCTCCTGGGCAGGGCGGCTGCGTTCCCTCGGAGCAATTCACCCCGGGAGAGCGGGATCGCTCCCGGGAACGCAGCCCTTGCCTGCGGCAGCGCAGGTCACCGGGGAAGGGCTGCCCTTACCTCCCCCATCCCAGAAATTAGGTGTTGACCTGAGAAGAAAAAGTGAGCACGCTGTTTCTGCCTGCCTCCTCCTGAGCAAACCTCGCACAGCCCGGCTCCACGTCTAGGGAGCCAAAACAGGCAGGAACAGTCCTGCCTGCCTGCCTGCCTGCCTGCGGGTTCCCAGGCCAAAGGCAGAGCAGCGTGGTTTGGCGGCCGGCGCGGTGCGGACCAGCTTTGCCGGGGAGGAGGATGTTTGCACCCTCACCCTTTCCTAGGCACAAGTGATTCCCTAGTTCAGAGCCTGCCTGGATCCTGCCCGTGCTGAGCCAAAATGTGCCAGAAGCCTGGCCGGAGGAGGGAAGCATCGTGCCTCGCACCACTTCTTCCACGAGAGCCTCCATCCTGGGGGAAAGGGGGAATTTTGGCTCTTGCACAGCTCGTGCCCTCCTTCAGCTGGAGGACACGACCTGGAGGGGGAATGGCTTTTCCAGAAACCGCTGAGACCCCGGGAGAGAAGTGGGGGGCCAGACCTTTCCCTAGGGAGAAGCAAAGCTCCGGTGCCATCGGGCTACGCGGATCTGGACCTGCTAAAGGGCAGCTTCCAGGAAAAGGGAATGAATGCCTGGGGGGGTAAAGGATAAGGAGCATGGGGAGCCTTTCTGGCTGGGGTCCTGCACCCCTCCTCTGCCACCCCGGCCTCCGTCCTCACCGGGAGCAGCGGCTGTACTCAGAAACAGACATTTTTGGCAGCAGGCTGGCGTCGCTGCCTGCTGACAACCGGGTTGGGTACAAAACCATAATTGAAAGTTACAATAACCTTTATAATATAGCAATATATTTCATAGTTAAAATAAACTATTATGCTTTCCCCTATTGTTAAAAAAGAAGCGAGCAGTACAGAGGCGAGATGCAAACCCAGGTCGAAGCTCCTTAAGTCTGGACAGAAACGTCTGTGAGTTTGCAGAGAGGACGTGGTATTTTTCTGCCATTTCTAGGACGTTTCCTCTCAGGCAGCGCAGGGAGGAGGTTCGTGGAGCAAAAAAACCGAGGCTGTGCCAAAAATGAGACTGGCTGTGGCTAGTTGGGTCCTGGAGGGGCTTCGGGGTTCAGCCCCGTTGGCGCGTGGGGTCGGATGCTTCCCAGGTGCAGGAGGTCAGCATCTCTTTGGGATTATAACTCTGCGTCGCAGTTTTGTTCTTGTGCTTTTCCTCCACCTTGGTCACTGGTCCCAGCTCTTCTCTCCACTTGTCCTGATGCCCTTTGGGGTCACAGGCTCCAAAACGACCTTCTCAGGTGTGTAGACAGCACTGGCTGGGGAGCATTTACCGGAGCCGTTTACCGGAGCCCTGCCAGCCGCTGCCAGGAAAGGACGCGCCAGCTCGAGCTACCACGCTCCGCTGGGTGCGAGCCGGGGGCTGCCGCCGGCACGGGGGCTGCTCAACTGCTGGTGACCGAGAGCCGCTCACGGGGAGCGGGGCAGCGGCTCCAGGCGGGCACCCCGGGCCCAGAGCCCCCCAGCACCGGGGGATGCCACAGACTGGACTGGACTGGGGTGCTGGGGGCTCCCCCACCCCATGCCTGCCCTCACCATGGCCTCAGGGCGGCTCCCCGGTCCTGGCAGTGGGGCTGGGTGGGGGGGTTAGACTCGGTGCTGGCCTCGGTGGGGTCCGGTGAGCCCGGTGCTCAGGGCGGTGGGTCAGGGCTGCCGGCACCGGTGTTGAAGCACTGGCAGGGGTGTGGGTGCAACACAGGGGCTGGGGTGCGGGGAGCAGGGTGGGGGCTGCAGGGTGCATGGGCTGCAGGGTGCGGGATGGGGGTACAGGGGTGCACGGGATGCAGGGTGCAAGGTGCAGAGCACAGGGTGCAGGCCCAGGGCCGCAAGGTCTCAGGCAGAGGCCTTTTTCGGGGTGCAGGTTGCGCAGGGGTGAGGCTGGGGGATGCCGGGCGGGGGGGGGTGCGAGGTGCGGAGATCACACCGCCCCAGCCCGGCTCCTGTCAGCCCTGGGGAAATCCCACCGAAGCAGCGGCTCTGCCCCAAGACAAGGATCTCTTGCACCAGTTGCAATCCTGAAGCGCTCACCACTGGTGCGTCACTCCCCTTCCGTGCCTCCGGTCCCAGCAAGCGGACGGGTCTTGACAGCAACCCGCTCTTGTCTAGCTCGGTTTGATTTCCCAGACTTGATCATTAGCCCGTAAGGAGGTTCCCGCTGGCGATACCCATTCTCGAGCAGCAATACGTCCTCTGCCTCCCTGACAGCCTAGCGCACCTCTCTGCGCCTCTCCCCATGCACAGCCCCACTGCACGCGGCAGTTTGCTCCTGCCCGAACCCCGGCAGAGGCGCGGAAGCTTCTTCTCCGCTGGCTGCCTGCAGGCCAGCGGAGACGCTGCATTTCAGGCTCAGGCTCAGCATTTGCAACCTTTTCTCCATTGCCACGCTGGAAACCTCCTTACGGAGACGGGCAGGCGCTTCTCCGGCCGGGGAGGTAGGGCTGAGGGTCGCCCGTAGGCACACGGGGAGCAGCAGCAGGGCTCAGAACAGGCTTTGGGGGGCTGCCAAGGCAGCGACACTCTCCCAACCATCCTGCCCACCCTGCAATTACGCTAATGACAAGCGCTTGGAAGAGGGGAAGAGCAGCTCATTCCCAGAAGCCGAGTTATCTCCTGCCGGCCGAGGACCAGAAAAGACTGGCAGCAATTGCCGCACGCCTCCTCTCCTCCCCGAATGCGACGGGAACGACCATGGCTCACTACCCCGCTACCGACGGGCTCAACGCAACCACCTCTGCAGCACCGGGAGCTCATTTTGCAGCGCTCCTGCTGTCGCCTTGCAGCCTTCCTCCTCCTCTTCCTCCTCCTGCCGCTGGCTGGGGCTGGGCCGGGGGCGGGGGGAGCGCTCCTCACTAACTACTGCTTTGCAGGGCCCAAGGAGTAAACCACCTACCACTGGCAGCAAGTGGAGTTTTGCACAGAAATTCCTCAGCATCGGGCCGATACGTCCCTGCCTACGTGTGCACAAAATCCAGCGTTATTTATGGAAGGGAAAGAGTTACAAAGGAGAAGATTACAGGCTGAGTATACCTGGAGTAACACAGTGACTTTGATTACAATTACTGACACTGCTGGGTGAGGTGTAATTAATATCACGGAGTAATTACATGGTTACTTCATCTGTTTAAAAATATATAAATAGCCTCTGCTGAGTTTTCATGGAAAGCAGCAAACACCAGCCCCAAAGCCGGAGCCTGGCAGCAGCAGGCAGGGCTCCACGCAAGGACCCGGCGGAGCCCGCGCACAGCCCCGGGGCAGAACTGCGGAGGAAAAAGGGGAAAATGGTGAAAGCAGAACAGAAAATGGCTGGTTCCAGAAGTAGCCAGGTGATGCCAAGGGTACCTCAGGAAGCTGAACACCGGCAAAAAAAAAGTGAAGCATGACGGGCTGCGCTTCGGCAGGCGCAGGCAGCGGCTAATGCCGAGCGCCGGCACCGTTGCCGAGACGGCGCCGGATGGTGCCGCTGATCCCCACCAAACCCAGCAGAAGCAGCACGAAGGCAACGGGCTTTGTTTTAAACAGATGAAGCGCCTGCCCCCGCTACTACATCACTTGCCAGCGAGACCCGGCTCGACCCCGGTGGATTCGGCGCTGCCGCCTGGGCTCGAGCACGGACATTCCTGGTGCGAGCGGAGGCGGTTGTAGCTGATGGGGTTTTTCATCCGACAGTTCTGAGGCCGCCGCAAAGAGCCTGCTGGCTTCCCAAAATGCTGGGGGGGGGAGCTCCTGGGCAGGCGGTGGTGTGAGCAGCTGGAGACCCCCCCCCCAGCGCCCGGGCTGGCCAGCCAGCCCCGTCATCAGCCACCACCGCCTCGGCTGGGGGCAGCCCTGCGGGGCCCCGCATCCCCACATGCTTTAGGCACTGCTTTCCCGGCTCCGGCACGTGTCTCCAGGCAGAATATGACCCCGAGGACCAGCAATAAGAAGCGTCCCTTGTTCTGCCCGGGCAGAAAACACTCACAGCACCGGAGAAGCCCCCGGGCAGGTTACGGCCAGACACCGTCACCCGCCCGGCAATGTCGGGGGCGGGGTTCATGTGGGTCCTGGTAAGGAGATGGGATGGAGCGTGGGCAGCGCAGGTCAGAGCCTGTGCAAGAAACCACCATGTTGGCATCTGCCCGGCAGGGCTTTGCGATGGTGAGCGGGGCAGGGGGCAAGGGGAGCGCCCCGGCCCCCGGCGGGGTCCACGCAGGGGAGGAAAACTCTCCCTCTGGTGTCTCCGTTGGTTCAGTGCTTCTGACTTGTTTTGTTTTGTTTTGTTTTCAAATGTGAAGACCTGAGATTGAGCGTGGGTTTTCCGTCCGCCACCGGACGCCGCGGCGCGGGCTCGCCCGAGGCGTCGCCTCCCGTCCCCTTCCTTCACCACGTGTAGAGGCACCTGAACGGGGATGCGATTCCCGATACCAAGGCGTTGGCAAAGCTCCGAGCCTCGCTCGGCACCGCTGGTCCCGCTGGCTCCGGCCGAAGGGTCCTGCGGCGGTTCGAGGACGAGAAGAAAGTCCACGGAGACCTCGGGACCTGCGCGGAAATGCTTCCCCTGTCCGTGGGGGGGCTGAGGGGCTGCATTTTAGCAGCTGCTTGAGCTCGTGTAAGGGGTGGGGAAGGAGGTGGAGCTGACCCCGATGGGGCTCTCGGAGAGAGGAGTTTGGGGGGTGCCCACCGGCACGCCGACCCCCCGCGCCTCCAGGACGGCGGCGAGCAGGCGCTGCTGCTGCTGGCGCAGCATGTCGGCCATCAGCAGGGGCAGGGAGTTGAAGCTGGCGCTGAGCTGCTCCAGCTTGGACTCCAGGCTGCTGATCTGCTTCTCCAGGTCCTCGCTGCGGTCGTTGAGCTCGGTGATGAGGTCGTACATCACGTTCTGCATCTGGGGAGGGGACAGAGGGGACAGCGGAGGGGTTAGTGCCACTGCCGCTGGCAGAGCCGACCCCTTTAACCCCTTTCCGCAAGCAGAGCCCTGAGAGCCGCCCCGTCTCAGCCCGCTCCAGGAGCTCTCGGGGCACTGTGACCGCAGCTTGGCTCGACCCGGGACGTTAAAATGAGGAAACTCTGGCCCCGTGCAGGCAGAGGGGAAGGGGCCGGCCGGCCGTGTGCCGCCAAGCAGTGGTACCCCCAGCTGGGGCTGCAAAAGGGGGTGCAGGGAGCAAAGACCTTTCCTGGAAGCAGGGTGACACACCCCCCTCCCCAGACCCTGGCTTCTATCTGCGTTTCTCCTCCTGCCTTGCAAGGGCAGCCGTCCCACGGCAGCTATTCCCGGCTGACATCTACCGAGCCGGAGCATTTTGCCGACAGCCAGGTCCGCTTTAGTTTTTCCAAGCGAAGCCGAGCCAAGAGGTCACCGGTGGGGGGGGACTTGCCTTCGAGAGGTCGACCAGGGTGTTGGCTTGGTCGCTCAGCTTCCTCTGCTCCATCTTCACACTCCGCAACCTGGGGAGAAGGAAAGAGCAACGCGGCTGGGCCCCCTCCCCGATTGCAAACCGCAGCCGGAGACCTGCCTGCATCCCAGGCAATGGGAAATCGTCCCCACAGCCCTGCCAGGGGCTGGACCGCGATTCCCCTGGGGGGGGTTGGGGGGGGGGGGGGGGGGGCTGAGCCCCAGCCCCCCCAACCCAGCACGCAGCCCCCCCAACCCAGCACGCAGCCCCTTACTGGTGAATGGCTTGTAGGAACTTCCTCTGATGCTTCCTGACTTTAGCGTGGTCGATCTTCTTCAGCAGCTTGGTGTGCTTATAGATGAGCCACGTTTCCCGTAGGACGTTGGCTGCCGCGTTCTTGATCTGCAAGAGGAGAACTGGCTGCAGGTCCCCGGGCCCGGCTGCGCTGGCGGCACGGGATTTCACGGAGACACCGGTCTGGCTCTGCTCTGAGCTGCTGGTTCGCGAGCCGGTGCTGCAACAGCACTTGACTTGCCCCAGCTGGAGCGAGGCGCTCGGCTCCGCTCCCGCATGGTCTCCTGCACCTTCGCAAGGGATCACGGGCAGCTCAAACGGGAGTAAGGGCAGGCAGAGCTGCCTGCACCAAGCGGCGGGTCTTGGCCCCCGGTGCGCCCGCATCCCCATCCTAACCCCGCACCGACGCTCCACCACCCGCTCCTCGCCCGCGCACGAAGCTGTACCCTAAGCCTCGAGAAAAAGAAAAAAAAATCCCAAAGTTCTTCTCGATTCCCGCATCCATCTGCTGCTCTTGGCAGGTCCCGGCTGGGCTGCCGGCACGAGGACGCGGCTTCTGCAGGCTCCCCGGCTAAACCGCAGCTCTGCTGCTCACTCCAAAATGAATTGGCCGCCATCTGCCTGGCACAGAGCCCACGGATCCATATCCACGGCTGGGGGAGCAGGGCCGACCGGCTGTTTGCTTTCCCGGCCTGACCACGCTGAAGCCCCCGACTATCCCCGGGGCATCAGGGCTCCTGCCGGCGTGGGGCTCTGCCCGGGGCTCTGCTCTCTGGGGCGAAGTGGGGTGCCCCGGCCACGTCCCGGCACTGGGGTGTCACCCTTCCAAGGGCTGCACTGACACTTGCTTTGCCACCATCCCCTATATAAAATATCACTCCTGATACTGGCAAGCAGAGCCCACGACATTGCGCGGCGCTGTCGGGTTGCCGATGCTTTGCCGTGACGAGGCTGCTGAGACCAGAGACCTCCTGCAGCCCCCACATGCTGCCAGAGATGTGACGCCGGACCCTGGCACGACCAGTGACCCCGCGGACCCCCAGCCATGGCCTCCGGGTCCCTCCTCGGGAATGGAAACGGCAGGAGCCTCACGGCACAGCTCTCGTCTGTGGCAGGCGAGGCACGGAATCTGCAAAAGCCAGTTGTCTTCCTGACACCAAGCTAAGTGAGCTCATGCTCCGCAAGAGGAGGGAGTCTGTATCCTCCCAGGGGGAAAAAAAACCCCAAAACCCAGGCTTTTCCGCTCAGGGATGCAGCTGAGTATCCCGCATTGCCTAAATCCCCGATACAGAGCTGACGCTGTTTGCTTTCACCGTAACACTTGTGCCTGCGCTGCATCCAAGGCAGTCGGACACCTTCCTCCGACAGCGGAGGTATCCGTGGGACCCGCACCCAAAGGTGCTGACACCTTCCCCCCACCGTGGCACCCCGCATCCCCAGGTCCCGCCACGCGGCACGGCCCCCCCGCTCCTGCCGCCCCCCGCGGCACCTTACCCGCTTCGTCAGCTGCGTGTCCATCATGAAGTTGTGGACGTGCTTTTCAGCTTTGGTGAGCTCCAGCTTCCTGGCCACCACAGCCACCACCAGTGCCGTGCAGCCGGCACCCTGTGCAGGGACATCAGTTGGGAAAACACTTTGTCACCCTCCAGCACCCTCATGCAACAGCAGCGCTCCCACCCTCACTGTCGCAAGCCCCTAATTAACTAAAGCTCCATGGCCCCCCCATCCACATTATCCTAACGAGGAGATATCACAGAGCCTGGGTGTCCTTGAGCGACTGACAGTGTGCTGGGTAATTAACAGGAGAGGCCAGGGCTGATTTACGAGGTCAGCGGTGACCAGCGGTGAGCCCTCACCTCCCTGGCACCCGTTAGAAACGGCCAGGCTAAGCCTGCTTACCGGCGCCGCCGCGGGCCGGGGACCTGCCCTGTGCCGGTGCCCTGCGGGATCGGGAGCCCCCCTGCTCCCAAGAGGGGTCCGGGGTGGGAGAGCGGTGGGGAAGCACGGGGCGACATGGGGGAGAGCGGGGAAGGGGGAATCGGGACCCCCCGAATCGCCGCGCCTCCCAACAGCGACAGCTGGGAGGTCGCTTATCCCAGCGATTAGGGCCGGATCCGCGCTGTAGCCGTCATCTCTGGCGCGTATTTGTCTTTGGAAAGCGAAGGTGCCGAGCCTCCGCTCCCTGCGGTGCTCCTGCACTCTGCCTGCCGCTGCCCGTACCAGATGAGCCGTTCCCCCCTCCCGGCACTCTGGCAGAGGCCCACAATCCTGGCAAACGCTCCTTAATTTATTAAAGAGTCATTAATTAACATCATGCTCTGAGCTGAATCCTTTAGCATCCCCGAAGGTCCCGCTGCGTGCTCTCGGCTCCCACCACTTCTCTCTTCCCCGGGGGGGGCAGGCACCCCCAGTCCTGTGGCTCTGGGAGCCCAGGGGAGCCCCCAGCCCCGGCGGTCACGGGGGGTCCCCATCCTCAGCAGGGCAGGGGCTGTGCTGCCGGACGGGCGCCGGGAGCAGGGCACGCTTTGCCGGATGGTGTCTCGGTTCAAAGTAACCGCTGGCTGGGGGGGGAGCTCTGGGAGCCCGCGGCACCGGGACCCCCTCGGCTGAGCCAGCGGCTGCTCCCCTGCACCGTGCTGCTGGGAAATGCCGTGCGTCCCCCCCTGCCCCCCCTAGGGATTTTCTCCCTCGTTTGGCTCCTGTCAACAGCATCAGCCTCGCTGGCGCCCGACCTCATACGAGACAGGTCAAAGACTTGCAGATAATACAAAATGAATACCCGCCGGCGGAGCCGCCTCGGCCGACAGCTCTCGCGGGGCGCAGAGCGGCAGAGCCAAGCCCAGGCGGTGCCGGGCGCCAGCTTGGGCAGCCTCAGCTGGGAAGGGGGGGACAGACCCGCTCCCAGGGCCTGGAGCCGCGGGCGGCAGAGCCGGGGTGCTGGGTCCTGGGGCAGATCCACGGAGGAGCCGTGAGCGCAGGGTCCCTGGCCGCTCCTTTGGCCGCCCCGGCTGGAAAGCCCCGGAAGCCGGGACATCTCATGGGTGCCTTGGTGCGGGTACGCCAGAGGCCCCGGAGGACGGTGACTTTTTGACCATCAGGAAACGAAGCCGCGGCAGAGCGGTGATGCCGGCAGGAGCGCGGGGGAGTGGAGGGCTCCCAGCTGGTCCCGGCTCTCAGCGGGAGCCAGCAGCATTTGGGATCGCTCCGGGCGATGGAAGGCAGGTGGCGTGAATGGGGACAGCCAAAGGATGCTCAGGGGCCCCTCTGCTCCCTGGGGACATCCCCGACCCCACCGCGGTCCGGCTCCCCACTCCCTCGCCGAACACAGGTCCAAATCCACCCCGAATTCACCAGCGGGGACCGCGGGGCAGGGGACCGGCTGGTATCCCACACTGCGCCCCGCAGGACTGCAGCACCCATCAGGCACGCGGTCAGCCTGCACCACCACCTCCTTAACCAAACCGCCACGTCCTGCTAATTACCGTGCTTACGCTTAATTGCAATTACAGCTCTATCAGCTTCCAGGCTGCAAGACCTTGGAGGTGAAGCCGTCACACCTTGAGCATGGACAAGCCAGCTGGGAAGCGGCTCCCAAAAAAGCCGGTGGCCCTGCTGCCGTGACAGGGACAGGCAGAGCCGGAGGGACAGGCGACCAGCTCGGCACGGCCCTTACCATGATGCCGGTGAGCAGGCAGACCCCCTTCCCGCAGTAGGTGTGCGGGACCATGTCGCCGTAGCCGATGGAGAGGAAGGTGATGGAGATAAGCCACATGGCACCCAGGAAGTTGCTGGTTACGTCCTGCTGGTCGTGGTACCTGCCAAGGACACACAGGCATCAGTGTCACGGCAGGGGACGGGGACGGCTGCGGGGAGCAATGGGGGCACCTGGGCACGGGGAATAGGGATTAATCACGCAGCAGGATGCCCGATAGCAGCAGCGGTTGCACAATTTCTGGTGCAGGAAAACCCACACGGACAGAATCAGAGGAAAAACTCAACGGAAAGGGCTTCTGCTTTCAGTCAGACCTGTCACCACATCTTGGTCCTGCTGCCTGCGTCCCCGGTGCCACGTGGCGTGGCGGCGAGAGCCGGCTGACGGGAGAAACAGCTGCGGCTCTGCAAAGCCCCCGACCGCGCCAGCTTGCCGCCAGCGTCCTCCTCCGCATCCCCTCGCTGCTGCAGCTCGGGCTGAGCCCGCTCCCCCTGCGCCGCCCCGGGGGACGGTGCCGTCAGCAGCCCCGGCAGAACCGCCGGGGACGGATCCTGCCAAGCCTCCGGCATGCACTTGGCTCTCGGACGGCACGGGGAAGCGGCTCGCACGCTCGAGAGGAAGCACACATGGAGCAGCCACGGCTTCAGGGACGCTGCAGACTTTCCATGGCCACGTCCCTGCTGAGCTGCGAGGTCAGCGACCGCCCTGGCCAGCCCGGCATCCGGCTGCGGCTCTTCCGGCAAACATGCAACCGGGGGCCTCGGCTGCCTCTGGTTCCCCCGGGCCGGCACAAGCCCGGCCGAGCAGCATGGGGATGCTTCCCAGAGGATGCAGCGCTGGCTCCCGGCGGTGGAGCAGGGGCTGGCCCAGCCCCCGGCGGGACTCAGCCCCAAGCCCCAGGGTGGGCAGGGCAGGCAGCACCTTCGTCCCACCACGGGCAGGACGGTCACCCTCCTGCCTGCACGCATCCCTCTCCCCGGGAGGCTTCTCCCTGCCTCCTCACGAAATCACTAGAGAGAAACCAGATGGAGCTTTTGGCAATGCCCCCCGGTTCATCCCAGCTCCTCGCTCCTGGAGCAGTTGGGTTTTCTCCTCTTCCGAAATGTTTCCCCCCCCCGGCCAAGCAACCGGAGACTCAAATGAGAGCCTGGTGCAAGAAACAGCCACGGTGAGGGCCGTCGCCGCACTCCGGGCACGGCTGGCCAAGGGAGCCAGCGCCCACCACCATGGCTACGGCAGGGCTCCCCAAAATCTGGCGCCAGCAGCAGCACACACCCCCATCCCGGCCGGTGTGTTCCCCTGGGAAAGGCTGAGCCCAGCCCGTCCCGCAAGTCGGGAGCTCCCGAGCCACGGGGATGACCCCAGGAGCATCGTGCTGGGCAAGGGGGTGACAGCACAGCCGGACAGACGGGTGTTTTGTCTTCCAAGAAGCACTTTGAGCAGAAGGAGCTGATAAACAGGAGGCGCTGGCACGTGCCGTGCCTGGTGCCGGCAGGAAGAGGGGCCGCCCGCTCACACCGAGGGCTGCCACGATCGGTTAGACCCCAGCGCCAGTTTCCATCGCCCCCTCGTCCACCTTCCCCCCCCTGGCTAAGCCCCGCCGACGGGGCTGCCACGGGCGTCGCCCTGGTCCCGCGCCACACCACCACCGAGCGCAGCATCGCCGTGCCAGGATGCTGCGGCAGCACCGGCTGGGTTGAACCAACCCCATCAGTTTGGGCAGCGCCGCCGGGGAGCTCAGGACTGGCTGCCCCCCTCACCCTGGGGAGCAGGGCTGGCTGCACGTGCACGCACACGTGCGAGCACACGTGCGTGCCGTCGGCGGGTAGGGCCGGCAGCGCTGCCGGCACCGCAGGCAGCTCTGCGCGGCGGCCGGGCGAGCGGGCGAGGTTGCTAAGCGACTCGCTGCCTTCGGAGAGCTGCGGCCCCCCCGGCATGCACGGGAGGATGCCCGGCAGCGATGCTGCGCCCGCCGGCACTGGAGCAGCCGGCAGTGCCGAGGGGACGTGCCGCGGCCATGCCACCCCAGCCCGGGGCCCACGTCTTGGAGCGGCACAGCCATTTCCGAGCTGCCCAGCCCCCAGCGGGTGCTGGGTGGGGACGGTCCCGCAAGCCACAGCAAACTGGTTTCCAGTGCCAGTGCAGCAACCCGCCATCAGCGGGGACACGGCGACACGTCCTGGGTGGCCCTTGCAGAAGCTGTGCGGCACCCAGGGCCGGTGCATGCCCCGGGGCCGGTGCGCGCCTCGGGGATGGAGCACGTGGCGGGGTCCTGCATCCCCCCCCAGGTCCCGCATCCCCCTGGGTCGGTGCGCCCCCAGCCCGGCCGAGAGCCCGCCCGGGTTTGTGTCTGCCGCTCTGTGGACAGAGGGAGGTGGCAGCAGCTCGTGGCAGCTGCGGTGCCGGTGATCTGCAGCGCCTCGTCTGCGTCATTTCTATCGGTTTTTTTTCTTTTGTCGCTAATGGTTCTTTATTTACATTGCGTTTTCCAGCCTAAGCCCCCCAGGTGCAGAATCAACCCCCTGTGCGTCCCCTGGGAGCCTGTCTGCCCGCTCCCTGTTTAGGAGGCAGAAATAAAAATCTCCCAAACGCAATTAAGCAGCACACAACTCTCCGGCTCATCCTGAGAGCATCATTAAGGGAGGCAGGAAGGCAAACGCAGCCTGTAAAAGCTTGTCAGACCTCAGTGTGCCACTCCGCTCTGCTGCCACGGCACTTAAAGCTGCTCTAATGCCTCTTCACGGGGTGAGCATCGGGACGGGTCCCACCCTGGGGAAGAGGAGGAGCGGCCTTCCTCCTGCCTCGCAAGGACCCAGCAGCAAGCTGGGCGTCCCAGGGGACCGCAGGGTGCCGGCAGGCGCGATCCCTCGCACCTCGGTTCCAAGGACGGCACAAAGCTGCCGCAACAACTTAAAGGGATTTCACGTGACTTCGCTAATCCTCGGGCACCAAATCGCGACGTGCGCGTCGTCTCGGGCGCTTTCCTGCAGGCCGGCCCCGGCTCCGAGAGCCCTGCGGGACAATTAGCCCTGCTTTGATGGCAGCACGGCGTCGAGCTCAGTCTCCTGGGGACAGGGATGGCCCCGTGCTGGGACAGGACGCAGGCCACCCCGCGGGGCCCCTGCCCTCCCTGCCCCGGGAGGGACGGGGGCCGCCAGCACCTCGCACGGTGGCCGGGGAGGAACGCCTCGGGCACAGCGCTGGGGCGGGCTGGGGGTGCTCCGCCACAGCCCCCCTGGTTCCCCTCGGGGGACAAAGGGGTGCCAGCGCGTCCCCGAGAGATGGAGGCCAGTCGCCACAGCAACCCCTGCGCTGAGCACACCGATGTCGGCGTGATGCCATCCGGCAGTGGGTTTGTCACCGCGGTGTTGTCATGGCAGTCGCTCGCAGCGACGCCAGAGCCTGAGCCAGGCGCTGCCACTCGCCAGCCTCGCAGCACCTCCGGCCTCTCCCTGTGCACAGGTCCCCCCCGCCCCCCCCAGCTCCCCCCCTCCCCCACCCACCCTCCTGGGGCTCCCGCGCCAGCTGGCACCGCGCGCCGTCCCCCCGCACGGGGACCCCGCCTGTCCCCAGGCACTGGGCTGCGAGGACAGGGCTGTCCCTGCCCCTGCCTCCTGCCCGGGCCGGGGGCTCGTTGGTGGGATGGCACGGCTGCTGAGCCCCCGGATCTCTGCATCCCTCCCACAGGGTGCTGGGACATCGCAGCTCCACTGAGCACCCCGAACCGCGCTCCCCCCACCCCCGCAGCCCCAACCCCTCTCACCTCTCGCACACCCGGACCGTCCACGCAGCGATGATCCAGAGGGAAATGCTGAAGACCAACAGCACCGTCCCGGGGCAGATGGTCATGAGAGTCTTCATGACGAAGCGGGTGTTGAAGTTGATCTTGTTGAGCGCCCCGATGCTGCGCGAGGAGGCGTCGGTGAAGAGCTTGCTGTGCAGCAGCATCACCCGAGCGATCAGGTAGAGGCGCAGGAACATGGGGATGGACAGGATGATGTCCACGTCCGCCTCTGCCCGAGAAGGCGTGTAGGAGAAAGCCAGGCGGGCTGTCCAGAAAAATTTGTACTCCCCGGGGATGGGGTGTATGGCACAAACCAGCATCTCCAGGCTGATGTAGAGGATGCGCTCGTACGTCATCGCTATCCGCCAGTCGTCGGCTCCATTGTCAATCACAAAGAGCTACCGGGATGCAAAACCACAGAGTTACCGGCGGCCCCGGCCAACCCTGCCCCACCAGCATCCCCCCACCCCACGGGCAGCGGCGGGGGACTGCCACCAGAGCCCCGCGGAGCCGGGGATGGCTTTGGCCAGGAGGGCCGAGGAAGGGAACGGTGGGAATGAGCCTTTGCCATCCGCTCCGCTGCTCCGGCTGTGTGTTCAGGGGATGGTTTCGGCGCTGGGGACACCCTCGAAACCTTCAGTTTGCCCGCCCTCAAGCGCATGCCCAGGCATGGCATGGGGACAGCTCGCTCCGACCCACTCGCACACACCAGCCGGCAGAAGCCCACCCCGCCCGGCGCAGCCTCCTCGCCCGGGGCACGGGGACGGGCGCGCCGCGGTGCCGCAGAGCGCCGGCACGAGCCACCCCAGCCCCTTTGCTCCTGCCGGTGCTGCACCAGTGTCACTGACAGCCACCACGCCCCAAGCGCCGGGGCAACTTTTTTTGGGGGGGGGGGGAGCGCCACAGTCACGATGGGATCCGGTTGTCATAGCAACCCCTGGTTCATCCTGGGTACCAGCTCCTCTCCCACTGCCGGTGACGGTGATGGAGTCGGGGGTCTCTGCAGGAGCTGGTGGGGGGTGGCAGCTCGGGCTGGCCTCTGCGGGGTGCTGCCAGACCCCTGGGGGTCACCCACCCCGTCCTGCCTCAGCAAGTCCGTCCCGAGGCTGCCACCGGCTTGTCCCTGCTGTGACGGGGACACCAGTGTCACCTACAGCAGCGGGGACACACTCGGGGCCTCTCCGCAAGCAGCGCTTGGCATAAACGCCACTGGGAAGGGATCCAAGGGGGATGTGGCAGCCGGTGCTACCGTCACCAGCGTGTCCTCGACCCCGCAAAGCACAGAATGACACCGGCTCGTCCCGGGGGGCCAGGAGCTCTCGCGGCTGCTCCAGCCCGGGCGGTGGGTGGGAGCGCAGCCCCGGCTGGCGCTGCGCCCGGGAACAACCCTCCCGCCCCGCCGGAGGCCCCAGCGCACCTGCGCCAGCCGCCTCGCCGGCACGGCACGGCACGGCACACAGGGCTCTCCCCCGGGGACGGCAAGAGCCGCCGGGACTGACTCACGGAGCGGCCGTCCCCGGCCACCTCCCTTTCTGTTTGGAAAGCTCCGCTCCTTTTAGCTGCTTTGTTTGAGAAATTGTTTATAAAAATGCTCCAAGCTGTCAAGGGAGATCCTCAGGCATTTAGCAAGCTGACAGCCCGTTCCTTCCTGGAAAAGGGTGTTAAAAATAAACAAATTAGCAAGAGGAAAAAGGCAGGGAGCCTTTCCCTGGGTGGGGGGGTGTGGTGTTTGCAATGGGCCAGGTCAGGGAAGGGAAGGAGCAAGGGGGGGACGTGGGCAGGTTCCCCCTGCGCCAGCCCCTCTCAGCCCTGCACCTGCGGCGCATCGCTGCGGGTTTCCATGGAAACCCCGGCACGGTCCAGCGGTACCCGACGGGGCATCCCCAGCATCCCCAGCACCGGCTCCGGCAGGAGCAAGCGTGTTGGCCGCCGCAGCTCCAGACAAGCGAAGCACAAGGAAAGCCGCCAAGAAGCCGCGCGGCGGCGGGGGAAAGCTTTACCTGACTAAACGCGGAAAGAGCCCCGGGCACCCCGGGGGCAGGGACGAGGGGGGCTGTGCCCCCCTCCCAAAACCTCCTGGCTGGAGCTGGCAGCCTCACCAGCACCGCGCTCCACCGTGCGCCTCGGCGATAAACACGGCGCTGGCAGGGGACGGCACGCTCCGTAGCACCCCGGGGCACCGTGGCAGCGGCAGACCCTGCCCCGGGGGGTCCAGGGCGCCGAGCCTGGTGTCACCGGCAGCGGGCCAGCCCCTGCCCACGGGCGCAGGGAGGGCGAGGACCCGGTGGCGCTGCTGGCAGCTCTCCGCACACGCTCAGCCTAACGAAGAATGAGTGACACGTGCAATTAGCAGCAGCTCGTGGCCCTGCAGCAGAAAGCAGAGCCGGGAGGCCAGGGAGGGGCGGGAGGATCTTGTTCACCTGCAGCCCTGGCTGGTGGGCGATGGGCACAGGGACACCCCGGGCACCCGCCGCCGTCCCAGCCCATCGGGTGACAGAGGGCGTAGGCAGCCAGGGAGGGGACAGGCAGGACCCCAGGCGCTGGACCCAGGACCCCAGGCGCAGCGATGCCCCAGCCCCAGAGAAACCAAGGCAAAGGGAGAGCTGCAAAGGTCCCGAAGGACTCGGCAATTAACGCAATTAACACTGAGGGAAGAGGCCGAAGCCGCTGTCAAGTCTTCCCTGAAGGCCGGGGAGGCCTGGCGGTGCCGCGGCAGGGCGAGCGCAGCCCCCGCTTAGGCAAGGGGGACGAGAAGCTGAGGATTTACAGCTCTGTCAACCCCCCTGCCATCCCCGGCCGGATTATCGGCAATCCCTTTATAGGCACCTAAGAGATAATAGGGCGATCAGCAGCCAGCCCGGCTTTGTCCGCAGCAAATCAAGTCAAACCGATCTCATTCCCTTCCCTGCCAGTGGAACCGGCCCAGCAGAGCAGCCGGGGCCACGCGGCCGGACCGTGGTGAGGTTTGGCACCCGCGCCGGCGTGGCACGCGTGCTTGGGGACCAGGACCCCACGGCAGCAGGGATTTCGGCTCCGGCCACGGCTGGAGCCGGGGGGAGAGGCGGGAAGCCCCGCGCCGCTCGGCTGGACGCTGTGTTTGCGCAACCCGCTCCCAAGAACAACAAGCGGAGGAAGCCGGCGAGCGTCGGGGCACGGCCCGCCCGGCTGACCCCAACCGCCACCACCCCAGGGGTAAATATTATTCTAGCAAAAACCAGAGCTCTCAAATATTTGCTTTGAGCCACCCACCACCGGGCTTGGTCCCCGTGCCGGCGGGCTGAGGCGGCGGCGGGGGGGGCTCCTGGGAAGGTCCCTTGCAGGCAGGAGGCAGGCAGGGAGCAGGGCGCCTGCCTCCAGCCCCCCGGCCAGCAAAGCCGCCCCGTCCCCCAGCCTCGAGCAGGACGAGGTGGGATCTTTGGTGCACCAAAACACTGGGCAGTCAGGGCCGGGGGGGCTTTGGCGTCCCTTCCTGGGATGCTCCTTCTCCTGCCTGGCGACTCGTTCTTCCCATCCCCAAAACGCGCCGGCATCGTGCCGAAGGTGGATCCCACGGGGAAGCGCAGCCTTCCTGGAGCAAACTGGGAGCCCTGTCATTTCCCAGCAAAGCCGGGGAGGGCTGGGAGGAAGAGAGTGGGCAGCCCTGATTAGGAAAGGATTTCACAGCTTTCCTTGGCACTTCAGCCGGTCCAAGCCCTTCCTGGCTGCAGCCTCCCCCAGCCGCCGGCAGCTCCGCCGGGCACCCTGCGCCCGGGCAGACCCCGCGGTGCCCGGCCTCACTGCCCCCCGAGACCCCAGCAAGGAGGGAGGAGGCTCCACGCAGGCTGTGAGCTCGGGTACCGCATCCCACCGGGGTGGGTGGCAAACCTCGCCCCAGGCACCCACCCTGGCAGCCCATCGCTCGGCGCCGGCATCACCGGGACCTACCTGCACCTCCCGCGTGTGGTAGGCGATGATGAGGCCCAGCAGGATGACGGTGGAGAGGCTGATAAGGCATTTCAGGGCCAGGGAGAACATGGAGTCCTGCAAGGCGAGAGCAGGGCAGGCGTTAGGGGGGACGCGGCCGTGGGACCCTGCCAGTGCTGGCTGCAACGCCGGGCTCCGCACCCCCAGGGAGATGCTGCCCCCCCAACACCTGCTTCCCCCACCGCCGGCATTTCGGCCACCCCAGCTCCCGCCCCAAGGGTCTCGGCACGGCAGCGAGGGCACCGCCGGCACCGTGGGCAAGAGCGGCCCTTTCCCCAAAATGTTTTTGCGATCCGATTCTGCCAAGCGTAATTACCAGCCTCCCCTCGCTGGGATGTGCGACACCAGCGCCCTGGCCACACCCGGCATGAGCCCGATATTATGGCAGCCTAACGGATGGTCTAATTAGATCCTCCTGCTAATTAGCTCTATGTAAATTAAACCAGCCCCTGATTCACTGGTGGCCGAAGCGGCTGCTCCCCAGGATCCTGCCAGGAGGAGCAGGATTCACCGTCCCCTCCCACGGGCTGCTCTCCGGACCCCGTTTCAGTCGCCGGCAAGCTCATGCTGCCACCAGCCACGATCTGGCCCCACCGGTGCCGGGGCACCCCCCAAGCACTGGCAGCCCCTCGCCAAGGTGTTATCTCCAAACCAACGTGCCCCGCCGCCGCACTCATCCCACACCTCCACCCCATCCCCAGCACACCGAGGCCCGGCACACTCAGGGCACGCTAAGATCCGGCACGCTCGTGGCACGCTAAGACCCGGCACGCTCGTGGCACTCTGAGACTTGGCACGCTTGTGGCATACTGAGACACAGCATGCTCATTGCGTGCTGAGACCCGGCACGCTCACGGCACGCCACACCCATCCTTTGCTCCCTAATGTGCCAGGCTGCCTTCAGCCTTCCTCCTCTCCCTCTCCCCGGTGTTCCCCATCCCCACGGAGTATTTAAATGCGGAGAAGGGACCATTTGCCGCGGAGGCAGTGGCGCATTGTTAACGACTTGGCTCCGGCCGTGCAATTGTGTGGATATAATGGCTGGTGCTGAGAGAAGTGCTGGGGACCAAACAACGGCTATTAATAGGCGAACTCCGGGGCAGGGCTTGTGCCAAGGCTGCTCTGGCCAGACCCTTCCCGGGGGCACTAATCCTGCCTGCTCGAAGCACGGGGACCCCATGGGGCCGCCGTGACCTGCCTCTGCGCCTCCCGGGGACCCACTGGCCCCCCCCCGGTTACTGGCACAGGCTGCCGCACACCCACCGCGTTTACCGATGCCTCCTGCCAGCACCGGGTCTGGAGGGACCCAGCAGGAAGAGCCGCTGCTGGATCCCACGCTCGCGGCAAACAACAGCAGGGGCTTGGCCGAACTGCGGCGACGCCTCGGCACCCCCGGCATGCACCCTCCCTGTGCCCCGCGCAGGTGGCAGGATGCTTCACCCCGGTGGTGCCGCGCAGGCTGCTCGTGGTCTGGGAAGCAGCAGTGCCGTCCCGGAGGCAGGAGAGGCCCCATCCTGCCCACACTCGAGGGACAGGCAGAGAGCAGGCCAAACCCGGCCACTGCATCCTCGCTTTCCGGCTCAGCCCCGGCACCCTCCGGCCTGGGAAGCACGCGGCGGCACGGCTGCCAGCCGTGGGGCAGAGCTGGAGCCGGGCCAGGGCCGGCAGCACCAACATCCCCATCCTCACGACAGCTGCCGGCCCTGGCCCCAGACACTCCTTCGGTCACGGCCACGTCCCTGCCGGCAAGCTCCGGTTTCCCACCGGGGGCTGCTGGGGCGGGGTTTATAAACTGTCACCCGCTGCTGTGGCTCCGGCCAAGGTCCTGGGGCAGCTGGGAGCCAGGGACCCCCCCTCTCCGCACCCTGCGGTTGTCGGCAGGAGCATCGCGGCAAGCGGCAGGCGCCGGGGCAGGGGTCGGGGCTGCAGGCAGCTGCATGGCGGCAGCGCTGACTCACAGGGTCTTCCCCGGCTGACACAGCAGCTCGGTGTGCCGGGGCCAGCGAGCGTGGCAGCGGCGCTGCCGGCAGGCCGGCGAGGCTGGCCAGACTCCCCCGGCTCCAGGCATGCGGGCCCAGGGAGCCTGGCGAGGGCGGCCGCGGCTCAACAGGTAGCGGGCGCAGGTGGGGGACGGCGGTTGGGCCTTGCTCCTGCCGAAGAGGAGCGGGAACTGCCGGGAAGAGGCTCCAGCAGCGAGGCGAAGCAAAGCGTCCTCCTCCCTCGGCGGGGGAGCCAGGGACGCGGGCTCGGCACGGAGGCATCCCTCCGCCTCGGCCAGAGCAGAGGGAACCGCTGCCGGCAGCCCCCACGCTCCCACCGACGCCGGCAGCTGCGGGCAGCCGGGGCTCGGGAGCCCCCCGCCGCCGGCCAGGCACCTCCGTGGGGAGGCGGCGGGGTCTCCCACGCCCACGGGACCCCCAGCCGTGTCCCTCCCTCCCTCCCTGCCTCCACCTGCTCCAGCTCCGTCGCCTCCTCCGCCCGCGCCGCCCTCCCTACCGCCCGCGCCGGATAACGGCAGGAAGCGGTGAGCAGCCCCTTCTCACCCCGCTCCTTCCCCTCCGCCGGCGGCACCACAGCACGGGGACCCCCACCGGCTGCCCCCCAGCCCCCTTGGCAGCACCGTCCTGCTGACGCCCATGGGTGCCACGCACGCCCTGCCGGCGCGGGTGCCGATGCCTTCCCCTCTCTGGATAGGTATAAATAACATGACAGATGTCTATACAAAGAGTTATTCATATCGCTGCCAACCAGCGCAGCCCGGGAGCAGGAGCTGGAAGGGGCGTGGGGGGGGGAGAATTATAAATAAAAGGCACTGTCCTGCAATAAAAAAAAAAAGAAAAAAAAAATGGAAGAAAGGGGTGTGGAGGAGGAGGGGGGGGGGGGGCTCCGCCGCACCGCCGAGGGCACGGCGCCTCGAGGGGCGCCCGGCTGGGCCGGCGATGGGCACCGCAGACCCCGGTGGGTCGGTCCCCGACGCTGCTGGCGCATGGGGCACCTCTGCCAGGACCCGGCGCAGCGCCCGCCCTGGCACATGCCGGCCGCCACGCGGCCCTGGCGGCCCCCAGCCCAGCGTGCGACCTGTCTGACACCTGCGGCCACAGTGTCCCCGTAAGGCCCCGGGGCCGCCCCGTTGGTCCCCAGCCAGCCCCTACGGCCCCGTCCCACACCAGATGGGGCAGACGGCTCCATCTTTGTCCCACGGGACGCCATATGGGGCAAACAGCTCCGTGCTCACCCCGCCGGGCACCGTCCAGCGGTGACGGCCTCGCGCCCACCCCCCCCGGCCCCGTCGGTACCTTGGAGTAGAGCCCCCAGGAGAGCTCGGTCTCGATGACCATGACGACGATGCCAAACATGCCGAAGATGAGCGCGTAGTCGCTGAGGCGCTTCCTCTTCTCGAAGAGCGCCCGGCGGTGCCCCAGCCGGTAGCCAATGTTCTGCGCCTTGCGCTTGGGCCCCTTGGCGAAGGTGGCGGGCGGCGGGCGGGCCGGGGGTCGGTCGGGGCGGCGGGGGGCGGGGGGGGGGGGGCAGGGGGTGGGGCGGGGCGGCGGGCGGCGGGCGCGTGGTTGTCCTCGCGCGAGACGACGATCTCGGGGGGTCCGCCGCCGCCGCCGCCGAAGAGCTGCAAGGGTTGCGCCTCCGGCTCGGCCTCGATGAGGTTGCGGCGGGATGCGCTGAGCCGGCTGAGGGGCTTCATCACCCCCCCGCTGTACTTGCAGGAGCTCATGGCGATCTCGGTGAAGGGGTTGCTGTCCCGCCGGTGAACCAAGGGGCTGGGCTGCCGGTGTTTGCCGCTGCCCGTCCCGGAGCCCGCCGGGTGGTCGCCGAGGTTGAGCTGGCTGCCGTGGCGGGAGGAAGGGTGGAGGGCGGCGGGGGCGGCGGGAGGAGGAGGAGGGGCCCGTAACGACCCGGGCGAGGAGTGCAACAGGCTGTGCTGGAGCGGCGGCAGCGCGGCGGGAGGCGGCGGCGGCGGCGGCGGCGGCGGCGGTGACCGTTCATCCCCCG
>JAVKLA010000088.1:13009605-13020568 GCA_034782735.1 Sagittarius serpentarius
CCTCACAGCCGGCCCGGCACCATGGCCCCGCCGCCACTCCGCCGTGCGGCGTACTCGACCGGAACCGGAACCGGAACCAGGCGCCCCGCGGGGCCAATCACTGCGCGCGGGGCGGGGCGGTGGCGCGCGGGAGGCGCCCACCACGCGCCCGGCTTGGCCGGGGGGGGCGGTGTGGTGTGTCAGGGCGGACCAAGTGCAGCGCAACGGGACGTACCATGTGCAAGGCCCGGGGGGGGGGGAGGGAGGGGGGAAGCGGGGTAGACCTACTACACGGTGCAAGGGCGGGGTAAAGCAGAGCGGAGCGGACCATATGCGAGGCCGGGGTGAGGCGGGCCGGACCATGTGCAAGGCCCGTAGGGGAGAGCGGGCCGGACCATGTGCAAGGCGCGGGAGGGGGAGGAAGGCAGGCTAAAGGAACCATGTGCCGATCGAAGGGGCGATGTTCGGTGTGCGCCCCCCCCCCCCCCAGTGCTCCCCCCCTCACACCAGCCAGGCCCTAGAGAAATACCAACTTTAATACCAACCGCCGGTTCCTTTGGTATAGCGAGGCCCGGGGCAGGGCCCTGGGCTGCGAGGGACAGGGCTACGCTTTGGCTTGGGGGGAGTAACACCGTGCATGCAAAGAAGGAGAGGGGCCTCCTGCCACCCCCCCGGGGCTGCCGGAGCCGGCCAGGCCCAGGCGGGACCCCGGCGGGGGGACGAGCAGGGAGTGGGGGCAGAGGAGCACGTCCCGGGAAGGGGCGCACGGCGGGGGCTGGGAGCACAGGGAGCACCGCCCCCGCCCCCCCCGCCCCGCGGCATTGCATAAGAGTGTGGGACCTGCGGGGTCAAGGCACAGAGTTAACACGTAAAGTGATCGGGTACAGTGGGTGGGGGGCCGGCCGGGCCTTGTGCTTGGGGAAGCAGAGCCCCCCCCGCAGCCCCTCTCTGTGGCCCATAGGCAGGGGACGAGGCCGGGCTGTCCCCCGGCTCGGGGCGGTGGCGGGGGGGGGGCTCAGCTCCGCCAGCCCTGAGCCCGTGCCCACGCCAGCGAGCGCGAGAGCGGCCACGGCACGGCAGCCGGGCCGGGTTTTGGTAGGAGCTGAGCTGCTGTGCAAAGGCTGGAGCTGGGAGGAGGCAGGGGCTTTGGCAAGAACAGCCCCCCACCCTGCAGGCAGCTCACACCACGCTGCCCACAGCCCCGCGGCCACCAGCTCCGCACGTGGCGGAGGGGGACAGGCTCCGTCCCCGGCCAAGTCCACGCTCAGTCCCAGGCAGCGAGTCCGAGGGCTCCCTGGGGCAGGGAGCCAGGCTGGGGGGGCTGCGCACCGGGGCCCCCGGGCGCTCACAGTCTCCTCTCCACTGGCTGCTGCAGGCACATCTCACTGCCAGCCGAGATGATGGGCAGGTGATTGTCCATGTGGTAGCTGATGAGGTGGCTGACGCTCTCGAAGCGGTGGTCTTTCGTCCGCACCTGGGGGGCCAGGGGAAGGGGCACTCGGGAGGCTGCCGATGGCCATGGGAAGCCAAAGCCACCAACCTTCATGGGCTGGGCCCCGACCTGGGGGGAGCAGCCCTCACCCCCACGCTCCACCAGGCCCTCTCTGTCCCCCAAGCCAGCCCAGAGGCATCCCCCGAGGAGTGGTGGGGAAGCCCAATGCCCTGGTGGCTCTTGTAGCCCCCAGGGCCCCCCGCAAGCTGCACCAAGCTCCGTCCTCGGGGCGTTACGTGGACTCACCACTCCCTCGGGATCGACGAGGAGCAGATGCTTGGGCTGCCCGCCCTGCAGACCGGTCAGCACGTACTGGCCCGGGGTGGTGGTGCTCTCTCGCACCAGGAAGTCTCCGTTCACCTTCAGCAGCTTCTCGGCCTCTTTGCGGTTCATCTTCCCGTGGTACCAGGGCTCCCGTCTCAGCTGCTCCTCCATGGAGGCCACCACCTGGGCAGGGGGCAGACCCACGGGCACGGACGGGGGGACACGCAGGGCATCTTCAAAGGGCTCTGCAGGGAGAGCGGAGCAGGGGGGACCATGACTGACCTCACTGCCACCCACCCCCAGCCCAGACACGGCTGTAGCCACCGTCCCACTCACTCATGTCAAAGAGGTCTCTCTGGGTGCTGCCGTTGGCTGTTGCGGGGGTGCCAGCGGCCGACGCTTGGCGCGTCTTGTCCACGTTCTGCACGTTGACGTAAGACGGGTCATCAAACAAGTCCGCGCGGCCAGATGCGCCCACCGGAGACGGGTATTTCTCTCTCCCTGCTACCAAGAGCACTGTGGTCAGCAGGGCTCCAGCCTGCCTCGGCCCCAACACCAGTGCCCGCTGTCAGAGCACTTGGGGTCCAGGACAGCAGACGGGGACCGGCCACATCCCTCATGTTACCTTGGGCAGGAGCGTGCTGCTTCCGGGGGTCGTACTCCCCACCAGACGACTGGCCGATGGGCTGCAGTGAGAGGAGGGGGGTGAGACCCACTGCGGTCCCCACCCCTTCCTGCTCCTCACATCCCGGCCTGGTAGAGGTGCCGGGGAGACACATGCCATGGCTCTCGGGGTGGAATAACCCGGAGCAAAGAGTCCACAGCCCAGTCAGGGTCCCTGCATCTCCCTTGTAACATGGAGCCTCCCCATGAGGACGTGCCCAGAGCCTTACCAGCGTGGCCCCCAGGTGATTGGGGGTCTGAGCAGCCCCATCCCGCAGCCGCATGTCCACGACTCCCCCGATGGGAGGCTCCTTGCCAGGGAAGTCGTTGTAGTACTGGTGATCCGGGGCTGGTTCCTCCTCTTCCTCATCCCAGGCAGAGCCATCAAACCCCGCCATCCTGGGAGGGCATGGCACAGATGAGCAGCTGACAGCAGCCAGGGCTGCATCCCCTCTCCAAAACCAATCAATCTCAGACACTCTCCCACCTTCCTCCTTCCCACACAGCCTGCCCGTACCTGTCGTGGGGTGTCACCAGCTTCGGGGGGTTCTTCAGGTACTGCTTGAACCGCAGCTCGAAGGCCTGCCCGATGGTGCTGATCACGTCCTGTGCCAAGCCCTCAGGGCACTCCAGGATATGGCAGGCTGGGGAGGGAATGGTGGGATGGGAGTGTGGGACCCCAAACGTTAAGTTCTCCACCCCTTGAGCCTGCCCTATGTACCCCAGAGCCTCCTTACGGGGGTCCCAGTGCCTCCCCACCACACTGAGCTGTGCCTAAACACCCACAAAATGGGGCTCTGGCATTTAAGACACTCAGCAGCAGTCTCACCTCTCTGATTGACAGGGTCTTTGGCAACATAGGCGACATACTCTGCTGTGTCCTGTGGGCAAGACACCGGTGGTGAGACATGGCTGCTGGGGAGGGCGGTGCCTGCAACTTCGGGGAGAGGGCAGGAGAGGCACCGGTCCCCAGCACGGGGCAGGGCACGCATGGGGACGGGGAGCCTGCGTACTCACCGGGTCTCCCCCAGAAGCGAAAGAGATGGACTGCATGTGGTGGTTGGCAATGATCTGCAAGGCAGAGAGGTGGTCGGACGCAGCCAGGAGCTCCTCTGTGCCCAGCCGGAGGCAGCACCTCCTGCCTGCCACGCCCCTCCTGGCGCTGGCCTGGCACGGGGGCTTACAAGCCTCCGGAGCCCTGGTTATGAGCCACAAGCCACCAGGAAAAGGGCTGGGACATCAACAAGGCCACCGGGAGGGGGGTCAAAACCAGGAGACCTGGCCCGAAGCCAAGGGACTTGGGTCTCACAGTCTCCAGGACAGATCCTGCAAAGCATGCGGGGATATCGCTCTGACCTCTTCACCCTCAGGGGCTGGGGGGAGGTGGGCACTCAGCAGGTCACACAGCCCACCCAGACATCCCTTAGGGAGGTTGGGGACATCCCTTGTCCCAGCGGGGCCTGGGATGGGGGAGACAAGGATTCCTGCTCCTCTAAATGCAGCTGCCCGGCCCCCGGCACCTCCCCGCTCTCACCTGCTTGCAGTCAGAAGCCATGAGGTTGAGGCTGCTGGTGGAAATGGTCAGGGTGATGGGCATGCCGGCGAACTTCAGGTTGCTCTTGCCCAGGATGGAGTTCAGGGAGCGGCCGCAGGGCTGGGGACAAACAACAGCATGGGGAAGGGGCTCCCCGGGCCAGACATAGCCCGGCTGCGTGGGGACGGGGCACGTCCTGCTGCCCTCCGCAGCGGAGACGGGCACCTCATCCTCACCACCGCTCCTGCCGAGCTCCGCTGGCCCGAGCCACGGCAGGAAATCAGAGCCCCGGGCTGCCCGGCCCGGGCACGGCCAGCTGGGCTGAGATCCGGCCCTCGGCCCCGTGCTCAGACGGCCGAGCACACTCCCCCCAGCAGCTCCCCAGCCCGGCCTCACCTTCCTCCTTCGCACAGCTCCCTTGGCACCGGGCACAGCCTCGCACACCAGCCCAATGGCCTCCCTGCGGGGAGCACAGCGGGATGTCAGTCCACCCCAGCGCCTGCCCTCCCCATTCCCCTCTGACCACCCCGGACCACGGGACCGAGGACGCAGGGACCAGCGCAGGCAGAGGGGACAGGGTGACAAACAGGAAGCCCTCGGGCAGCGCCGGCCGGGGCTTTTCAAGTGGGGGAAGCGCACTGGCATTAATATTTGATGGGGCTGCAGGCAGCCTGGCCCCCACCAAAAGCCCCAAATGGCACCAGGGGCTTGTGCGGGGCTCAGACCCTGTCCCCCCCTCAAAAGCAGCAGCCCCCGGGGAGAGACAGAGCTCACCTGGTGACCTGCGTCCTGGTGTTGAAATCCAAAGCCCTCATGGACTGGAGGACTTCCACGCAGCCCATGTACTGGGGGAGAGAGCAGGGTCAGCCTGGCCAGCCCCAGGGTTTGCTCCCTACACAGCTGGGCAGGGGGGGCCAGGGCCCTGAGCCCTCCCAGCTCCACAGCAGTGACCTCCCCAGGAATCCCGCTGCCCACCTGCCACCCCCAAGGAGCATGCCAGGAGGTCCCCAAATCCCCATCGTGACTCTTCCCATGGCCCCCCCCAGTCCCCAGCACTCACCCGGACGTGGTAGGAGACCCCGGGGCCCATGACCTTGTCATCCGGGTGCAGCCAGCCACGGGTGGGCTTATTGACAAAGCTGCCGTGGCGGGTCCATTCGTCACCCCCCAGCTGGCCGCCTTCCACCCGCGTCTTCTTCCCACAGCTCAGCTTGTTCATATCCTGGGAACAGACAGCAACAGGTCCCGCTGAGTCGGGGCCAGCATCCCCAGCCGGCACCGGTGCCAGCATCCCGGCGGGGCCGGGCTCCCCCGGGCTGCTGCCGGATGAGGAGCCCCGCAGGCTGAGCAGGTTGGCGGGGTTCGAGAGCTTCAGGTTGGCCATTTTGGGGAAGAAGGAGCAGAAGGTGGTGGGGCTGTGCTCCGACTCGGGCGAGAGCTCTCCAAGAGGCACCACGGGGCCGAGGGAGGAGGAGGACGGGGAGCCAGGCAGAGACCGCGTGCCTGCGAGGGACTCCACCGGGGAGGCCGGGACCCCCAGTCCCCCCACGGCCTCCTCCAGAGAGGAGACAGACTCGTTCCGCAGGTGGCTGTATTTGCTCTTCTGCAGGAGATCCATGCTGGAGAGAGGTGAGAAGGGCCAGGGCCAGCCCGGCCCGTGCGGCAGTGGGGTGGAGGGAGCCAGCCGGGTCTCACGGGGGCCCCATAAAGAGTCCGAGCGCTTGCAGCCGCCAGGAAGCTGCCTCCAAGCAGAAGCCTCGGCCGAGCTCCGCGCCACGTCCACGCCAGCCTGGCATGGCTGGCAGGGAAAGCCGGCCCCGGGACGCCAGGCAGTGGGTCCTGGGGCTGCCCGGCTCCGTGCCGTCGCAGCTGATCAATCACGATCGGCGTCAGCAAGGATGCGTGGATCCGGCCAGACGGAGAGCGACCCCGCGCTCCCGCCGCGGCGGGGAGGAAACGGGGCTGTGGCGACGCCCCGGGGAGACGCTGGCACGGGGAGGGGGGCTCAGCACACTTGGCCCTCAGCCTGGAGGTCCTCAAGCCCTGCAGCCCCACGCCACTCCTGCACCGGGCTGGCCACAAATCCCATTGTCTTCAGCTGGGGCCGGATCCGGCCCCCTCTGCCCCACCGCCGGGTCCGGCACGGCTGCCCTCCGCCCCAGCCGGCTCGCTCCAGCCCCTGCGCTGCCCTGCCGCTGCCAGCCGCTAAGAGGAAATCAAAAGCATGAATATTTAAAGCCCTGAGACAAGGCAGCCACAGAGCGCATCCAAGCCCAGCCCAGCCCCGCTGTGAGCACCGTCCAGGAGCGAACAAGGTCCTTCTGTGGCGGGCAGCGCTACGCAACCCACGTGCCGGCGGCGGGCAGCCGCTGTTGGCTCCCCAGGCTCTGCTGGGGGGAGCGGCACCCGAAGCTGGGGGGGCCGCGATGCTGAGATGCCGCCGGTGCTCGCAACCGCCTGGGATGCGGGGACATTCAGTCCTTCAAGAGCGCGGCTCCGGGCGCGGATCTCGCCCGGAGGGCTGGTGGGAGGAAGAGGAGGATGCCCGGGAGCAGGATACAGGTGGGCTGTCGGTCGGGCGAGGCAGGGCTCAGCACGGGTCCCCGGCCGCGGCGGGGAGCCGGCAGGAGAGGCGGCTGCTGCTAATTGCTGCTGCTCCTTCCCGCATCCCAGCCGGCGCTGAGCGGTGGCTCCTCCCGGGAGAAGAGAAGAAGGGGCTGCCGCTAATCGGAAGGGCCGTGCTGACTCACGGGCGGCGGGGCAGGCTCTGCCCGCGGCGGGGGCTGCGTGCGGGCTGGGGCGCAGTGCAGGAGGGGCTCTCGGGGAGGGGTGGGGACCCAGCGCCTATCTGGAGCAGAAAAATCAAGGTCACAGGCGGAGCTAGCAGGAGCGGGCAGTCAGAGAGTGCCAGGGGCCAAACCTCAGCCCCTTCTACCATGGGGAGCTAGGCAGAGCCCCCACCTACAGTTAGGGGTGTCAGGGGCAAGTGTACCCCGCTCCCCCGTCCTCGACGCGCCGGCACGCCGGTGGGACCTCAGGCCAGCCCGACCGCACTGCCCGCGCCGCTCTTCACGGCCTCGTCCGCCTTAGCCTCCCCGGGATGCAAGAGCTCTCCCCGCTTCCACCTCCCGTGGGCTGAAGCAGGGATTTTGGGCAGCCCCGTGGCGCCCAGCCCCTCTGACCCGCCACGGACCAGGGCCTTCCCAGGCACCAGGCGCTCTGCAAAAAAAGCCACCGAGCCAAAACTGGGTAAATCCAGTCCAAGGAAAGGGCTCTCCCTGCTTGGACCCACCGCTGGGCATTGCTCGGCCCTGGCGGCTGCCCGCCCCGCTTCCCAAACGCTGGCACACCGCCACGGGGACGGGGAAATGAAAGCCAGGACAGAGCTGGAACTAGCCTCCTGCACGGCACGAGGGGCTGCGGCTCACAACGGCAGGTCTGTCACCCGCCTCCTCCTGGTGCCGAAGCATCGCCTCGGCCGCACACGCCGCCTCCACGAGCGCCAGCCCCCACCTCAGCCGCCGGCGGCGGTGGTCCCACGGGCACAGAGAGCCTGCGCCAGCCGTCCCGCGAAGAGCTCGTCCCCGCCGGGGGCCCCTCGGCCGCTCGGCGCTGTGACCTTCCCGTGGCCGGCAGCGCCGCTGCTCTAAAGAAAAGCAGGAAGCCCAGGGCCAGGGAGCCAGGAAGCTGCCAGCCCCACGAGGGGCCAGCCGCAGCCCCCGGCTGTGCCGGGGGGAGCCCAGCTGGGCGGCGTCGAACGGGCGCGGGCCAGTGGGGTTTGCCCACGAGGGCCCGGCCGCTGGTGGATGTGGGGCCGGGGTCCCCCCTGCACGGCAGCACAGGCTCTGTGAGCCCCGACACTTCCCTAGGGCCCTGCCGGGATAAGGGCAGGGAGGTTTTCTCAGCCCCTTCCCACCACCCCAGGCCCCAGCTGTCGCCCAGACAGGCGACAGGGCTCGGAGCAGCCGTCCCCGACACGCACTGAGGGGCTGGCGCGCCCCAGGAGCCGCAGCCCCCTGCTCAGACAGGCCTCTGCTTTGATAAGATGGAATAATTTCTGATTTTATCAGAACCTCCTGAGGCCAGCCAGCCCACGTCACCCCGCCAGCCTGCACCGGCTACGGATAAGACTATCACTGCTCCCAGCCCTTGGAGACCAGAAGTGCCACCACCGTGGCCCCCCCAGCCCCAGAACCCACCCCAGGGTTTCAGAGACCCCTTCCCAGCAGGCTCAGAGTGCAGAAGGCAAACCGAGATGCGTGCAGAGCCACAGAACAACAGCCCTGCCTGAACAGGCAGCCCTTGAGCCCCATCCAGCAGGCAGCAGCCCTTCCCCTTGCCAAACAGGCCGGCAGCGAGCTCCTGCCCCTGCAGCGGAGGACGAGCGGAGCAGCCAGAACAACCGCCCCCAAGGAGCTCCGGGGACACGTCTCATGCCCCGGCAGTGAGGAGAGGCGCCGGATCAGCTGGATCCTCCCTGCGTGTGGGAAAGACAGAGGGACGCGGGCTACTTTCGGGTGCCTGGGGCTGGGACTTCGCGCACAGCCTGAGGCGAGGAAGAGAAGCAGAGAGGGGACGCTCAGGGCCCCGCTACCGGGCCAGCGCCCGACATCCTCCCAGGAAACACGAACTGGGAGCTGAGTCAGAGACCTGGAACACGCCAGTGGTTTGGCAAGAAAACGCAGCGAGGAGCAGGCAGCTGCGCGCCGGCCGCTGCAGCACGTACACGCCTCGCCCGGGGCAGGAGACCCCCTCAGTCTGACAGCGGCCGCAGTGAAGCCATCGCCAAGCCTCTGGGGCAGGGGGGAAATCAAAGAAACACTCAAATCCAGCCAAGAGCTGTTTTTTTCCCTGAACATCACAACAGCATCACACGGTATCTACGTGTTCCTGCGCGCAACCTTGCCGCCGCTCCGAAGAGGGGCTGAGAGATGCCAGCGGAGACCTGGGGAGGAGGCTGGGACCCTGCCAGCGGGGAGAGAGGGGAGGCAGGATCCACCACCGAAGCCACCTAGCCCTCCACCGAAGTCCTTACCACATACTCCATCGCCGGCGGAGGGCAGGGCAGGCCCCAGGCAGGGAACAGAAACGCACAGCCCCTCTCGTCTGGCACTCTGACCTGCGGTTCGGGGACAAACAGGGAGTTAGCCAGCCCTGCCCCGGACCACCGAGGCGGTGGCCCTGGCGCCAAGAGGCAGACCCTGCTCCTCCTCGCTGACCGCAGGCGGACGGGGCCGTAGCAGCCGTACAATGCGCTGCCGACACACGGGGCGAGAGAGCCAGGGAAGCGTCCTGCTTGCCATCCAAGGGAGGACGGTGCTAGGACACGCTGGGGCAGGAGCACGACGCCGAGCCTGGCTCCGCGCACACCTTGCCCACACCGGCAAACGGCGTCAGGGGCCGAGTCACTCCACGACCCAAGACAAGTGTCGGAGCCGATCCCTGCCTGTCCCCAAAACCAGCGCCCAGAGGCCACACACAAGGGGAGAGAGCAGAGGCATCCCGGGGGGGCAGAGCTGCCCCCTCCTGCCCACCTGCCACCCCCTCGGCTGGCACCCTGCCACAAAGGAACTTGCAGAGCGCCCGAGGCTGTGGCCCCCTCCTCCCCAGGGGAGCGGTGAAGAAAGGAGCCGTGGAAAGAGGCTACAAGAAGGGAGCCAGGAGGGGCAGGAAGCTCTGCAAGGGGAAAACAAGGCAAGCGAGGCAGGAGCAGCTCCCGAACTGCTGCCCTTCTCACTCCCACGGCCCAGCCGATGCGGTCAGGGCCGGGCCAGCCGAGCAGTGCAGGGCAGCAAACATGATTTACTTCCTTGCAGCAATCGTGCCCTTATCTGGGGCCTGCAAAGGCTGTGCCGGAGCCCAGGCGGGTGCTAACGTGATTAGCCGGGGAGGCAGTGAGATAAGGAGGGCCCTGCTTGGCAAGCACAGCGATGCAGATCGGCCCTGGGCAGGGCCTGGCAGCACCGTGCCAGGTCACTTGCTGCCAACCAAAGGCGGCAACAAGGCCCTTTGGATGCCAGGGGCTGAGGCTGGCGGCAGGGAAGGAGGATCGGGACCCCAACCCGGGTGCTCAGCCTCACCGAAGCCTCCACAGGGCCCAGTTGTGTCCCCGCCAAGGAGGGGACGCTGCCCCATACAGCTCCTGGGGGCAGAGGTGACCCAGCCACGGCACTCCCCCACCAAAAGGGCTATGGGTGGATCCCCAGGCCCTTCTCAGCTAGGAAGAGATGGTGTCTTCGACCCCTCTGGAACAGGCCGAAGCCAGGGCATCCCCAGGGAGCGCTGCCGAGAGCTGCCCTTTGCCCACAGGCTTCTGCAGCACCAACCCGGTGCGCAGGGCCCAGGACGCGTTCGCTCGGGACCCGTGTCCAGGGTGTCCCCGGGCGAGGGCAGTGTGCGGGTGACCCCACCTGAGAGATTCAATCGGAGAAGCAGAGACAGCCTGCGAGGGACAGACACCACACACTGCTGGGGGGAAGGCAAACACCTGCAAGGGGGAATATCTACCCCTGTCCACAACAGCTGGGTCTGCTCTGGATACTCAGGCAGGCCGAAGGCAGGATGGCGGGAGGGCGCACCCAGGCACCATGGAGGCCGAGGATCCCTCCGAACCCAGCCGGTGCCCCGTCCCTGCTGGGGGTCGTGCCAGTCTGGGGGCTGGGGTTTTCTTCCCCAGGCCTCGACAGTGTCCCCTAAGCTGGCCTCGCTCCTGCACCCCACACCGGCACACGGCCCTGAGCACCCGGGATGGGGCGACCCGAGACAGAGCCCAGCGAGCGGCCCTGGGCACACACAGCGGCCGCAACGCCGGGAGGCGGGGGGTCAAGGCACCGGAGGCCTGGATGCTACCCAGCGGCTGGCACGGCAGGGCCCGGCACCGCCGCAGGCTGGGCCGCCCAAGGGAGGAGGCCGGGCCGGACCCGCCCCGCGGGGCCCCGAGCCACCCCGTTCGGCTCTCCCGGACGGGCGGCCCGGCTCCCCGCAGCGCCGGGGCAGGCAGCACCGGGCCCCGGGGGTGGCTGCGGCGGGAA
>JAVKLA010000088.1:13137998-13158489 GCA_034782735.1 Sagittarius serpentarius
CCGGGGGCCCCCCCCCCCGCACCCGTCCCACCCCCTCGCCCCCCCCTCCGCCCATCACACGCGTCTTTCATCCTCTCGCCCCCGCCCCTGGCTGCGTCACTGTGCCCCCCTTCCCCACCCTGCCACATGCTGCCTCGCACCCCCTCACCCAAGGGTGGGGGCCCTTCACCCCGGCACAGCCCCCCCCCGCCTCCCCCCCGCAGTAGGGTGGCACCCCAGGCACCCCTGCCTGCAGCCGCCCCTCTCCCTGCCCTCAGGGTGCCTGCCTGCGCTGAAGACACGGGATGAAGGCACCATCTCCAAAACGCAGCAGATCATAACTCACCTCAGGAAACAGGTGGGGGGGGGGAGCGAGGGGCACCCCCTGCCTCGGGCTGGGGGCTGGAGGGCACCGGAGCCCTCCCCGGGGAAGGAGGGGGCTTTGTCGCAGTTGCCCAAGAGGCACGGGCAGGATTTGCCACTTTGCCGCCGGATCACGCCCGTTGCGTTTGCTCTGCAGAAGTACAACGCCGACTACGACCTCTCAGCTACGCAAGGCGCCGACACGCTGGCCTTTGTGTCCCTGCTGGAAGAGAAACTGCTGCCGGTGCTGGTGAGTCTCCCCATCTCAGGGGGGGCACACGGGGAAGGTGGTCTTGCCGAGGACTGGATCCGCTCCCTGGAGCGACGCCGGGGGGCTCAGGTCTGTGCCCGCCTGCCAGGAGAGCCAGAGAACGTTGCAGGCAGCAACGTCCCAGGGGCCTGGAGCGTCACCGGCAGCAGGGATCAGGCTGCCGGGGCTCTTGTGCGGCAGGGTGGGTTGTGCAGCCGGGGCTGGGGTCTGGCCTTGACCCCGATGCTCCCTCAGCCCCTCGTGGTCTCTGGGGCAGCCAGTTCTGTGCCAGGCATGCAGCGCCTCTGTGTGCGGCGCCGGGCACGGGCTCCGCCACGGCAGAAGGCTGCGCTGGCTCCAGCCCCGCCATGGCCTGGGCACGGATCGTTCTCCGCTGCAGATCCACATCTTCTGGGTGGATGCAAAGAACTACGTGGAGCACACGCGGAAGTGGTACGCGGAAACCGTTCCCTTCCCCCTGAATTTCTTCCTGCCCAGCTGCATGCACAAGCAGCACCTGGAGCGGCTGCAGCTTATGTGGGGAGAGGGCTACATGGAGGATGAGGAGAAGCTGGAGAAGGAGGTGAGGGAATGTGGTCTGGGCACGGCAGGTCCTCGGCAGGTGCCCAGAGGGACCCACAGAAAGCCAAAATCTTAACTGGGGTCCGTGGCTCACCCTGGCTGAGCCACCCCCTTCCCGCTGTCCTCCTGCAGCTCTACCGGGATGCTCGGGAATGCCTGACACTCCTGTCCCAGCGCCTCGGCTCCCAGAAGTTTTTCTTCGGAGACTCGTAGGTGGCCGCAGGGGGAAGGTGCTCTGGGGCCTGAGAGCCCCCCGCACCCAAGCAGGACCAAGACCCCATGGTCTGCAGGGAAGCCGCAGCCCATGCACATTGCTTTGGGGGTTGGACAGGCTCACAGGGGACACAGCTGTCCATGGCAGCACGGAGCGACGTGGGTGGCAGGATTAAGACTGCAGGAGCTGCCGCCAGCCCCGGCATCTCTTTCCCTGTCCCTTGTTGGAGCCAGCAGAGCTGCTCCAGGATGGGATCAGCCTGCTCGCCTCGTCCTCACCTCGGGGGCTGGAAGCAGAGAGCCCTCCCGAGGAGGAGGAGCTGCTCGCCGTCCCCTGAGGCGCAGGGGGCTGGGGGTGGCCGACGCGTCTGGGTGGCTTTGGGTGGGGATGGCGGGGAGGGACTGTGCCCCAGTGGCAGGTCTCTGTGCCCCAGGCCTGCCTCCCTCGACGCCTTCGTCTTCAGCCGCCTGGCTCCGCTCCTGAAGGCGAAGCTGCCCAACGGGAAACTGCAGCAGCACCTGAAGTCCCTGCAGAACCTGTGCAACTACTGCACCTCCATCCTCAGCCTCTACTTCCCCTGGGACGGAGGTGAGATGCGTCCCCCCGACTCGCCCCGTGGGCTCAGGGTGACTCGTCCCTCCCCTACACCCCTGCTGTGCCCCCCCAGGTGAGCCCCCAGCCAGCGCCCCACGGGCTGCGGGCACCGATGGCAGCGAGGCGGAGGAGGACCCCCACAAACGGCGCAACCAGCTGCTGTCGGTGCTGGTGGGGCTGGCGGCCATGTTGGGCTACGCCTTCCTGAGCGGCATCGTCTCCATCCAGCGCGGCGGCGTGGGGCCGGCTGGCCGCCAGCCCATCGCCCTGCAGGAGGAGGAAGAGGAGGAGGAGGAGTGAGGAAGAGCTGCACAACTGTTCCTCCTCTGGTCCCTGGAACTGACTGTTTTTACACCGGGAGCCTGGCAGCATCGCTCCCTGTGGGTGCTCCGCTCCGCATCCTGCCAGGAATCACAGCCCTCTCCGCGGGGAGCGTGCCTGCCACGCCAATAAACCTCCCTCTCCTCCGCCTGTGCCCTCTCGTCCTCCCAGCAAGCTCAGGACCCTTCCCAGTTCCCCCAGTTGCACAGGCTGGAGCGCTGCAGCAGGCACCGATGCGCTGCCCTGTTGCCTATCCTGCTCTGCCCTGGTACCGCACCCCGCACCCTTCCCACAGCTCTGCCCCTCGTCCCCAGCCTCGGGGCTCTCTGGGGATGGGGCGAAGGGGAGATGGCGGGTTTTTAGGTTCCTAAAAGCATCTGTGAGCGTCTCGGTGCCATTCCCCATCCTTTCTCTGGCTGCTGTGGGGCTGAGCCCTCCATCTTCCCTGCACTGCAGCGTCCCTGCCCTCCGGCTGCCAGGCAGAGCAGACAGCAGGTTCTATGGGGCCAGGCCCCCCTCCCTGCCCCCCAACACTGCTGCCAGCCTGGCTTCCCCGAGAGCCACAGCACAGCCAGGGGACGGTCCCTGGCCAGCTGCTTGCCGCAGCAGAACCAGTGGCAAGGGTGGCCTGGGCAACTTGGCAGGACGCATCCCCAGGCCTGGGGGTGGGGACATGAGCGCTCCCCGCTGCCGGAGGGACACCCGGAGCCCCGCTCCCCACCGCGGCGCGAGCAGGACGGTGAGCGGCCACAGCTGCCGCAGGAATCCCTCTGGTGCTGACAGCGCCGTTCGCATTCCTCCACGCCTGCCAGCAATGGGGAGTTCCTCGCAGCTGGCACTGCCAAAAGCACGTCGCGTGGTAAGTGCGGCTCCATGAGCGGCGGCCGAGGGCGCTTGGGCTGCAGAGCGGGGCCTGGGGCCTGGGGGCGGCTGCCCAGGCACCATGTTGCCCCAGCAGCACCGTGGTGCTCCCTCGGGACGTGCCGACATGCCGTGTGGGGTTCAGCCCCGGGGCTGGCCGTGCTGCCGTGGTTTCCTTTGGCCGCTGATGGTTTACGAGCGCACAAATGGAAAAGGGGCGTCCGGCCAGGCTTGCCAGCACGCTGGCTGCCGGGCGGCACACAGCCCTCGCTTGTTCGGCCACCGGCTGCATCGCCACTGGCATCCTGACACCATTGCTGCGGGCACCCTCAGGGACTGGCTGTGCCTGGTGTCCACGGGCAGAGCTCCCTGGACACATGCCCCACCTGCCCCCCCGCCCCCGACATGGGTGTGATGGCCGGGGGGGCCCCCGCGCTGTGCTGGGAGCAGAGCCGCGGTGCTGTGCTGCTGTGCCGGGGCCAGCTGCGGAGCCTCCCCCACGCTGGCCCAGTTTGAGGGGGCCCCACCGGGAGGGGGATGACTCAATGCAGCCCCCCCCAGTGCCCGCTCCCCCCATAACTTCACTCGGGAAGTATGTGCCCAACGCTCCCAGTTCCCATTAGGCGGGCGGGGGGGGGGGGGGCGCTGATGGCTGCTCCAGAAGGAGCAACCGCAGTATGCGGCCGCCTGCTCTGGCCGGGAGGAGAAGCCGGGGCTGCTGACGGCGGGGCCCTGCGCTCAAGCCCAGCGGCACGTCCCGGCTGCTGCCGGCCCCAGGTCCCTGCCAGCTTCTGGCCCCTGCCCTGCCTGGGGATGCTGCAGTGGGCAGAGGGGAGGGAGATGCTGCAGCCCCCTGCCCGCCCCCCCACCTCCCTGCTGCACAGGCCCACTCCCTGGTAGGGTGCCCCCAGGAACCCAGGCAGAGGCAGGATGGGACCCCGTGGGGCTCAGCAGGTACCGCAGCCCCAAACCTGCCTCCTCCTCCGGCTACCGGCAGGGTCCTGCCCGCTGAGCAGGCAGCAAGGGAGGGCAGAGGGGGCGCAGGCGAGGTTGTAGAAAACCTGTTTATTTTATGAAACCATCTAGAAAAGCGCAGACGTTGCAGCCCTTGGATCAAACAGGTCCCCTGGGGCATCACGGGGTGGCAGGGGCTGTGCCCCAGCCCCGCGCAGGGGCCTGTCCCCAAGCCCTCCACCAGCACCGCGCTCCGGGTGCCAGCACCTCCCTCCTCCGCCAGCCACGGCTGCGCTAGGCTGGCTGCTTCCACAGGAACGTCTGGATAGAGTCACCGGGAGCCGTGGCCTCAAGGAAGCCGACCAGTGGGTCGGAGATCCCGAAGGACACGTCCACAGGGGAGCTGTGGGGGGGCGAGAGGGGATGCAGGTCAGGGCGGGGGCAGCTGGGCTTCGAGCCAGGGCGCGGGGCTGAGCCACTCACCGGTTCAGGACCACCAGGACGACGGCGCCGTCGGGGCGCAGGAAAGCCGAGTGCTCTAGGTCACACCGGCGGCACTTCTTGGACACAGCCAGCCCCACACGCTGCGAGCCCTCGGGGATGAACTTGCTGCAGGGACAAGCAGGGCCTGAGCGCGGTGCCTGGGATGGTGGCTGGAGCCGGCAGCAGGAGCCAGCAGCCCCTTGCCAGCCACCGCCCCGCCCTGCCCCGCCCCACCTGAAGTGCCCCAGGTGGTAGAACATGGGCTGCTTGTAGAAGACGTCCTTGCTGCTGTCCACGATGACGGGGCTGTCCACGTAGTTCTTGCTCCAGTTGGGGCCCCCCTCCAGGTCCAGGGCCAGGTTCCAGTCGGTCCAGCCCGTCACGTAGTTGTTGAGGTTCTGCGGGGCAGGTGACGGCGCTGAGCCACGGGCGGGCGCAGGGGGTGGCCGGCGTGTCAGCGGCCCCGGCCGAGCCCTACCGTCAGGATGCTGTGGCTGTACTTGCTCCCACGGTCCCAGCCGCCCAGCACCACCCTGGGCTCCCAGAAGTAAGAGCCAGTGGAGGCTTCTGTGGAGAGGAGGAAATAGTCCGGGAAGAGGTGATGGGTGATGGAGAGCGTGAGGTCGATGGGCGCCAGGAAGTCCAGGTACCAGTGGATGCCGATGCCGCTGACGTAGCTGGCAGCCACAGGGTCTTTGAGAACCTGGCAGGAGAAAGGCGTCACCAGTGCGCGGGGCTGGGAGAGCCGCCACGGGGCCAGGAGAGCTGCCGTGGGGACTCACCACCTGGGCCCAGTAGGGCAGCATCACCCTCTGGTCGTCCAGGATGATGAGCCGGACATCACGGTGGGAGCTGTTGGCCAGCGCGGGGCCCAGGTCCTGCGCGATGAAGTCCCGCTGGTGCTCGGGGGAGAAGCCCAGGCACTGGAAGGGGTAGAAGACAATCTCGCCGGCCGTGGGCTCGTTCCCCGCCGTCACCGCCCAGAAGGTCAGGTTGTGTTTGGCGTATTCGTCCAGGAACCTGGTGTGTGGGGGGCAGTCGGTGAACGGCCCCGTCGCGGCAGCGCCAGCCGCAGCCCCTGGCAAGGCAACCCCAGCAGCCACTGCGCTCCCCCAGCCCCTCACCGGATGAAGTACTTGGCCCAGGCCTGGTGGTACTTGTCCCCAGGGCTGCCCTTCAGCGTCCCCCGCCCTGTCATCGCACCGTTCGTCTTCATCCAGACCGGGGAGGTCCAGGGGCTGGCGTAGAGCGACAGCGGCCGCTTGGCCACCGCCTGGGCTGCCCGGAGGATGGGGATCTGGGGAGAACGAGGATGGCAGAGAGCTCTCCGGCTCTGCCCCAGCACCGGCATTGGGGGCAGCAGGATGAGTCCTCTCCCTCCCTATCAGCAGGAATGTGCTCCCCTTCCCCATCCCGTCCTGTCCCCTCCCACTCAGGCTGCAGCCCCAGCGCCTCAGGCTCGCCCTGCGGGACTCACCTTCATCCGCGTGTCCTCCTCCGTCAGGTTGAAGTGCTTCAGCTCGAAGTCGCCCTCCGCATCAGCATAGGTGTACAGGCGGATGGAGAAGTCAGTGCTGGCCATGGGGACGCGCACGAGGTTGTACTCAATGCCTGGGGACAGGGCGGGCGGCGATGGGCATCCCTGGGGTGTATTCGGGGGATGCAGCCCCCCCCGGCTTCCAGCAGCCTCCCAGCCCCTCGGCACGAGTCTCAGCAGCCAGACCCCCGCAGGGGAGCCTGGGCAGACTGGCTCCGCCACCCAGCAGCATCGCTTTGCCCCAGGCTCACCTTCCTCGGAGAAATAGGAGCGGAGCAGGTGGTTCTGGGCATCCTTGGACAGGGACTGGATGTTGATGGCAGCTGAGTCTGTGACGGAGCCACCAAAACCCTTCACCTTCTGATACCGCTGTGCCGTGTCCAGGGTGAGATGGAAATCTGCGGGGGACAAACATCATCGCAGCCGGTGCGCAGGGATGGACTCTGCTCCCCGGCGTGCAGGCAAGCCTCCAGCCGCAGCAGGTACCTGGGGTCTTGGCATTGCGCTGGAAGGTCCCCTCGCTGCGCTCCAGCCGCTTGCCGGCCTTGCTGCTCTCATACTTGACGTAGGTGCCTGGGGCTGGCAGGACCACGGGGTCCAGCGTGTCGCAGTACGTGGCACTGCAGGCGCACACCAGCGAGCCATGACCGAAGTCCCTGGCATCGCAGGGCCGGCTGCCTGCAGCAGGAGGAGAGACCAGGCAGGCACAGAGGGCTGTGGCAGAAGCCCAGCTCACCCCTTCAACCCACGGTGGACCCCAAACCCACGGCTTTGGCTCCCCAAACCACTGATCCCCGCAGCCCTCTGCCTGGGGACACGGTGCCAGCGCTTACCTGCTGCCCGCAACGCTGCCTGCACCAGCAGTAGCCAGCCCAGGACACTGGCGCACCCAGGCCCCATGGCACCTCTGCTGCAGCGTGGCTCGAACGGATGCTGATGGCAAGAACCAGGGCTGGGAGCTGGGCGGTGGGTGTCAGCAACCAGCTCCTCTCGCCCTGTCCCAGACCCTCACGGGGACAGAGACCCAGGGCAGGGACGGCCCCAGCGTTCCCCTGCCTGGGAGCCTCGGGGACCGCCAGTGCCTCCTGCCAGCATCCCCTGCCACCTCGCCCGCTCCCCACAGCCCCAGCCCAGCACTCGCCTTCCCTCCTGCCCTGCCAGTGCCCACGGACAGCTCTGGCCGCATCCCAGCCTGGGGTGCAAGCCCCCTGGGGGTGTGCCGCCCCACGCCCACTGGCCTGGCGTTCCCAGCCGCCCACGCTGACTGCACCCAGCAGCTCGGTTCGCTCCCGTCGCCTCCCTCCCACTCCTTCTCCCTCCTTGCTCGTCCCACGGCTGCGTCGTGCCGTGCCGTGCCACTCCACACATCCCCAGTGCCTCCTGAGCCACGGCCGGGAGGAAACAGCTCCACGCTCCCAACCCCACGAGTGTGGCAGCCGGGGCTTGCCCAAGCAGAGCAGTTTGGGGCTCGAGCCCCCGGTGCAGCGGGGTTCTGCATTTCCCTGCTCTCTGCGGGTGCTCCCACCCTGCCGGGTCCTTGCCATGATGCTGGGCAAGGAGCTTCTCGACAGGGGCACGGGAGGAGCCACCTCTGCACGTTGGGACCCCGGTGCCAGCTGCTGCGCCTGGGCAGGGGGAGGCGAGAGCGGGACGGTGCCAGCTCGCTGCTCCCTGAGCCCGTGCGGGATGGGGACTGGGGCCAGGCGGGCTGACCCACACGCATCGCCGCCCTCTCCCTGCCCGGGGACGATGCCCAGTGCCCTGGGCATGGCCTCCGCCTGGTCCTGCTGTCCGGGACCATCCCTGTCCCCACCGGCTGATGAAGCCACTCCGGACCCAGGGTACTCACCCGCTGCCAGAAAACCCTCTTGCCGCGTCTCTGCTGGGCACGGGGCAGCGGGGCGGCAGGACCTGCTTTCTGGCTGCGCGTGGTAGGAGGTGTCGGCGTCTGGTGGAGCAGGAAAGGTGAGTCTGGGAGAGGAGCGCTCATGGGACTCCGCGCATTTGAAGAGGAACCCAGGGATGATTTGGCAACCTCACTCCAATGAGAGCTTTCCACACGCACCACAGCATTTGCAAAGCTCTCCCCGAAACCTGTCCCAGTGGCCAGAGGGAAGCTGGGGCGGGGGGGCAGGATGCCCGCCAGCCCTCCAAGTGCCTCCGTCACCCCAGACAGGACCCGCTGCCTGCAGCCACCTCTGCCCAGCCCCAGCGCAGCGCTCCCCTTGCGAAGAGCCCCACGAAAGCAGCCTTTTCTCCCCAGGACACCCTCGGGCGGGGGCAGGGCCGGCCATGCCCGCCCAGGCGTCCCTGCTGGGGTCGGGCGGCTGCTCGGCCTCGAGCGAGTCCCACCTGCCAGCAGCTCGGCTTTGCCGCAGGCCCAGGCTCGCTGTCTGCAGCCAGCGCTGCAGCCATGACCCGTGCCCCGCTTATGCCTGCACCGGCAACTTGCCCGGCGTGGGCAGGGGTGCTGCCGGGGCTGGGGGCCACCCCGCGAGCAGCCAGCCACGGCAGGGACGACTGCACCCCGCTCCTCGCCGCCCGGCTCAGAGGGCGATGGGCGCAGCGGGGGACTGCAGGTGCTGCCTGCCTGGGCCCTGCTCACCCCTGCTGTGGGGGCGTGCCCCCCCCCACATCTGAGCCCCACACCTGCAGCCGAGCTGGGTGGAGCAGGCTGAAGCAGTTTATCACCTGCAAAACAAGTCTGGGCTCTGCACCTTCTAATTTGGGATCCTTCCTAATTGCAGGCACCTGCCCATCAGGAGAAACAGGAGGGGGGCAGAGCCACGGGAGAGGGGGCATCTGCCCAGCCTGGCCCCCGTGTCCCCCTGATGCCACTTGTGCGGCATGGGACCACAGCCCCTCACTTGGGGACCGCTCCTCCTGCTGTGGCCGGAGCAAGGACCCCCCCCGGCACAGGCTGCGGCCAGCGGAGACGATCAGGGTGATTCCTCCAGCCTCACCCTGGCCCCCCACACCCGCTGCCGGGGATGTTGCGTCCCTCAGTTTCCCCGTCAGCTTTTTGGCATGGAGGGAAGGTACCAGCCCCGGTGGCAGATGCATTTCCAGATGGCCAGGGAGCGCAGAGCCTGCCCGGAGGGGCTGTGCCGAAGCATTTCCCTGCACGGGCGTCCCTGAGCGCTGCTGAACAGCTGGGGCGCAGGGCTCCGTGTGCGCCTTCCCCGCATGGCAGAGCTTTGCTGGACCTTGAGGAGCACAGGCAGCCCAGCTGCCGTTTGGGCCAGCACAACCCAGGAACTTTGATAAAAGCGCAGGACGGGCAGACGTTCTCCGTGAACAGGGCTGAGACGGAGCCCGGTGCTACCTTCATGCCGCACTCGCACTCCAAGAAAATGACTGTTAAACCTCTTTTTTTTTTTTTCTTTTTTTTTTTTCCCCAACATCAGCAACTCCGCAGCTCACGCACAAGGGGTTTAGCCAAGGAGTGCTCTGGCTTTCTCATTCCAGGACTTCAAAGATGCTGGTAACTTTCCCAAAGGCTGGAGCAAGCAAATACTGCAACCGGTATTTAAGGAGAGCAAACAGGATGGCCAGGTAATTGCCGGCTGCCAGCTTGATGTTGGCCACAGCCAGAATAGAGGGGAGTCTGTCCGGAGGCCACACCAGCGGAGGGTGGCTGGATGCGGCCAGCGGTGTGAGCTCTGGAAGAGATGGCATCAACCTAATTTGTCTGCGAGGTCTGGTGGATGGGGACACTGATGTAATTTACTCGGCCTTTTTTACAGTGTCTGCTCTACTGCAACAGGACATTTTGATTTAAAAAAAAAAAAAAAAGAAAAAAAAAAGTAGGCTGGGGAAAACCAACGGCACATATGAAATGAATCAAGAGCTGGCAAGCAGCTGAGGCTCCAGCTGCAGCGATAAACAAGGCAGCCCCACGCGGGCCACGGGGACGGAGCCCTCCGGGGGCACCCCTCACCCTTTGCCGCCTTTCTGAGGAAAACCGAGCAATTTCCGAGAGCGTAGAGGAAACACTGATGGGGGACGGCGCATACCGGAGGGAGCGCGTCATGGCTTTACTTGGCGCCTGAGACACACGCGAAGGTTTCAAGGGAGCCACGTGTGGAAGCGTGGTCCAGGAGACAGTGCAGCAGGAGCTTTCAGGGGGCTGGGGGGGTGCCGGGGAGGGAAGGGGGAGGCTGGGAAGCACCAGAAGCAGCAGCCCTGGTGAGACCCCAGCGCCGGGAGCATGCGCAGCCCCTTGCACAGGGGCAGGACCCCTGGTCCCTCTCACAGCCCCAGCAGCAGCAATGCTTCCACCGTGGAAGGATGCTGGCAAGGGTGGGGGAAGAGCTGGCTCCCGGAGACCCCCAGCCTCTCGGCGCCGTCCCCAGCACTGCCCTGGCCGTCACTGCTGGCGCCACAGGTAGGTCTGGATGGAGTTGGCCGGAGCCAGAGTCTCGATGAAACCAACGGCGGGGTCTTGGATCCCGAACGGCACATCCCAGCCAAACCTGGGGGGTCAGAGGGGCTGAGCAGGTCATCACGGCCGGGGCCGAGCATCCCCCCGCCCGGGCCACCCCGCTGACCTGTTGAGGACCACCAGGACGAGGGCCCCGTCGGGGCGCAGGATGGCCACGTGCTCCAGCTGACAGATGAGACAGCGGCGGCTGATGTGCAGCCCCACGCGCCGGGAGCCCTCGGGGATGAACTTGCTGCAGGGAGAGGAGCAGGGGAGGGATTGTGCCCCCCATCTCAGGCTGGTGGCAGCACCTGAGTCCCCCCCCGGCCCCACCCCACCTGAAGTGCCCCAGGTGGTAGAACATGGGCTGCTTGTAGAAGACGTCCTTGCTGCTGTCCACGATGACGGGGCTGTCCACGTAGTTCTTGACCCAGTTGGGGCCCCCCTCCAGGTCCAGGGCCAGGTTCCAGTCGGTCCAGCCGGCCACAAAGTGGTTCAGGACCTGGGCAGGCCAGGAAGGGGCTGAGTGCGGCTGAGCCAGGCCGCCAGCCCCGGGCGGGCAGTGCCAGGGGGCCGTACCGTCAGGATGCTGTGGCTGTAGTGCTCCCCTCGCTCCCAGCAGCCCAGGGACACGGAGAACAGGGTGAGGAAGCCGCTGCAGGCCTCCGTGTAGAGCAGAAAATGGTCAGGGAAGAGCTTGTGGGTGGCCTCCAGGCTGCAGCTGGCCGGGACGACACCGTCCAGGTACCAGTGAACCCCCACGCCAGCGACATAGCGGGCAGCGGTGGCATTGCCCAGGACCTGGGGGGAGCAGAGGACGTGCCTCGCACCAGGACCACCAGCGCCCCGAGCCCCGTGGGGATGGACACACGGACCCCACGTGCCAGCAGGGTCTCCTAGGGCCACCTGCCTCCCCTCTTGGCCCCTCCCGCAGGCTTCTGCGACTGCGGCCACCTCCCTTCAGCACCTGCACCCCAAGCAGCAAGCCACAAACAGCACCCCGAGACGGCTCCGGCACCCCGCTGGGTACAGAGCAACGGGTGTGTGGGGGCAGACGTGCCCCTCGGTGGGCTCCTTGCCCCCCCCCATGGCTCCAGCTGCTACCTGCTCCTCCGCATCCCCCCTGCCCCCGGGGTAGTCTTGCAGCATGGCCCTGCCTGATCCCCAGGTGCTGCCGGTTCGAGGTGAGGGAGGGATGTGCTGTGCCCTCCCCTGCAGCTCCAGCCTTGCTTGAGGCAGGGGCAGGAGCACGTTTTATTTTCTTTCCCACAAACAACTCTTCAGTATTGCTAAGGGGAAGCCAAGTCAGCCAGAACGCTGCCTGGCGAAGGTGCCGGCACGCCAGCAGTGCCTCTGCGTGCCACGCTGCGGGAATCCAGGATGCAGATGCCACCTCCCCTCTCTACCGAATTAGCTGGCTCCGGCTCCCTCTCCGGCAGACCCGGTTTGCCTACTACTCTGTCTAGGGCTGGGAGCAGCCGAAAATCAAGCCAGCAGCCAAAACCCAAGGCTTAGGTGGGACAGGGAACAGAGGGAGAGGAAGGAGCCGGGCAGGGCGGCGGGCTTTGCTCTTCACCGCTTTGGCCCAGTGCGGGAGGTGGATGCGCTGGTCATCCAGGATGATGAGCTGGGTGCGGTGGGGGCTGCGGGCCAGTGCGGGGCCCAGGTCACGGACGACAAAGTCCCGTTGCTGCTTGGCGGTGAAGGCAATGGTGGGGAACTGGGGGGCGGTGAGGAGCGCTGCGAGGGGCTCGTTCTGCGCCGTCACCGCCCAGAAGGTCACGTTGTGTTTGGCGTATTCATCCAGGAACCTGGTGCAGGGAAGGGGGGGGGCAGCATCAGCTGCGCCTGCCCCCCCAACCTGCTCCCCAGCCACCGCCCCCCGGGCCCTCTGCAATCCTCAAGCATCCCAGCCCCAGGGAACGGTACTTGATGAAGTAGTTGGCCCAGGTCTTGTAGTACTTGTCGCCTGCCTGCCCCTTCAGCGTGCCCTTCCCGCGGACATCCTCGTTACTCTTCATCCAGGCCGGGGAGGTCCAGGGGCTGGCGTACAGCAACAGCGGCCGCCTGCTCATGGCTGAGGCTCGGTGCAGGAGGGGGATCTGCAGGAGGGGGCAGAGGGTCCGGCTCAGCTGCAGCCCCCCAAAACCACATGGCCCAGTGCGGCAGGAAGGGGAGCACTCAAGGGACCTCCACGGGGCACGGCAGCCTGTGAGCACCACCCCATGGCACGGTGCCCTGGCTCTGCACCCTGCCAGTGCCAGCTGGGATGTGCCAGGACGTGCCCCGGAGGAGGTGCCAGTTCCCATGGGCTGTCCCCACGCACCCTGCCACTGTGCGTGGGGCTCGGCAGCACCTGGTCACAGGGGTCCCGCCACACGCAGGAGCTCCGGCGGGAGAGGGGACAAGGTGCCGATGGCAGTGGCTTCAGCCTCCCACCTTCATCTTCACGTCCTCCTCCGCCAGCCTGAAGTGCTTCAGCTCATAGTCGTGGGGGACATCGTCGTAGCTGTAGGGGCGCACGGAGAAGTCGCTGCAAGCCATGGGGAGCCGGATGAGGTTGTACTCAATCCCTGCAGAGAAGGAAAGGCATCAAGAGGCACCAGAGCGCAGACAGACGCCCAGGCGATGGGCATCCCTGCAGCGGGGATGGGTGCAGCTGCCTCCAGGGACCCCGTGAGCTGCCCCACGCTGCCGGTGCCCTCACTGCTCACCGCTCTCAGAGAAGTAGGAGCGCAGCAGGTTGTCCTGGGCCGGCTGCGACAGCCCCAGGACATTCAGGGCAGCAGCATCGGAGAGGGATCCGCCGAAGCCCTTCAAGTGTTGGTACAGTGCGGAGATGTTGAGCATCAGCAGCAACCCTGCGAGGGAGACGCCAGCCCAGTTTGCGGTGCCCGGGGGTTCCGCGGTGGCACCCGCCACCCGCAGCAGGTACCTGGGGCGTGCAGGCTGCGCTGGAAGCTCCCCTCGCTGCGCTCCAGCCGCTTGCCGGCCTTGCTGCTCTCGTACTTGACGTAGGTGCCCGGGGCCGGCGGGACCACAGGGTCCAGCGTGTCGCAGTACGTGGCGTTGCAGACGCACACCATGGCGTCGCGTCCGAAGTACTTGGGGCTGCAGGGCCGGGCACCTGGGGGGGCACGGGCAGGGCAGAGGCAGCCGCCGGCTCGGGGACGCGCCCCTGCCAGAGCCCTCCTGCCCGCCCCGGGTGCTCCCACTGCCCCCGTCCTCCGCACCCCATCGCCTCCCCGGGCACCCCAGCTCTGGCGCTGCCCCCGAGCTCCTGACCCTGTCCCAGGGCACCCCGGCACCCAAGCCACGCTGTCCCATTGCCACCCCCGCAACATTCCTGCGCTCACCTGCAGCCTGGGGCACCAGCTGCAGCAGCAGCAGCAGCCAGCCCAGGACACCGACAGCCTCCATGGCCCCTCCGTGTCCCCCCAGCTCCGGCGGGTCCCGGGGAGCAGAGCCTGCGAGCAGGGGCACCCTCAGCCGAGGCAGATGCAGGCGCAGGAGGGGGTGGAGGGACAGGCCGTGCCCCCTGGCTGGATCAGCACTGCCCCCCCTGCCCCTGCTCTTCCTTCTGCTGCTGCGGAGCTCCTGCCCCACGCTCTGTCCTCCCCCCCCCCCGCAAAGACCCTTGCCTTGCAGGAGGGCGAGGTGGCTCCATCCCTCCCAGGAGCCCACAGCCCACTCACCTCCGCCCCAGCTGCTCCCCGACCTGTGCTGCTGCCAGCCCTCCTCCTCCTCAGGCACCTCCGGTCTCCCCACCTCGCCTTTACGGGGAGCCCTGCGAGACCTCCCTCTGCAGCACACCCTCCCCCACCCCCACAGCTCCTCCTTGCTCTCCTCCTGGCCCGTACCTGCCACCGGTCTTGGACCTGGAGCATCGTACGTCTCCTTGCCGTGGGGCTGGGGAACCGCGGGTCCCCCTTGTCTTCCGCTGCCGTGCAAGGGCGTCATCCCCCCGGAGAGGAGAGACGGGGACATCATGCTGGCAGCTCTCTGCCTAGGCAAAAGGCCCCACCAGCGCAGGGAGGGGCAGCAAGGGGCAGCCCTGAGAACCCGCTGCAGTGCCCTGAAGGAAGAGCTGATTTCTTTCTTTTGTCAGGCAGGGCCTGGATGAATCCCTGGAAGCACAGCAGAGCCCACGGGCAGGCTCGCAGCCACCCAAGGCTGTCCTGCAATCGAGCTCCAACAGCACCTCGGGCAATTTAGCCCTGCCCATCACCCCGGTTCCCCCGTTCCCCCCGCCAAGGGCTGCTGTGGCTACGCACCCAGCGCCGGGAGGGTCCAGGACCCCCCCCGGCGAGGCTAGCCAACACGGCTGCACGGCCCGGCGCAGCAAAAGGACCCGCCAGGTGCAGCCGCGCCGGAGCTGAAGCCGCTGCCGTGTCCTGCCCGAGCCTTTTGCATCGCTCGGCCCACCTCAGCACGCACCGCGGAAGGCGGCAGCGGCAAGCTGGCAAGTGCCCCAGGTGCCCCGGCTCCTGCAAAGGCCGGGCTGCCCTCTGGCCCCCAGGACTGAGCTGCTGAGCCAGACCCACGGAGGGGAACCCGCTGCCCCAACACTGGCTGTGCCAGGAGCAGAGCTCTGCTCCTCTATCCCCTGTGACAAACGGCTCCGGGAGCGCTCCCTGCTCCTCTGAGAGCAACTTTCCCAGTCCAAAGGGCCAGGGCTGAACTGGGCCAGCTCACCCGGGCACGCAGACACCGCCTGGTCCTGGTCGCATCACCCAGGAGGTGCCAGCTCCCCATCGCTGCGGGGACGCCCTCCGCATCTCTCCGCAGGGGTGGCCCATGGGGACAGAGAGCGGCCGGCTCCCAGCCGCTGCTCCACCTGCCTGAGAGCAGAGTTTCCCTGCACAGGGTTAAACCGCTCCGTTAGCTCTCCCTCTCCGGTGGAGCAGCACTTCGTGACTAATTTTCTCCTTTTCTGGCATATCAGATGCAGCTGTGGGGCAATTCAGCTCTTCAAAGCTCCTCCAGTGCTGCCCTGCAGCTCCCACACCTCCGCCGAGCCACCGGGGAAGGGGCAGACGGCCAGGCAGCCCCCAGTTACGACTTACAGGGCAAACTGGCAGCCCTGGAAGGAAGCTCCTGGCCCCGTCCCTCTGCTCCATGGGTCTTCCACCCCCGGCTGTGACTAAGCTGTCAGCTGGCTGCTACACCCAGGCTAATAAGCCCCAATTTTGGGGAGGGGTTAATAGGTCAGCTCCTCCTGCCCCGCGGTGATCAGCTGCCTCCTGGCCTGCTGCCGGCCACCCGGGATGCCCTGCACACCCTTTCCCTCCCCGTTTCGGGGTCCGGCTCTGCCTGCCCGCCCAGCCACGGCCCGCTCAGGGCCCCGCAGCTCCCCGGGAGCAAAAACACTGTGGAGGCCGCTGGAGCTCATCCTTATCAACACCGGCTGATAAGAATTCCCTGCTGAGCAGGAAAAGTGAGAGCCAGGGGCAGGGCGACGCCTCGGCACAGAGCAGGTGGCACCAGGGATGCTGGGCAGCCCCACCAAATCCTCTCAAAGCCTCTTCTTGCTGCACACGGGGTTTCTCAGGGTGTTTGCGGACCTGCCCTGCAGCAGGCGGAGGAGCCTGGGGGGTGAATCTCGTCCCTTAGCCAGGCCGGTGGGGATGGGACCCTGGGGACACGGAGCTGGGGCTGAGCTGCCTTTACAGGGATCACGACTCCAAAAACGTCGGTGCCAAAGCGGGAGCCGGGTGCGCAGAGCCTCAAGGCAGCAGCAGCTCAGGCTCCAGGGCCCTGCCAGGCAGCTGGCCTTCAGCCCTGAGCGTGGGGAGACCCGGACCTTGCTGGTGGCCACTGGTTCCAGGCCGGCTGCTGGGGGGTCCCCTCCTCCCAACCCCAGCAGCTACCAGCTGGCGTGCGCCCCAAAACGAGCCAACACTTTGCATGAGAATTAATGAGCCAAGCCCAGCGACGCTGGAGGATTCTTCCCCCTCTCCATTTAACCCAGAGCTAGTCGGTCCTTCAGAGCCAAGCAGAGCTCAGGGACAAGGGCACATGTCCCGGGATGATTCAGCATCCAGCCATCGGCTTTTTTTATCAGGGCCGGTAAAACCTTGAAGGAAGCCGGTAAGTAAGAACCCCGGGGAAGAAGCAGTGGGCACAGGGATGCTGGAAGCGGAATGCTGGGAGCGGGGCTCGCTGTTGCCGTTGATCCTGGAGAAATATTTCCCTCTTGTGGACAAACACAAACAGCCTCCGGGCAGGAGTGGGGTGCTCCTGCCCCTCGGCACAGCCAGCTCTCCCCAGGACTCGGGCAGCCCCCCGGCACTGCAGGGTCCCACGGCTCCTGCCCCAGAGCGGCGTCCCGGTGGCACAGCGGCGCAGGACGTGCCAGCTTCCCAGGCTGACCCTGTCACCCACTTACCCACCGCCCCGGGGGCCGCCGGAGCTGGCGCTGGGCCGCGCCTGGCCCACGCAGCATCGCTGCTGTCAGCCCTGACGGCATCCCTGGGCCACATCCCGCCTGCCTCGACCCGCCTGACCCGGATCGGCCCAGCAGCCCCGGTCTCCCTTCCGCACCCTGCCTGCAATCGTGACCTCCCTGCCCTAATCCTCTGCTCAGCACACCCGCCGAGCTCCCTCCCTTCTTCCTGGGTGCGCCCACGCAGCTTGCTCAAGCTGCCCCGGCTCTGCGGCGGGTGCTGAGCCCCTGCTGCGCCCCAAGCCTCCTTCCTTGTTGCAGCGGGGACCGCTCTGCCCCATCCCTGCAGGGGACAGCGCACCCCATTGCAGGGCCACTGCAGCCTGGCCAGCAACTCTCCCCGCAAAGCCCCAGGAGAAGCCTGCGGGCGCCCTGACCCCATCCACAGCCAGCTCATAACCCTGAACCCACCATGCTGCAACGCTCCTGGAGCTGGTTCTGCCTCCAGCCCTGCACCCTGGGCTGGGCGAGATGTGATGCACGTCCCCGCCGCCGCCCAGCCCCGCATTGGGCTGCGAGTGGCTCCAGCTTGGCAAGAAAAGCACGGAAAGCCGAAGCTTGGCCGCAATCCCTGCCCCGGGCTTCCACCGAGGCAGGTGTCCAGGTGCTTCGCCCCCCCACTCCTGCTCCAGCACCCAGAGCATCCATGTGCAGGGTAAACGCTGCCAGTTCCTGCCCGCAAAGGCAGCAGGAGAGCAGCCGGGCTTGGCACATCCCCGCTGCCAGGCAGCACATGCTTGAAACTGGGAGCAGACTGGTGTCTGCTGTGGGTTGCAGGGGGGGAGAGCAGCTCCGGGCTCCGTGCCTGGGTGGCAGCCAGGAGCAGGGAAGGGACCTGGATGTTTCTCTTCCAGCTGCAGACATAGAGGCAACATCAGCATTTAATGTCAGAGCAGCAGAAAACAGCATTCACGGCCTGTGGGATCTCCACCTGGAGGGGCACCGGTGTTCCCGGCCCTCCTGCACGCGCAGGGCGCTCCCCGGCCCGGCTCACTCCTCCAGCTCGCCCGAGCGCTCGGCTCCACCGCGGCACAGACAGCGGTGAGCCGCCTCCTCCCCGCTCCCCGGCCCGAGCCGGCGGGCAGCGTGGGGCTGCTTTCCTGGCCCAGCTCAGTTCAGCCCCTGGCCAGCCATGGGTGTCCCAGCTCTGTCACTGCCGCTGCCACAGGTAGGTCTGGATGGAGCTGGCCGGAGCCACAGCTGCGATGAGGCCGACCGTATCAGCCAGCCCGAAGGTGATGTTCTGCGGGGACCTGGAGGGCGAGGAGCAGCAGGGTCAGACCTGCCGCAGCTCCCGAGCGCCAGCAGCGCCCAAGGCCCAGCGGGACGAACCACGCACACGGCCCGGCAGGATGGGGTCCCGTGTTCGTGGGTCAGGCTGTATCGCTCACCGGTTCAGAACCACCACCACCACGGCACCGTCGGGGCGCAGGAAAGCTGTGTACTCCAGGTCCGTCTTCTGGGACTCTTTGGAGGCGACGAGCCCCACACGCTGGGAGCCCTCGGGGATGAACTTACTGCACGGGCATGAGCAAGAGGCAACCCCAGGAAGGGAGTCAGACCCCACAAGAGCTCCTCTCCTGACAAACCTGCCCTGCTCCCCTCCCAACAAGCTGCTACTGCAACCACAGAGCTGGAGCCCGGGCAGCTGAGAGCAGGTTGGGGGTCCCGACCCACCTGAAGTGCCCCAGGTGGTAGAACATGGGCTGCTTGTAGAAGATGCCTTCACTGCTGTCCACAATGACAGGGCTGTCCACGTAGTTCTTGACCCAGTTGGGGCCCCCCTCCAGGTCCAGGGCCAGGTTCCAGTCGGTCCAGCCGGCCACAAAGTGGTTCAGGTTCTGCAACAGGACAGCCCAGATGTCTGCCCAAGGAGCGGGGTGCTGACGGGAGAGGGAGCGCGCCCCGGCAGCCCTCTCCAGGGCCCACTGTACAGGGCGACGCTGGGGCCTCACCGTCAGGATGCTGTGGCTGTACTGGTTCCCCCGCTCCCAGCAGCCCAGAATCACGTCCCTCTCCCAGAAATGGGCCCCGATGCACGCCTCTGTGCCCAGGATGAAGTAGTCGGGGAAGAGCTCGTGAGTGGGCACCACTGTGTCCTGTATGGGACCGATGAAGTCCAGGTACCAGTGGATGCCGATGCCGTGGACGTAGCGAGCTGCCTCTTCATCCTCCAGGACCTGGCAGGGAGAAAAGTCGGCCACCAACGGGTCCCACAGGGCAGAGAGCAAGCGCCCAGCCCTCGTGCTGGGGGACGCAGTGGCTGAGCCCTCTGCGGGGATGTGCTGCGCCAGCGGGACTGGGGCTCTGCCCCGGCTCCCCGTGCTGGTGCACCCCACGCCGCACTCACCACTTTGGCCCAGTGCGGGAGGTGGAGCCGGTTGTCATCCAGGATGATGAGCTGGATGTGGCGGTGGGAGCTGTTGGCCAGCGCGGGGCCCAGGTCCCGTGCGATGAAGTCCCGCTGCTGCTCGGCCGTGAAGCCCAGGCACTGGAAGGGGTAGTTGTTGATCAGCCCGGCCGAGGGCTCGTTCTCCGCCGTCACTGCCCAGAAGGACAGGTTGTGCTTGGCGTATTCATCCAGGAACCTGGGCGCAGGGGAGAGCGATGAGCCACGGGGTCTCAGCCGCTGCTGAGGATCCCCCGGGTATCTCTCCCCGCTCCCCTCGCCCCAGGCACTCCTTACCGTACGAAGTAGTTGGCCCAGGTCTTGTGGTACTTGTCGCCTGCCTGCCCCTTCAGCGTGCCCTTCCCCACAAAGGACTCGCTGGTCTTCATCCAGGTCGGGGAGGTCCAGGGGCTGGCGTACAGTGACAGCGGCCGCTTGCTCATGGCCAAGGCTCGGTGCAGGAGGGGGATCTGCAGGAGGAGGCAGAGGGACCACTTGAGCTGAGCCCCTGCACCTCCCCCACCCCCACCCTGCTCTCTCCCACCGCTCGCCTTCAGCTTCGTGTCCTCGTCTCGCAGGCTGAAGTGGGTGAGGTCGTAGTCAAAGGGGACATCGTCATAGGTGTAAGCATGGAGAGAGAAGTCGCAGCTGGCCATAGGGAGCCGGACAAGGTTGTACTCAAGCCCTGGGTGGGACGGGCAGAGGTGGGCAGTGGGGACAGGAGCTCTCCAAGCCCTGCCAGAGCCCAGGCAGAGGCCTGCAGGGTCCCTGTCACCATCCCTCCTGCCTCCCCCAATGTTCTCACCTTCCTCAGAGAAGTACGAGCGCAGCAGGTGATCCTGGGCTGTTTCCGGCAGGGAAAAGATGTTTATGGCAGCTGCGTCGGTGACAGAGCCACCAAAACCCTTCACCTTCTGGTACCGCTGTGTCGTGTCCACGGTCAGGACCAGATCTGCAGGGAGGGAAGCCAGCGTGACAGCGAGTTGCAGGCAGGGTCTGGCCCATCTCTGCCCGGCCCTAGCAGGTACCTGGGGCGTGCAGGCTGCGCTGGAAGCTCCCCTCGCTGCGCTCCAGCCGCTTGCCGGCCTTGCTGCTC
>JAVKLA010000088.1:13169785-13180200 GCA_034782735.1 Sagittarius serpentarius
CCCCCGCCCAGCGCAGGGCCCGCCGGGAGCGCGTCCCCATGGCAACAGCGGGCCCATGGCAACGCCGGGCCGGGGCCCGGCCTCTCCGCCGCCCGGGCCCCTCCGCGCCCCCCCGGGGTCCCATCCCAGGGCCGGGCCCCCATGTCCCCCCGGGTCCCCCATGCCCCGCCGGGTTCCGGGTCATCCCGCCCAGGGCCGGCTCCTCTACCCAACGAAGGCTGCGATCAGCCAGGCCTACCCCGAGAGCAGGCCCCACCTGCGGTCCCGCCCCCACCCCGAGGCCTCACGTCGGAACCCCTCGGTTGGGCTCCCGCCTCTTGCCGGGACGGCCGCGGTGCTGTTCACCTCCGGCCTGTGTGGAACCCCCCAGGCTTTACCCTCGGGGAGGTCAGCGGGCCTGCAGCGGAGCAGCGGTTTCACCGAGCCCACCCCAAACCAGCCGTACAGCAGACTCCACAGAAGTGAAACAGGCAGGGAAGAATTTGTGGCATGACAAGCAGCTTGGGGAATTTAACTTTTGTGTCTCCTGGACCAGTTATTTATAGGGAACCCTGATTCCATCGACTACCAGCTGCATGTGGACAGCATACCAACACCCCCTCCCAAACACAGATTCCTCAGCATCCTGAGAACAGCACAGGACATCTATCCGTACCTGCTTTTAGTTCCCATCCGAGCTCTCAGTGCTTAGCAGTAACTGCACCTCTCTACTAAAAATATTCTTTAGCCTCTGAATGCAGACTTACAAAGTTACACGCAAATCTGTGAGCTACTACTTCAAGCCAGACAGCTGGCACCTTGAGCCACGCTCTCTGCTGGGAAGGTAAAAGCTGTGGATTCAGGTTTTGGATGCCGGTGTGGGTTGTTTGGTTTTTTTTTTTAAGTCTGAGACAGACTGCAGGTATTATTTGGTCAATCTAATTCTCCTCCAGACTCACCCGGGGGCTGGCTACACATGCAGCAGGACATGGTCTTCCCCTGCTCTTGTTCCCTGGCACACGCCACCTGGCTGGCTGCTGCCTCGCCGAGCAATACTGCAGGAGGCAGGTGAAAGCTTCCAGCCCAAGCTCTTTAAGTTAGGATCACAAGCTCACCAAGATGACTCAATGTCACCCCTCCTGAGACTCCCCCACATTAACTCCAGGTGAAGCCAGACTTTTCCTTTATCCATCTGCGTGATGACAGTCTGCCAGAGCCAGGACACAGTCTGCCAGACAGATGGTGCCACAGCAAAGCGATAAGCTCCTGCAGAACAGGCCATGAGTGTGTCTGCTCTGTTACTGACACCACCCCAGCAAGACTCCCCCAGACGTGCTGGCAGAGCGTCTACCCAGAGCTGCCATCAGATCTGAAACATCCCCAGCAATTCCCATCAAGAGTCCAAGCCAAAGCCCCAGCCTCGCTGCAGAGCTAGGGAGAGCCAAAAAGGCACAGACAGACACTGGGGTATGTGTTTGACAGCCGAATGCGGGCACTGGGACACCCCATTTCCAACAGCCATCACCAGCAGCCAGTGCTCCAGCCTGTGCAGGGAGCGAGGTTTCCCTACTAAAGAGAACACATATTTTATCCTCCTTTCTCTATATCCCACCTCAATACTGATCACAGGGCATGATGAAGGGGCCAGCCTGTCTTTGGCTGACCCCCCACCCCAAATCTGCTCAGGTCCAGCTGCAGCCCTCAGAGGGCCAAAAGCAGCTGGTACCCAGCACAAGCTCAGACACTAGGCCAGCATGCAGGCTTGGGTGGAGTGGTACAGGTGGGTCGAGCTGGCTTCATCACTGAAGCGTCGTGGACCACAAAGTACCTTTCATCCCAGAACAAGAGGATGCGCCTTCCTTCCCTCTGCAGGTGCATACAGCCACTGCACACCAGGAGCACAACCAACCAGCGAACAGCCCCAAGAGGGGCTACTGCTGGTCCAAACCCAGACCAGGTGGTTTATTCACTTCATATTTATTTTTCCACAAAGACTGTACAAAATTCTTATAAAACTCTGGTGTGGGGATGGGCTATGACATTGATCCAAAAAATAATTCCCATGCAGTCCCACCAGTTTCATAACTTACAAGGAAACAGATAAGCTACAGAGAGCTGCGAGTCCTGGAGTATTTACACCAAGGAGGGCAGGAGAGAACAGGAGACAAAGCAACACATGAACAGAGGTATTTACAATATGGACATACAGGCCCCCTCACCTCACGACAATGGCAGCAGCAACAGCAGGAGGTCGGGCCCGTGGTGCTCAGAGGCCGATATAGAATATGGGCTATTTACAGTATCTCACATATTAACAGCTTTACAAATGTCCAGGGAGTTCATCTCATGTATAAAAAAAAAAAAGCACCAAGTGTCTGAATAGAAATCACACAGGCCTCCACGGGGGCTAGAATCTGAGGGCAGGCTGGCACCTGTGGCGTCACCGGCTGATGTCTCTGCTAGAGTCCCACATTTTTGTGCTTGGCTCCATCTCCAACATGTCAAAGAAGGGGTGCTTGAGGGCTTCGGCCAGGGTGATGCGCTTGGACGGCTCGTATTCCAGCATGCTCTCAATGAGGTCAAAAAGGCGGTGATGGTCCTCAGCCTCAGAGGTCAGGTATCGCTGGGGAGATGGAGGGGAGAGGTTAGGGCTAAGGACACTGCACCCTGTCCCGGTCACAGCACATTCCCTGGGCTGAACAGCTAAGCTGAGGAAAGACTGGCTTGTTCAGACCATCACTCATCCTAGACCTCAACTCTGGGCCGCTTTCCAAGCGTGGAACTGCTGAGTTTTCACCCCCCTGCCATCTTTCCCAGGCACTTCCTGAGGTCTCTGTGCCCTCCTCCTCCTTCTCCTCCTCCACTTCAGATTAAGCTCAGGTTGCTGCAGTCTTCCTAGTTTATGTCTGGGACAGCCAAGGCTCCTTTGGGAAGACACTGGTCTGACCCTTTCAGTGGCCCAACCTTGCCCACAGGAAGAATCTTCACAACTGGGGCAGGCACTATAAGACTCTGCAATGAGAAAAGGATAAAGCAACCAGGTGCCTCTGCCCACCCCGCCTTACCCGCAGTGGCTTGCAGTTTTCCCTAACGTAGCGGCCAGCGGAGGTGTTCTCGTCCCAGTCCAGGCGGCCATGGTAGAAATACTTCTGTTTCCTGTCAGAGTAAGAGGCGAGAACAGGTTACACCCAAGCACAAAACGTCTTCCAGCAACAGCAACGCGCCAGCCCTGGCAGCACACGCTACTCAGGACACTGCAGCAGCACGGACAACTGGCTCAGCAGGCAGCTTCAAAGCTCGATCCCTCAGAGAGAGACGCTACATGTGAAGTGGGAGAGAGCTGGCAAGTCCGCGGCACCCAGCTGGCCTTGCTCACCTCGTCTTCCGGATCATCCGAGAAGGAATTGGCCCCAAGATCCTCTCCATCATGGCCAGGTGCTCCCGGTTGTCATGTGTCTGAGAGAGAAACGTAAAGGGAAGGCATGGAACAGATTCCAGTCGTTCTGCCTCCAGCTCTGGGTATTCCCCCCTTCAGAAGCCCTCGCTGGGCAACACCTTGGTCGCCTCTGCATGACTGCAGTGATGGAGGCAACGCCCATCAGTCCCAGAGGCTCTCGAGTTGTTAGGCAGCCATACAGCACACAGTTCTCACCTGAAACAGGGTGAAACCCACATAATACTCAAAGATGATGCAGCCAATGCTCCACACATCACAGGGCTGGCTCCAGCCAAGCTCTAAAACAAACAAACAAACAAACAAACAAACAAACCCCAATGGTTTTTAAATAAAAGATCCAGTTATGGCCTAAGATTCCAAATCCCTCTCCCTCGCCCTTTTAAAAACAAACAACTGGAAAAACAATTCCCATTCCAGCCAGGCTCCTGATAACGCCGGTGGCCATATACTGCCCAGCTGGTAGCAATGCCAAAACACCAACTTAGAAGTTGTCGGCCCTCCCAGAAAACAGCACTGCAGAGCACGTTAAATAAAGCACTCCTCATCTCCCAGGGTAACCCCAGGACAGCTACTGAATGATGTGGAGACAAAATGCTCCTTAATCCAGCAGGCAGCACCCAGAGCCCTCGAGGCGAACGCCTGCCTCTGCAGAAAGACCAAGCGGTACCTACCCAGTATGACTTCTGGGGCCCGGTAGTGCCTGGTAGAGACAATCGTGCTGTGATGCTCATGATCAAACGTGGCACTGCCGAAGTCCACCACTCTGATGGCTGTGTTCTTCACGCTCCGCTCATCCCGCTTCTTTGTGAGGGAGAATGGTATCAGTTACTCAGGAGCTTCAAGACGCGGACTTAGCCCCTTCCTTACACAGCTGAGACTTTGCCACAGGGTGCCACAGGAGGGGAAGGCTTCAGAGGGTATGTTAGTGCTGGCACAGCCCCTAAACAAACTCTCACCATCAGCCGGGTAAGCCTGTGGTCCCTATGGCCTACTTATAGACTACACAGGCAGTTCATGCAAGAAATAGGCCCGGAACAAGTGCATGAATGTAGCTGGTCAGCCTCGTGTCTCCTGAGGCCGTGTTCCAACTCCTCCCACCTGCTGGTAAGGTCAGGGATACCAAGAACCCAAGAGAAGACCTCTAACACAAGGCAGCGCTGTTACCTTCTCCAGGTTATAGGAGAGTTCGTAGTCAGAGTTCACGAAGAGGATGTTCTCCGGCTTGAGGTCAGTGTGAGTGAGTTTGTTGTCATGCAGAACTGAGGAAGCAAACAGAGACGGGGTGACGGAACAGAAGCAAAGCGAGGCCGCACCCACCCGAAGAGCAAACACTGTTAATTCAGTTTACTCATATCGGCCCCAGTTTAGCCCACATTTAGAACTAGGTGTGAAGAGTTAGGCTAGTCCAGGCCAAGATGCTTTGGCAGAAGCACAAAGATTTATCATATCGATCACCAGAATGCATAGGGAGGTAGATGCTGAAGTGCCTTGAGCTACTGCTAGCCCACATGCACTGGAAAACATTACAATCAGGAAAATGATTCACTCCAAGCACGCATTCACTGCTGGAGGGGCAGGAAGGCTCAGTCTCAAGAACTGGCACAGCAGCACCGCAGCAAAAACTTGCTGCTTTGGGCCACCAGTTGCAACACCGGCATGGATGCTGGGAGCCACACAGCTCTCCAGGTCAGTCAAGGACCAGCGGAGAGAAGAGCAATGAACACTTACATTTCACAGCCTGGCACACCTGGTAGGCCATGTGCCGTACTTGATGGATGGGGTAAGGCAGATAGTTGTTGTCCTTCAGGAAATCAAAGGTGCTGAGCCCCAGCAGTTCGAAGGAGATGCACATGTGGCCATGGTAATCAAACCAGTCAAACATCCTGACACAAAGACTGAGAGAAAAATTCTGATTCGGGACAGATCTGCACACACCACTCGGCCATGTCATCCCTGCGCCAGGCTCCTCCTTTCCTTGCTCAGTCTGTATCCCACAGCAAGTCAATACGCCTCCAAAAAACTAGGCACAAATGAATTCAGTCACACAACATCAAGTACCGCTCTCATCCCATCCCTGCAACTTTGCTAAGGCGATGCTTGCCCTTCCATTCTAACAACAAAAGCGCACTCACTTCGTGTTCTCAGGATCCTTCTCGTTGATTTTCTCCAGCACATTAATTTCCAGTCGAGCAGCCTCTTTGTATTTCTCTACGTTTTTAATGATTTTGAGAGCAACACGAGCACCACCCCTGGGGGAGAAACAGGAAGAAAACACAAGATCACCCCTGAGCTGGGCCAGAGAGCCTGTACCCTGCAAAAAGGACTTTTTGAACCAGCCTCATCCTGTGCAGCACAACCTTCCACCACCCTTGCTCAAGCCAGAAGGTGGCTGTTACTAAGGGGTGTCCACCAAAGCAGTGCCTTTCCCCTCCCTACAAACAGCCCTGAGGCTCCCCCCAACCCCTCTCCAACACACGGGCGACCCAAGAGGGCGAGTGCCCAGACCAGCAGAGGAATACTGGAAACAAAGAGACTCGTTTTCACACCCAGGCTCCCACGTTAAGCTCGAAAGGCTCCGTCGCCAGCTGTGGTCTCTCTTTTTCCCTCACCACCATGTCCCTCCCTGTCCCAGGAGCAGACGTACCTCCGGTGATCAATGCACTGCACCACTCTGCCAAACGTGCCTTCCCCTAAGGTGCTAATAATCTCATCTGGGAGGGAGAGAAAGAGAGGAAGGCAGATGAGAGAGTGAGCATGACCTGTGTGCAGCGCATACACAAGGCAGAGGAGAATGCATTGCAACACCTAACCTGCACACAGCTGGAGAGACCGGAGCAGCGGAAGGCTGACACCGGCTGCACAAGGCAACTGCCCTAGTTCCCTGGCACTTCAGTAACAATACAAAATATAAACGTAGCTTTAACAAAAGGGGAAGGAAAAGGAGAGGGTTTCTCTTTAATAAACAATGAAAATAAAATGAAACAGAAAGATAAGACAGATCTGCGACTGCGATGGGAGCTTAACTAGAGAGCTAAATTATGTTACGATTTGGCTGTACATCTTTCTTGTAGCCAGTCGCCGACGCGATAGATCAGATGCCCCTCGTCGTCGTCCTCCACACTCTTGGCCCTTCTGCTGCTCTGTCGACTCCGCTGCTGGCCCAGGCAGACAGGGAATTCATCATTCACCAATCAGATTTTCAAACCAGCGCAGCAGCCAGCGTCACGCATTGGTTGGTTTGGAAATTCACATGGTTGTTTGAGGAGGGGTTGCAGGAGGAGATTCCCAGCCAATTCATACGGCACAGAGGAATATATAACGATAGGGATATTGCAAGGGAACATGTCAAGATACAACACACTAGCTCAGAAAAGAAAAAAACAGTTTGCTTTTTGTTGTAGCAAAAAAAAAAAAAAAAAAAAAGAAAAAAGAACCTACAAACCGCCCCACCCGAACCAGTGTGAGAGCAGAGACGGTCAGAAGGAGGGCTAGCGGAGGGGCAGTGGAAGGGGCCAGCTGCTCTCGCTCCTAGGGGGGCTTGGAGAGGAATGGCACTGGCCTTCAGGTCCTGGATAATGCCAAAAGAGCACGCCGAAGCACAACTCTGCAGCCGGGCGCTCAGTGGCCGCGGGGAGAGGCTCACTTCAGCCTCACGGCAGCCACTAAGGAAAGGCAGCAGAAGGCAGGTGCTGGGAAGTCCTGCACAAGCAAAGGCCCAGGCTGCCCCACACAGGCACTCCCCATCCCATGCCAACAACCACCCACATAGCTTCCCCCAGCCCCAACACTCAGAAAAAGATGAATTCAGAGACTTCAGCAGCAACTCTGGGTACAATGATCCATCCAAAACCAGACAGAATTTATGAGTGACTGCCTGGGGGAAGACGTGACACTTCTTCCTAGACCCTCCCCCAAAGAAGCTGATCCTGGAAGGACTAACTTCCAGGAGAGAAGCAGAGGTCCAACAGGGAATAGGGACAGCCTAGGATGAGGCAGATAAGAGGTTTATGCCAGAGAAGAGAAAATTCCTGCCTTCAGTTCTTCAGCTAGGTATCCCCACACCTGGGAGCAACCGGCCAGCAGACCTGGGACCCGAATCCAGCCCACAATCCCAACCCTGGACATACAGCCAGAACAGACCAGACAACACTGAGAGCTCCACACACAGAGCAGAGAACGTGTCTCGGGTCTAACAGAAGTGGAAGGTGAACAGCAGAACAGACAAGAAGAGAAAGCCAGGGACACTGCTAGGAAGAGCCTGTGATGGTTGCTGCCTCCACCTGAATTGACCGGTCCACAAGCTCTACTCCTTTGCAAAGCCCCTCACACGACATCCCACATCAGCTGGGCCCACCCAGAAGGATCCTGCTCTGATGCAGGACCTAACCCTCGGAGACGGGGGGGCTTCCTGCCACAGAACACAGGCCCGAACCAGGGACCACAGGGACACCAAGCCTCCTGTCGCAGGCAGACGGAGCTCTCTGGGACCAGGATCAGCTGAACGTTTGCTGTACAAACCTCGCACAAACGACTGCTTGGCTGGGGTTCCTAGACAGCTCTTAATGAGCGTCACCGAACAACAGCCGTGCTCTGCAGGGATAAAGGAGCTGAGGACTGCAGCACCACCCCGGGGGACACGCCAGCCTCCAAAGGCACGCCTGTCCTCCTCCCACCTCTGAGCAGGCAACACTGAGAGGGTCTGAGCCACCTGTGCCCAGCTGGCACAGGGCAGCCACTGCCGAGGCACATCAGGATGGTGGACAGGAACTGCTGTCTGCATCAAAGGCTTTCTACGCATTTCTCAAGCTGAGTCCGAGAGAGCGTTAGAAAGTGAGTTTTCTACTTACCCAGATCGCCACCTGGGAGAGAAAGGTTACAGGGGAGGCCTAGCACAGCACGATACTCACCGATGAGGAGCGACTAAAGGACCGGCTGCGGCGCCGCCTCCGCCTGTGCTTACGCCGGCTGCTTTTGCAGCTCCGGTAGCTGCCCTCACGGTCCCGGGAGCGTCGGTACTCGTAGGAATGACGGTACTCGGGTTCATAGTAGGCTTCCCCTCGCTCACGGCTGTAATCATTCCGCCGGTAGCTGTCACAGTAACGCCGGTCGTAGGCCCTCCTGTCTCCTGAGTGGTCGTCGTAGCTAGGGAGGGGAAGGAAGACGAGGGGATTCAATTATGAACACCGCCTGGGAAGTTACAGCTCAGAGCATATGAGAGAACAGGGCCCAGGCCACCCAGAAGCTGGGCTGACCACATCTGCCTCCAGCCAAACTGGAGAAGCACCGCACGGTTTGAGGTCCCGCCTCATCTTTGCGGACTCACCTCCTGGATCGAACATGGTAACTGTCTTCCCGACGGTGCCGACGGTCACGCTCGCTGCTGCTCGATCGCGACCGTGTCCGCCGTCTCTTGTGTTTGCGACTTCTGTAGCGCTCATGGTAGCTGCCTCGGCTGCTGCGTTCTGACGAGCGGTACCTTCTAGAGTGAGGCATCTACAGGGACAACAGACAGTGGTGACTATGTGAGGCAACTGCATGGGAGAGAAACCAGCACAGATCATCAGTGACCAGGGAGCTGCTAGGGCAAGGAGGGGGGGAGGCAGTTAGCAGCGTCTCTGAGTGTGCAGGGGGGATCTCAGATGGAGTGAACGAACTTCTGAGGAATCCCAGAACCCCATACGAGAAAGGATGTGACCACCCACATGGGCTGTGCTTGCTGCGGTTCCATTCTCCAGGTTACTTTCCCCTCTTCATGCCTATCTCTACTGGCCACAGCTCCAGAAGCAGCATTTGCACCTTCAGGGCTTCCACCTTCTCTCTTTAAACTAACGTGCTCCCCAGGAAGGAGAGAAGCACCATCAAGGAAACTGAAGGAAGGTGAAACGACGCTCAGGATATCACCGGTGCTTGGCCCAAAGTCCTTGCGCACCAGTACTGGAGAAACCTAAGCGGGCAGCTCATGAAGCGATGCCTCTGGTTTACTGCCAAGCAAGTGACATCCATGCCTCCCACTGCGAGAGGGGAGGGCCTTACAGCATCCAGGGAGCAAAACCACCCTTTCCACGTGCAGAGGCATTAACAAAACCTCGTAAGCCCTACCTCAGAAGGGAGGAGTGCTCACCTCTGCCTCTCTGGTGGTACGCGCGAGTCAAGAGCAAAGGAGAAAAGCCCCCGGTAAGATACCACACCAGGGCCCAGCCCTGAAGTGCTATAGCTTGTAGGATCCTGCTCCCATCGCCAGACCTCACTCCGCAGCTCTAAGCCATCCCACACACGTATTTTGGTTCCGAAGCATCAAGCAGCTCAGTCTGCCTCATCGACACAGGCAAGAAGCTGGAGCTTCCTTTGTCCACAGACCTCCCATCGGCGATTTTTTGCCCCCAAAGGTACAGTCACGCACCAGGCCGCCTTCCCGCACCCACACCTATGCTGACTTTACAGGCAGGGCAACCAAAAGGCCAAACCGCCCCCCAGTGATGTGGTGACCTGGGGGCACAGGCTTGTTACACCTGAGCAAGCTTCGCCCTCCAGAGCAAGGCCGGGCTCCGCGGGACCGCTCACGGCTCCCCCCACTTCGGCGGCTCCGCAGCCGGGTCTCGCTGCGCCCACGGTGGGCACCGAGCGCAGCACCGGCCGCCGCTTCCAGCCTCTAATTAAAGGCGGCGTGTGAAGGAGACGCTGGCTGCCCGCCAAGGCCGGTCATCCGCTTTACAGGCAGGCGAAGCCCGCACCGGGGCGGTCCGCAGCAGGTCTGGAACCGGTTTGGGGACGATGATGGCGGCCGCGCTCGCTGTCCTGCTCCGCGGCCGCCGGGCGGGGCCTCCGCCGTGCCGAGCGCCAAAAATGGAAGCAACGGGGCCCGGCGGCGAAGCGGGGGGGCGAGGCCCGGCCGTCGAGAGAGACCGGGGCCGAGGGAAGGGGCGGTGGATGCGGAACCGCCCGCCCCGGTGCCACGGGGCCCGGCCGCGGCCTCCTCGGG
>JAVKLA010000088.1:13181473-13192992 GCA_034782735.1 Sagittarius serpentarius
GGCCTGGCCCGGCCCCGCCGCTCCGGCAGCGACCGTCGGGGCCACAAGTGACGGGCGTCGGGGTTTCGCACCGGGCCAGGGGGGGACACGGCTTCCCACCGCCGCCGGGCGAGCCGCCGCGGGGCCGGCCCTCGCCGGTGCCCGGGGCCGCGGCTGCCCCCGCCCCTTCTCCGTCCTTGGGATGCCCCGCGCCCGGCCCCGGGGTGGGGGGGGCACGGACAACTTTCTTCTGCCCCAGCCCCTCCCCGGGCCCTCGGGGCTCCCGCTGGGCCGGGGGCAGCCCAGCCGAGGCGGGGACCTCCGCTGCCCCAGCCCCGGGCGTGCAAAGGAGGAGGCGGGGGCTGCCTGTCTTTGCCCCCTCCCACGGGTTTCCCCCCCTCCCCCCACTTCCCCACGCTGTTTTTAATTTCTGCGTCCGGTGAGGAGCCGCGCCATCCCCACGGGGACGCGGGCACCGGGAGCTGCCTGCAGAGCCTGCCCGACACAGGCTCCGTCTCCACAGCCCGGGGAGGTGCTGGGGAAGGGCAGGGCACCCAGCGAGGAGCTGGGCCTGGCTCACGGTGTCACCGGGATCACGGGGAGAGCTCAGGGACGGATGATGTGGGAGGAACTGGGTGTCACGGGGATGTTGAGTCATATAGGGTGGGCTTTCTCTACGGGGAATGAAGCTGCCAGGCAGTCATCTCCCGCAGCAAGCTGTGACACGGCTGATGTCCCCAGCCTGGTGGAGCACCCCGGAGAGGGGCCGGCACCTGCTGCGGGTCCCCAGCACCCGCAGCCAGCTCCCCTTGCCGCTGGGCCCTGACCTCCTGTGCACGCCAGCTCCCCTGCGCTGCTCCAGCGCGACACTGAGGGCTGCAAGTCCTTCGAGCCCTTTTCCCAGGGAAGCCGCCCCAAAGTTTGTGAGCCTGAGCTTGGCGGGAGCAGCTTGCGGAGACGGTGACATGAAGCGAGCTGGCAGGTAGACAGCCGACACAATTACGCTGGTGTTTATCACATTATGAGGATACATAAAGGCCACTGAGATCAAGGCCCTGCGCGTTCGGCCTGACACAGAGTAAAGGACAGGGCCTGCCATAAAGAGCTTAAGCCTAAGTCTGAGTCAAGCGCTCTCGGCAGGTTCAGGCAGCTGCTGGGCGCAGGCAGTTTCCCTGCTCAGCATGCAGCGTTTCTTGGGGCACAGCGTGGGGGTGCAGGAGGCAATTGCTCGGCCAGGTCAGGCCCCTTCTGCCTTGCCTGCCCCAGCAAACCTTGGCCACGGGCAAGAAGGTGTTAATTTGTGTGAGGATCCTCAGGCCTGGGGGAGCTCCCCAGGGAATTGGTGCCCTACTCCCTGCCAGGCTCTGGTGCTCTCTCGCTGAAGGAGCCTCATGTGGTGCCACGACTTCTCCTCCCTCCTCCTCCTCACCACCTGCAGAAAGCCCTGTGCCTGCACCCCACCGAGGACACAGGGTACGAAAACACCCACAGTCTTCTCGTCACGTGCAAAGGCCAGTTTGGATCCATGAGGCACTACGAGTTGCCCTGAGGTCACCTTTGGAGAACCAGGGCTAACAGGGGCACGTGAAGGTGGGCCTGGACTTGCTTTTCCAGGCGCCCACAAAGACTTTGAGCCGGGAGCCCGGGAGTCCATCAAGCTGTTGCAGGAGCTGTCACAAGCCTTGTGAAGGAAAGCATTACATGCGTTTCTGTGAAGAATGAAAACATCCCAGCCACATTTGCATGTGAATGGGGATGCTGAATTTCATGGCATAACCGAACGCTAATCAACTGCTGCCTGGTGTCTCTTGGCTCTTCCTCCTTGGCTTTTCCTCCAAAGCCTCTAAGCTTGTCCACTGCCAGAGAAAGGAGGTGGATTAGGGGGTCCTGCAGGCCCAGGGCTGTGTAGCTCCTGCCCGGTGCTCATGAGCAGCACCTTTGGGGATAGACGTGTTCCTTCCACCTTCCCCGTGGTGATGGCCCTTGTCTGTCCTTGCCTGGCTGCTGCCTGGCTCACCTGTGCTACAATCCCAACAGCCTCCCTGGCCCCCGAGACCCTCGGCCGCCCCAGGAGCTCGGCACTCAGTTTGCATAACCAGCAAAGCTTATTGTAAATCCTGCTAAGCCAGCCTGGGTGGTGGCGGGGAGCCGGCGGATGACAAGGAGCTCCAGGGAGCAAAGCCCACGTCCTCCCTGAGTTTTCCACAGGGCAGATGTAAAGTCTGGGGCAGGGGCATACGTGTGTATGCACTGCCATGCCGCGAGGAGAGGGGGGAGCAACAGCCAAGGTCCTCGAGCAACAGCCCTACACACAGAGGGTGACGTCTGCTCCCCCAGACCCTTGGCCCTGCTCTGCCTCAAGAGCCAGTGCAGAATTGCTCCTCTGCGCACAAATATACTTACGTGTGTCCTAGCCAAGCAGCAGGGTCTTAGTCATGTGTGTGGGCAGGCACGTGTGCGTGTGTCCTGAGCGCCTGTCTCTCCACGATGTGTTGGACTCTCTAACTTTGAACGTGGGTTTGCTTTCTAACCAGCTCTGTCCTGCCTCTCCCCACTTCTCCCTGCCCCGCTCCGTCCCCTGCGCTCCCTCCCTGCAGGTTTTACTGGGACCTCATCATGCTGCTCCTGATGGTGGGGAATTTGATCATCCTGCCTGTGGGCATCACCTTCTTCAAGGATGAGAACACCCCTCCCTGGATCGTTTTCAACGTGCTTTCAGACACTTTCTTCTTGGCTGACCTGGTGCTGAACTTCCGGACAGGCATTGTGGTGGAGGACAACACGGAGATCATTCTTGACCCTCACACCATCAAAATGAAGTACTTGAAGAGCTGGTTCCTGGTCGACTTCATCTCCTCCATCCCCGTTGACTACATCTTCCTCATTGTTGACCTGGAGACCCAGGTGGATTCTGATGTCTACAAGACAGCCCGCGCCTTGCGCATCGTGCGCTTCACCAAGATCCTCAGCCTGCTGCGCCTGCTGCGCCTCTCGCGCCTCATCCGCTACATCCACCAGTGGGAGGAGGTGAGAACCCCCTGGGGGTCCCAGGACCCTGGTCAGGGCCCTGGGCCAGATCTGGGATCCCTGGCTGTGGGGTGCGGCTGGCTGGAGGGCAGGGTTTCAGAGGGCCATTCTGGGGAAAGAGTTTCTCTGTAGCTCCGCTCCTGCCTCTTTCCCAGATCTTCCATATGACATACGACCTGGCCAGTGCTGTGGTGAGGATCTTCAACCTCATCGGCATGATGCTGCTGCTGTGTCACTGGGACGGCTGCCTCCAGTTCCTGGTGCCCATGCTGCAAGATTTCCCCGAGGACTGCTGGGTCTCCATCAACCACATGGTGGTGAGTGCCCCAGGCAGGGGCGATACTGGCTGTGCATCTGCCGGGGGGAGGAGGGGGTTTGGTCATACACCTCGTCCTCGAAGGCTGGAGCTGCCTGGATCCATGTGCTGCGGAGCAGCATCTCTCTGGTCACGGCTCTGCAACAGCAGTGGGGCGGGGTAGAGGGACTCTCTGCATCACCTTCCCGTCTCAGCCCACCTTGGCTGCTGCTGGAGTCGGAGCAGGCAGGGGAATCCCTCGTGCCCTGCCCAGGAGGGATCAGGGCAGTGGGGCTCCTGCCTCCTCCCCGGAGCAGGGGCTGGTGCAGGCTCAGGGCTTCGCGCAGTCCCCGGTGCCTCCTCCTGGAGCAGAGCTCTGCCCTTTGGGCTTGGACATATCAGAAACCTTTTTCTCGCTGGGGCTCTGGGCTGCCTGCCTCGGGGAGGGGGGGACTGGAGGGCTCAGCCCAGCAGCCCCTTCTGACAGACCCCCAGTGCCACTGTTCCCTTGTTTGCAGAACGACTCCTGGGGGAAGCAGTACTCGCATGCCCTGTTCAAGGCCATGAGCCACATGCTCTGCATCGGCTACGGCCAGCAGGCACCCGAGGGCATGACTGACGTCTGGCTCACGATGCTGAGCATGATTGTGGGGGCCACCTGCTATGCCATGTTCATCGGCCATGCCACCGCCCTCATCCAGTCGCTGGACTCGTCCCGGCGCCAGTACCAGGAGAAGGTCAGCAGAGTGGGGTAGTGAGTGCCTGAGTACAAGTGGGTCCAGCTGCAGAACCAGCTCAGTGTCCGGCCCTGCAGATTCCTACCCTGATCTCTACCCTTGCCACTCACCTGGGTGGTGGTGGGGGGGGGGTGTCAGGCTGCCCATTTGGATAGAGACACCCCATTCATGATGTTGGGGTTCACCCTAGCACAGTGAGGCCCCATCCTGGCCTCTGCCCTAAGACCCTCTGCATCCTGAGTGCACAGGGGTCCCTTCCTCTGCCCCGAACGTGGCGTTTGGAGCAGGGGTGCCTGGATCGCAGCTCCGGCAGCAGCTGCTTCTAACTGCTGAGAAGAGGGAAAGCGTTGGCTGGCCATGCCACTGGCCCCTGGCATGGTGCAGCTTGTTTCAGCGCAGCCCTGTGTGACTCGGCCTTGTCCCCACAGTACAAGCAAGTGGAGCAGTACATGTCATTCCACAAGCTTCCTGGGGACACGCGCCAGCGGATCCACGAGTACTACGAGCACCGCTACCAGGGAAAGATGTTTGATGAGGAGAACATCCTGGGGGAACTCAGCGAGCCGCTTAAAGAGGTACGGGCAGGCACCCCAGTGCTGATGACTTGGGGGCCAGGGGCCGGTGCTTGCTGGGGTCAGGCCCTGCAATGTCTCTGCTGACCTGCTCCTCACCCCACAGGAGATCATCAACTTCAACTGCCGCAACCTGGTGGCCAACATGCCCCTGTTTGCCAACGCGGACCCCAACTTTGTGACAGCCATGCTGACCAAGCTGCGCTTTGAGGTCTTCCAGCCCGGGGACTTCATCATCCGCGAGGGCACCGTGGGCAAGAAGATGTACTTCATCCAGCACGGGGTGGTCAGCATCCTCACCAAGGGCAACAAGGAGACAAAGCTGTCTGATGGCTCCTACTTTGGGGGTGAGGCTGGGCTGGGGGACCCAGAGAGCTGCTGGGGGGGCAGGAGCTGGGGCATCCCCGATGTTTCTGCCTGCTGCACCCTCTGCCCATCCCTTCTTGCCCAGTGCCAAAGGCTTGGCGCCCAGCTCACAACGGGCTCTGGGCCTCAGAAGTCCGCCACCCCTGTTCTTATGGGGTACCTCGTCCAGCATATTGAATCAGAGGGACCAGCAGTCAGAGCCCTGAATTCTGGCGGGCTTGGGCAGAGGGGGCACCCACCCACCCCACCGCTGGCCGGAGAGGAGGGTGGATTAGAGCAGAGCCAGTTTATAGGTTACAAGCAGAGGTCTGGGAGAGAAACGGCCAGGCAATCACAGCAGCCGTGCCCAGGGATGTCTCCATGGCCTGGGGAGGGAGGAAAAGGCCGTGCCTGGCTGAGGGCACAGCCATGGCTGTCCGGACTCCCAGGTCCGCCCCTCCTCCTGAGTCATGCTTTGTTTCTGTGCAGGGTGTGGGAGTGCCGGGCAATCCTGTCCCCGCTCCGTCTGCCGTTATCTGGGGAGGCTGTTGGGAAGGGGATGGCTGGCTGCATCATCCTGACACCCAAACCTGTCTCCTGCAGAAATCTGCCTGCTGACGCGAGGCAGGCGGACGGCCAGTGTGCGAGCTGACACCTACTGCCGCCTCTACTCCTTGTCCGTGGATAATTTCAATGAGGTGCTGGAGGAGTATCCCATGATGCGCAGGGCCTTTGAGACGGTGGCCATGGACCGGCTGGACCGCATAGGTGAGGAGCGGCCCCTGGGCCCAGCCCGGCCACCTCTGCGCCTGCTCCCAGGGGCCATGGCACCCCAGCCCCCTGGGTGACGGCATCATGGACGCCATGGATCACAGCACCCCAGCCCCATGGGTGCCCAGCAATGAGGACGAGGGGGAGCACAGGGAAGGAGCCTGCCTTCAGGATCCCTCTCTCCTCCCAGGCAAGATCTGGGCAATGCCATAAGACAAGCTTTCCAGAGGGGCTGTCACCCCCGCCCCACCCCCATATTTGCACCGTCTGGCCTTGGCCATCTGCTTGTCCTTGCCCCCCCCTCGCCTGCAGAGGACAAGCAGGACCACAGACCCCAACCCCTAGCCTGGAACCTTTGGAGCCAGGACTCCCCTGTTTTGTCCCTGCTTCTCCCTGTGCCCCAACCCAGACCCTCCCCAGGGTCTTGCTTCCCTTCAGCACACCACTGAGGTTTTACTGTCCCTTCCCCACTGCCACCTTGCCCTCCACAGTGTCCCCGAGAGCCAGTGCTCCCAGGGTCGGTGACACTGTTGCCTCCCACCCAGGGAAGAAGAACTCCATCTTGCTCCGCAAGCGAGCCGAGCACAGCGCGGGGCCCATGAACAACGAGATGATCCAGCAGATCGTGAAGCATGACCAGGATGTGGCCCACAACATCCAGGACCTGCAGCAGATGGCGATGGGCCGGGAGCTGAGCGGCAAGCCGGTGATCTGGGAGCCGCTGGTGCACGCGCCCCTGCAGACAGCCGCCGCCACCACCAATGTGGCCATTGCCTTGACTCACCAGCACAGCCTGCAGGCCCACATCTTCTTGCCGCCCTCCTCCATCTCCAGCCCGCTCTCACCGGAGGCCACCTTGCTCACGAAGCAGGTGCGCAGGTCCCAGGCCAGCCTGGGGGGCTCCCGGCCCTCCTCCGTGAGCTCCCCTTCAGGGGCGCAGTCCCACCTCCAGACGCCCGCTGCCGGTTCGCCTTCCTCCCCCATGGTCCAGTCCCAGGCGCCCCTGGAGAGTGGGGGCCAGAGACCAAGCCAAGGGGCACAGCCTCTGCCACGCGCAGTGCCGAAGGGGGAGCTGCCGGCGGCAGCCAAGCAGCCCCCGGCTGGCTCCCAGCCTCAGCTCTCCAAGTCCCGCGGCGCCTCGGTCTCCACCTCGCTGCTGCAGCAGGCGGCAGGTGCTCCGTCCCCCAGCTCGGAGCAGGCGCTGCCGGCAGGGAGAACGCTCCACTACAGCCTGTCCCGAGCCACCGGCTCCCACATCTCTCTTCTGATGCAGCCCCAGCAGCTGGTGAAGCACAGGAGCATCCAGGGCCTGCCGGTGGGGCGGCTCACCCAGGATGTCCGGCTCCTCTCTGCCTCCCAGCCCTCCCTTCCCAATAAAGTGGCCCAGCAAGCCGATGGGAGCTCCTTGCAGCAGGGCAGGAAATCCGCAGGGAACCTGGCCCGCAGATCCTCTCCCTCGGTAGCCGGACTCCTCGCCAAGCCATGTCCGGGGATCCCAGGCCAGCCAGCACACTCGCAGCAGATGCCTTCAGGATCGCTGGCTCAACCCAGCCGCTCCATGGCGGGAGCATCCACCCCACAGTCCCCGGTCTCCGCGTCCAGGCAGGCAGCAGGTCCCTCCCGCAAGGGCTCTGTGGCCTTCAGCCCTGAGGTGGAAACGGGGAAGCCCAAACTCCCATCCAACATGTGAGCCCCCAGCGGCACCCGTGCACAGGCAGGAGGGACCAGGGCACCGAGGCGGCAGGAGAGGCAGGGCACCTGGTGAAGGTCTCCAGCCCCGGCTCTGTCAGAGGGAAGACAAGGTGAGAGGCAGCACCTGGGGCCATGGACTGGCTGCTCCGGGCATGGGGGCACGGCAGGGACAGGTGTGGGGCAGCCCCAGAGCTGGCCCAGCTGGATGAGGAGGGGGCTCTGCTGACTGCCCCGAGTGGGGGGACCCTGCCTGGGCTCTCCCCTCCTTGCTCCACCACCATCTGTCCTGAGTCCTGCCCTCCTGGAGGCAACAGGACGGGTCAGAGCCCTTGCCCAAACTCTGGCCTCCCTGGGGAGCCCAGCTCCCCACAACTGCTCCTTGGGGGCCAGGCCCCCCCATGCTCTGTCCTCGCGCCCCACGGCCTCTCCTCGGGGCCAGGCTGGCACTGGCGGCTGCCCCAGCTCGTTCTCTGTCACAGCAGCAGCCGCCACACACCTGCCTTGATCCCCAGAAAGCTCTGCCTAGCGCCCTCGCTTTTTGGGAGAGGAGGGAGAGGCAGCCCCCCGGGCCCACTGCCGAGGGCAGAGTGAGGGGGCCAGAGCCCACGGCAGGGTCTCCCCGGGGTGGGCAGAGCATGGGTACCCAGGGCCAGTGGGAACCAGGTCCCTCCTCCCTGAGGCCCTGGCAGGTCCCTTGGGGCACGGTGCCAGGACCGGGGGGTCCTGGGCAGGGCCCCCCTGGTGTGACGACTGCCAGGCGTCGGAGCCGGGGGCAGATGTGTCTCCCACTGAGCAGCCCCTGGGTGCTTCTCCCTGGCTTGGGGGAGCATCTTGCCTCAGAGGTGCTGGGTCCCTGCGGGGCTGGGATGTGCTGCCGGGCAGGGCGCTGCCCCCACGCCTGGGTGCTGCCCCCATGCCTGGGCGCTGCGGCCTGGACCCTTGCCATGCTCCGGCAAGGGGGCAGCCCAGGGGGGACCCGGCTGCCTGCAGCTCCAGGAGGATGCTCAGAGGGGGCAGCCCAGGGGCAACCCCCAACCTGCGGCTCCCGGGAGGATGCTCCACCCGGGCTCTGCTCCCCCCCTACCCTGCACTGCGGTCCCATTTCCAGACTGCCTGGAGATGCCGGTCACCAGCGCCGCAGCGAGCGAAAGGGTGTCATGGATTGATGCCAAACCTGGGCAGTGCCTGGGTGACGTGCGGGGCCATGGGGCTGCCTCCCCTCACCCTCCTGGTCTCTGTGCGGGAGGGCAGGGGCCCCCCAGGGTCACCACGGCCAACCCACATCGCCCCTCCAGAGCCAGTAGTCAGCAATGTGTGTTCGAGTCGTGGCTCGGCCGAGCAGCTGAGCTCTGCTTACAGTGTCGCTTTGGGCCAACCGTGTTAACAGTCCTGGTTAGAGTAGTGTCCCCTCCCGACCCCGCCGTGCTGCGCAAGCTGCTTCCCGCTACTGGAGTCAGGAACCATGGCTTGTAGTCATGCTCTGGGGCTTGGCTGCCACCAAGCGGGGCCCACCGGACCCCCGGTGCAGCAGGTGAGGGTCTTGTTCCACGCGGTATTTCTCAAAGTGAGGTCTTCAGTTCTCCCCCCTCGTGTTTTGGGATGTCGGGACCAGTCCGGACCGCAGGGCTGCTCGGGGAGCCCAGCCTGCAGGGCACAACAGCCCGGCAGGAATCCCGTCAGCGTGTCCATCAGACGGGATGTCCAGCACTGCCTTTTTTTTCACGGACTTCAACTCCCCTTCCCCGCCCACCCCCACGTCCCGCTCCATCCCCATGGTCGGTGTCTCCCTGGCAGCCCCTCGGGAAGGGGTCTGCAGCCGGGCCGCATAGTCAGATGTTCCCGGGCTGTGTTTACACTGCGTGATGTAGATGTTTTAGCAGTCATCCTAGGTGTCCCCCGCAGAGCACGTGGGCCGGCCCGGATGGCACTGAGCGCAGCTCCGCTTCTGCCAGCTGTGCCGCCGGTGCACTCTCCCCACACTGCAGCCCCGTGCCAGGAGCCAGAGCCACCCTGTGCTCCAGTCACCGCCGTGGCGGACCCCTGCCATGAGCCGCATCAGCTCGTGGCCTCAGCGCCCCGTCCCGGCAGGGAGGCAAGAGGGGCGGCTGGAAAGGCGAGGGCCAGGGGTGCCGGTCGTGCGCGCGCGTGTCTCTGCGGCATGCGTGGGCGCAAGTCTAGCCACCAAAGACCATGATCCTTCACTCTTGCACTCACGGCAGTCGATGTACAGAGCTTGTAGTTTTCATATCGCAGAGAATTTAAAAGCGTTTTTTTATTTTTGGTCGTTGTACATAATGGATTTAAATAATAAAGAGAGATTCTGAGCTGGTCTGGGGGAGCTTCCTTCGGCGCCGCCCGCCGACACCCCAAGCGCCCTGCCTGTGGGGACAGGACAGGGCAGGAGGGGATGCCCCGGTCCCCCTCCTACTTAAAAGCCAGATCCGATCCTGGCCCTCCGCAGAGCCAGGAGCAGCCGGGGCATCCTCGGGTGCCCGGCGAAGGGCCTCTCCCTGGCCCCGCTGACCCAGGCTGCGCAGTGGGAGCCCAAAGGCAACAGGTCCCCTCCCGCCCACCCCCGTCCCTTTGGGCCCCAGGGAGATTAATGTTTAATCTTTGGTTATTTTCCCCTCCCATCTCCCTTCTGTTTATTAACCTGGGGGGAGGGGGAGGTTTGATACCGCCTGATTGCAGAGCAGACTCTAGGCATTAACTAGATTAAACGAAGGTCATGCAGTGCAAGATGGGCTGGGGCGCCCGAGCCACGGCAGCCGGGGCGTTTGCGGCACACAGCCCCACGCGGTGCTGCCAGTGCACCCGGCAGAGGTCTGGGGGCACAGCTTTGCTCTGGCTGCACCCCTCCTCGGCAGCTCCCGCCTCCGCACCCTGCGGCAGCATGGCAGCATCGTGAGCGCGGCGCAGGCGGGACACGAGCACAGGCAGCCACCCCGCGGTGTCCCACCGGCTCTCCCCACAGCAGCCCTACTGCGGGACTGTGTCACTGGGGCAGCCCCTGCCCGCAGGACGCTGGTGGCAGCCCCACCACCAGCAAGAATTAGGCTCTGTGATACACGACGAGATCAGAGCTGATTAGCGGTTTCTTTCTAATTTGATTATTTCAGATTACACCGAAGCCAGCTTGATTAAGAGTGCGTGTAGGCGAACAGTCCCCTGTCCCAGTATCCTGCTGGAGGGCTGGGCTGCGCTGCCAACGCCCGGGCCTGGCTCTGCCCGGCCACCGAGCCGCTCCGCAGAACGCACCGAGGCTGCCCGAAGCAAAACCAGCATTTTCTCGGAAAGACAATTCCAGCCCGGCCACGATTTACCCGCCATTTGCAGGGCTGGGCTGCTCGGGCAGCCAACGCGGCTGGGGCTGGGGAGGAGGCGAAGGGACCTGCTGGCTCCCGCCGTGTCCCGGGGGAAGGCAGAGCCCCGCTGCCCGCCCCGGGGTAGGGGCTCTGCCCCAAGGCCCCGCGTTCCCGGCTGCGGCCGTGGCGGGTGGGGGATTAGCAGGCAACAAGGCAGAGGTTGATTAAACCGGGGTTATCCGAGATTAGAGGATTACGGCGGCTAAGCGGGAGATTGCCAATCAGCGGCGCCGTCGGCCCAGGAAGGGCGGGCGGACGGACGGACGGACGGCCGGCCGGACGGCACCGCCGAGCTGCGCCCACCCGGCAACTCCTCGGCCCAGCTGGGCGATGGCCGCGGGGGCGACGGCAAGGCCGGGCCTCCCCCCGGCCCCCAGCTGCTCAGCCGCACACAAAGGTGGGCGGCGCACCCCACCTTGCAGCGCAGGGCACCCCGCCCCACACCTCCGCCCCACACCTGCGCTGCACCTCCCTGGGACACGGAACCGGGCCCGCCCCCGCCCCCCTCCCAGCCCTCGCCCCAGGCTGCGCCGCGCTCCCGCCGGGCACTCGCTCCATTCGGCCTTCTCCACCAATCGGCCGGCTCGGTCCCGCCCTCCCCACGCTTCTACTGGCTCAGCCTCCTTGGCCTCATCCTCATACGATGGAGCGGGCCAATGAGCGTCGGCACCGGCCCTGGCCCGCGGCTGGCTCCGCCCCCGCGCGGGGCACGCCGGGGGTTGTAGTCGGGCAGCGG
>JAVKLA010000088.1:13199472-13245009 GCA_034782735.1 Sagittarius serpentarius
GGGGTCGAGGGGCCGGGGCCGGCGGTGGGCCTGGCTGGAGTCTGGGGCAGGGCCGGGGCAGGCAGGGAGGGCGGCGGGCTGGCCCGGCCCGGCCCGGCCCGCCTCCCGGCAGATGGTGCTGTGGAGCCGGAGGAGGGGGGTGGGGCTGCCCCGGCCTCGTGCACACCCCTCGAGGGGCTCCTGCCCGCGTCCCCATCCTGGGCTTGTCCCCGTGGAAACGGCGGGTCCTGCATCCCTGCACCCGAGAGCTGCAGGTTCCCATGGCGGCGGCCCGGGATGCTCCGTTATCCTGGGCCTTCCTGGTGCCTCCCCGGCTCCTCCAGGCCTTCGTGTCCAGAGCTGCTTCTCGCCGCAGCCGTGGCCAGCGCGATGCCGGCCAGCCCCGCGCTGCCGATGGCCTGAGGTGGGTGCTGCAGTGGCAGCGGGGTCGGGTGCCACGTTGACATCTTTCCTTTCTGTTGTCCGACAGCCCTGCTGATCGCTGTCAGCACCGCCGTGGATAAGATTATTGCCCACTTCAGCACCGCGCGGAACCTGGTGCAGAAGGTGAGGGTCTGGGCTGAGGCTCTGGCCAGGCTGGGGCGGGCGGGAGCGAGGGCAGGCCGTGCAGGCTTTGGGCAGGAGGGGCTCCGGGAGTTCCAGGGGCAGGATCCCACCGTCCCTCCCTGCAGGCTCAGGGTCAGGTGCTGCCGTTCCCCTCCCTCTCCTCTCCTTGTGCCTCCCTACTTCAGGCCCAGCTGGGAGACAGCCGGCTCAGCCCAGATGTGGGCTATCTGCTGCTGCACACCCTCTGCCCTGCGCTCTATGCCTTGGTGGAGGACGGGCTGAAGCCATTCCAGAAGGATTTTATCACAGGCCAAAGGAAAAATTCCCCCTGGAGTGTGGTAGAAGCCTCTGTGAAGACAGGTCGGTGTGAGGAACATGCTCCTGGAGATGTTGGCATCTCAGGGTGCCTGGAGTCCTTTTCCAGCCCAGGCTGGGGGAGGATGTGTGCCCAGAGCAGTGACTGTCTGTGTTGTGTATTCCACAGGCCCCAACACCCGCTCTCTCCACTCCCTGTGCTGGCACGTGGCCGGGCTGGCCCCTCTCAGCAGCACCAGGCAGAAGTTTCATGCCTTTATCCTTGGCCTTCTGAAGTGAGTATTGGCGCTGCTGGTCCAGGCTGTCCTTGCTACGATGGCAGGTTGGAACAGAGTCCCAAGAGCTCTAACTTGGGTTCCTTTTGTCTTGTTTAGCATTAAGCAGCTGGAGCTGTGGATCTCTCACCTGCAGAAGAGCCCAGGTAAGGACACAGTGCCCAGAAGCTCCCCACCCAAGTCCTCTCCTGCTTGCCAGGGTGATAATCCCATACCCATTCCAGCCACAATGCTTGGCTGGGATTTCTGTAGTGGATAAGGGCATCGTTTTCAATGGTGCATCTTCAGTACAACGCTCAGCAGAAGCTCATCTGACCTGCTGGGACAGACTAGCTGGCCCCGGGAGGGGCATGTGGGCAAGGGCAGGGCATTTTGCAGCTGTCCAGCGCTGTCCGTATCTCGTAGGTGTAATCTCCGTGCTGTATTCACCCACGGCCTTCTTTGCCCTGAGCCAAGGCCCTCTTCCCCACCTTGCTGATGAACTGCTGCTGCTCATCCAGCCCCTCTCAGTGCTGACTTTCCACCTTGACCTGCTCTTTGAACACCACCACCTCTCCGTGGATGTAAGACCCTTGTCCCGTCGGCTGGACTCACCCCTGTCTCCTGCCCATCACTCTGCTCAGGCTCGGGGGACTGTACAGCCCTCTCTGGAGGGCCGCAGCAGTGCTGCAGGGGCAAGCCTGGAAGACGAGATCCCCCCCGATACTGTGGGGAGGGCAGCCGGCGCAGAGGGCAGCGCAAGGTCCCAGTCCCAAGCAGCAGCTGGGCGTGGGCTGGTCCCTGGCCCGCAGGTGGGGGCTGCCCTGCAGCAGACCTTCCAGCATGTGCTGCGGTGGGGTGACCAGCTCAGTCGCACTTTCCTGGGAGCTGACAGCTTCCCGGAGACCGACAGGCCCGAGGCGGGCCCTTGGGATGCTGGGTCTGGCCTCAGTGGCTGGTGGGGCCAGCTGAGCCAGGCCTCCAGGATTTACGCTGCTCCTAGCAAGGAAAAGTTCCCCTTCGTCTGGTGGACAAAGCTGCAGACAGCTGCAGGAGATTCCAGCCCTGGCCAGGCTGCGCGATCCCAAACATCTGTGAATGAGCCTAGAGGCACGGAGCTGCAGCTCCTTCAGACCAAAGCTGTCTCTGAACTCTCTGGTCCAAAGCCCAGTAACAGTTCTGACACCTCTGGGACATCTTCCCCTGAAGACCTCATCCTGCCTGCTGGAGCTGGAGAACCCACCAAGCCAGATGATCCCGCTGCTGGAGAGAAACTTCTGGCTGATTGCCCAGAGCCTCATGCGAATAGGAGCCGGGCAGCACCTTCTGACCCAGAGGCGGGTGCGCCTCCTGGTCCTGACAAGGGCAGCTGGCTGGGCCGGCTCTTTGGAGCCACCAGCCCCTCTGCCGGGAGCTTCCCTCCCACTCCTGACACCATCTCAGCTAGGTCCAGGTAAGACCCGGCTTGGGCAAGCAGGGCGGGGGAAACGACATGTGCAGAGGAAGGGTTTTTCTCCCAGGCAGTGAACGGGGAGCACACCATGGGGCTCACTGGCCTTGCAGGGTGTCTTGTGCTGCCCGTTTTTGTGCTCCTGGGATTAATGCACGTCCCACGTGCTGCTGCCATTGCATCAGTCCGTTAGAGCAGCAGGAGCTCATGGTGGAGGCTCAGTGGTGCTTAATAGGGCCCTTGTCAGCTCCCAGACCACCAGAATAGTCTGAGCAGGATGGGTAGGAAAAGGCTTCCCAGACGAACTTGTGGCTTCCTTTGCTTTGCGGCAGGAGACCTTCCAGCTGGCTGTCCCCGAGCGCACGCGTCCTGGCCATGGTGGTGAAGGGGCTGACATCATCTGAGAAGCCCCATGCTCAAGAACAGCCAGAGAGGCAAACGTCCGACTCGCCCCAGACTCGCAGGTGATGCAGGGCACTATAGTGTTTGGGGCTGGAGAGCTGGTGGTGGATTTTTTTGGGGGGTGGGGGGGAGCAGGGGGAGTTGCCAGACAGCCTGGATATCCTACAAGCCTCTGTAGGGAAAGGCTTGCACCACTCCTTGTTGCGAACTTGCACCTTGACTGCCCCCCGCCCCGGGGATTCCCCCATCTCCTGCTGAGCTTTGGGTGAACCCGGGTGCCTGTCTAGCTGTGGTCAGTTGTTTTTTTTCCCAGACATTTCTGGGGGTTGTTTTTGAGCATTTTTCTTTCTCTTGTGTGCTTTCTGGATACATAGCAGCTTGTCGGAGCAACCATGTGGCAGCTCTGACCAAATTGTGGCAGGTCAGAAAAACCAGAGTGGTCCGTCTGTGCTTGCGCAGTGTCTGTCCAAGCAAGCTTGGAGGGCGAGTGGCCGTGGCCATCCCACACCACCTTCGGCCATCTCCCTCCTCCCCGGCCCTCGCTGGCCCTGACCTAGATCTCCCCACCATGTCTGCACAAGAGCTGCTCACGCTCTGCTGCTGCTCCAAGGGGCTGCTTGGCAGGACGGTTTCGTGGTGCGGCTTCTCGATCAAATCCATCCTCGGATGGCGTCGCTGCCTGGGGAGGGGGGTCACTGGCTCCACACCTGAGCGGCGAAGCCTCGCCTGAGGGCTGTGGGAGCCTCTCAGCAGTACCCGGCGTTCAGGGGGAGGTGAATCCCCGATGGTGTTTGCTGTGCAGGGCAGTTCGGGCGCTGTGTGACCACATGGGCACGGCCGATGGTCACCTGAGCTTCCAAAAAGGGGACATCCTGCAGCTGCTTTCCACGGTGGATGAAGACTGGATCTGCTGCTGCCATGGAAACAGCACTGGCCTAGTTCCTGTTGGTTACACGTCCCTAATTTTGTGAGGAGGCGGAGGAGACCTGAGGAAGCAGCTGAGCTTGCCGCAGCAGGTACCACCTCCGGGAAGGACTGTCTTCCACCATGTCTTCGCCACCTTTGGGGCTTCCCCTTTTTTGGGGCTGGCAGTTCTGCAGGGGACCCTGTCACTGCTGCTCGTTCGCATGACGTTACTGTCGGCCATGGGCGCGTCCCGTGAGCCGCTGCTGTGCGTGTCCCTGCAGACCTGCTGGCACTTCACTGTGGCTCCCGTTCGGGAACTGCTCTTGATCGTGTTTCCTCAGCTGCTGCCCATGCCTGTGCCAGGGGAGGGAAGGACCCTGGCCCTGGGCGGTACTCACAGTCCTGTATGTCACCTCCATGCTGTTGTGTCCTGCCACCGCTGCCACCTCCACGTGCCCTGCTCTGGTCCCGTGGCTGGGGCTCGCGGCCCAGGCCGGCCCCAGCTGCCGATACGCAGTCCCAGCGCTCTGTGAATAGTTGTAACCACAGGAACGAGCTTATTCCACAGGGGAAGAAGCTGGAAATAAAGGTTGTAACTCATGTGTCTGCATGTGTGAATGCATCATTGCAGTTGGGGGGGCGTGTGTGTTTGGAAATGGCCACGTGGCCCATCCCTGCGTGAGGGGCTGGGGCTGGCACTGGGTCTTTGGGGAGTAAATGCTCTTGCAGACGAAGCCAGCACATGCGGGGGGCTGTGCTGGTGCTTGACATACCGACACCAGCGGTCAACCACGGAGCCCAGTAAGGCGTTGTGACCTGGCAGAAAGTGGCCAGTCTCCTGCATGGTGTAGGAAGAGGCGGCTGCAAACATCCAGAGCCAGAAATAACCCTGGAAAAGCCTGCGTCACGCCAGCTGGCTGGTAACCAGCGCCTCCCCGAGATGGCAGCTGCACAGCACTGGTAAATGTATGTATGGGTTGGTTTGGTTATTTATTTAAATTAATCTTTTTACTGAGTCACAGGATTTAAGCAGGAGCTGGATAGCTTGTATTTTTTTTTTGAGGTTTTCTTGCAGCTTGTGATTTTTATACTGCACAGTTTACATTTTGTGCTGGGTTCCCCGGTAAAAAAAGAGACATGGACGTACTGGAGTGTCCAGCAAAGGGCCACAAGGCACGAGCAGCTTGGCATAGGGGCCACTTTTGGGCCAGTGCTGGCTCCTATGGACCAAGGACCACGTTTCACCCTTCTAACTTCCACTGTTTCAGTGGAAAAGGAGCCCGTGCTTCAGCGAACAGGCTCTATAGTGCTTTGAGGACGCAGCCGCTCTCTTTTTAGTCTGATCCCATTTTCACTTCTCTCTGGAATTTTTACTCTTAGACAAGGCACATTATATCTTAATTGGAATGCGGCTTGGCTTGCCCTAAGTAGGTTTGATTGAATTCCACAGCTGCCTCTGGCCTTTGAAACGGGGTCAAGCCAGCAGGAGATGAATCCAGGTACTTCAACCTTTTTAAATTAAAAAAAAGCACTACCATCCTTGGCATGGTGGCTCTAGTTTAAAAGGAAAACAAGCTGAGGCTAGGAAATGGAAAAAGGAAAAAATCAAGTTACATTAAAGGGGCAAATAATCAAGAAGCAATTTCATTCCTGAGTGACTAACACAAATAGTTACCAGACTTACTCCTAGAAACCACTTTTGAACCAGAGGAAGTTTAAACCCTAGCAGCTTTGTAAGAACCGTTATCTCATCGGTGGCAACCTTGACAGAGGGTAGCGGGTGAAGTGGGAGGTTGACAAAGCCTTAGAAAGGCTGGTTTGAAGGGCGACGAAGTTCTCTGTTTCTGCGGTCCTCGGTGTCCTGCTGTGTGCCAAGAGACAGAGGGCAGGATGACGGGATGTCATCAGGCTGACAGCTCCCAGCAGCTCCCAACCCCTCTCAGCCTTCCCAGCTTACCTGACCTTTCGGTAACGGAGGGGAACATGCCCTGCAGTGCAAGTCATTTTTCTGACATGACTCGGGTCTAGTATTAGCAGGGGTAAACGCGCTGCCACTGTGAGATGCAGAACGATGTATACAGAACTGAATCTGCACTGCCTCTAGGTACCTGGGGTTTATATTATGGGAAGGGGCACTAAATTTGTACGTTTAATGGGTCATGTTCATCCTGCCATTATATACAATCACAGTTGCACGCCCTCTGACTACCAAACAGTGAATGTTTGTGCTGATGCTCCCGTTTCTCTGTACTGATGCTGCTGCCATCACCCCTCCTGCCAAGGTCTGACCAGAAGAACCATCAGCATCAAATTAAATCCTAGCAAAACACCATCATCCACCAGGCAACTGGGTATTTGAAAGAGCCAGGGCAACAACCCCCAGAAAAGTGGCTGTAGGAGAGTCAGAACACGACAGGAGCGGTTGAGACAAAGCAGCAAGAAAAGAAAATCAAAGACATGTCAAAGAAAACCCCACAAGTCATCGATAGGAAAAGATTTTCCATTTAATACTAGACTCTCTCAGGATTGAGATGCAGGCTTTTTATGCAATTACATCCAATGTTAAAATTGGTAATACATAATTTACAAAGATTAACATCAAAACAATGATCTATTTAGATATGCTTTGTAAAAAGGAAATATATTAGCAGCATTTATTTTCAGCAATCACACAGCCTACACCCATGCAGACTAAGAGTTCATATCTATTTGCAATAATGTAGTGCTTCCTGGTCTTAAAACAGCGATCCTGGTGACACACTGGTCTTCTCATTATTATAAAATAACCGAAAAATAAAAAAAGTCATTAATTTCTACACCAGTAAGAAAAACAATTCTTTGCACTTACCTAACATTTGATTGTCTAAAAAACATTTTGTTTAGTCTTTCAACAAAAGAAAGATAAAATGACAGAGCTAGTGTCTCGCTTCTGTACGCACTTTATTTTTTAAAAACTTTTTAGTGTTTAACACCATTTGAGACAATGATTTCTGTTTTAAACTAAAAGAGACAACTCAAGATTTTGGACATGCGATATTCCTACTACACGCACGAGTATTTTATACTCAGGGTTCCTGGTACTGTACAGTGCTTCTCTACAGTAAGAAAATATTCCAAACTATTTTCTTATTCTTTTTTTTTTTAATAAAATATTTTTTCTCAAAGGGTTTTTTCCTTTCTTTTTTTTTTTTTTCTTTTTAAATCAACACATAAAAGTTAATGGAATGAGTCATGTTCCACTAAGAGTAAAATAATTATAATAATAACAAGAATGTACATTAGGACAAGCTTGGTCCATTAAAAAGGAACATGTAACTACTGTATTGCTTTACATCCACGCAGCAGATATATACAACTTGGCACATTAAAAACTGGTTTTCTTATAAGAACATCTAAAACAGGACTGTATATGCATATGTACGTCTGAAAGACAAAAAAGCAAAGCCATTTTAAAGGGGCAGCGTATGCCGACCACCCCCTCCCTTTGCCACAGCCTGGCCCGGGCCCAGAGACAGGCGACAGCTTCGTGGCTCCGCAGGCCGGGAAGGTCGTTGGGTGCAGTACAGGGAGTCCCGCTGCAGCACTGGTTCGTGGTACGTTATGGCAATCGCAGTTTCGTGCAGTGAGAAATCAGTGCCTCGGCTGTTGCTTTCGGGAATAATACTTTTCGTCAGGGCAGAGAGAGAGGGCGGTGCGAGATACACTGTCTCTTAATTTAAGAGACAGACATTTTAAGCTGTACAACCAGAACACAAGAATAGTGTTAGCAGTTGATATATTCTACAGTTCACAACAAATACTCGCTCTGAATACTGCTTGACGGTTCATGTAGTGAAGTTTCCTTTTTTTTTCTTTTTCTTTTTCTTTTAACAGATTTTTATTTGCACAACACACTAGACACACGAGAACCACAGCTTATCAAAAAAACCAACAGCAATGGTGTTGTCAGGATTTGACTTGCTTTATAAAATTTCTCTGCAGAAAAAAGTGAAAAAAATCACACCCCGCCCCCTCCCCCCTCTATGACGCAAAACAAGTGCCTCAACCAGCCAACTCCTGCTTTGCTCCGAGGTGACTTTGGAAGTTTCTCCTTGTCACAGACCAAAAGGTACATGTGTGCACTGGCCGTTCCACGGTGAACCTTTCACGCGTTTGGGTACGTTTCTCTCTTCTTGGAACTTGTGCAAATCAGAGGCCACAACTTTAGGGCAGGCTTTAATTTTAAGCCACTGGGCCTTCACCCTCCCATCTGGATTTCATTCACTGGCATGGGCCATGGTGGTGCCAACAGTATCTTGTACAATCACAGGTTAATTGGTGAACATGGGGAAAATTCTCATCAGAGTAAGTCACTCCTTATCCTTCTTACCTCCCCATTTTTATATTTTTTATTTTTTTTTTTCCTCTGAGTGGGAATACCAAGCAAAAATAAATTAAATTTGACCATCCTGGACAATAACCACGAGGTTTTTCTCAGTACCTAACATCAATACAAGGCACGCCCAACAACACACACACCATAAGAGCACTGCAGAGCAGGGCAGGGCAACCTGCCAACCCAGACATCTAAGTGCTAACTGTTTGTATATTTGTCAGTTTTCTGCTGCCCTCTTTTTCCTTGGCTGGTGCAGAGGAAGTTGGGCTCCTGCCCTCAGCCCTCAGCAGACCTTGTAGCAGACTCCAGACCACAGCTTCCTCTCGTGGCATCACTTCCTGAAGCTGCTCTCTGGGATGGTGAGAGTGCGCCGCCTCAGTTTTCTTCCTGATCCTTCCTCCAGCAAGTAAGTGACATCAATAGCTGCAACAGACCACAGGCTTTTGGTAAAAGACGGTGATACGAGGAACAGTTTTCCTATTTCCCTGTTCACGGTTCTTTCAAGGATGTTTCCATCCACAGTGGTATTCAGAACTTCCCCGGACAAGGTGCTGAACAACCCGATTTAAGCTCGAAGTTAGCCCTGCTTTGAGTCGTGTTCAGACCAGATGACCTCCAAAGATCCTTCCAACCTAAAATAGTCTATGAGTCCAACCTAAACTAGTCTATGAGTCTATGATTATTTTGCATTAACTCCCAGAACACAAAAGAGACTGGACAGAGCTCATCCTAGGCTTTAAATTAAAACCAGACATTGCACTTAACCAGTGCAACCACTGCACCCTTATTCTACAGCTTAGACAATACCTACGGAAGGTACTTAGAACGCAATGGAAAGCTCATGAAAAGTCAAAAGAGACTTTCCGAATTTTCTCCAGTCTTTCTTTGCATGTCTCTTAAGTTTCTCAGTTGTAAACAGGGAATAATGGGGGGGAAATTTGTCTTCAGAAAGTTTTTGTGGTTACTAAAGGTATTATATAAAACACAGTGTCAGTCATAAGAAATTTCATTCGGATTTAGTGGAAATTGCTACTATTGCAAGGGAAAACATTGCTGTAAAGAAAACTAATTATTAATAATGTCCACTAGCAATACATTCAGACAAACCCACGTATTTTATCAACACGGTCTGCAGCAAACTGAAAACGAACCTGTAGAAGAAATGCTGTTGTGTAATCATAGCATAAAATCTCACCGTTTTTCCCTGGGATTTTCTCTAAGAGGTTTAGCAGGATTTGATTAAGTCTCTCTCTCTGAATATGCCGCCTTTCCTCTGGAGTGCACAGCTGCCTTGTGTCAGAATTGCTTTCTTCCACCTTTTTATCAGTTTCACAGGTCTCACTAGAGACTGCCTCTTTTTCTGGCTCCTCTAGACTAGGCATCTCACTTGAAGTTTGATCTTGATTTCCTAATACATCCTCAATAAGCGGAAGAGAATCTTCTTCTTGGTTTAAGTCTTTAATCTGTGGTTTTGAGCGATCTGTTTTCCAGGACGATCTAGCAGGAAAAGAAGGGTTTAAATACCACAATTTTTCAGACACTCATCTGAAAGGCCAATTACTAGTGAGTCAAGAACTTCTCGGTAGGTAGCGGCCTTTCTGGAATCTCGGTCATTTGACTTAATACATGCATTCAAACCCACCACTTACTATTTACAGGAGGCTACGCTCCTGTAACTTTGTTTGCATAATGTCAACTGCAGTCTTTTAAAAACAAATTGCTTTTTAATTTCAATTTGTAAAGGTTTTTATCTTCCAAAACAGTTGATCTCAGCACTTACTGATGTTTTCCTGCAATAATCGTGGCTCTTGATGGGTATTTTTAGTCTCTAACAGAACTGAAGAGAGTGCATTGGCCCTGGCTCTTATTACAATGCAAACACGGGCAGCGTGTTCAGGGATCCGATCTCCCTTTGTGCAGGAAGGCTGGATGCTCTTGTCCTGGGCTCTGCCATCTCCCACATTCAGCTGCTTTTGCTAACTTTCAAAATGGCTTCTGTGCTCTTTCTTATGTATATTATTAAGGAACACTGAGGCTGCTTCTATATTCTATCCCTCCTCACTTGCTCCCTTTTATCTCTTTGAAAGTTTAGAGGACTGCTTTAAGTAATTTCAACTTCTTATTTCCATAGCATCCAGGGCAAACGGGTAGGAAAAAGAGTGGACACTTGACAAACAAACAGGATTATACCATCCCTTCTCAACAATCTGGTAGGTAAGACTCACCTGCCTCCATTTCTCTTGTAGTTGTCTGGTACATAATGAGGCTATAACAACAATGAAGATCATGGTTAATACCGAATAAAATTCACAGTGGAAAAAAGTGCTTGTCTATCAAATTTTCTAGAAGTACCAATAAAGGACTCGCCTATCTGATGCTTTGGAAATGTCAGTGCATGGCCGACATACCTCGCACATCAGACGAATTCAAAGGAGAAGGCATAATCATGTAGTAAGGATAAATTAGAGCCAGATGTGCCCAGTTCTTCATATCTTCTAAACCAATTTCAAGCCATAGACCATCATGATAAAAATCATCTTTGCTTTGTGCACAGCAGAAGTTTGGAACCATCTCTAAACTCCCTACAAAAGTCTCTCTGCTTCCAGGAAGAGAAGTGCTTACTTGCAAAAGATCTGCCAGATCTGATACCTCTATGCTCAGAGACACAGTAGTACTGTGTAGGAGGACGTACACAATGAAGAGTTGCTACTTCCATGGAATAGGGGAAAATGAGACAGTGAAATGAACGGATATTCAGATGGAGGATGTTAAGGGAGACTGTACTTCATGATTTTGCTGCCTATCTGCCTGCTAGTTTTTTTTTATAAGACATCCATTTTCAGTGACAATTATATGTAAGCAAGCAGTACATCATTTGATAGAGCAGGGAATGGAAACAGGAAAATACTGCTGTTCTGTATTGGGAATCACTATTCAAAGGTACTGCTGGAAACCATTTTTTAAGCAAGTTTATTAAGACACGGAGTAATTACACCAAAGGAAAGAAAGCCTGATGAGCTAACAAACTCACACTGGACTATATGTTGTGTGATTCTCTAAACATATAAAACGATTTTATGGTTGCAGCATTTTAAGATTTCCTTCGCTCAGGAGTGACTTAAATGAAATTAGCATCTAGATTTCAGTCAGAAACCACAATCTCTAAACTTATACATCACCATTTGTTCAACATCTGTTTGCCTTAGAACTGCATATTCGCTGTCTACAGTCAATTTTTCTTTCCAAGCTTTCTTTCTAGCCAGCTTTTCATCCAGACTGTGTATGCTTATGTGGTGGCTTCCTTCAGTTTACCAAGCTTCATTCATAAAATGGAGCCAGGGGCTCCACATCCAAAAATATGTCCAGTCTTTTAGTAAAAAGTAAGAAAGCTAAGAGAAGAAACACTTACTGAAAAGTCTCTCTTGGGCGTGAGTTTCTTGGGGAAGTGGTCAAAGGCATAGGGCTTGGTACACACAGGATAACGATTCCGGTGGATCTTGTAGAAGAGATGAGCTGATTTATCAAGGCGGTAATCACAAATATATACATCCTGCTCCTTCACGCCTTTTGGCCTCCCTGCAGTTTCAAAACAAAGGACACAGGGACAAAAGTTAACAAGATTCAAGAGGAAACACATGGTATACCAGAACAAGAACAAGCCACACAGAGTGTCAGAGAAGTAGGGGGGGCTGTCAGAGCTGTTCAGTGGGATGGCAGGCATTCTTCTTTGTTCTCCTTGATTCAGAATCATAATAGTGGACACACTCCTAGTTCAATTTAAGAGGAAAACCTGTATAGTCTAATCAAACAGCACCCAAACTTTTGCAAAAACTATTATCAACTGCTATCACTTTCTCTTCCCTGCCCACCACAGTCCCACTCTGCTGCTGTCTCTTCAGCAGTGGCCCTCTTAAAACAGAAATCACTGTCCCAGGGCTAAAGCCGTAGTGCTTCCTCAGCTCTGATACCCTGTGAACCTTGGCTACGACCTTTTTACAGTGGTAACTATTTTAGCACACTTCCTAAATTATTAGAAAGGTGTATTATATTTAATTTCTCATCCCGTTAAGTTTCCTTACCTTTGCAGTAGGTGTACAGGTCAAGAACACAGCACGTTCCCACCACAGCCTCTAAGGGGATAATTTCATACAACGGCACCCGGAAGAGCTCATTGTGATAAAACTTTCGAGAGGGGGAATGATGTGTTTCATGTGGACGGAAATAATGATGACCAAATGCAAACCGCTCCTCTCTGTTTGAAGGTGTAAAGGTAAGAGAAAGAGAGAAACAGAAGGGGGAAAAAAAAAGACTATTTCTATAAGCCCATGACAGAACTTTACTTACTGCCCTCCACTTAATTTTGAATTACCTATCTTGCACTTTTGCAATGACTGTGATGGAAAGCGAAGTCACATGAGTATTACACATTCAACTTTATCCCCTTCAGTAAGTGGAAATACTCCTAGTGTGATTTTTATGAACACAGCAGACTTACTGTGCTGCTATCACTGGGGTATATGTATTTAATCACGTTACAGTGGCTTAGCAAGTCAGTGATTGTTAGCTGAGCCAATTCAGCTGTGAGTGTGTATTCTCAGCCTATTCCAACAGGGAGGAAAGTACATCAACTTACATCTCTTATCCCTTGCTTAAACCTCCAACCTTACACATTTTTGCTTTGCAGTTGTAGACCACAAGCAGAGACAAGTGGGAAATCATCAAGCATTTGTAGCTGAGCCATGTTCAGTCCTGCATCTTTAAGCTATGACAAGACTTCCACAAAATTACTGTGTTTTGACAGGTAGGTATACGGAATGTCTCAAAAGATGCCTTGAACATACTTCTCATTTTTCCAGAGTTTTTCAATGCGGAAAATATCAAGTTTCTCCCTGTTGATGTGGGACAGTAGCCGATATGACTGCCGGACAGGGTGTCCATCTGGAGTTCTACGGCTGTCTCTCATCAGGTAAACACAATCACCTGGCAATAGGCACAAAATACACACCTGTAAAGAACTTTTCATGAGTCCAGCACACCAAAAAGAGAGGAGTAAATGCTTTCATTAAAACTAACACAACAGAGCTACCTAATGTTGAATTGTAAAGAGTGATGCAAAATCAATCCAGAACCCGCAAAGGGAGGAAAGGTTACCGTGATCATTTTCCCAAAAGCTTTATAGCAAGAACTAAACATAACTTGAATGGTACATCCAGACTAAAAATGCTAACATGTAGTGAATCAAGATAAATTATGACAGACCACAGGATATGTAACAAAATGAGTTTTGATTAGGAAAATGTGTAGAAATTAGTGCTAGCTGCAATGTTTAAAGATAAATCTAAGCTTTAAGAGAGAAGACTCTTAGAGAGAAGATTATTATTAAGAAAATAAATAATTGACTGAGAAGCCCCAAGCCTTTGATTATTCCAGAACTCAGATAAGATACATAGCTCAGGAAAGGTAAACAGAACTCAAAAAGGGCTGAGCAAAAGGATACCCCTGGCAACTAAAAAAAGTCTTTCCCAAGTGCAACGCCTAAACAGGTCCCTAAACTTCTATTTATTAATTTTGTCCCATAAGCAAATTAACTCTTTAATTTCTCTGCTCTAATCTGTGAAACAGCATTAAAAGTACTTCCTCTCCACCCCCGCCCAGGCTTGACTGCTATTCTTACTTGTATACCGCACCTTTCTTTGTGACAATGACTATCATTTGATAGGGTGAAAATACACTGCTCCAATCAAAAGACTTTCTCCTTTAGGGAAAAAGCTTTAATCAATAATGTTCACAAAGAACCTGAAGAGTCTCAGAGGGAGAACATTTGGGAAACTCAAAGTATTACTGAAAATATCATTGGATTTAGTATACAGTATTTAAAATTTCAATTCCATCTTTTCTGTTATTTATCGCACAATGAACAAAAAATTGGGAGGGGTCCCAAGTCATAAAAACTTAAGAAAAACTATCCTGGGTAAGATCAAAGGTCATACAGCATAGTATTCTAGCTAGAAAAGTGGGCAGTAGCAGATGCTTAGGAGGAAAAAGCATAGGAATAAGGCATGCACAGGAAAAGCCTTCCCACGGTATCCCCTTCAGGCTTCCTTTAATCTCTGTTTTAGAGACTTTTAGAGCTAAAGGCTATAGCTGGACCACTGCACATAAACAGCTAGGGATTAATCCTTCCTCCAAGAATTTGTCTTACCTTTTTGGAACCATTTATACTCTTGATGTCTCCAACTTCCTGTTGCAATGCTTTCCATAGATTAGTTACATTTTTGTAAAAAAATACTTCCTATTGTTTAAGTATGTTGCCTGCTAATTTCAGTGTTTGTTCCCCAATTTCTATATTGTTGCACTTTCCTATGCCACTCATGATTTCATAGACCTTTATCATATCACCCTCCAAATCATCTGTGTAGACTTCGTTCACAGCAAAGATGTTTCATATCTGATTAACCTTGTCAACATGCTTGTTTTTACAAGTAGTAAGATACTCTTTCTGAGATGGGATGACAAGAACTGTACACAGCATGCAAGACACAGACACACCATAAGACTACAGAATGGCACAATTACTTTTTCTATTTTGTTCACAATAATTTCTAATACTCAGTCTGCCTTTTTGACTCATGCTGAACATTTCTCTTATGCTTCCATTAAATTGCAATGACTCCTGGATTTTTTTCCCCTAAGTACATAGCTATTTTTGTGTATGTAGTTATGCCTATTTTCCTTCCATGTACATTACTATTATTTAATTAGCAGGTTCCATCTCTGTTACTTCCACAGCTTAGTAAAAAGATGCTAGGGAACCACCAAGTACAAAGTGGCCTCAGGTTCATGAACACCTCGGTTGTGTTCTCCCTTAGCTTATAACCAAATTTAGGATTAAAGCGAAGGACATGTAATTATATCTTCACAAATATAATCTCATTTACCAATCTTGTATAAGTTTAAAAGATGCTCCCAAGGACTCCTCATAAGCAAAAATCGCTTTAAGGTTTTATGTTGTCACCTGTCACCACCTAACAGTGGAGTACAACACATTGCACTATTAAAAAAATCCTGATTTAAAACAGAGATGACATGGGCCATATGGGCACTGGCATCTGCCTACGACCACGAAGCCAGCTTTTAAACCTTGTGGTATACCAGGATCCTTATTAAACAAAGAGAAGCTGTAGTTGTAGGAAGGAAAGACAAAGCTTTATTCTAGCTTGATTAAGTGAAAAATGGACTGAAAACAGAATGACACAGGCTTGCACATAAGCCAACACAGTGCAAGCTCTTCAAGGATTCAGTGTGTATTTGCTGGTGATTAGCCTGTACTCACCCACTGTGTGAGCTCTTCTTACTATCTGAACTAAAGCCGGGATAATATCATCTTCATTTTACTAAGTTAAGGATTACTTTTAAGGAACTCACCTCCCTGATTTCTTCAAAAGACTCATAGAGAAAAAAGGTAAGGTACATGCTGAGACCAGTTGCTGGCCCCAAGGAGAATGTAAATGAAACCACCTATTTTTAGCTGTTATTTTAAATTAGCTACTTTCAACTCTTCTTCCCTACCTCTTCTGCGAAAATAAAGCAACTCTAGTACTTATTGTACCTGACTAAAAAAGGAGTATTCAGAAAGAAATGCACGTGGATACTCTCTTCTCTCTTGCCCTAAGGATCAGGAAGCTCGATTTCAATTCAAGTTTATCCAGGCGTTACTGACTACTGAAATAGCTACTCCTCCGCCTTGAAAAGGGAGTTTATAGTTCTGTGTTTTCATGGAAGAAATGCAGCTCCTCTTGCTGGTACATCAGGGATAATGACATATGACAGTTTCTGGCTATATGGGTTTTCTAAGATCCATTTTGACTTCTGTTGATCAACTCACATCTGAGGTAGAACTCCTTGTTCACTCTGCAGGACATGACGCACCAATTGATCTATTTACGTAATTCTCCTGGTTTTGTGTGTCAGGTAATTTTCGCAGAGGAAGCACGTCTTGTAGTATATAACTCAACGACCTCAAGTAGAATTGTCAAGAAATTAAAAAACTAAGTCCTCTAACCAGAGGCTGAAGGACCCTCACTTATTTAGAGAGATTTGATCACAGTGAAGTGTGTGCACTGACACAGTTGGAACCTTTTCAGCCTTGTTCCTCAAAAACCTGAGTTCTCAAGCTTGGACCTGGAAGACAAACTAATTCAACGTACAGACACAACTCCCCAGCAGCGAGGGTGGACTAACTTACAAATGGTCTCAAAAGCATTTTCAGTCTTTATCGCAAGATCAGCCTCTTTCTAATATGCAACACATAGGAAAAATGTAATAGTCTAGGCATATAGCGACTGTGAGGCTGAAGGTCACTATGGTCTCTTTTGCCTTGGGATCTCTAAATTACGTGACCTTTTAGAAACCAGGGGGAGTAAAAACCTATTTCTTCTACTGTCTCCAAGATGCCTTATATGCCTGTGTGCCTGCATCACAACAATTTCTATAGGCAGGTGTCGTGCCTCAGAACTTTTGGCGGAGAACTTGAGATCAGCAATGAACCCACAGATTTCCCCTTTTTCTGCTGTAGCTGTGTACTCCTTTCTAGCATCTTCTGGTTATATACCTTGTTTTTCTGTTCCCTGTAACTGCAGAAGCATTTGGTGCCTAACAGTGGCAGTTTGGTCTCCTTTGTCCTCGGCCAACGGCACATGGAATACAGCTGCGTAAGGACTAACACTTCTCTAATTAAAGTCACCAAGATCAGATTAGAGGTATATCAGTGAAATATAATGTGTGAAACATAATGTGTCATGACAAAAATTACCTTAATGCTATGAATGACTGGAAGATGCCACAAAACCCAGCTACGACATAATCCATTTTAACAGAAAACATAAAAGCAAGTACCGATACAACCCTAGAAAGTGAGTTACTCTCCAGCAAGGAACCCAGCATAAAACAAGAAATGGCAAAACCAAATGGCTGAACTCTAGACAGCACAGACAATGCAGAGGAATAATGAAAAAGGAAGACTGAAGGCAATTCCTGGAATCCTGCAGAGGGCATAAAGAATACTGTTCTTCAATCTTTTTTTTTTAATTCTCCACTTTCCTGAAGATTCTCCCATTCCCCTCTAGTAAACATACCAACTGCTTTTGCTCATTCAAGAGCAGTTCTCTTAATAATTATATAGGCTTCCTTCTAACCTTGTATGTATCTGTAGGATGAAATAAAAAAAATAATAATCAGTGAACTGAATTATGTGGCTGTGTAGCTGCCTCTGAAAGACTCAGGGCTTTGAAGCAATGTCCAGAGAGATACACTTCAGGGAACAAATAAGCAATAAGCTGGATGTTTTAATGACCTAAACACACTAAAATACTGAAGGCCTCACAGCCGCCTTTGCCTTTACTTCTAAATGTTAACTACCAGAAGCTGGCTCAGCATCTTCCTTCTCTGGCCAGGAGAAAAACCCTATCTGTCCTAAAGATAATTAATGTTTCTTCATCAACCAGCCTGTGAGAACTCCTACTGTGTGTCACTCCCATAATAGCAAAGAGTGCAGCTTTCTACTTGTAAAAAGATAAAAGCATTTCAAACAGGGCGATGCCAGAAATCTCTGTACATTCTTATCTGATGGAAATCACAACAGCCACCAGAGTTAGCACATACCTTGGCGCAGCAGCAGATCATCCCGTAATAAGCATATGTAATAAACACAGCCAGGCTGGGCATAATGGGGACGAGGAATCATGGGAACCTCCTGGATGAAAGAAGGAAAAAGGAAGGGAATTCTGAGATGCCCACCATAATCACTGCAAAAATGGGGCTGATATCCTTTTGGAAATATGCAGAAGTGCACAGAGAAGAAGAACTGACATTTAATGTGATCAAACCGAAACCAAGGAAGCTACGCTATAAAATGAGAATCCCAACACTGGTCTTGCCAATCTCAACAAACATAAATGCAAGAGCTGCTTTAGTTTGTAACTGTACTAATGAAGAGGAGGCTTTTTTTTTTTTTACCCTATTCACAGATCGAGGTTCACACTGCTCACACAAGTAGTGTTCAACATCAGAATTCACACCCATACAGTCACAGTGCTGCCAGACCTAGAAAAAGATACATCCCAGTTAGAAATTCCTGTGACAGATGTTATTTATCAGTTGCATTTTCTCAAAAAATACTAAGGAAAGCAAGAAAACAAGCTTCCCAAAGGAAATTCAAGATTTTAACTATTTCACACTATGTCAGAAGACAGACAAGATCCCCATGCAGCTGTTTGCGCAAAAGCCCAAAATTGTTGAAATTAATTCTGCTCGCCTAAAGACAGGAGTTGCTGGCAGTTTCAGAAAAGTGCTAGCTCCTCCATACAGAAATGCAAGTTGCATTTCCACTGTGAAAACAGAATATCTCAATTCTTTTGGAGAGGAAATGAAGGTCCGAAGAGGTAATTAATGCTACTAGCTACATGGAAAATGCTGGTAAAAGTTCCACTCGTTATAGAAAAGAGAAAAAGAGTACCAGACTCCATTTTGTGTTCCCCCTGCCTCACCATGCACTTTTCACACTGGATCATGAGTCCTTCATCTTTGTAAAGGCCACAAATGCAACGGATCACATCCTCATCCTTCTCATGCCCATTTTCTTTTTCACAGACCGATGTCTCGCTGCTGTCAGCTTCGCTTGCCGTTTCTCCAACAATTTCATCAATTTGGGCAGATGCCTCATGGCGAGCGTTATAATATGCTTTCCGTAGCCGGCATACATCACGCCCGGTTGGAGATTTTCTGCCATAGTATTTCTAATTAAAAACAAAACAAAGAAATCGTTTTTTTTTCCAGGTTCCATGTTTTTGGTGCATTCCTCCTGTCTTCATGCACCCTTAAAGGTGTCGTCACTAAAGCTGCATCCACAAATGTGGTATACACCTGTCCATCTACCTCCTTATTTTGAACAGCAGGTCCACGTATCTTACATAGGACACTGAAGAACAAGGTACCTCTTCCAAAAGGTACAGAAATTTCTTTAGGTTAGCTATTCATGCATGTTCTTGACCTTCTATTTGTCTGACCTACGGCAACCAAAAAGCAGTAAGAGTAAGCTGAAGCATCTGAATTGCTATCACTGTCTGTTCATCAGAAACGGATCATCACAAGTTCTCTTTCTCTAAAACATTTTTCTTCTTTTATTACTGTCAGTCAGCAAGAGCATTAAACGAGTGTATATCCCCACTGTCTATACAACAGCTTTAAGGCCAGAGGGCGCCTCACCTCTGCATTCCGGAAGACCTTCAGCATGTCCCCATCAAAAGCTTCCACAGTTTTATAATAGCCAGTCAAGATCTGTTTCTCAATTGTGGCAAGGTCCAACGGGTCAGAGATCTTTTCATAATAGTCTGCATTTCTAAAATGGGAATGTATGCACAATGTCATTTTCACTAGCAATTCAAAGCTGTGAAAATCCATTACAGAAAACTATGGGTTGCTCTCAGAAGGAAGTACTTACTTTTTCTTTGGGGGTAGGTTCAGGAGAGGAGCTGCAAGAGCCTGCCTGGAGGAATCTGCAACAGGAACACACAGTTTAGCAACATTTACTTGAGTAAAACTTAAAAAGACAAGTAACTAACAATATTCAGTCTAGGTTAAAAAAAGGCTCTTCTACTATTTGAGGCACAGGGAACCGAAATGCTTTTGCACTTCTAGAAGTTGGTTGCTGTAACTGGACTACATGTATCAAAATGGAGGATAGTTTCCTTGCAATTCTGTCAATTGTACCATTTTGCTGAACTACCAAAAAATCAATTTAAAAGGAAAGTGACATCTGCAGATTCTGGTGGCAGAGGAAGGGGGTGAGGATAAAGCAAAGTGATTACTGGTAGAAGCAAAAAGGAAGGCGGGGGGCAGGGGGGGCAGGGAGGAAGGTTATTTAACATCTTGAAATAAAACTAATTTTTCTCTAGTATTTTCTATTCAGAGCCCATTGTTCCAGGGGCTGAAAAAGTCTCCATGGAGATTTTTTTAGGAGTGTCACCTTCACCTTTGTAGGATATGATGCTATCACATATTTCCTTGAAGATTTGTGCTAGGCGGGCAGCACGAGCCACTTCAATATTCTCTTCAGCTGCAGCCAAGCGTCGTGTTCTCACAGAGCGGGAGGTCTGAAGGGCTGAAAACTGGGTCATGAAGACATCTGAAAGAGGGCAAAAAAGAATTCTCTCTAAACAAAAAAATTAAAGATCAAATTACAGCGTCTTTTCCGATCCAGCAACTCCACCACCAATTACTAAAATTAACATGTTTTCTAAGCTACTATAACAGTAAAAGGCTTCAGTTTCATATTCCCAAGTCAGCTCTCACTGCTTATAGCTCATCTAAATGTTTACGCTGGTTATCAAAGTACTTTACATTGCTGGAGCAAATACAGCATGTCATTGAATTCACCCAAAATACTCACTTCCCAACTTCTCATGTACCTGACAGTGGGGACCAAATCCTGCACGGCTGTGAAGATTACGGTCCTACAAAGAGTGCTATTTTTGGAGCAGGATTAATATATTTTTTCTGATAGTCGTATTTTGTCCCATTCCCATAACTGACTACATGCCAAAAAGCTTTGTTCTCTAAAGGCCTGAAATCCATTGAATTACGAGGATAAATGACAATTTTCAAAGTCAGTGCAACTGTTTCTGGTCTAGGGATATGCAAAGCAGAAAACAGCCCTTCTCTGTAAGGGTGCAATCACGGAGAATGTTAAAATATCCTTCTCTTCCTCCTCTGATAAACCACTTTTGATGAAACATGAGACATGGCAACTTCTACCAGGACTTGAGAGACATCAGGGCTGCTGGAGGAACACAAACTAATCCAGCAACCAGACGAATGGTTTATATACTACAAAATTCTCATTCTTAAGAAAATAGTATTAAGTGTTTCAGAGGAAATTGCAGAAACCCATAATGCAAAAAATACACTGAAACAGTGAAAGAGCTTCTGTCTTACCCTGCTATGTAAAGATAAGGGCATAAGTACATAAACACATACATAGGTATTTTTATCTGTATAGCATTCTCTGTGTGTATTACAAAAGGTATATGGATCTGGTAGTTACTCTACATTTGATGTATACGCAGAGCTTACTTAAACTCTTCACGGGCATGTCATATAGGTTCTCAAAGCAGCAACCTGAGAAACCTGTGTTGGCCTCACCAGATTTGATGTTGCCGTCATCCCGACAGATTCCATTCCAGCGGTTGTACAGCGATGTGGTATGGATATTGTCACTGACATGCTTCACTTCCTCTTGTTTTTGTCGAATCTTTTCCCAGTTTCGTACCAAAAATACATGGTGTTTTAGCACAAAATTCCTACAGAAATTAGAAAAGCATTCAAGAATCACGTTCTTATTGTACATTCCTTAACGTGGGGAAAAAGACATATTCAGAGGTACACTTCTGTACCTCCTCTCAGTGGAGAGGAATTCCACCCTAGCGGCTTAAAGGAGAACTAAGGACTGTTTACTCAGACATTTCATGATATCCTATCTTACAGAAAAAAATAATTTCAACATTTGCACGACGCTCCATTTCTGAGGAAAATCCCACTGAAACCATTCCTTACCTTTCTCTGTTAGACATGGGCTTCATCTGAAGCTGTGGTGTCAGCCTTGTTGGTGCATTCACACTTTCACTGGGTTCCTCTGGGATGTGGCCCCTCTGGAAAACAGATCATTCTGACAGACAGGAAAAACTGTGCCAAGAACTTAGCAAAGCAGTAGAAGCAGTTCCCGAGACAGACCCTGTAGTGTTTCTCTAGAGTGTTTCTCTGAAGTTTAAAATACACATATACACAGTTTTTCAGTCTGACGGCACAAACTGATTTTCTATTAACCTTTATCCATCAAAAAAAGCTGTCTTTACTACTTACTCTCTTCTTTAGTTTGTGCTTTGACTTCCTTTTCTCTTTTGACCGTCCAGGTCTTCTGTGGGTGCTCACAGGCTGATTGCTTTTGCTTGAAAGTCCATTCACTCGCTGACTTTTACCCCCAATTATTCCTCTGCATTTGTCAAAACCACATTTGCAGAGTTGCTTTGGTAAAAAAGAAAAAAAAAAAGAGAGAGAGAAATTATTTTAAATAAACCCCAAAACATTTAGATTATCTCTCAATCTTATAGAGAACCTGTTCTGTCAAATACAACACAACAGGTTTTGTTAATCGATCTGCAACTTTACAGAACTGTTTGTCCTTGGTGAGTTTTCTCAAAGTCTTGCACTGTGATCCTTACCTGTTTTTCAACATTAAATGAATGAAAATTGTAGTCGTAAGTCAATTCAGTACCAGCAGGCATGTCTTTAAGTGCATACAATCCAATCCGGTAAACACCATTAACAGACCTGCAGGGAAAATACAATAAAATATTCCCAACAATTAAAGAGAAAATTGTCTTCGTCCACATAATGGAAGTGTTAGAGACAGGAAGCAACACTTCTGCTGTGCCCTGGATTATGCTTGTTCTTCATTGGTACTGCTCTCATTTATTTCTTACAATACACTTTGAAGGCTAAGAAAGTGAATACCGTATTTACAATGAGTAGGAAGTTGTGCTTCAGAGAAGCTACAAACCCTATTGGCTATCACAACAGATCTACTTATGAACCGCCAAGGTTCAGGCCCTCACCCTACGCCAAAAGCTTACACTGAACATCATACCTCACTTCACAAAATGCACTAAAATTAACTGCCTCTCCAATTCTTCTACTTATTTTTTGTGCTGGATTTAAAAATGTAAAACTTGATTCTATTGCTTAAATCCACTAGAATTATCTGACAATCACAAGCTACTCTGCTGTACTGCCACCACAGCTGATTCCTATTATGACCACCTGCTATTTCAGTGGACGTTATTCACTACAAATTTCTCAGAAGTACTTCCTACTAGTCTGGCACTGGATTTCTTCTGATAACATAGTACTGATATGACACAGGGTGTGCTGAAATCAGACTGCTTCCCTGTGTGCCTGCTTTAAAAAAAAATATTTGAATTGCCAGAAGGAAAGAATATATACACACAGATTATTTTACGGCATTACCTAGGCTTCAAAATTAGTAGCAGGTTAACAGTATGACAACAATGTTGGATTTGCCTTGCCAGAAAACTTAGATCCTGTCTCCAAAATGTCCAACACTTGAAAACATTACTTCTCCTGTGCAATGCTAGCATGACAGCAAATATTATTTACACCGTTCAGCTTGAATCCCCTCCCTATTTTGAGATCAGATTCTCTTAGATGATCTGGCTATCTGTATCTTAGTCACTGGTATACCAGTCTTCCAGTAAACAGAATATATTTTTCTTACCATTTCTGCATCTCACAGTTAGGATTACAGCTGTGGTTGATAAAACGAGCCTCATTGCCCATACGATAACTATCTATCACCATTCCACTGTCTAAATTCAGGCAGTAATGATCACTGTGATTATGGTACTGTTCAATCATCCGGTTCCTAGGAAGCAACACAGGAAAGTTATTTATGATTCTGCTTGTTGCTGCAAAGCAAACAGGGAGTTAACACAGTAATAGCGCATTCAAGAATTCTGAGAGAGGGTTTTGAAGAAAAAGCAATTATAATCTTTTATATTTTATAGAACCGTACACCTAGAGATGGAGGAAAACCATTATTATACCTATTTTTATAAGTCAAGGCCATTGACAGAGCTTGGATTAGAATTTAGAAATTTGCTCTTCTGGAATGCTCCCTTTTGGGTTCTGCAGATTATTTGTACACATTTCATGTTGATAACCTGTGTATGGAAGAGAAAATGCAAGTATACATTCTTTGGTGTGTATATGTATGCATGTGTACAACAATCAGCTTCTTCCTTTCATTATCTGCGACTGGACACAATTTCTGGAATTACATTCATGGATTACAGCCACCTCTTTTTAGCAAGAGAGCAACAGTAACAGGAGTCAGTTGTGTTAGCAGTTATCTCTGTATGAGAAGATGGCGTTTGTCTTCTGATGGAGCTCTAAGCGTAGCAAGTATGTCCCTCCAACCTCAATTATCCTGTGATGCTACGTAATTAACAAGACCACAATTTCTGTCTTTCATTGGTTATTAATGCTCCCACTTGTTCTTTTTGCTTCATACCTATCTGCAAAAACTCATTTATCTTCCTGCTCCACTCTGCCCCTCAGTTCTATCTTGCACAGTTCAAATCCTGCACAGTACTCGTAATTATATCAAACTCACATTCACTCATGACATTTGGTATTTACAGAGCAGATGTGGCAGATGATGCATTCCAAACACTAATCATTCCTCTCTATTTGACTGAGAAAAACTTGGTGGATCAAAAAAGTTGAATTCTAAGCCTTCCTTCTGGTGGCTGTGACCAGAAAAGCATTCTTTTTTTCCCCTTACTCTCCCTTTTGCTTCTGTCTAAGGATTTCCCAGCAATGATAATAGATGCTAAAGTCATTCATTGAGCCTTCCATGCTAAAGCAGCAAATAAATATTTCTACCTGAATTCCTGCTCACTAACAACTTCTCCCAGATATTCAATGATAAACTGTCCTGCTTTCAGGGGTTCTTTGGTACGAATACCCCATCCTTTCTCCTCAGCCCGGAACCTTTCCAGGCACTGCACCCACTCATGCCTCTGTATCCGCTGATTACAACACTGTTCACCACAAGGGCAGGTGTTTGGTGAACACTCCGCAAAGATCATCCTAAAATAAAAAAACAAAGAAGGTAAAGGAAGGTGAATAGCATACTCTTACATCTATTACACAAGGGTGAAAGAAAAAAAAGAAAAAGAAAAAGAAAAAAATTCCTGTTAAACGGAAGTTCTTGAAGAACTAAAATGCTTCTGTTTTCAAGGTATAATTCACTCAAAGATTCACAGCCTGGCTCTCACTGCTATTCAAAGAGCAAAATGGAGCTTTTAATGGGATCTTCCTCTGAAGAAAGAGGTAGGGGAGCATACACGCAGCAGAAAGTTACCCTGTATGCTCTGTAACAATACTTTTATTACTGGGGTTGCATCCAGCACAAGTCTTTTCTTAAGATATTATTGTCTTATCATAGTCAGTCAACCTATTTCTAACCTGTTAAGACAGTCCTCCACACAGCCCTTTCCGTTGTCATCATCTGGTTTCTTACAATTGCAGGTAGTGGCCTCATAGCCAGAAAGAGGCTTGACATCCACATAGACATCTGGAGAAAAAAAAAAACAAACAAAAAACAAACCCAAACAGGGAAAAGAATTTTTTCCAGATGAAAAAAATAAAACTTTTATCTACAATATTTTCATGCAATTACATAAAGCAAAAAAAAAGAAGGTGGAAGTGTCTTTGGTAGGACAAAGAGCATGACAGAAAAGAGGGGTGTCGTGAAAATTCCAGTTAACACATTCAGTAATAAGATTTTACTTACTAGAACGGATTTTTTTATACAGTGGGACATCTGGCTTTTTATACAACTAAAAGGAAGAGAAAGAAAATTTTAATATGTTGCGTAAGTGCATCGTTGTTCAAAAGAATCAGGGAAATTATGTTCTGTACATACATAACAGTTTTGTACTCATTACTAGAAAACACGTCTGCATTATTTTCTTTAGGCTCAGACTACATCAGCAAACAGGTCAAAAAAAGTACATGAATAAGTAGAAATTAGGCTTAATGAGTTAGCTGAGCAGTTTTTCTAACATATTGTTTATTCTTCCCATATTATCTAAACAGAGCAATATGGATAACAGATACTGTAAGGACAGACTATTCTGAACAACGCTGTTCTTTTCAATACTGAAAAGAAAAGTAATTATTTAAATCTACTTTTGAGAAAGCGTCTTTGGTGGAATTACTATGTGCCAACACTTAAAATTAAGTTAAAAAGAAACATCAAGGTGCTTATCAAAACAGTTGGACTCAATGATCTTAAGTGTCTTTTCCGACCTAAATGATTGTGATTCTATGAAAACTGTGACTACAGGTAGGAGCCAAGAGAAATGCAGATTCATCTTCTAATTAGAGAAACTTCATCTGCAGATGGAGATGACTGGAAGGAAAAGGGAAGCTTAGATCACATTTTGTAACTTCATATATATTCCATCCTTTCAAACAAGCTTTAAGGAATAATTTCAAATTATTACATATTTCACACACATTTACTTCATTAACAACCTTCCCTCAGTAAAGTATGTGGCAGTTAGGCACTGAACAAACCATACAACCTATACAACCATTGTACAAACAAAACTACTCTGTAAGGGTTTTCAATATTCTAGGTAGATAGGGAAAATGTCAATGAAATAGATGACACATTTATTATTTATGTAATACTGAATAGATAAGATAGGCAGATGTAAGTAATCTTCAATACATGGCAAGAAACTGTCCTCGGCTGAAATGTCAACAACGATCATTACTTTAAGATTAGATTTTGGTGGTATTACAAAGACTAGTTGGAGCCACAACCACCTGGGAATTTGTCTTGCTCATTTACATGCTTAAGTTACATGTCTGAGAGCGCTTTCTTGCTGTAGAGCTGGGGACAGATTTACCCTCCAGCCTTAAATCCTCTGCTAAATCACTTGGTGGAAACTTCTCAGGGAAAAAAATATTCCTATTTTTAGGTTTGCACATATTTAAAGCTCTTTAAAAAGAATGAGACTGTTAAACAGTTTCTCTTCTTTCCTCAGTATGAAAATTTCAGCTTGCAAGTGAAAAATAAATTCCACTCTGCTGGGATTGATCCAAGAAAAATAGGGCCTGAAATTTCTCAGTGCTGTTGGCAGTACATCTGAATTCTCCTGAGGCGTGTCTAAAACAAGATCATTGCAGAAAGCAGGCACACTACCAAAATAAAAGTCTGCAGCAAAATTAATGACTTTTTTCAGCAGAAACCCATAGGATTGCTATTTTGCAAGAGATGGAATAACGGAAATTATTCACATTAAATACATATGCAAATCCTTTTTTTCCTCATACTGTGGCAGCAACAAGAATATTCATCAATATACAGGATATATAAACATAGCTTTCACGTAAGAATCCTACTATTTTCTTTCTAAGACTTCTGATCATAATCTTGGCAACCCAGTAGCTTTTTATCTTGTACCTGATTGTGTTTCCACTGCCAGAGGATGTCGTAAGGCAGCTGGAAGTCAATTCTCTTTTGTCTGAGATACTTTCCTGAAACAAAAAGGTTTGTAAGTCGCACACACTCATATTCACATATCCCCAAGAGGAAAAAGAGCTGCTCCCAGGCACACTGCCAAATTTTGATAGGGCCTCTCGACATCTGAAAGTCAAAAAGGCAGAAGAGCGGAATCCTCCCAGAACATTTTGTTTGTTAGTGGCAAGCACAGGGAAGAGCCCTCCACGATGCTATCTTTCGCATTCTATTCTGTTGTCATAGTCAGGTTTAAACCTTTATCGACAGCAAGGAAAGCTGCTGTCTTAGGTGCAAGGTGCCTGGTGAGGTAGGTGGCAGAGGGGAGCTGCCTTCTGCGTTGATGACTGAATGTTATGAATGCCATTGAGCTCCAACAGTCACAGTTAAACTCTTAAGAGTAGTGCCAGGAACCTGCAGGTGTTCGCCCAGGAGGGCTCACTGAACGTGGGCTACCGAAGGGACAACAGCACATAACTGACAAAATACAACTCCGTGCCTTACAGTAAACACTAGTAACTTCTGTGTAGAAATCTCAAAGTTGACACTTTCTCCTGAGCTTTTCTTCGTACACATGAATACAATGATTTAGCACAGAGAACAAAGTCTGCATGCACAATTCATGCAAGATGGTAAATCACAATATTGTACTCAAAGAAACCACATTAGTTTTGAAAATAGTATCCAAGCCTGCTCCTACGACCTTTATGAAAAGACTTAAGAATGAATTCAGACTTGGCAAACAGGTTCCTACACGTCTCAGAAAGACTTCAAGATCATCTATATTTTCAGCAATAACTGAAACTCATTTTAGACAGGAGTTACTACTTTCATTGCACATTTCGTCTCTCTTCTAAAAATTACTGTCAGCCCTAACCTCTTCCCAAAAGAAGGAAACTGACCCATTGCATACTTTGTTAATACAAGACCTGAGGTCTGACATAAGCTCTAGGTTAGTTCTAGCCAAGATTAAAATGTTCTCTTATCATTTTGTTGGAATACTGTGTCACAAAATTGCAGCGAGAAGAGTGACTAAGGATGAGATGTCGGTCCCATGTCTGATTTTCCCAGCTTTTCTAAACATTAACAAGTGCATTTACATTCGTCCAGCAATAGAACGTGGTTTCATGTAAATTCACATGTATACCCTCACCACTGGAAAATAAAATTGTAATGTTTTTCTTACAATTTACTCCTAAATTACTTTTCATTTTCAATGCTTTATTCATGCATAGCAGGTTCCAGGAAAGAGCTAAATCTGCCGGGAATTTGCTTTCACTTCTATGACCTCAGTGGGCAAAACAAAAGGCTCCTTCAGGTGCCCTGGCATGGTGCCTGGAGTCCATGGAAGGTCCCTCCAGCCCTCATCAAGTGGGCACCAGTGCAGTCATCTGGCAGAGTCCTAAACCTTGTAACTCTGCTCTGCAGTTAAACCACTCTCCATCTACCCGATACAGAGCAATCTGAAGATACAACTTTATCTTCAGTGCAGGAGCTTGTTTGTGTCTGCTAGCACAAATGTGGGGTCGGGGCCTCATGAGGGAAAAAAGAGAAAAGGATCGTGGCACTGCAAAGTGAACCTAAACATCCCAGCAGATGGTTTGGTCAGGAACAGTCATATGACCCAATTCAAAAAGGAACTGAGAAAGGTCACGTTTTTGAGAATTTAAATTAACACCTTCAGTTCTGAAACCTGTTTTGTGGTTACTGATTCACACAGATCTGTCAAACTCATCGCTTGCTACTACCTCTCTGTGAAAGTCAAAGTTGTGTATGGAGCAACAAAGTTCCATTAAAGAAGACAAACCAGTTAAATGTTTGTATTTGATAGGACACATATTCTTACTGAACAATGTGGAATTTCCCCAAACTCTCTGCATAACAGTACCTGAAGTGAGAAATCACAGCATTTTAAAAGCTGAAACAATTACCTGAATAATAAATCAATCTTGGTTTATCCTGGGAAATGACATGAGCTGCAAAAATGTTAGCCTGGGAGTTCACGACCACCCCCCCTCCAGGCAGTCCAGTCCAGTGGACTGGACTTGTGAACAGCATCCTGGAACTCCATGCGTTCTAAATGCTCAAGCTAGCCTTACGTTATGGCTTCTTTCTGCAGAAGGCAAAGAGGCGCCCTAAACCTCATTTCTGTTCTGCCCGAGACCTGAAAACAGGGATGAAATAAAACCTTATAGCTAAGTTTTTAATTCTTCCTTACTTCTATCCATGCTTAAAGACAGACACCAGTAAGTGCATGGGGACATGGGGGAATTTATTACTGCATGCTTAGTTTTTGAGATTTAACAAACGATCCTAATTGACTCTGGCTATTCTACTGTAATACTAGTTTGAAAAGGAGACTACTGTACTGCATTTAAGCAGAAGTATTATGGCAGTTAAAGCAGGTTTTAAATGAGACTGGTATTTTCTTATAGTAAACAAAAAATGAGAACCAAGTTCATGTAGCAAAAAAAAAGCCTTTGGAGTCAAACTTGCACTGAAGAACACAGACAGATGAGTACGACCTTTGGCAAAGTTCATATGCTGAAAGACATGAGTAACCTGGCAAGGCAATAAAATAAAAAAAAGAAGAAAAGGGAGAGAGGCAGAGAGATTGTGAAGTCCAGAGAACTGCCATGTCACCTAAGCGCGATACTTGTTTGCCAACAACTAGAACACACATGAAGTACCCACCAACGTGAATAGGGGCTGGAAACAATCCATGCTCATGCTCTCCAGGAGTGTACTCCAGCTTTTCTTTCTTTAATTGTATGAGGCGGCTCTTCGGACTGAGGATGACAGCAACAAAACGAAAAAGAAAATCAGAATGAGGAACGCCTGTCATTAGCAAAAAACACATTTTCTGTTTTAATTAAGGCACGAATGTCTAGAACATGAGGCAAGAGAATAATAATAGAAATGGCAAAAAAAAATTGATTTCCAGGTTGCTTGTCAAATTCACTTATCCCATCCATTTCAAAACTCATGATTTGATTTTTCTCCATAATTACTATTCAGGCAACACCTAATGGGACACTATCCACTTTAAATGCCTAGTATGCGATATGTAAGTAATAACTAAAATGACAAAAATAACAAACAAATATCTGACGTTGCTGCTTAGGTATTTGACACATTATACATATACAGTGCCTGCTTCCTAATTTGCTAAGAGCAAACGTTCATGTTTGCTGTTGATCAAGAAAAGCAGGAAAAGAACAGAAATCAAGAGTTAAAAAAGCAACGAGACGCTCCCCTTTACAAAAAGAAAAAAAAAAAGGAATATGAAATAAGAATGGCTGTATGGGTCAGGCAGATGTCAAACCACCTAGCTCAGTAACCTGTCTTTTCTAAACATCTTCTTTTGGCTACTGACAAACTATGGAAAGAAAAAACTGACGTGGTTATGTTCAGTACTGCAGCCCTGCAACATTCAGGAGAGACTTCTAAATGTTAGATACACCAAAGATTAAAATTATATTGAAGCCTATTAAAGTTTACTGAAGTTTTTTTAAGGGATTTACTTTAATAACTGGACATACAACTGAAAGCTGACTCAATAAAAAATGTGGTGTTATTGTTTAACTAGTGAATGGAAAATGCAAGTTCAAAACAAATTTTGAGATAAAGATATCAACAACTGAGACTAATTACTGAAGATCAGAAACAGAACTGACAGATGATAATAATCTGTGGTTCATATACTCTTCTAACCCTTTCTGCATTTATGGTACTTACTCCACAAGTATAACAAGTTACTAAATTTTAGGCAGTGCAATAAAAGCTAAGGCATACTGATGAAATGAGGGCTCTGTGGAGCTAGATGCTGTGCATACTCTTCTTTAAACAACTCTCCTTTTAACAGATTTATGTGGCAAGGCTACAGTTGTTATGATACACTTGCATTTAATTTGACGTACACAGGTGGACACATAAGTATACTTACCAAAAGCAGTAACATTCAAATGATAAAGGTTATGGTTTTTAAATATTATGGACCCTCTGTTTACTGATGGCAGGAACTAATTTCATTTGCTTTGGCAAACAGACAGCTCCTTTGCCCACCAGGCAAAAATGATATTCTACACAGGATTTAATGCCCCCCCCACCCCCCCAACCAAACACAAACACCTCCCCCAATGCACATCTTCTGTCCTTCCAAGTTGTGCCGCACTGAATCACTGGGACTTGCAAAGAAAGGCCATCAAGTAACTACTTACAAGACCTGAAAACTAAGTTCTTATCAAGAGGAAATAGAAAGGTATGTTGAAAAGGCGAAGTGTGAACCTCCATTTCCAAAAGGCAAGCAAATCCTTAAACCAAAGGCAGAGAAAAAAGGAAAAACATCCAACAGAAAGGTGACTTAATTCAAGCCAAATGTGCACCCTTTAACGCCCACATATTCAGTGTAAAGGAAGCCAATGGAAAAACAAATCATGGTAAACAAACTGCAAGGAGGAAACCAGTGTGGAAAGAAAATGTAGAAGGCAATCATCTAAAACCACAAAATATAACATGAATTTCTTCAGGCACTGCAGACACATCCATCTTAGATCTAGTCACAAAGAACACTGGGGAGAGCACCTACTCTGTTTTCCTTCCAAACACAGCGATGAAGTATTGTTAGCGGCCAAACAAAGGCCATCAATACTTCAGGGACTTCAGAGGGAAAAGCCGAGATGTCAAAATAAAGCATAATTATTCATTAAAAAAGGGAATATACTAAAATAATCAAGTATAAACAACACACACTGTTTTATAAACATAAATACCACACAAAAAAAGCCTCATGAATTAAAAAAGGCCTCATTACACTATCAAGAAAAGGTCTGTATTAACAAGCCCACATATTTCTACTAGGAAGATGATGAGCTATTTTAGGCTGGGGTTTCTGGGCAGGCAATAAAGGTTCTCGTCTTGTGTTTAGCTACTATCTTTAGGAGAAGACCTCTCCCCTTCACTATGCTGAGACACACCAATAGCCTTGCAGAAGCTTAAAGTTGGTGTCAGGGCCCCAGGCACCACTAGCATGCCTTTATGACCCTGACCAGCCTCATGGGGGGCTTCCACCCACACCCTCTGCCAACGCATTTATGCTCCGACCTGGGCATTCAGCCCCTGCCTGGACTACCTCATGGGTGCACCTATCTCCAGCTCAGCCACAGCCACGAGAGCTGTGGGTCTGGTGGCTGAGCCATGCACTGGCTTTCTGGCTTGACCCCGGACCTGCCTGGCAATCCTGGACTGTGTCTGACCCCGGTTACCACCACTAGACCTGATCCTGACCTACAGATTGATTTCCCCACTTACCCTCGGCCTGTCTCGTCACCCCAGACTGGTCTGGCAATCCAGACTCTTGGCTGATGGAGGGTAACAGTTGCCCAGTCAGTCCAAGTAACCTCACTCGGGCTGTGGGAATGACAGCAGGTTTCCTTTGCTACTGCTCAGATCCCATTCTGTTTGTGTCATTTTTTAAACTAAGCTGGAATACTTACTAGTTACATACACCTCGCTACAGATGGCACAGGTCACAGGAATTCCCAGGACTAAACCAACTGTCCTTGCAGCCTCCCAGGGTCAGCTGACTGCACTGCTATCAAGGACAAGTACCTGCTCATTTTCAAACCATGCTCTTCTAAGATGTTTCCCTCAACAAGCAGATATAATGACTGTTGCAGCTGAAAAGCAAAAGATCTCTCCAGAAAGCCAGGATCACTCTCTCCCCTTTTCAAGTAAGCCAGTTAGAATAGGGTGAGACCTCACCAATAATCACAGAGAAATGATACCTTCTAACATTTCAGGTTAGCATACTTTCAACAGTAAGGTGGAGGAGTACATTTCTGATCGTTTGACAGACTGAAACACAAGCCTGGCTAGGTAAGAAACGCTTCCCTCTCTATAATCCGCTGTGTAAAGTGGTCTGGTTCAGTTTCTGTAGGGACAAATTTAAAACACCCATTTTGCAAATGGTCCTCTTCTCAACAATAAACTAAACTGGCTTATCTTTGCAAGCTTCCAATAACAGAGCAACGGTGAAATGATTTTTTTGCTGAAGTTGAGAACACTTTGTACCACTCTGCAAAGGCTGAAGGTCAGGCTTAGTCTCATAATGCCAGTCTAAAGTCTCAGGCAAATTAAGAAGGGAACAAAGACCAGAACCAGTCTTCTTTCCCATACCTCCATCTCTCCATCCCTCTCCTTCCTTTCTTTCTGATAACTGTGCTCCATTTCTGTTCCCCCTCTCCAGTTTCTAGTGTCTTCTCCCTCCACTCTTACCGCGTTGGCTGGAATTAGTTCTCTGTGGAATGCATGATTGCATTTTTGAGGCAAAAACCCCAATTTTCTCTCTGACCATAGTTTGACAAACATTTTAAGGCAGTATAAGCTGGCTTTGATGCTCCTCACCTTCTGCTAGCGTAACCGTTGGGATGACTGTAAGGTTAATTGCACCAGGAAACCTACAGTGTAAGGTTAGATTTCACCTGAATCACTATCCCAGCCTGGTTCAGTTGCCCTGGTCATCATGATGGGACAAAGAAAGGGCCAGCACAGGAATAGGAACAAGCCACAAAGGTGAGGAGAAAGTAAAGCTGATTCTTTTAGTGCAATGTTAGCTTATGCCAACTTAAAGCATTTGCTGAACTACAATTCATTTGCAGTTCATTTGCACTGTCATTTTAATTCAGCTGGCTGATTTTTCAATAGGTTTGCTTCTAAAATGTTCAGTTACCTACTCTGAGTCACCCTGCAGCTCCACAAACTCTAACATCAGCAAAATGGAGGCACTGTAGGAGCAATGTGCCTACCACACGGAAACACCACAACCCAGAAGAGCAACAGGCCTGCACTAAGCTACATTGTCTGTGCAACCGTAATCTTTGACCAGCTGTGGATACCTAACGACAGGCGAGATGCAATTCAGTGTCAATCACAGCAAATTCTATAAATTACACTTTTGCAATGAGGACTCATATTTGTTATTACGGATAAAAATAATGTATTATATAAAATATTATATTCCCCTAAACAATATACAACATTTTAATTAATTGCTCATTTACTAATTATTACTAAATTTCTTTGGTGAACTACACTTTGCACTCCTCTAGGAAAGTCCATGCTGGGTAAACAGATAATGACACCTGCACAAAATCTTCATTTTCAAAGCTGCAGTCCTGTGCAACCACACACTGAACTTCTCTTCAGCAAAAGATCTGTGTAATTCTTCCAATGGGAGCTGAGGATTCTGGAAAACTCATGTGGAGGTTAACGTCAGATCAGCTATGCTGACTATAAAATTACATTCAGAAACTGAGGTAGAACTGAGACTGACTCCAGAAACCATTCCTTTTATTCTTAGTTCATTCACAAGGAAATCAAAATCTGAGCTTTCTTTGCTGTGTTTTAATAAAGTTTCTAGATCAAGGTAAGCTGAAATCCGGTTGAGGCAAACTGTACAATTCAAGTGGCTGCAGGGACATAATGCAGACTTTTTTCTTTTAACAGTAGACTAAAACCAGCAATGACCGGACAAACTTTTTCTGTGCTGTTGTTTAGCAGCTGGATGTGACTGATGTAGAGAGAGGATGTAAATGTTAACAGTAAACCTCAGTAAAACTTTTACTACTTCATACGTTCTAATGATGTTTAGGAAGTATTTAAGAAAGATGCAACAGAGTAGGAGAACGGTCTTTAAGGCAAAGTGTCTGCAATTGAACACTGCAAACAGAAATACAGGAAACCGGCGAGTACAACACCCATTAAGATAGAATGAAGAGACTGTTGTGATGGAGACAATGATTAACACTTAACTGTACCATCACTAGAGGGTGCCGTACGATTACAGAGTTGCATTTTTGTTCTCAACTAAGATCATGTTTTCATACTCATACAGCAGGAAGTTATATAAATAACAGGATAACAACATGAACTTCTGCTCTCCTCTTGCATTGACAAATGTCTGACTGCGCAGGAGAACTGGAACAGCAAGTTAAATCAGCAGAAAATTTAATTATAAAAAAGTGACTATTGTTCTGCTGATTTAGTTCGCTGAACCAACTTAGTAAAGTGACCCAGTGTTAGCACAAAGGAATGGTGGGATCAGCCCTTCAAGCTGCACACTGCTGTAAGACAAGACACCTAAATCAAGGTGGCCATAGTTCTGTCCTTGCCCAGCCATGCATTTCCATGCCTTGTTTCAGTATCAACTTCTAACAACCATACAGAGAGGTAGTGCAGGTTGTGTAGGCAGCATTTGCTTCCTTGGTAGGGTAAAGTTTCCTCAGTGTTCTTAAGCAGCTCATCACAAACATCAGTATCAATGCAAGGGAAGAACTCAGCATGTGGAGCAACAGGCAAAAGGGAAAACCATATCAGACCTCTTTAAGCTTCCAGGGAACTGCAACACAAAATGTGATGGGAGAGGAAGAGTTACAAGTAGAGCTCAGCTTTGTCATGGCCTTCTCCAGGGTGGTGAACTCGATTCCATCATCATCCACAATACCTACAAACCTTGACTTTCACTTTCTGATTCATACAATTTTTCAAATTACATGTTTGCTTACTGTCTATGAAATAAAGGTCTGCCTTTGGCTGACTAGGATTGACAACATAACTAACATTTTATAATAAAGAAGACTCTCTCAGGTCTTCTTCTAAGGCAACAGGCCTTATTTTTATGATACAGTATTTGAATGTTGCGTGACTGTGTATACCAGTGACAGACCATCCAAATGCTAAAAATTTATCACATCTGCTTTCAAACTATTAGAAACATAAGCAGTCTCACTTTGATCAGACCTAGATCTTTGTTTCTTCCTTAGAGTCTTCATCCTTTCATTGATGCCTTCATTCTACTATGGAAAGAGAATACACCAGAAGCAGCTGATAAACTATACTAGCAGTCTCCCAGTGGTTTCCGTAACATTTTTACGTGGTCTACAACATCGTGAGAACATGCCAAATTTCCTCTCTTTTTAATCTGTCAGATCATATTAGAAGAGAAGTGCTAATTCTTGACTTCAACACATTTGTTCAAATGGCTGTAGAAAAGTTACGTAACTACCAACGGAAGCAGAAGCGGGCTGGTTATCAGAAACAGCAGATGTCCACTTTCTAATGTACACTAGGTCGTGAGTCAACCGGGGGGGGGGGGGGGGGGAAGAAAGCCAGATTGTTACTCTAACCATCCCACAGAAAATGAAGGAGGTGAACTTCACTTAACTGTGAAATGAGCAGGGTGCGTATCTGAAATTCTTTCACACTGAAGATGACCAGTCGTCATCACTCAGTCAACAGAAACAGAAACGTGATGGCCCCTTCTATGCAGGCACTGTACTCATTACCTGAACACCTCGCGCTCTCCCAGTACTTTTACTGCCATGATCGTTAAGACTGTCGAATTAAGCTCTCTTACCTTCTTCAAGGTCAATAATCAGAAACACTTTCAGACTGCTCGAGGTTGCTTTCTGACTGGGGTTACATTTTAAATCTTCACTGGGTCAGATTCTGATAATTATCATGCATGTAATTTTTCACAGGCTTGAATTAAGTTGATGGTTTTATTTCAGCTGCTCATTAGTAGCAGCTCTTTATGGCTCTAGTTGAAAGGAGAGTTTCCAATGGAATATCAGACAGCAGCTTTTCAGTGGTATTACTTACTCTGTTGTTTTGTACACATCAGAGTAGAGTCCTGCCTTCTGGTACTTCTTCTTTGGGGGTCGAGGGGCCTTTTTCTCACGCTGGGCTACAGAAGGCAAAGGCTGTTCGGTGTTTTCAGGTTCATGCGGTTTCCCAAGGGCATCATGTGGACTGGAAGGCTCAGCTACTGTCTCAGAAAAACTGGAAGAAAAAGTAAGGATTAAAGATTATCTTACTGTATTTCTTACCATAAAGATTATTTTACCATATTTCATTATTCCTCTCTATAATCTGGTCCGCAGGAAAAAAAGGTCCATGTTTCTGAATTACTAGATGTCTCAGCTGTTTTAAAAAATGCAATTCAATGATCATGATCAAGTGATGGTTAGGCATAATCATAAGAAATGTACGATCTTTTTATAGTAATGTTATTATTAATTATTACAAAAAGAATGTTGTTTGTTCTGCTAATGTTTATCCCTTGGAGCCTGAGTAATTTAGAAGGTGGCTTATGCTATCTGCTTTTGTACTCTAAAAATAGTATGTGGTAAACCTTTTCTTAGCCTTCAGCAGAGCCATACAATACACTCTCTGAACACGTGGTTCTAGCAACATTCTGTGAATCTAAATACCTATATTACAGTATTCATTTCTGAAACACAAATGGACGGTTATTTTTCAGAACTATTCTGAAAACACACGAAGGAAGACTTCTGGAAGAGTCTGATCTGTTTGTATTGATGACTTTGGGGATAAGCACGTGAAGATTAGACCAGAGACAGGTATCTGGTGTGGTCCTTTACTAGCCAGTGATTGCACAGGTGCACACCTTAACTCCTCCTTGCTGCTCTGGTTTTACTCTTTATTTGCTGTATGTCAACTGATCTCACCTGACATCCTGTGTTGCTTCTAAGTGTTTGTAATGCATTTGAGTAACACTCTTTAATATTCCCGTGGCAAAACTCTTACAGTTCCTTATTCTGCACATGATGAAGGAGCAATCTTTGCTATGATATCTCATCAGTAAACCTGTTACCAACTCATTTGAAGTATTCTTCACCAAGACAACCATAAAACTTGCTTCACTTGAGACACAAACACAAACCCAACAGTTTCAGATTACCTGAGATTCCATCCCATTTTGGGGTGTGTTCAGTAATTTAGGAGGACCCTACGCATACTTAAAACCGACATGGTGGTTCCCTCTAAACTGAACTCCTTAATAAAAACAAATGTAACAAGCAGAGCTCATTAGAGCAGGATTCTTTCATGGACTGAAATGTTACAAAATCAACAATGACTATACTGAGGGTACAAAACTGTAAGGGAATTACCTCTTATTGCTCTCCTGTTCATCTTCTGGTAAAGACTTTTGTCGCTTCCTGGCCTGTTCCTCTGCAAGCCACCTCTTTCTCTTCCAGCCTTTTCGGTGATCTGTATTCAAGTTCACACTTTGCACTACAGCTTCAATCACATCTGTTATGGTATCAGGTCCAAGGTGTAAGGGACTGCTGCTTTCTTCTCTTTTTTCTAACTCCTGACTGACCAGTCGAGCTGCCTGGAAAGCTTGCATTGAAACGACAGCCTGCATGGGGTATTTCCGGGGCCTACCTGGCCTGCGCTTCACAAAATTATTCCCTGTCCGTGACTGCCTTTGCAGCTTTTTGGCTTTCAGAATTTTATTGACGTGGTCAAGATTTTTTTTTGTTGCCAAGATCTTGTTATAATTGCACATTTTCCTAGCTTGTCGCTGCATGGCTTCAACCACACTTCTCTTGAGATGATGTGGGGAATAGCTGTTTGGTAGTCTGTCTGACAGAAGAGAGATACTATCGCTGCAGGAGCTGCTGGGAATTGCTGGAGCTACAAGGCTGTCCTGTTTCCCCAGACCTCTCTCCCTATTTCGAGCAGGACTAGCTGATGGTGGAACAGACACATTTGCCATGACTGCTTCTAAGGTTTTGTCCAAAGTAGCCTGGCCTTCATGTTGTGCCATGCGCTGCAGTAAGCTATCCACTGAATCATCAACAGCAGTTGCCAGCCTTGCTCCCCGGCTAGGTACTCCAATCACTGAAACACAAACAAACATATGTACACTGAAACAGACTTGAGATACAATCAAATAAGGTTGGAATTAAAATACAGTAGTTGGATAGACTGACAGCCTTTTATATCCTGTAATTGACAGGAATGTTCAACAAGATACCAATTTCTGTAACTCAAGTTCTAATGGGAAAGGGACCTAGCGATGCAAGTAACTGGAAAGTCTACCTTTTATATCATCAGTTTTAACATACAATTATTTTCCTGTTATTCACACGCGGTCCTCCACTACTAATAGCAAAGAGCAATGAGGGCATTCCCCACGTACATACACTCCAGACCTCAAGTTTCTTTCTTTTCAACACTAAAAATAAGAAACCCTCTGTGCACAGAAAAATACCGATAAAAAACCTGAGCAACACCTGAAATGTTTTGAAACTAATTTTTCTGTTTTTGTAGTTTGGAAGTACTGAAACAACTTTTTCATTGCTCTTGCAATTTCTTTATCAAAAAGACAAACAGGATGATGACAGAACTGATTGCAACGAAGTACAGGCTTGGATAAAGGTAAATCAAAGTATCTGGACAGAAGAGAAAGGCTAATTTACACAGGAAGTAAAGTTAGATCTCATTTTTTAAACTACATGTTACATGCTTTAGAGCTGCAGACTGGTATTTGAAAAAGAGAATTTCCAGGTCAGCCATAAAGATTATGCTGTATTAAAAAGGGATTTGTTCCAAACTAAGAACTTCCCAAAGCTGTCCTGCTGGTTCTTAGTGATAACATTCAATCAGAAGAAACCCTGTTCTTTCTGGAATAAAGCGGATGCTGTCTTCTCATAAATATATCGCAACTGCACATTAGCATTTACAAAATGTTACTGTTACTGCAGCCAATTATTTAGGTTAGATGTACTAGGGGTCCTAGGCTGTAGACTGAAGAGCATGTACTAGGGTAAAGGTAACTGTTAAAGGGAAGACAACAAAATGTTTTTATAAAAGGGTTTCTATCATTTGACAGGAGGGAGATTATGCATTAGCTGACAAAGATAAAGCACAAACAGTTTAAAATAAACATTTTCTAGTCCTAGCGCTCACTAGTCCGAGTGTGGTACTCTGGAGAAATGTATTCCTCAAAGATTCCAAAGTAATGAATTTGAGAGTGCAAATGAAAATGTGCTTCAGGGAGTGCACAATTTAAAGGAGGAAGAAGCAGCATAACAAGTTCTAAAAATCCTCCTATGAATAACATTCTTCCTACAGGGTGAAAAAGGAACAGAGAAACATACTTGTCAGGTCACTACTGTAAGCCTAACTGTAATCACTTGGAAAACCTAGCAACCCGAACAACTTCGAAAGAACTGGAAGGATTTACACTTTCAGCTTTCAATTTTAGATGAAGTAATAAAGATAAATTACCCTTTGTTTTCTTATGGTCTTTAAATACACATCAGGATGGAACTGAGGGTTCCTCATAGAAACACCATCTGTTTAGCACAGTGAGCTCTGTAAACAGCTGCACCATCCAGTGATAACCAAACTATACAACACAATACGTCTGGACGCAAAGTCTAATGGATGTCCTTGAACTAGTGTTTCTGTATGGAAACTGATCCAAAAAGATGGGACAACTGAAGGCTATGATCCCCAAAACAGCTGCAGCCCTGGCCAGGCACACTTGTAGACCTTTGTAACAAAGCAGCTCTCTGACAAACGCACTGAAATCCCACATGCATTCCAGATCTACGGAAAATATAACAAAGAATGGTCTTTTCAGTGGCATCATCAGTTCAATGACTTTGAAGTTGATAAACTTGTGATTCATTCCATTCCTGTACTCTCCTGCACAAAATACGCCCGAACTTTTAACACCTTCCTATACAGAGACTTACACCGATTGCAGTTGCCCCTTTAAAATGAGTAAGTAAAAGAAAGTTAACAAGAGAGAGAAAAAGAGAGAACGCTTCTTCACTGCTGATGACTTTCTTTAGCATATGCTGAATAAAGCATCTGTTACAAGTATCTGTTTAAAGGGAGAAGGAAATAGCAGTTTTGGCACGTTCTTCCTATATGGAAATCATAAATAGTTCTGTAAGTACCAGTCCTAATGATGTTTACTACAAATTTGCAATCAACTTCAGTGCCTAAGAATGTTTGAATTCTGCTAACAAGAGTTCTTTCTACAACTGGGCTTCTTACAAAATTGGTCGATGTTACAGATTTTTTTTTGTTTCCAATCATAGGTAAGCTCACATCACATTTCGCTAGGGTCTGTTTTTACTACATGGCTGACAACTTGCCAGTAACATACAAGAAATGTTCATTTTCAGATCTTCCCTCTGACAATTTGGTCAACGGGTTCAACAGTTTTGCACCTGTAAAAACGTGACAGATAGCAACACGCACGCATTCACACACAGTATGACCACACAAGTCTGACCTCCTTACAAAAGAAAGCTCAAAACACATCGGGAGTACCTTTCCCTTCCTCATGAAGTGAACAAATATGGACTTCCCAAAGCAGCAACCTGCATAGTACGTCACCCCATGGCTGAGAATGCCAGCTCCCTCAATATCCTGTTGGCATACATTTGCTCAACTTCACGATGATTTTGTGCATCTGAGACTTGGTCCTCATTTGATAGAACTGATGAGAGTTCCCATGCCTTTCAGTACTTCCTTCTCTCGCCTACTATCATTTTTGACGTGCCTAGGGTCATTCACAATTGTATCATCAGTGATGACTGGCATAAGCTGCTTGTCATCCTCCATCACCTTAGCAGGATTCTCACATGCTACGAAGAAAACGTAACAGCACACCCCGTCTTGATCCTAACAGTTATCTACCCAAGGGCAGAAAACTAACTGCCTTCAGAACAGCACAAAAGTCAAGCTCTTCCTCATGGAGGAATTAATCTGTTCATCTAATTCACTGATTAAAGGGTAGTGTCACAGGTCTTGCTAGAATTAAAGCATTGAGCCTCCTGAAGACTAATTTAACTAATTTGGTGAAGAACCAGACTCCACTCTGCCATAGCTATGCTGCTGCTTCTCTAAGTGCCAGCTCAAGTCTCCCAATTCTACAACGCAATTTACAGCACTTGTATCCTAAAATGTAAGTGGGAAAACTCAGTATCTCCACGAACGTATTACTGCTGTTAAAGTTCTCACAGCAATGCTGTCTCAGCAGTCTGTAGCAGCATAGGTCTTAGTATAGCAGTGGTCCCAAAAACAAGACCACCAAATATTACTTGCCTGTAGAAGATGTGCTCTCAGATGTTGATCTCTTTCTGGAAGGGCTGCAATTTGTGCTCTCTGGCTGCCTCTGGGAAGGTTTGTCCTGTGCTGGCAAAGTGCCTGAAAAGCAGGTAAGAGAAGAGAAAAGCACAAAAAAAAAATAATCACTTCAGTCTGCCAGTGCCAATACAACACACTGTAGATGCTAAATATTCAAACTAAGATTACTCTTTTTCAGTTTTAGGAACACTTGCTTGCTGTGATGCACGTAGGTGGAGAAGGACAGAAATGGGCCATCAAGAAGGAATTTCTCACATGCTAATGGCATACACGGGACAGTAAGCAAGCCATGAGAAAAAGCCACTTAATATCATCAGAATATTAGCTTTTATGTAAAAAAAGAAAACAAAAAACTCATATCCCTACTTTCAAATGAACCCCCTAGCTTCACTCCTTGATTTTCACAGAACAGTTGAGTTTGGAAAGGACATCTACAGATTACCTAGACCAAACACTCTGCTCAAAGCAGGGTCAACTAGAGCAGGTCGCTCACGGCTACCACGTTCAGTTGGGTTTTCAACATCTCCAGTGACGGAGACTCCACAACCCAGAGTTCAATCACCCTTACACTAAGATACTTTTTTCTTATGTATGAACAGAATTTCTTGTACTTCAGTGTGTGCCCATTGCCTCTTGTCCTGTCACTGGGCACTGCTGACAACAGCGTGGCTCCTTCTTCTTTACTCCCTCCCATCAAGCACATGTACACATTGGTAAGATCTTCCTTGCACGTTCTCTTCTCCAGGCTGAACAATCCCAGCTCTCCCAGCCTCTTTCTGTATGACAGATGCTCCAAACCCTTAGTCATCTTTGTGGCTTTTCACTGGACTCACTGCAGTATGTCCATGTCTTTCTTTTACTGGGGAGCCCAGAACTGGACACAGCGCTCCAGGCGTGGTCTCATCAGGGCTGAGTAGAGGAGAATAATCATCACCCTTGACCTGCTGGTAATGCTCTTCGTAATGCAGCCCAAAATGCTGTTCCTCATAAGTCTTTCCAGCCCATTCCACCGGCCAGTGAAGGTCCCTCTGAATAGCGGCAGAATCATCTGGTGTATCCTCCACTCCTCTCAGCTGTATCATCTGCAAACTCGCTGAGGGTGTACTCTGTCCCATCATCCAGGTCATTAGTGAAGAGGTTAAACAGTACTGGACCCCGTATCAATCCCTGGGGTACACTGCAGGTGAGTGGCCGCCAGTTGGGCTTCGTGTTGCTGATCACAACCCTCTGTGCCTGGCAGGTCAGCCGATTTTCAATCGACCTCGCTTTGTAAAAGCATTTCTCTTCAACTCCTCAGGCAGAACTGCTTCATGTAACACCCTTAACTGCAGAAAGCTGAAAAGCTAGAAAAATATTCTTAAGAAAAAGTACTTCTTTAGATTTGTCTCTTGCTATGTTACCTTTTCCTTTTTAAGATCCTGTCATAAAAAAAAAAAAATCTTCTGCTGTCAGCCATGGCAAATATGTAAAAACCCCAGGGTGTAAACAAATGAGAGATTATCATCTACACACAAACAAGTATAATGCGTTATTGGATTTTAGGCACCTGCAAAACATGTTTTACTATACGTTCTGAATGCACAGGGCTTGCTGCTACTTGTTAAATCATTAGATATTGCCTTATCACTACAAAATGTCATCAGGCAGCAGTAATCACAATTACCATTATTTAAGTTAAAAACAATTTTTAGAAAACTACAGAAATCATATGACTATTGAAAGGTTAAGGGACAAAACTGGTAATGGCATCTTTGCTGATAACATGAAGAAGATCTATTTCTGTTTCCTGTCTCACATATACATATTTTCTTACTGTAACTTGTTTTATTTCCCTAAAACTTAAACTTTTAGAGAATCCCAGTTACTCTTGAAAGCAAGGGTTGTTGGATTTGTTAAAATGTCATATAAAAATCTGCATATTGCAATTACAAAAATGCTGAGATATTAAAAATTCAGATACTAGTATAAAAACCTAGGTAGGCAAAAATGCACATGGCAGCGTGCAATGAGAATATGCACAACGTGAAAATCTCTAGAAGATAAAAAACGAGAATGCATACTTAAAAATACTTTCATTCTTTCCCTTCGAAATATTGTTCATGATAAATTAGCTTTGTGCTGCATGTTCAGTTCTGATCTCTTTCCTTACTAACAGACTCCGAAGAAACGAGAGTGGGCCACTCTAAATCAAGGCCCCAAATTAGCACCCATGCAAATGACCGTTTGCTTCAATGCCTGAACAGAGATCCTAAGGTATAAGATGATGGGAGAATCCTAGAATGTACCAAACGGATTTACCAGAAAAATCTCCTTTAGGAAAATCTCCTCTGAGATCCTGTTTTGCCTCAAAGTTTGGATTTTTTTTTTTTAATCATGGGTGTTATTAGCTCATGCTGTAACATCTCAGATATGTTCCTCTGATAGAGGAAATAAACAATATCACTTTTCCAAATATTCTAACTTCTCCACAAGGCAGAGGAGTAGTTTTTTGTTTCATTAATTGTTCTCAAACAAGGGCAGAATGATAAGGCTGCTGGCCATTGTCCCAAGTTGCCAATCATATTCCTGGTGAAGGTTTTCTGATTTTCCTGCATGGCATCCTGATGTAGAGATGGTGCTCTTAAAGAGGTCCTCCGTACTGTCTGTTCCTACAACATGTGGGTAAAAAGGAAGCTGCAGTGGAGCTGTGCAGGGAGACTACACGTGGTTGCTTAATATCAGAAAGAGCAGCCAACTAGTTTTTTTATTCCCAATTGAAGTTTTCTACTCAGAAACTACAAGGCGCATTGATTTCATAAAGCGTAGATTAACACAAATACCCTGGAACCTCGGAGAAAAAAAAAGAATTATATAGCAGGAATAATTGTTCTAAGCAGGAACAGGCTGTAAGTTATAATAGGGAAAAGCAAAAAAAAAAAAAAGGAATTTGGAGGACTGCTCGGATGGCAAAGCTGTCTGTAACCGTGCTCGCTGACCGACGATGCTTGTATCCTAGCGGTGGTCTGTCTTTGGCAGCTTTGGGGCTGATTTCCTTCTCGGGCTCCAGCCAGCGCGCCCAGAGAGGCCCCTGCGGCACCTGCACCAATCCCCAGCGGCAGGCTCAGCGGCGGCCGGGCCGGGCCGGGCTGCGCCGCCCGGGGCTGGC
>JAVKLA010000088.1:13245214-13269294 GCA_034782735.1 Sagittarius serpentarius
GGATGCTCGACGGCCGTCAGCCCACTCGCAGGGTTCGCCATCGAGATACAGTGCGCTCCTCCGCCACCACGGAGGCCTTCCCGTCTGACCGAACCATCTCTCAGAGGCACAGAAAAGGCAGGCGCGTCTCCCGCCAGACCACAGCTGCACGCCTCCAACCCGCCCGTTTATTTTTAGATGGAACGAAGGCAGCAAAGACTTTCCAGCTGCACTGATCCCCACCGAACGGCCGATTTCGTTTTTCTTTCCCTTTCCTTCCAGGAATTGTGAGCAGCGCACCAAGACCCGTTTATGATAAGCTCTCAGCTGTTTGAAATAACTCGTGGTGTGAAGCTGCAGAAGTTTACTAAAGACCGCTGTTAACTTCAGATGATCATGTAACAGCGTCCTACAAAAACCGTAAAGACAAACTGCGAAGCCTCGTGACCTTCGTCAGCACAACGGTATGCAAACGCTGTCTCCTGTATTAAACAACAAACCTACAGCAGATAAACTTCTATCTGAACTTCATCTTCTGTGAACTACCAACCTTCACTAGAGTCCTGTTTGCCAAAACATGCACTTTTCTAATAAAACTTGGACACAGGCAATCTCTGAAAATATCTAGCATCAGCTAGTATCACAGAAAGAATCTGCCAGTTAATTCAACCAGGCAAGGTTTACATTCAAAAGTTGATGGAAAGGAAGCGTATTTTCCATATGGGATACTTTGAAACAAAACGTCATGAATATCCTCTATGGATCATACAGAACAATTTTAGAAGGCATTCCCCGATGCTGGTCTCTTGACTACTCATTTTAACTGCTCTGATTCAGTGTTCTCTCCACCAGGCACCTAAATTGAGTCCTGTTTAATAAATAAACAATCTTTGATGCACCACAGGTTTTTTTTCCTCCATCTGTGCTGTTTTCTGAAGGGCACAAAAACATCTAAGTCTTCCATGGCAATAGTTTCAGAATCACAGTTCAGCACTACAGTTAAAAACAAGACACACCAAAACGTAACATGCAACTTGACCCTGGTCTAAAAAAAAAAAACCCAACAAAAAAACCCCAAAACGCAAGCCAGCCTTTTTACTTTACTGGGGCTTTTTTTTACTAGACGCAGGTTTAAGTTCTCTGATACACTGCATGCACATGATGTGGGGCATTAGGAGCTCCTTGTGAATGAGATGAACACTGAGCTGAAAGCCAGTCTCACAATAAAAACAGCTGGTTTCCACTGCGGGAAATACACACTGAAAGTGATACATGGCATCGGAGGAACCAGTCAAATGTACTGTAAGAGGAGAGTGATTCAGAGCCTTCGCAAGCAGGTTTCAGCTTAAAACATCTCTGCTTTTCCCCTTAATTAGGTTGTTCCTCATAAAAACCCAAGTTAGATCATTCACTGTAATGGAAATCCTCAAGAAATTCCCAGAACTGCAGAGCTACCACAACCAAGTCTTCACTCCTCCGAGCCAAATTTAACCCTTTTTGTGACCTAGCACTTTGAATTTTTCTTCCCATCGCTGCAGAAGCAATCTCACGGCTTTATTGCTTTCTCCTGACTCCCCCCCTACCCCGAGTAGTTTTAGAAATACGAAATAGTATGAAGTAATATGAACTCGTAAAAGAATCCAGCTGCTTCCAACTGCCCTTAAAATAAAGAAGCAAAACATAGACCTCCCAAGTGCATAAAACCCCCAAATGCCAAAATAAAACAAAGAGAAAAAAACATTCCAGAAAAAGCCATACATAGTCAGAGTAGGGAGGTGGCAGGAGGCATCAGAATGGGAGTATCACAAGAAAAGGAGGAAGATGAGAGTAAGGAACGTGAGGAGGTATTACTCATTACTGGTAGCTGGTTGTTTGCTTGGCTCTTGGTCTGTGAAACATTAGTCACAAGTGTTTTTGGACAAATGATTTAGATTTCAAGAGAGAGTGTAGGCAAGTATTGGAGGGAGGGAGGGAGGGAGGGAGGAGAAGGTATCAGACTTCCTTTACATATCAGAAGTAAGCAAGTAAGAGCACAAGCCACACTTTGCCCTTTTGCAGGTTACCTTTGCTATGTGCTCTCACTAACATGTCCATGGTAATTAAGACAGAAGTGGATAAAATGTGAACATTATTCCCACAAACATCTGTAATAATAAAGTACAGCACGAAGTGACACTTAAGCCAGTAGGGAGAGTGATGTATAATATAGTTTCTTCAAGTCCTAAATTTCACGTTAGATTTTTTTTTCCTTAATATTACGCAAATGACAAAATTCACAGTTTCAGAATGGAGGTCCTTTCCCTAAACAGCAACCCTCTGACAGCATCATTGCAATTTTCTGTGTATACAGTCTCAGCCAGTTCTGTTACAGTTTTGCTTGAGGCTACATAAGATGAGTTTCCCAACTATGAATAAAGCAGTCATTACAAGGTTTGGTCTTAGGCATTCCCAGCATCATTCAGCAACTGTTCTGAGGTACTGCTAGAGGCCTCAAGTCAGGGACCAAAAACTATACGGTAGTAGAGATTATCAAAATAACTAAAATGGAGTTACAAAAGAAAAAGGAAACATTTTCTTAAATGGAAATGTTATTCACAATAGTAGTACCAATAGCTAGTCTAAAACCAAACTTCAAAACAGAGAGAAACATGGATTTTAAATTATCAAAAATCTTAAGAAATTTTAACTCATTTCTCCAGAAAGTTAAAATTGTAAGGAAAAAGACAAAACCTTTTCATGAGAAAGGATCCTTAGCATAACTTTACATAATGCTACAACAAAGCAAGAAAAATCTGGTGGGAAGAGGTACTTACACAATCCCATAAGCAGCTCTGGAGGAGACACTACGTTAGTCTGTACCAAATGCTGCACAGAACAGTGCTTTAACAGGACAGAGACACTCAAGAGCGAAAGCAACCGTAGTGCTGAAATTCAACAAAGAAAGATTCCTACAAAGCCAAAGCTATACTTGCCCTTCTTTTCCAGCGCGTTTGGTACAACACAAAACAGCAATACTCATAGGAAAGTACGCACAATTAGAGGTCCCTTACCTGACAGTGGCTGTAGTGCCTTCTCAATAGAAGGCAACGGCTCCTTTCTGAGAGGTCGATTTAGCGAGGTGTCTTGTGCACTGAAGAGTCCAGGGCTGTCAGTTAATTTCTTACGTCCATTGGTGCTGGTAGAGTTTGTGACTCTGCAGCTGCCTATTGCACTTGTGAAAAGATTTGTGTGTTCATCATTGGTGGCTGGCTCAGAGCTTGGAGTAAACCCTCCCAGGGACAGACCCGGGGAACTTTCTGAACAGTCTATCTGTAGCGGTGTCTGCAATCCCAGTGCTAACGAATTAGACTCCGAAGGCTCTCTCCTGACCCACTGTTCATCTCTGCTTAACAAACCCTTTGAAGGTGACAGGTGTGGACAAGACATGTGACATCTGTGTTTCTCTTTATGTTTGTACCTCTCACCAACAGCCTCCTTCCCAAATCTGTAGCGCTTCAAGGACTCAAGAACTGTTCTAGAAGAGCTATTAGCCGTTATAGTGTCCATGGAAACCTGCGGTTGTTCAGAAGAACGATGCTCTCTGTGTTTATGGCGATGTCTATGCTTATGTTCGAGCATCCAGCCATAAGCCATTTCAGGTGGAACACTGGGGTATGTGCTCATTGACAAGAGCGGAGTCCTACTTGTCGTGAGGAAAGCCTCCTGGCGTAAAAGTTTATGCTTCTTCTTGTGATATTTGGTGGGATTGAGAAGCAAATGGCCTGTATGCATGTAGGAAGGTGGTGGCAGGGGCGTAGTAAAAGAAGGAGAAGGTGGAGGGGGATAAAGAGTTGGAGGGTACCTTCCATAATAACCTAAGCCTATGGGAGCGGCTGCAAGGGGAGAAGGAGAATAAGGCATGCCGTAAGAGGGATAGAACCCGGTACTGGAGAGGGGAAAGCTGAGACTATGCATAAACGGCATTTCTGCCATAGCCTCCCGCATTTTCGGAGGCCTGCCTCTCTTTTTCTTTAAATCGGGTTTTCTAATGTAGTGCAAAGGATCTAAAGGAAAAGTAGGATGAGTATAGAAACTATTGAAATTTATCCTAAAAATTGTAGGCAGTAAATCTCGGGGTATAAAATGGTGACTTCTGTGGGTTATTCTAATTTCACTTAACCGACTTATTAATTCTTCTAATTCGGCGAGGAAATCTGGGTCCTGCCTACCTCGAAGTTGAGGATACTTCTTTTTCCTTTTTCGCTTCTGTCTCTTCATTTTGTCATAACTAAGGTAATCGTGACTGCGGCGCTTACATTTGTGTTTATGCTTTTCTTTTAGATTACTTAAAACAGTGGAAGTTTCAGGTGGAATAAGTGAAACATGATCAAACGAATGCCTTTTCTTCTTTTGCCCACAAAACTTCTCCGCTCGATCTGAAGTACTGTTATTATCTGTTCCTATTCCACTGTCGCTGGGAATTGTTTCATCACTATGAGACTCACTTACTGGGGAAGGAGTGGCTTCTTTCAGCGATGTCAGCTCACTCAAGTGAGAAGGAGAGTTCGGCAACAACGTAGGTGGAGATAATCTCCTCCTTCCCTTAGCAGCTTTTTTCATTGCAAGTGTCTGAACAACACTTCCTTGTCTGGAGTGTATGTGTAAATACGGCACTGAGCTGGGCTCAATAAATCCTGCATCGCTGCTGACAGGGCTCTGTCCCCCACTCACTGCAGAAGATTGGGAGCAAACTGGAGATGGAAGAATCTCTGAATTATTAGCTGTTGAAGGCAGCAAATGGGGAAGTACTTGTCCTAGAGACGTACCAGGAGCTTGTTGAGCAGACTTCTCAAGAACTGTCAAACTGGCAGAACTGCTAGTTAAAATACCATTCAGGACAGCTTTAGGTTTCCTTCCTCTCCTTTTTCCTATATAAATTGTTCCTTTCTTGCTGACATTTATTTGCTGGCCTAATTTTGAACCAAATGTGGCAGCAAGAGTTGACACTGTGTTGTGGAGTTTAGATTGCACTTTCCCTTTGTTATTTGGTTCTACTGTACTAGACAGAATCTGATTCAAAAGTTTCTTTCGCTTCAGAGTTTTCATTTTATTTATTTTCCGAATAATTGTTTTCATTAACTGTCCATTATTTCTCTTGGCAACTTTTCTGTCAGAGTCTACTTCCAAATCAGTCATGCTACAAATATTAGGTTTCTGGACTTCTTCTGGACCTCGGAGTTGGTCCTTTCTCTCAAAAAAGTCCCCACTTCGATGTTGATCGCTTTCAGACCCTATCTTGCTCGAGTTATCTGTTCCAACGAAAGGTGCCACAGAAAGAATAGGTGGCTTCATTTTAATTGATGACCTGATCTGCCTTTTAGGTCTCCCTCTCTTTTTAGGAAAAGGTTGTCCTGATAAGCTCTGTTTTAGGGAAGGAATTTCTACCTCAGGCTGCAAAATTGGAGGTTCTTGCTCTTCTTTTGACTGCACTGAAAAGACTTTTGATGCTGGAATCTTCAGAGTTCTTTTGGGGGGACCTTCGAGCTCTGGCATCTCCTTGGATTTAGGTCTTCCTCTTTTGGGTTTATACATGTCAGGTAAGAAATCATCTGACATACACAAACTAGAGGGTTGTTTGTGAGTACTGTAGAACTTTTGAGTTTGCTTGTCAGTCTCAGCTAACAGTGCAAGAGACTGTCCATTAGCTTCATTCAGTTTTGGCAACTGATGTTTGACAAATTCATGCTCCACAAATGAAGACGATCCTATGTTTTTCAAGAATTTGGCCTGCTCCAAATTACTGCTTGATAGTGCACTGTATGAAATGTTTTTAAAAAGCTCTGACCTTTCTAGTTCTAGACCCTTCGGAGGTCGACATGTGTTTCTTGACACCACTTTAGTCCATCGTGGTTTCCTTCCTTTTCTTTTCTTTAAAGGTTTTGATTGCTGAGTAGTGCTCAGATTTTTTGCTCCTTGGCAGGATTTATCTGATGCAGCTATTGCACCAATCTTTAGGAACTGCTTGCTACTAAACAAGCTTGTAAAACTAACTACTGAAGGGGTGACAGTAGCATGAATGCTTGTTTCAGCTGCCAAAATGGGCTTTTTCCCTGTAGGACTAGTTCTTGAAGTTTCTATGTAAGTAGCTTTTGAATCATTTAAATCTTTATCAGCACCTTTAAAATCGGTGCTCAGAGTATGGTTCAATGTTCTGTTTATATTCAGAAGTGTACTGTCAGAAGAAAACTGAGTTTTGCCAATTTGATCTGAAATACCTTCCAAGAGATCTGCTGTGGAACTTAAATGCAATGAGTTGGATGCTAACTGTGAAGATGTTGTTGAGAGGCTCCTGTTTAAGGTGGTAACAGACACTGTGGGTGACGGCGATGGGAGATTTCCCTCTCCTACTGCACTAAAAGGGGACTTTGCTGTCGATACATCTGAAGCACCTCCTGTTCTGAAGTCTGGTGAAGTGCAATATACTGGAGGCTGTTTTTCATGCTTAGATGTTTCATAAATCCCTTTTTCACTGGTTGAGTAAGCATCCTGTGGAATGCAGATTCCTTCATTAAATATCTCCTTGCCTACATCAGCAATTTCTTTCCGAATTGAAAATTTTTCCAAGATACTTTCTTTATTCTGTCTCATAATATGCTTCTCAAATGTTTTGCTAGTAGTATTTTCCTTCAGTAAATCTGTAGTCTCATGGCTTTCAAGGCTACTGAGGTTTGAATTACAAGGAAGCTTAAAGGGCTCTGAGGCAGGCATAAGAGAGTCTGCTTTCAGAGTTCCAGAGTCCTTGTTAACCACACAAACTGGACTACTGATTCCTGTTTGCTTCTTTCCAGAGTCCTTGCTAACCAATCCCACTGGGCTGCTAATTCCTGGCATCTTCCTCCCAGAGTCCTTGTTAACTGGTCCCACTGGGCTGCCAATCCCTGGTGTCTTCCTTCCAGAGTCTTTGTTAGTCAGAACTGTCGTATTGCCAGTCCCTGGCATCTTTCTCCCAGAATCCTTGTTAACCAATCCTGTAGGACTATTTATTCCCAACAACTTCTTCCCAGCATCCTTGTTAATCAATCCTGCTGGGGTGCCAATCCCTACTGGCTTCTTGATGGATTCCTTATTAGTCAATCCAGTTGGAGTGCCAATACCTGGAAGTTTCCTCCCAACATCTTTGCTGATTAATCCAACTGCAGAGCTGGTCACTGGCTGTTTCTTTCCAGAGTCCTTGTTAACCAACCCGGTCGGAGTGCTGATCCCTGGTGGCCTCTTTCCAGAGTCCTTGTTAACCAATCCAATTAATGGGCCAATCCCTTGTGGCTTCTTCCCAGAGTCTTTGTTAACCAATATGGCTGCACTACCAATCCCTAATGGCTTCTTCCCTGAGTCCTTGTTAACCAATCCAACAGCAATACCAGATCCTGGCAATTTCTTTACCAGATCTTTATTAACTAACCCACTTGCAGTTATGGTTCCTGGTAGCTTCTTCCCAGAGTCTTTAACCAAACCAGATGCAGTTCCATTTCCAGGCTTCTTTTGCTTTGTTTTGGAAGACTTTGAAGGAGGACAAGTTGCAATAAGTTGAGCCAATTTTTCTGTTACAGTTGTTGCTCCGTTAATTTGTGTTCTATCCTTTAAGTCAGAATTATGGCTACTGATAAGATTCGGAGGAGATGACTTTATATAATCTGTCATTTCAGAGTGCAATGGGGAAACTTTCTTAGATAAAGGATTTGTTTCTACTTGTATACCTTCTTCCACATGTAATTCAACTGTTGCAACTTCTCCAGCTTTCTTGTACGACTTTGAAGGGTCCTAGAAGTTAATAATAATAATAAAAAAAAAAATCTTTAGGAACAGAGCACAAAGACTCTGAGCAACACAGTATCTTTTTGTGTTGAGATGATTAATACCTGCTTTTGATAACAGGGTAACTATATAAACACATGCTTCATGATCCTATTAGTTTTAAAGCAGGTGTATTTCAGTGCACCTGTTAAGACTTTTCTTAAGTTAAGGAAACCTAAACTTGCTCCTCCTCCTCAAAATGTAAACTGTTTAATCTGCCCTCCAATTATAAACATTCTCCAAAAACACTGTTGATGTTTATTAGAAAAACCCCATTAACAATAATGTGCTGGGCTATTTATTTATAGTGTGATAGCACTTGAAGACCTCACATGCTACTGAGAAGCAGCTGAGCAATGCACAGCAAGGGCAGGCATTGTGTAAACCTGTCCTTGCACAACCCTACCAGTGTTTCTCAGTCTTGTCCCACAATACCCTCAACTACTGTAGTAACAGGATCTCCTCACAGCAGACTGCTGATAGTACTAAAATAAGTCAAATTACTCTGTTGTTTGTATGGGGTGAGGGGGCACACAGAACACACATGGAGTAAATGAAACTTGCAAAGTTAATTTTCAGTTCTAACTGAATAACCAAATTTGAAATTTATTCTGTACAGGTTAAAAAAAAATTCCAATACCCATTACCTCAATAAATCCTGTTAGGAACATCTTAATAAATTAATCTTTTATTTTGGAAGGACATTCTTCTTTACATACAGTGCCCAACACATCTCTGAAATGCATGGGATCCATTCACTCCAAGCAGGGGCTAAAAATGGAAGACTGATCCCTTATGAGATAATTACATATACACAAAATTTGAAAACCTTCTGGGATCTACTATCTCAAACATTAAATAAAGAGTGAAAAGCATCAATGCCACAACTATTCATCCCTCCGCAATAAAAATTAGTAACACAATTGCATGGTACTTGCTGTACTTGATTACAGTCAGCATTAGATTCATCACGTTTTACAAAACTGTTAACTATGGTTGGCCAGTATCTAATTATGCTAAAGAAAGATAAAGCCTGGATTCCTTTGAAATCATTTGACAAACAGCAAACTTTGGTGCTGATCATGAAAGAAGTATTGGTTCAGTAAGCTACACCAGCATGACTTAAACAGAAGACTGCAAGCTGGATTCAGTCTGACAGTTTCCTGGAGATGAGAAGTAGTTGCTTGGGTAATGTGCTGCCTGAGCTGTCAGAGCCTCTGCAGTGCATAAAGAGGCACTTCACATCCCGAGCTGCTGCCTTTCTGCAGGGATGGCACAAGAGGTGTGCTTCTTTCTGCCCACATACAGGCCTGGCACTTACATGGAAACTACCGAGTCAGTATGACGCACGACACGACTCCAAGCCTGGAATCTGACCACTTCCGCTGACGTTCTTGGACATAGCTGGGGTAGACTGTGAGTGCTAGAGATATTAACTAAATAGTATTAAAGTAGTCTTTCTGATCAACATGAATGACAACATCTTCCGTTCTGTGGTCTTAAATTTTGAACAGAACTTTGGAACAAAAATTTAATCTTTCTTTGTTCAGTGGACTTAAGACACATTTGAACAATTCACCTAAATATTGACTTAGGAATTCAACACTTCATTCCTGTATTTGTTGAGCCACCTGTGTATACAACCTGTGTATACACTCTCTGCCTTCTTTCTTCTATTTCTCCTGTATAGCCTGCTACCCCACTAGATAGCTTGTGTTGTACTCTCATACCCTGCCATTTCTGGGTATTGAATGCCTCTTGTCAGGCTCCACTTTTTCCTACCCACCTCATTTTCCAAACAAAGAGCTTGGAAGTTTTATTAGATATTTAAATAAATACATACATAAATAAGACAACTCTTCCAAACACTAGCTTTGATCTAAATACGATGCCAGGATTTTGAAAACACGACTTTAGCATCAAACAAGGATTCTTTGAAAGGTGAAGGCATCTGCCCTGGAAAGTTTCTTTCTCATCTAGGGCGACTGAATTTTCCAAGCACACTGAAAATTATTTCAAAGAACATGAAAAACAAAACAAGAAATGTCTACCGAGATGACAAACAAAAGTCAAAAAAGTTTGTAATTTTTTCAGCATTTTTAAAACCAAAGACTATTGCAAACAGATAGTAAAAATTAAACTTAAGTAGTGCATAACCATGATCTTCAGGAATAACAAGGACATTTTCTGTATCGAAGGCAACAATGGAAGAAAAGAATTTGAATACACTGCTCATACACTGAGGAAATCAAGCAAATCTCTCAGCTTAAGGCAGCATCAGCACAACTCTACCAGCACCAGCCATAGTGCAAGTGGTGGTACACACCAACTGCAAGTATTTTTAAGAAAGTTATCTAAAAACTAGTGAAAACAGATGACCCCATATGTCTCAGACTAGCCTCGATCACTGACTATTTCTTTACTAGGTCAACAGTAAAATCCTTGATGTACCAGAAGCTAAATTTCACTAGCTGTTATGATCACTGCCCTACCAGCCCAAATGTGTTCCCAGAAAATAAACAAGATTTCACAAGAACGTGATATGTCACTGGTTAAAGTTCTCTTGGGGGAGGGTGGCCACGAGCATCAGTTGAGGTTGGATGTCTCCGAACGTGCTGCAGTAGTAGAACACAACCCACCAGCCGTAGCGGTTACTGGTTTTAAAGCTGTGGTGTAAAAGAGACTGTGGTCTATGGAGAATAGTTTGGCACTTAGCCCAGCTTTTCTGTGGCAGCTGCAATCTTATGTAAATTATGCTGGAGCGTCACATTTCAGGAACTTCCCCCCAACTTAGCCACCCTCGTACTCACAAAACATACAGCTGGGAGGCGGGGAGCAGCCATGATATGTCCTACTGCACTGGAGACAAAAAAGGGTGCCACGCTTTCCTGAAATAACTTTAATTGCACGAACAGTCACTGCATTAGATCTCTCAAGGAGAGATGTGAAGTCCAAAACAAGTTACAGAGTGCTTTCAATGCATACAGCACTTCAAAGCTTCAACAGTTGGCGTGGCCACATTCACAGGCAGCTCTACAAATGTCTATCTGGTCTCTTGGTTTCATTTTGCTCCTGGTGCTGGAAGCTGGCCTTACATGCAGCACATTCAGCGTTTCAGTTTTCTCTTCTGGTTCCAGGAAGTAGAGCGCCCTACTTCACTATTTGACTTGAAAAAATGCACAGTTTTTTCTCAGAGAAAACGTAAAGTCAGATTTTAATGCAGATGGTTTTGTGAGGACTACTAACAAATCACTCATATAAAAAACCTCCACACCCAACCCTAACATCTCCTAGGTGTTTCACCCCTCTAACTCACCTAATAAGTCTGCAAACAAGCACATACTTCAAGCTTCTTCATTGATGCCTCTACGTTGCAATGCAAGTTAACAATGCCACATAAAAGTCTAAAACAGTTTTTCTTGGATTACATGCATTTTCAGTCAAGAATTCTAGACCTATTCCACATTACTCTGGCTTTCAGATGGTAGGTTTCACCTAGGCGCAAAGCTGTTAAAAAGGTCTAGATTATGTTACATTAAAAAACATTTTGTGCTTTAAAAAAGAAAACCTTTATTCCTGTGCAGTCTTTAGGTATAACTGTCTGGCTTAAAACTAGCCAATGAAAGAACAGCCCAAAGCAATTATACAAAATATGTAAGTTTTCATAAAATTGGTATTATTTTGCAGTGAGCTGAATTTAAAATTTTACATCTCCTATGTGGACATATGGTTTCCAGACTTGCACATTAATTTGAGGAATAAAAATTCCAGGTTATTTTGATATAAACTATTAACAAATTATAATCAGTCACGATCTTACAGGTCTTTTCCAATCTAGGCTATTCTATGATTCTATGATTCCAGAATCATCACAGGCACCAACAGCAAAAAATTGGCTTTACTTCTAAAAAAAGCATTCATTGTTACGCTACAGCATGATCTCAGGGTTTATTATGACTAGATTATTATTTACTGTTATTATTATTGGTACTTATTTGCAAAAAGCTTAAGAATAGATAATCTTTCACAAGAACAGGGATATCTCCTATCAAGTCTGGTGTAAAATTCACACTTCTCACAGTAGAACCAAATTAGGAAATGCAAGATAGTCTCAGCTTCCAAAAGCTGAAATAGAAGAAAACAGTTTGTTAATAAAAATTTTGTTTGTTAATTCTCTTGAGAACTACCAGCAAGTAAGAGTAATTTTTGTATGTACATATATACACACACACAGAGATGTTTACCCATTATTATTTTAGCTGTTGTACTTCTGGCCAATGCACAGGCTGTAATTCAAACGAGCATTCTGAAGAATCACAGAAATTGTTTGTGTAATTGTGGCATAAATATATACTATACAAGTTCCCTAAATAATAATGAGTGAAAGTGCATTTGCTGTTTGTTTTTCACCACCAAGACTTTTTAGTCTTTTCTAAAAGCAAGTTTTAGCTAACTACCAGGAAAAAAATGACTTTGTGTAATTAGTCTAAGACAAAAACAATGTCCCAGATCCTGCAGAAAATATTCTTGAGCTAGTCAAACAGAAAAGAAACCAAAACACTTCTTTAGCTTTGTTACTTTTTTGCTTGAAAATTTTCAGTTACTGGCTGTGATTTCATCAGCAAACTTTCCTGTAGAGCTTCCCTACATAACCGAGGGCAACAGAAAGAACTACAGAATACCGCACTCAGCAATTTTACAAAGAAATAAGGAGATGGAGCAAAACGGCATGTTCCAACTTGCTTCACTGATCTACCATGACTATTTTAGAATTACAGCAGGCTGTTACTATCACTTCTTGCCTTCCTATTTTCTAAAATCTTAGTAATGCAACTTTGCTATGTCATTGGCTACATTTACCTTGCAAGCACAGGTAAACCATTCATACACCTCTTGTGCTAAAACTAACAGAAGCAAAATTTATATTTATGTCTAATGCTCAGGCTTTCAGGCTTAGCAAATGTACACTAGCCATACAGCAATGTCTGTCTGTCACAGGACGCTTTTCTGAAAGAAAGACATCCGCGTTTCATACTCTGTGTCAAAAAGCAAATGGAATACTGTTTTGCTATTACAGTAACTTCTAATTTTGCTTCTCTTAACACCTGGGAACCTTAGCCATTTCTAGGTGTCTCTTTTCTGTTCTATGATTTTTCTCTTCAGAGGACAATTAACTTTTCTGTCTACATGTTTCTGGAGGACAAATTGCAAATATACAAGTTACCTACCTCACCTACCCACTCATCTTTTCAGAATGGAGAAAACCCTCTATTAACGTAACTGAAGACACTCTCCAAGTTTTAAGAGTCCTTTCAGCACTAAGCTTGAAGAAGCGTAACTGTCATAGAAGGGAGTGCAAATTATCTTCCTACTATTTTAATTCTTGCACTGATATTCTCAGGAGAAGATTTCCACTGCTTCTCTTTGTGTCTTAGTATTTCACTGAGTATACTGCAAGTGCTAAATTTTCCTTCAAATTCTGTGTTCCTCCTTTAAAAGTAGAGAGTTCAGTTTCACAGCTCAAAGTATTGCCACCCTTGCTCTGAACTGGTCATATATTTGCTTTTTCCCCCCACTCTTCCCCACCAAAAGGAAAGATTAAGAGATTGCTTTCATTTTCTGAAGTGTAATTTGCAGTGCTAAAACTTGCTTTATGTCATTGCAGTAAGAAAAAAAAAAATCCCTCGTGTATTATATTCAAAATATGCAACAGTTTTAAACCATGTTTACCATTTGTTTCTAGAACAACACTTTTTCATCACATGTGCTAGGAATCAGGAGGATGCTGTAAAGTGTCATTTCTGACAAACCAAAGTGCCAGAACGGCAGCAGGGAACATACAGAGTTAACCAACTTGAAAACCATTTCAGTACAATCTGAGAGAGGGAGCAGAGTATCTAAAGTGAATTATCATTAGTCAGGGATCTGAAACTACTTTAAGTAATGCAAATTCAATGCAACAGATGTGCGCTTCTCTACATGTTCAGGGTGTTCATCAGACAAGAAGCAGGAGTAACTCCACTTCGAATGGCTAGAATTAAAAAGTGATATGGTATCAAATGGTATCATATATTATACCAATAGTATTTAATAATATCAGTAATATTTGTTTCCCAACTTTCTAATTTCCATTTGAAATATGATGGATCTCTTGAAGAAAAACCTAGTATATAAACAAAGACATCAAGGATGAAGAATCCATGCTGTCACCATCCGAGTTGAAGTATTTAAATTATTCTCCCTGGTAAAAATTCCCAGGGCATGATCTCTTGATGCAAGGGGAAAGTTTCCATACTTCATGGCTCTCTTTGCTAGTAAGAGATTTGCAGTTGCAAGTACCACCTCAATTCGGACACCAAGAGAGATCAGTGAGTGGATATTCCAGATTGGCCCAATAGTCAACTCATCGCAACAGTCTTGTTTAAAAAAAAAAAAAAAAAAAAAAAGTAATAAGTATAATGAAAAATTGTTTTTTAATATTCAAATTTTTTTCAAGATGAATTTAGAGAAATCATTAGAAAGAATAAGCTTGTTCTGAAATGGAAGAACGTAAAACAAAGGCCATAGCCAAGGTTTTAAGTTACATAAGGCACCACTTGAGAATTCGTTTGACAGGCTAACTGAAGATGCCTTTCTGTTTATAATGGAGGAAAAAAACGCAACACAGTTGCATGGCAGAGTCTAGAAAAAGTAATTTTAGTCATTACACTTAACATACAGCACGTTTGTTCTTTCAGGGCATAATTTATTATTTCTCTTTGAAGATTCCCTTCCTCAAGAAAAGCTTAAGTCTGGGTATGCCAGGCGAAAGAAAAAGGTTTGGGTATGTCAGACAGACATCATCTCAGTACAAGATAAAGGAATTTCCCTTCCCTTTGGGGAGCCTCTACATTAAGAGATATACCAAGACAGACTTATGCAGGTAGCCTTATGAATAGGACACAGGCTAGAGAAGTAAAAAAACCTTCAGCCTGGGGAACCTTTGAAACAGGACCCCCATGAACAGACAACCCATGCGAAGGAAGGACTCTAACTTCCAGGGACTCATTGTATTCCCTTGCTGAATCACCTGGCGTTGCAAGATTGAACAATGCTACATAAGGAACGCACAAGAAAACAGGGAGAGATAAATATGCACTCATAAGGAAACACAGATAGGTGCAAGAAAAAAAAAGGAATGTAGGGAAAAACTTCAGCTTTAAATCAGTAGGTATGGACTAAAAGGAGACAGACTGTGGAGGATATATTCTAACATTTTACTAGTTAGCAAAATTTTCATGTATATTGGAAAAAAGAGCATGCTGTAACAAAACACTCCTAAAATTTAGCATCTATGCAACTACATTTATAATTCTGGCCATTTATCCTATTTTCCCTATCTGTTATTGCTGCTCTTACTTGTTACTTCATGCAGATCATAAAAACAAGACATCCTCAAGGCAGGGCTATCTCCTTACATTTGGAAAATACCTGGCACATCTCTCAAGCCACTGCATTTACATGCAGTTTATCACCAGGCTGCTTTCTAACATATCTGGAAAAATATTTTCTACTTTTCAGACACTGCTTGATACATTCATTGCAGAGCGTCAGTTAAGACACACAGCAAAAACAAAGGTTCTAACAGGTAAGAAAAAAAATATAAATCCAAATACTAGAGACAAGCACAGCAAATACACAGCCCCATGTAAATAGAGACAAGACCCCCCACTTTCTTCTATACGAAAGACTAAAAATTACGCTATTACTTTTCAGAAATTTACCTATGACACTCACTTCAAGTTAATATGGGAATTTCCTTTCACTACTGTTAAAAAACCAACATTGGCAAGCTATGAAAGAGCAAAAGCATTTTTTCCTGTCGATGGAAATTAAATCAAACCATTCAGAATCTTCAATATCAGAAGTTACATGGAAAAACAGTAGAACATGATTGTGCAGAGATGCCAGAAACTTTTAAATACAGTTTAAATTTACTATGATTTGCAAAACACTACATAAACACACTACTCACTTGTTTTGAAGGACAGTGCTCGTTCTTCTCATCTGTCATCTTCCCACTCTTCGGTGCCCTTCTTGGTTGCTTGATGCTGGTTTTTATAGCAGGCCGGCACACATAATTTTCAAGGTTCTTGGGAGGCTTTTTCGTTCGCTTTGCTTGAAGACCAATCTTCAGTTTCAAGTTTCCCTCTGAAAAGTTTGTTTCTTTCACTGAAAACTGTTGCTGTGCATCAGTCAGAGCCTCATTCTTCCCATTCTCGGTACTGTTCCCTTCCCGATTCTTCTTCTTACTGTCGTCTTCCTCCTTGGTGCAACTTTCTAGCTCTACTTCTTTTCCCACCAATGTGCCAATGTTTGCTACAGAGGGGCTTTTCCCAGAAAACCCTTCAGAATCGGAACCCAAGCCTAACATAGCAGTATTCCGAGGGTCCATCACAGGCGAAATATATGCCTTCGGGTAATTTTAGGGAAGATTTACAGAGATATGTTCCACAGAAGATCTGTTCTACTACTGGCAGCCAGCATCTTTTACTCTGTAGAAGGAAAAGAAAGAAGAAAACTTCATTTTCTAGCAGAAATGAAATTAGTATTAAAAACAATTAGAAAGCAAACAATCGTATTTCAGACAAGCACAACTGCACAGCTGATGTTTCAAAACACCAACCCTTCCTGTATCCTACTACAAAAATACAATTTATCTGTAAAATCACTTTTAAATGATAGGTGAAAAACCAAAAGTATGTGAATATTATAATATAATTTCTATTTCATCCACAGGACACTTCAAATAATGGTTAAGGCTTTTAATATTGATTTTTTTTTTTTTTTTAAATTTAAAACCAGAGCCCACCTACTTCTTGTACTGCCACTCTTAGGCTGGATGCACTGAAACAGCTGCATCTAAGGAGTGATGCAGCTAGTGAAACCTATGATAAAGGATCGAAAACCCAGAGACAATTCGATTTTATTTGTCTGAGCCATTAGGAAAGTTGAGCTTAACACAAGTATGCATTGGTTTACAAACATGCCGCAAAATCTGCTTAGTAGTTAAGGTCTTTCCACAATTCAGGAAGAAGGATAGGAGAACAGAAAAAAACCCTACCAAACACATTCACACACTGATTTGTACTTCCTGGAGCACGGGAACAGAAAAGTCCATGCTTCTATCATCAGAGACACTGTTATCTATATATTATTAACCTATTTATTATAAGATATTAGAGGGAACTTTTTTCATCTTAACTAAAGCAAAAGCTGATTCGAATCAATTTGCTAATGCAAGGGTTTCAAATCCCTGGCTGGCAGACTACTTGTGCAGTGTGTCAGCACTGCTTCCCTCCCATGCTCACACACAGACCACCATAGAACTGTAAGCTGCTGTTTCCCCCACTGCCAGAGAACAAACAAAATCTGCGTACCCCATTATATTTTTATCTGTGTAAACAAAAATCATCATAGAAAGAATCTGCAGAAGATACGAATATGCTGTTTTGGTAACTACCGAAGAGGACAAATCACAGTTACAAAGGAGAAGTTAAACATACACACTTCAATATGGTCGGATATTTAGAGTATGATGTAAGAGAAAAGACACAAGCAATGTTTACAGAACTGCAGACTTGAAAATCAGCAACCCTCAAAAGGACTCTGTGCACAGGATGAACAGGAACTCCTGCTGAAATGCGACAGCCACAAGGACATACGCAATCCTTTTAGTGTACTGAAAAAGCATCAGGTCTTTTTGACACTGCTATGACAACCCATTGCCCACATGCCCATCTACCCTGTGGATGTGGCACACCGACACTCCAGATCAAACCCTACTTTGCCTTAACAACAGCTTGGGAAGAGAAGTTCTCTTTTCTCAAGTTCCAGGAGCCAAAACAGAACAATCTGCATAGACATACTTGTTTTAGGGGCATTCCAAGCAGAAAACATTTAAATATCTTAATGATTTTTGAAAATGAAGTATGTCAGAAACTGGTCTGAAAAAAATAGCAATGTACTGAAAAGAGCATCACAGGAACTAAACCAGCATGTTTTTCTGTTCTTATCTTCTACACAATTATTAAGGCTGAATTGTAAGGAATGCTACAAAAAGATTTCAACGGTTTCAATGAACTTCAAAATGAGTTTCAACAGTTTCAAAAAGGTTTCAATGAGCTCAGCAATTATCTATGACATTGGTCTCCTGGCAGGTCAGCACATGCATACTTGAGCCCATCAGCATGTGGCAGGTCCCAAAGCCATATGCCTATTATCCAAACAATAATTAGAAAAACAGCAGTGAGGAGGTGGTATTTTGAGGTGGCTCAGTAAACACAAGCACTGCATAAAAAGGGGGAAGGATAAGGAATGTGAAAGGCGATACTGGGAGAGGACCAAGGCAACTGCAGTGGACACAGGTTGGAAGACAGATGCCAGGATTAATGGGGACAGAAGAAACACTGGTGAGAACACAAAACGCAAATTGTTAGAAGGCTACGTTCTCAGAGAAAACAAACTTATTGTCACATGTTCTGTGCACATTATGAAGAGGTATTTCTATCCGCAGCTATGACTTGTCAACTAAGAACATTTTGAAAAATCAAACCCTCTATTATTACTCATAAGACCATAGGTAATTAGATAAAATCTCCATTTTACAACTAGAAAAAGCAGGTAGAGCAGTGTGACACAGGGGACTAGAAACCAAGTCAGTGACAGTTCCTAGTTCAAGGCCCAACGTGCAGTCCATTAGGCAGAACCACGTCACCGAAAACGGGCTTCTTCATACATGCCAATGCACAAAGAAGAGCTGGCCAGCAGTAAAGTAATTCTAAGCTAATGTGTGAATTTTTATTATTCAAGCTCAAGAAAAGGAGAGAATCCTACAGGCCATCATGCAACTCTCAAATCTATGTTCACACAAATGTTTCCTCCTCTAGTGACTATGGTCCAGAACAGTTATAACACTTCAGTCATTTTCTTACAAAAAAATTAATTAATAATCTTAAAATCTGAAACTAAATTGAATTGAAACAGCATCATCTATACTGCTGTATTTGGAGCCATATTTACTAAGTAGCAAGACTTTAAGTACACTCTTACACTGACCCTAAAAACTGCAAAACCAAGACAAAGTGCATACTGAGAATTGAAGGAGAACTGTTTTAAAATCTTACCCTGTGACAACACGAGTCAGTCACTACCCTAGAAACAAAGTCACAAAACTGATGGTTCTCGTGAACACATAGCAGGTCATTTTATTTATCCATTAATTCCTCTCTACACAGACAACAAAAAAGCTAATCCTGGACCTAACCATCATTTTGCCTCGATCACTGTAATCTTCTCTCTGACTCTCCAATTATCCCACTGTAATTCACAGAAAATGTGTCTGCCAATTTGATCATTTTCATAACCATGAACTGATTAGGTCTCATCTCTTTGAATCCCAAGAATGCTTCTTCTTACCTACTTCATCAAGTTCAAGATTCCTGTCACTGTCTTCAAGGTATGCATAACTGTACCTTGGTTCTTCACTTGTTCCTGTTCCTTAGTGCTTTCTGTTTGACCAGTGACAACCATTGTATGTGTTCTTTTCCCCTTTTATTTAACACCATTGGTTTCTCTGTGCTACTTTTCACACTTTGTATGCCCTGCTTGCACCAGTCTACAGGATCTTTACCATTCTTCCTCCAGGTTGTGCCTTAAATTCTTCTTGTGGATGCCAATGCAGCCAAATTATGACAGCCATAGTTCAGAGGCAGCTATAAAAGCTTGCATGAATTTACCCCGAAAACTCCAACATACTTTCAAGACCTAAAACTATCATATTTACTGGTGTGATATAAAGGTACATATCTGTGTCTTTGCTTTCCACATTTGTTCCACTAATCTGCAAGTCTTGTTTTTAATTATACTATAGGCTTCTTCAGGTCAGAAAAACGGGCTATGGACTTGCAAAGTACTTGCTTCAATGATACTGATCCCTGAAAGAGATCTTCGCGTGTTTCCACTACAAAGACCTTTACAAGAAAAGCACTCTATCCTATATCCATCTTGTGCACCCAGTAAGATTCATGTGAAATTAAAGCAGTGGAGCCTGATTGCCCATGCCCACAATTAAGTATCTTCTAAGCTTGCATACTTTTAACCACATTGCTTCGTAACTTCTAAGACTAGAAAGCAGCGTGGCATTCTACACCAGGTCAAGAACTCTGCTCAACAATTCCTATCCCACTGCTCACATTTTGCAGACCCACAGCAGGTCTTTCCAAAGCAACATCAACTTTTTTTATTTAAAGACTTTTTTGAGGAAAGAAATTGCCATTTCCCTGGGGACTCCATTCCAAGACCTAATCCACATTTTGCACAACTTTCATCCATGGGATTTTAGGCTAACATAAATTTTGCTAGATTAAGAACCATCTAGTATCAAATCTCTTACACGGCCTTACAAATTATGATCAAAACACGTCCTAACCATCTCCCTAAGAAGCAGAACACATCAAACTTCCAGTCTCTCATTCTGTAGATCTCAAATCCCTCCTGTAATCATTCTTCCCCCGAAAGATTAACTAGGAAGCATTTTAACATCCATTTTTACATGTGCTACCTAGAAGTAAATGGTGTTCACTAATGATTTTTCTAATGCCATACACAGTTTTAATACCCATTATTCATTCCTATTCCCCTGTTGACACATCCAAAGCCCTTTTTGCCCATCATCTGCTAAGACTTCTGTTCTTCTGATCCCCTGCTTTTCCAGAAAAAAAACAAGGGTTGACTACTACTGCCAGCTCCTAGATGTGTTTTCCCCCCTTCCCCCTTAGCAGTATTAAATGAGATTTCTTTTTCCTCTGTCCAATTTACTATGTCATCTTCATTTCTGGTACTGCTTTTGTTGACAAAAACATATCGTGATTTTATATTTGGAAGGTATTTTTCTTTTGGTTCTTTCCATTGCTTCAGCTCCAGGCACCACTAAAAAAATTCAGCTGAGTGTCTGAAATCCCAGAATGTTACTAGCAACTCTATGGCCTCCCACAATCCCTTCTCATATTCCTTGTCTTCTTTCTTCTGCTATGGAAGACAGCTACCACACTCAGAAGTTCTTTCTCAAAAAGAGAATAAAATGTGTCATAAAAACCTCACTATATTTCTCCACATCACATATCCTAAGCAGCAAAACGGACCACTGGAGGTCACTGAAACAGAAGTTCAAGGACCTTGGACTACCCATGTGAGTACTTTTTAAATGTTTAGAGATAGAGACACTTGGCAGAAATAAACTTAGTGTTTGTGTTATATGAGGTGACAAATATAATTATCTTACGAATCGGATCTGTTAGATGTGGTTTTGACAGCCATAAAATAACAGAGTACCTGTCTTGTCAAGAAGAATATTCTACAGAAGTGTTCATAGCAAAAACATTATGGGCCATGTGTTGGGAGAGCAAATGGCAGCAGGACACTTATTTTGTAGGAAGACACGCAGAGGGCAGACATGATGACATGTTGCAAGTATGCTCCAGTGAGAGGAAAACTGTAAGCAGATATAATGTTTCTTCTGGTATCTTAACCTTACTTCTTCTGATAGCATACCTTAACTGAAAAATCTGGAAACACAAGATTGAATTTTGACTTGCCTGACAGTTTTGTTGTTTCACTATGCATATGCAAATTAATATGAAATTGCTAAACACTGCATAACAAAACTCATATTTGGTCAGACCAAAGGTTCATTTAGCCTTAGGCTGTTAGTCCCAACATTACCCAATAGTGATTGCCTAGGGAAAAGCATAAAAAACCCCAACGTATGCTATGGTAATTCCGCTAAAATATTCTTCCAGCCTCTAAACTGGTGATTCAGGAGCTTCCTGAGAGGTATGTCTCCATGTCTAATGCCTTTCAGTGGATTTTTCTGAACAAAAAACTCTTTTATTTATACCCTCCTAGTAAAAGACAATGTAAGGGACATAATAAACCAGTATTTTACCTTTAACTCCTAACATAATGTGTGGGCAATGCCTTTGGTTATGTCAAAAATACCACAGTGCTAGGATGGCCACACACATCATGTGAGCCACGCTGCACAACAGGTATTGCTGTGATACAGAAAATTAGGAACAAATACAGATTTTGCTGTCTCAGAACAATCACATTAGGTCTGCGTATCAGATTTTTTTTTTTTTAATGATGTGAGATGAAACACATGACCTTACTTGAGTGGAAGAAATGTGTCCACAATGGCAAAAGTCGACCTCTTGCCAATGGCAGCACAATTTTTTTTTTTTTAAAAGTCAACAATCCATTTGACAACAATACATATTTAAAAATAACTGTAATTCAGTAACTGTATGTGCTATTTCCATTTTTCTCGTGACAACAGCATTATAATTTATATTAACGTCCGTCTCTTGCACCAAGTGTTTAAACTGCTTTTTGTATCCTAAAGGACAGTTTAAACTTCTGAAAACAACTGAAAACAAGCTGCTTCTTTTTGTAAATTATGATTCAAATTATGTTACTGTTTATTATCACTCAAAGATTAAGTGCTTTTTAGATGACTGTTGACTGCCTGTAGCAATCAAATGTAACTAAAGTCCAAAAAGAGGTTGTGGTAATTTTGTCTTTAAAACCAAGAGGTACTTAGACCCCCTCAAAATAATAATAATAAAAAAATCTGTCTTACACTCTTATACTGTTTAGAAAAGCTACTGAAGCTTTAATTTTCGAGTAAGAATGCTTCTTAAGAACTCAAGTAGGCAAACAGATGATGATTTTAGAGCCCATCTCTACCCATATGTTCAACCAGCTGCTAGAACTCCCCCATTCACACAGAGGCAGAGGCACCAGGGATGGTCTCAAGGTCCTCAAGGATGACCACGTGAAACACAAGTCTTTCAGGATTCACCCAAAAAACCCAACGTTCTTGGAAAACATTGCTTTTGGAGGTGCAATCTACATTAATGCAAGGAAGACAATCAAAATAAACGAGACATGCAAAAAAAGTACACTGTTCCTGAAAATGAAAACTTATTTACATGTATGAAGGTAAAGTCACAGATTTTTACCACACCTCCACCCCTTAGTCTCTGCTTCCCAAATCTCTGCTAACTAGACTGGAAAGCCAGTGTATGGACCCACTACCTCAAGTTTCCCTTACTGGCTCCTGACAACACACAACTACCAAGAGAGTGAATGTGTGTCCTGAGGCCATCTGATGGAAACCCACATTCCAAGTAGTTTCTAGTTCTCTGCTTGGTAATTAACAGGGTGAAGAAACCACAAACCAAGGGTGAAAAACAGAAGTTAGAAAGTCAAGAGACTATCTAACAGAAAGAAAAGAACAGCAACACATTTTGGCTTCTGGTCCGAGAGATGGGTAAGGCTAAGATACAATAGGCTCAACCATCTAATCCCAAATTACTGGTCAATAAAACTAAAACAGGACTAAAAATCCAATGGAAGTAAAATTTCAGAAGTATGATTTGGGCGGGGGGAGGATTGCAAGCAGAAAAGTCTACAAGCCACTGACCTAGTAAAGTAGCCAACATCGCAACAAGCAAAAAAAAAAAAAAAACCCAAACAAACCAAAACCACCTCTGCCAGAGAGACCCTCGCCTCCATCACCTCAGGGCCCCCAGCTCGCCCAGCACCTGCACCTTTCACATGAGGGAAGGACCACACTCTTCCCACCATCTCTGCCCTACATAAAAATCCAAGTTTCGGGGATGTGGTGACTTGCGCACAGACCTGATCACCAGGAAACTTCCTGAAACCCGACACGGGCACCCGGCGGACGAGGGACTCCCCCGGGGCCGCTGCCAGGGGGGACCCGCGGCCCCCCCCGCCCCTCCAGCGCGGCACCGGGCCAGCTGTCAGGTGATATCCCGCCCCCCCACCCCGCGCCCGCGGAGCCCGACACAACGCATGAGCGCGGCTGTCAGGCTCTCTCCACCCCCGCAGGGCACAGGCCCGGCTTCGGGCGTCCCGCCGGCACACGGCCTCCCTGCGGGTACCGCTCCTGTCACCGGGACCCCCCGCGCCGCCCCGGGCCCGGGCCCCGCCGCCGGGGATCCCCCGCCTCCCTCTCCGGCACGGGCCTGGCTGTCAGGGATCCCCCGCCCCCTCCCGGCGCGGGCCCGGCTGTCAGGGATCCCCCGCTCCGCTTCACGCAAGGGCCCTGCCGGGGTCCCTCGCTCCACTTCGGGCGCGGGCCCTGCCGGAGCCTCCCGCGCGCGCACACCCGCCGCCGCGGACGCCGCCGCCGCCCCGGCAAG
>JAVKLA010000088.1:13273028-13285180 GCA_034782735.1 Sagittarius serpentarius
CAACCTCCTTTCAGGTAGCTGTAGAGAGCGATAAGGTCTCCCCTCAGCCTCCTTTTCTCCAGGCTAAACAGCCCCAGTTCCCTCAGCCACTCCCCTAAGACTTGTGCTCCAGACCCCTCACCAGCCTTGTTGCCCATCTCTGGACATGCTCAGGTAACTCAATGTCCTTCTTGTGGTGAGGAGCCCAAAACTGAACACAGTACTCAAGATGCGGCCTCACCAGTGCTGAGTACGGGGTAAAATTACTTCCCTGATCTCAATGGCTACACTATTCCTGATACGGGCAATATGCAGCCATTAAAGAGGATAACTGTATAACTACTTGTTTCCAGAGATGAGATGCTGGTTGTACAGTACTGTACTTATGATGTCAGCCTTTGTGAAATAAACAGTCTTTTCTAGAGACCAAGATATATGGAAACATGTACGAACAGCTCCACCTTATGGCAAATGACTTTGTGATTAATCTCCTTGTACCACGTGATAGTTTGCTGCCATTTCAGGGATCTGAGTTAGGCTGCTCTGTCCTGTGGCAGATGGAAACTTACTATGAAATCCACTCTAAACTACTAGGATAAACTGCATTAAAAGATGATGTGAAAACGTGAGAACCTTACATACATGTTAGGATTTACTATGCAGAGCTCTACAGTGAGCCAGAAACGTGTATGTTTCTGGCATTCTGCATGAAGCCAAGGGGATCAGTGATAAGCCACTGTCTTGTTCAGGAGGAGGGACCAAGTGGCATGTTGCTGCTATAAAGTCAGAATATATAATGGATGAGCAGTGGTATTCTAGGTCACTCAAAGGTATTCTTGTAGCTTGTTAAAAATGCAGATTTACTTCTGCATGAATTTTGTAAACGGAAATGCAGTAATTCATAAAATGCAAGTCTGTATCTCTCAAATTCAGGATCATAGAATCATAGAATGGTTTGGGTTGGAAGGGACCTTAAAGATCACCCAGTTCCAACCCCCCTGCCATGGGCAGGGACACCTTCCACTAGAGCAGGTTGCTCAAAGCCCCATCCAACCTGGCCTTGCATGCCTCCAGGGATGGGGCATCCACAGCCTCTCTGGGCAACCTGTGCCAGTGCTTCACCACCGGTAAAGAACTTTTTCCTAATAGCTAATCTAAATCTACTCTCTGTTTAAAACTGTTACCCCTTGTCCTATCACTACACTCCCTGATAAAGAGTCCCTCAGTCCCTCCCCATCTTTCCTTTAAGAGGCCCCCTTTAAGTACTGGAAGGCTGCTATAAGGTCTCCCCGGAGCCTTCTCCAGGCTGAACAACCGCAACTCTCAGCCTGTCTTCACAGCAGAGGTGTTGCAGCCCTCTGATCATCTTCGTGGCCTCCTCTGGACTCGCTCCAACAGGTCCACGTCCTTCTTGTGTTGGGGGCCCCAGAGCTGAAGGCAGGACTGCAGGTGGGGGTCTCACGAGAGCTGTATAGAGGGGGAGCATCATCTCCCTCGACCTGCTGGCCACACTTCTTTTGATGCAGCCCAGGATGCGATTGGCTTTCTGGGCTGCAGGTGCACATTGCTGGCTCATATTCAGTTTTTCATCCAATAATACCCCCAAGTCCTTCTCCACAGGGCTGTTCTAAGTAGTTGTATTCACTGCTTCAGGAGCTTGTGTTGATTTTGTAGCACTTCAGAGAGTTGGGAAGGACTTCATGTCTCCAGGTACTTAGAAGCTGCTTCTACAGCCCAGTGCAAGCTACAGTCCACAAAGGAAAAGTTCCAAAGCACTACAAGGCTACATGGTGATTTTGAGGAAGACGTATCATGCTAAGGCTCAAAGACATGATGTTCTAAACCGGTATTCTTCCAGGAGAAAGATGTAGTAATTTAAAGCTGGTGTATGTTCTGTTGATGGAAAAATAGAAATTCTATGTACTTGGCTGCAAGAACAGAAGACTGGGCTTCAAGACAGTCCTTCTCACACTTGCATCCTGTCTTACTGTGCTGTCTTATACTCCCTTTGTAGAACTTACTAGGAACTGGCTTTTGTACCATAGAGAATCCAACTCCTGCTGATCTTCTGCGATTGTGCTTTTAAAAAAGTGGTATTGGTAATATTAGTTTGACCAAGTATCATTCAGCTAAAGTTTTGAGCTGTATCTAGACACACATAAAAACTGAGCACACACAGAGCAAGAAGTTAATCCCTGCTTAATTTTCATTCGCTGTCACACAGGTCAGGGACCAGGATTTGTATGGTACTCCAGAGAAAGGATGTCCACAGAACAATAAGCTTGCCTTTTCTTTTAAGTGAGCAAAGCTTACAGCCCCAAGGTGTTCACTTGAGACTTGACAAGGAGGGAATGCGGGACAGTCAAAGAAAATGAGAGGGACTATGATTCCAGAGTAGGAATGACCTAAGTAATTTTCTAGGTGAATAGGTGACAGTAGTTGCATGCTCTAGTTATTCATGTATTAAATTAGCATCTTAGTGCCTTTTTCTAGGCTGTAAATTAAGTCACTTCTGTGGACCTAAACCTAAACATAGCTAAATAAAGACATCCTAATCGATCATTTGGATTTGAGGAGAAAAAGAACATTGTGGGAGCAAGAGAAGAATGTGATGACAAAAGTGAATGTTTAGTGATCGTTGATATTTACACTGCAGTAGTTTGTTGTATAGGTATCTAGCGTGGAGTACAAACTTGGTTTAATTCCTTCCCTAAAAGGAGGGTGCGTGCTGAAATGCTGATTCAGGAGTCCATTGCGTGTTGAACATGGGATGTGGGGTAATCCGACATTACACTTTCTTCTGAGCTCTTCTGGCTTTCAAATGACCCTCTGAGGAAAACTCGGATGACAGCAGAATTGCATCATGCCATGGAGAACTGAAACAGCTGTTCCTGTCTCTAAACTTCAGTTTATGGCTACTCTCATCTATGCAGACAGACAAAATAGGAAACTACTTGCTCTGTTTACAGTTGGAGCCTGCAACTGTTGCAGTCAGTAAAATGAAGGGTGGCTTTCAGTTTTGCTTGCTTTGGTCACGGCCTCTGTTTGGAGTATACACTTTTTTATTCCTTGACAAATGCTTGTATTTTCTTTCACCATAACATAATAAAATGCTTGTCCTTCTACTACTCACTTTCTTGCCTATTTTGGGGAGGCTTTACAGGCATGCTTCAGCAGCCTGTCTATGGAAAAAAGAACTAATCAGCTTAGCTGGCTGTTTCAGTTTCTCAGCCATGTCTGTATTATAATGAAAGAGCCTGTATGCAGGGACACAGTTAGGAAAATCAGTGCAGGGAATGTAATTATAAATATCAAATAGTGGGCAGCACTGCACTAATCCCTCAATAATTGAGGTGATTATGGATTACTAGACAGCCTGAATTTTCAAGGTACTAGCTACTATTCATAAGTGTAGGCAGAAACATTGTGGGAACTTCCCAGCAATAAGACCTTAATGGCTCTACTCGTGCTCTTAAGCAATCTTCAAGCGGATCTCTTTCAGGTGCAGGGCTTGGCTTTCTAGATGACTTTAAGGTGTAGTGGACTTAAGTGAATGGAAACGGTTTAGAAGCAGGCATCTAAATATGGAATGTGGTTCTAAAGCATGTGGTTTTTCATGATGAATTTACACTGTAATGATGAATTTTTATTCTAATTGCGGAGAATTCTATTCTGTATTGTATGCTACCTTGACCCGATCGTAATGTGCATGCAGTGAGTGCACAAAACAAACTACTAACTGGATTTTTTTTACTGGCAATCTTTGACTGCTGAGAAGTTTGTTTCTGTTTGCCTTTTTCTTTCCTTAGTTGGACCATGGGTATGCCCTCCACACAGCAGCCAAGGATTGCTTAAGTTCCATTGTCAGCCAGGATGTCCAAACACTGGCAGAAAGACCCAGAAGAGTCTTCTATACCAGCGAGAGTGACCCGGTGAGTTACAGCCACAATTGTTATTGTCAGACAGCAAATGCCTAAATTCCATCAGTCTGCCTGTGCACATGCCGGAGCCTGGAGTGCTTACTGGGATTGTGGTGGTCTAGTAAACATAAGGGAAAGGAGTACACAGGCCTAATAATAGGCATCTAGACCTTGATCCCCAGCCCAAAGAGAAACAGGCCGTGGCTGTGCAATGCACCGGCCTGGGTTTAAACAAGACAGGGTTGGTCCTCTGCCTGAAAGCTCCTGGGAACAAGTATTGATTCCTACTCTATAGCTGCACAGATGAGATAGACTGTGTATTGTAGAAACTCAGATGTGGCTTAGCCTGTCATCAGACACCATTAATTTAAAGTCCAGGGTTATTCTTCCCTGCCTAACGTCCCCAAATTGGCTATGAAGGGGAATAAAAAATACACCCCAGATGACCTCAGCACAGCACAGCTCTCCAGCATCGTAATTCCAGCCTCACACTCTCCATCTCAAGCACGAAACAAAGTGGAATAAATGAATGGAATAAGCCTTTGAGGTGCTTTTCTGCTGCCTCTGTAATTGGAGTCTTTCAGTACTGATTCCTCTGGGGTCTCTATGGAAACAGCAGCATGCAGATGATCTCACTCACGTGATGCAAGTGTCTCTATAGATTGCACAGAAGAGTCCAGATGGCAAGGATTGTCCCCACTGTCCTGTGCCTACCATTTACGTTGCCAGGCAACTGGCTTTGGCATTCTGACTTCATGTGCCTGATGTTTGGCGACAACCACCATTGCTTATTAATTTGTCAGCTCAGCGTTCCTCGGACTTGCTGTATTGCATATTGTGTATTGCAGCAGAGAGGCTCCGCTGGCTCGCTTCATCAGCAAACATGATAGCTCTGATGGCACCTGTACTTGTGCACCATAAAGTCCCATTAAAAATGGATTAAGAAGACCAGACAAAACCTAAATTTTTAATAAGTCTTAGCTTTTATATACCTTTCCATTAGCAAAACTCAAAGTGACTAAACATGAGGATAAAGATACTGACCCACTTAACAGATCTAGGAGCTGAAGAGCAAAGGAATTTGCCCAAGGTTATGCAGCAAGTCAGTGATGAAACTGAGAAGGAAAATGGTCTCTGGAGTACTGTTCTTCTGTTTGAGTCCACAGATAACACTGCCATGCAAAAACACAGGTGCTGTTAGTCTGTGTCCAACATGTGCAGGAAGACTCTAGCAAATCCGGCCCAGAGTTTGAAATACAACTCCGCTTGGAAAAAGACTGAAGTCTCTTAACAGGCCTCCTCTTTAGTCTGTCTCCATATAACATCTCCTTACAGCAGAGGAGCTATTGACTAGCCGGGTTTTTAAAATTTTCTTCCTCTTGCTAAGATTTACTGACCAGTAAACATCAGATTGGCAACTCAAGCAGCTTAGATAGCAGTTTGCTCAAGTTACCAAATGGTTTCTTCCTATAAACAGTTTGGCAAACCTGTGGGTACCTCAAATCCTGCAGCTGTACCAAGGTAAACCATACAGTCCAGGACAAGTTGACCTGTCCTACGAGTACCTTTCCTCAGTAAGGTATGGAATAGGGGTGTAGTTACCATGGCCATTTCAGAGTGGAGGGTGGGGCAGAAAATAAAAGAACAGGCATGTTGCATGCTGAAAGACTGAAAATCTGGTCTGAAGAAAGGGAGGGAGACTAATGCAGCAAGAATCCTGGGGCTAGAGAATTCATGGGTCTGCAACAGAGCTGCAGCAGTTGTGGACGAAGACTCCATCAAGGAACTGGGAAAAGCAAAATAATCACGGCAAAAGCAGGCAGTAGTCAAACCTGTAGGTACAGCCACTCGCATGGTTCCATGTGAGGAATACAGCAGGCAGCCAGGTCAGGGTAGCAGTACTCATCACAACTTTTTTTTCCCCATCTGTTCATTCTGGTCAAACCATTTGCCAGCCAGACTGCACAGGTGAGCGACCAAGCCCAGACCAGTATTGTCTCATCTGTTCTTGGCCTCAGTAAATTAAGCCCTGCGTCTACACCAGAGGTAATAAGGAATACAAGGAAAGTCTGGATCAGCCCCCAAATCTGCTAAAGCTGGCAGAAAGAATGACTGCTGCTTTTTCTTTCTCAGTAATAAATAAAACTACTTTTCCTGGATCATTATTATGCAAAATAAAGAAAACAAGGAAGTTGTTATATTCTGATTCCACATCAACCAAAATCGAAGCAAGAGACTGGCATGCACAAGAATAAAGAGGAGGATTTTTTTTACTTTAAATCCATGGAAAAGTGCAGGAAGTCTAGAGCAGGACACGATATAAGCTTCAAATCTTGGCACAAAAGTTGCTCAAAGTCACGCAGGAAGTACTGCAGAACAGTGTCTCTATATACTGTCCTAATTATACAAGACATAAAAACTGATGACTAAAAGCAGAGTAAATAAGTGCTTTGCAAGTATTGCATGGTAGGAAAATAGAATAAGGAAGGGAAGAACCAAGGATGTATAACAAGGCATGAAATGGGTATTAAATTTTCAGATACCAGTAACAACTGCTTCTGAGTGCATAGTCAGAGATCTTAAAAGTAACCACCATAAATAAATGCAGAACGATGCAAGTCTGCTGGAGGAATAGTACTGACCCCTTATGTCACAACAAGGGACTTGAAATTATTGCCTCAGAAGACACATGGTAAGTTCTTAAGCAACCAGTACTAGTTAACAAGGCAAATGGCATATTAGGAATTACTACTGAAAGACAGCAAAGAACAAACCAGAAAACATAATTTTGTTGCAGACTTAAAGAAAGTAGATTTGAATCCGGCAGATAATTCAGAAGGGGATCACATTGCTGTTAAAATATTGTGGTGACCAGAAGTACAAGTGGACTAATAAAAGATTAGATAAATTCATGAAGCATAGGGCCACCGGTGCCCACAAAACAGAACGGTTCACATACAAGCTCAAGGAATCCCTTTATTGTTTATTGCCAGGTAGGATATCCTTTCTTTAGGCTCTTCCTAAGCATCTGCCAGTAGTGTCCTGATACTACAGTTCCTGCTTTACTTTAATATGCTAGTTCTTCTGACTCTTGCTTTGTAGATTGAGCGGGTAGATACTCGCTTTGCTTGAGCATTCCCTCCCCGTTCCATTCTCACAGGCCTTCTGTATCCAGAAAAGAGGTATCGGACCTTCCCGAGTGTTACAGTTTGCATTTTACCTTCCCAGGCCAACCACACGGAACACCACGAGGGTCGCCATTATAGCATTCCACTTGAGGAGGTGAAAGCTGTGTTTCCACATGGACTGCCCTATCGGTTCCAGCAGCAGGTACTTTGTCTTAGAGCAGATTTGTAGGGAGTGGACTGTTATGCGGGAAGAACCAGATCCATTGGGTAACTACGATGCTTTCCTGTTGGAATAAGAGAGTGACGTGCTGCAAGAATGCAATTATTCCTGGTCCTTACTGTTATTTTCTACATCTAAAAGATAGGAGTCAACTTAACCAGAATAGTGGCAGAAGGGTGTGAGAATTCCACCTTAGGCAACATTCTATCCAGTACTTTTCATCTCTAACTTTTGAGTATGTAATGAATTACAGAAATATTTTCCACAGTTACATATCTGTATGAAACAGGCTGTCTCATGAAATAAGTTTATATCGGCAACAAAAAAATCTTGCCTCTTGATTTCTGTTGTGAAACAGATCATGCTGTGACTGCATCAGGCTTTGTAAGCAGCTAACGCAGACTGCCTACTTGAGTTTAGGAACAGATTTCTTATCTGCGAATTAGTAATTCTAGGTGATTGACTTTTGGTTCACTGAGACAGGCCGGTCGGCCTCACCTCAATCTCTGGGAACATGATGGAATGGCTAATCCTGGAAACCATTTCCAGGCACACAAAGGACAAGAAAGTCATCAGGGGAAGTCAGCATGGCTTCACCAAGGGGAAGTCACACTTGACCAACCTGATGAACTTCTATGATGATATGACTGGCCTGGTAAATGAGGGGAGAGCAGTGGACATTCAGACCCTGCACAGTACCAGTCAGAGATGGAGTTGCGCCAGAACAGCCGTAGTGGGCCAGCACCTGGCTTCTTGTTCATATTCTGTTCTTTTTCTCAGATTAAGACCTTCAATGAAGCCTGCCTGATGGTGCGAAAACCAGCTCTAGAACTTTTCACTTACCTGAAAAGCTCCAACTTTGCACACCCAGCTGTCAGATACGTGATCTGTATCTTTTATCACTTACTTGATGGTAGAATGCAAGTTAAATATAAGCAGGTGAGGGTGATGTTTTGATCCTATGCTGACCACTGTGGTTTAGTCTTCAGGAAGTGATTCTGCCATGTGTCTGTTGTCAGCAAAGCTAGTCTGAGAAGTTCGTGGAGCTTGTTTACTTTTATTCTAAGCCCGATTTGGCTTATGGCACAGATCTACAAACAGGGCTATGAGCACAACTGAGGGAATGGGAATCATCAGCTCTGATGTAGTGGGGTAGGGGGGATACAGAGAGAAGAAACTCCTTAGGCTAGGTTTGCTGCTGAACAAAAGCATGATGGAACGCCGTCCTTGCTTTTACGACCTTTGAACTTCCTTTATGCCTTTTGTGAAAGAATTACAAGTCAAGTATAAATTGAAGTGGTTTTTCAGAGACTTTCCTTGACAGTCCATGTTGGAGATGGTGAGAAAGGAACAGGGAAAACCATGACTCTGTGTCACGTGGTTCACTACTGCGCAAGGCAGGGCTGGCTGGTGCTGCACATCCCAGATGGTAAGAACACTGGTGCTGTCTGTGTTACTACACCAAATACGCGTGCTGATCCAGAAGGTGCTGCTTCAAGAGAGAGGTGTAGGGTAGGCCACAGCAAATTATCTCTGTTTTTCCATAGTGGATAAGGCTGATAAAGCACAAACCCCCAAAATAAAGTAGAACATAATTACAGTTATGTTCACCTGCTCTCGCATGCTTATAGTCAGTCTTTTTTTTTTCCCCACTGTTAACGAGTATGACAGGAGACGTGCTGTGTGTGGGTCTGATTGACCTCTGTTCTCAAGGGAGGGTCTTCTCCATTAAGGATGGCAGACTTTTCTTAACCAGCGTAGCAGAATTAAGGATAAGAGATAAAAACACCCCCCCCCCCCCCACCAGCCAACTCGTACAATTATTTTGACTAGAAGAAAAAAGCAACTGTTTTATTTTGCTTACAGCTCATCTCTGGGTAAAAAACTGCAGGGAGCTCATGCAGTCTTCCTACAACAAAGAACGGCTTGATCAGCCTTTGCAAGCATCCTTCTGGCTCAAGAACTTCAAAACCTCAAATGAGCGCTTCCTAAAAGAGGTCTGTGGAGCCTGTGAAATTGTCTTGATCAGTAGCTAAGAACTGCCCACAGGATCATCTCTGAGGGACTGCACGTGCACATGCTTCCTGTCATTGAGCACCTCAACATGAATTCTAGATTTGCTCATTTTCAAGAAAAGCTTCATGTACTAATGCATGCACTCATATTGCATACAAACCCTATCCTTCACTGGAGTTCAGTTTTTGTGGAAAAAGAAGTACTTTAAATCCCCCCTGTGGGGATGGCTATTTGCAACGAACACTTCTCCCAGATTCTGAACTACTCTTTAGCGCTGGCAAAGAACCAGGAATCTTGCCATCCAGACTTGCCAAGCTGCCTTTGCACTACTTAGTTCCCAATCTAACTGTAGTTCTCTTACCGCAGATAAAAACACAAAAAAGATATGTGTGGGGCAAACGAGAAAGCACTGAGGAGGGCAGACCGTTGGGTGAAGTGGTGGAACAGGTAAGGAGTAACAACTGCTTCTGGCTTTGTCTCACCTTTTATTAGAAGATCCCATCACTGTGTATGTAAAACAAGTTGCTTCTAAAGGTCTTACAAATATGAGTTCTAGGAAGTGAAAGGCATTTATTTCCCTATCAACAAGGTGGCTACAAAAAACATTGTGGAAGATGTGATGGATCTGTAAAGGAAGTTGTACAGAGAACTTGGGTAGAAGCAAAAATTAGAATTTGAAAGTTCCTACGTCTTTGACGCTCAGTACCTTAGACCAGATGGCTCCTTTGAAATGAACAAACAGACTGTTGACTGTTGTTTTATCTTTCTTCCCCGTTAGAAAGGGCAGACAATGCCCAAAGTTGCCAGCATTATATATTAACAAGAAAACCAACCTGAGTTATGTGCCTTTTCCTACTTAAAGGGTTTAGCTCGCTTGAGAAATGCCAGCGATGCTGTAGGGGTTGTGCTGAAAGAGATAAAGCAGCAATGTCATCTTGGCTCATTCCGACTTCTTGTGGCAGTGGACGGCATCAATGCGCTCTGGGGAAGGACTACGTTAAAGAAGGAAGACAAAAGCCCCGTAAGAAGTGACTTGCTCTGATGATATTTCTGCATTCCTACTGCAAGGGAGAGGAGGGGAGGGTGTTTTGTTGATTTTTAAGTTCTATAGTAATCCCTGAAAGATGTGCATTTGGCTTTGCTAGCTTGGAGGACCTGCGAAATTCATATTAGACAATTTTTACTGAAGAGAGTTCTCTCAGTAAGAAAAAAGTGCCTATGTATCTTGTTACAGCAGGAGAGTTTTACGCATTTCTCTGTGTAATATTACTAAGGCGGAATGCTATGGTGCTAAGTAAAAGCAAAGAAAAAAATGTGCTAAAAGGATGCAAATGATCCTTCCAGTCCAATTTAAAGTAGGGGAGGGGAATTTATGTCTCAGACGGAACTGCTGGCAAAAAAAAGTGATGCTGACAATCTTCCCCAGGTTAATCCAGAGGAGCTGACGCTTGTGTACAATCTAAGGAAGATGATGATGAATAATTGGGTGAGTTCCAGTCTGTACCTTTGGCTGTGTTATTCTCAGCAATTAAAACTACACGCTGATAAGCGTAAAGCTACAAATCTGACATGACACCGGTCCTTCAGCGAAGGAGAGGATGAGCATAGGGCAACTGTTAAGGGTTAGTATCTCATCAGTGTTTCTGACATCACCCAAAGGCAGTAAGAACAGGTCAAATATATAACAATGCTTTTCTTGATTACCCTGCCAAACTCCCGGTTTATGACCCTGAGCTAGAGGTATTTAATAACCCTTATGACACTTTGCTTTCTGATTTTTTGAACCAGTGAGAACTTTTAGTTTCTAGATGTTTTGCTATTGGAGGTCAACTCCTCCTGCTTCTTTTTCAATCCCCTGGATGCTAATATCTCTAACAGGTAGTTTTCAGATTTGAAAGTATATAGAAAAGTCCATTTTTAAAGTATTTCAGTTGTTTTAATAGAAAGCCATTTATAGGTAAGAATGACAGGTGTAAATGCCAGCACTGGAAACACCAGCTACATATTCCCTGTTCTGCGTGTGTCCGTGGAGTAGCCAGGGTTAAGGTAGTTGGGAGCACTGTAAGAAGTCCATTATATAGAACTTTGGAATGGAAGTGACTACAAGATCAAAGAGGGAGATACCTCACTCGTTTAGAATCAGTCCATAACTATTTCACAAATGCTACATTTGCAGCTAAAAGGGTTTCTAATCTACCTTTTAGAACGGAGGTGCGATTGTGACAACCCTCAGCCAGACCGGCTCTCTCTTCAAACCTAGTTCTGCCTATTTGCCTCAGGAGCTGCTGGGAAAGGTGAGTCTCGGCCTCTTTTTGGGTTTCCCCTTCGCACTGGGAAACAAACAGAAACCCTGGTTTGGGAACCGCATTTGGTTCAGGGTGGCGGACTACCCTCTTTGGATCACGTACACCTTCCTTCTCCTTTGAAATAACTCCGCTGGAGCTCGCACGCGGCCAAGCTGTGCCTTCGCCCGGACAACTCCCGCAGCGAGTAGAGGGCCGTGCCCGGGCGCTGCAGCCCGCGGCGGGGCCTCACCCTCGCCTCTCCTTCCCAGGAGGGCTTCGACGCCCTGGACCCCTTCATCCCCATCCCGGTCCCCAACTACAGCCCGAGGGAGTTCGAGAGCTGCTACCGCTACTACCTCGATCGCAAGTGGCTGCAGCACGAGAAAGGTCAGCGCCCCGCCCGGGGGGGGACCCCCCGCAGCCCTGGGGGCGGTGTGTGGGGGGCCCCGCAGCCCGGGCAGCGGCCGGCCTGCGCGGAGGCGGCGGGCGGCAGCCCCGCCGAGGAGGCCGTGCCCCCCCCACAACGCACCTTCTGTCTTGCAGCGCGCACAGAGGACGGCAAGGAGGAGCTGCGGTTCCTGAGCGGCTCTAACCCGCGGCAGCT
>JAVKLA010000088.1:13288758-13310075 GCA_034782735.1 Sagittarius serpentarius
TGGGGATTCAGGCAGTTAGATGCTACTAACTTTATAGCAACACAGCTAAAAAGCAGCTGAGTCACCAACATTTTCACTCAAGTCCCCTGGAAAAACATGAATTGATTTTCTTTGCAGCAGCTGTCCAGAAAAGCAGGCCACTTCTCCACTCCATGCTTGTGAGAGCACTGAGCAGATTCTGCAGCATTACTTACACAGTGTGTTTCCTGGTGCATTCAGGTTGGTAACAGTCTTTTTTTTTTTTTTTTTTTAATAACAGGGAACACTACCTGGAAACTGAAGGTAGAGCAAGTTTTGGATAACTATTCACCTTCTTCCTTACAGCACATCCCACGTGCTTCAGCAGCCGTGTAACACCCTACCTCCGTACCCCCAGTTTTTTTCTCCTCTTCTGACTAGACAAGGCTTCCTCCTGGACAAACCTCCCTGTTATTCCTCAGCAGGTAAAAAGTGCCCCTTAAACTTACTTTGCAACAGAAGAACATCATGTGGGGGCAGTAAGGTCTAACAGAGGTAGGAGAGAATTATTAAAAAAACCAAAACCTCACAACATACTTTTGAGCGTTTGTAGGGCAAAAGTTATGAGCATTAAGCAACTCTTTATGCTACGCTGAGTTTAAGTAAAGCAACTGTTTGTGAAGTAGAATAGGATAGGGAAACAAATTTTGATTGGTATATTGGAACAAAGATTTTTCTTTCCTTGCAGGTGTTGAAAGCATCCCTGTACTAGCAGCCCTGCAGTCTTCTCCGGTTCTGCACACGCTTCTCTACAGCTTGTACAAGGATCTACAGAAGTTGAACACGCGGCGCTGGGCCAGCTTCTTCTCTGCTGGAGTTGAGCAGGATGACTTCCAGGAGGCCTTACAGGAGCTAAGAACTCTGTCCCAGTGCTATGAAACAGGGTTTGAAGCAGATGAATCCGAAGATGAAGCAGATTCAGACTAATTCATCTTTATTACTAGAGATAGTGGAAGTAAGAGTATCTTTAAGATCACTTTCAAAATAAAGGGAATGGCTTTAAAGATGGCCCAACTGCTACTTTTTCATTTCAGTAAAATCCTATTACAAAGGCTGGCTTAAGTTCTCCAGCTACTTGCAGTTGTGTTGTAAAGGAGGAAAGCTGCTTTTTTGGGGCTGTTTGTAGACGTCTGGGTTTTTTTTAAAACTTTGCAAAGTGAATTTGCTTTGCCTGTTAGAATAAGACCACACAATAAATACAGAATTCAGATTGTAACTTTCCCACATACAATCAACACAAGGGGAAAACTTAGAAAAAATCGTGTGTGTTCCACATGAAGACAGGTATCTTATGATACAGTATTTACATGTTCTTTTCAAAGGCTGGTGGCCCAATCTTCACCACAGAGTGAGGTCAGTGCCGACAAGCATCACTTCTGTTATTTAATTGTTGAAGCTCCCCATGTAGGTTCTAGAGGATGTTATCACCTTAACCCCTTTCTTCATTCCTTTAGTTTGATACAGATTGAGAACTGCAGCTTGTCAGAAGTGTAGCAGGAAAGTGAACAAAAAAAAAGAAGGTGCTATCTTAAGTACCTGTGCAAACATTTCTCCTTTATCCACAGCACCTGTCTAGCAGCAAACTGGCAAACAACGCTCCTTCTGATGCAGTCAGTAGCTTATCAAGCCAGAAAAGCCTTAGTCATCAGGTTCTTCCTCAGAAAGCAGAAGATCTTTATCTGACAACTGGTCTGTGTTACTGGTGCTAGTTGCATCCTCCTCATCTTCAGAGCTCCCATCACAGGATGTATGAAACAGCCTCATCAGTTCTCTGAACCTGTGGGATACCTGAAGAACATGGGAAATCTAACATGACTAGTGACCTAAAAGGCATATTATGAAGTTCAGGGTGTTTTGTGCATTTATGTTTAAAAAAAAAACAAACCACACACAATCACATTTTATGCAAGATTCAATCATAAAGGGAAAGTGAAATAGAAGAACACAGAGTTGTTCTGTTTTCTTTGGAAGTAAGTTATATTCTACTGACTTGCAGGTAAAAACCTGGCAGTTTGGGAAGATTCCTAGGCAGTAATGTGAGGAAGGTTAAGAGACAAAACCCAGCAGATACCTTGTATTGAAGCAGAAGGCTAAAGACCCAAGCAGCAATCACTGGAACAATTTTGGTACCAAATACAAGGCTAGGATATCAGTGGTAGCGTAAAAGGACCATGGCAGTCATGATTTTTGGTTCTACCAGACCAGGGTTTGTTTTGTTTTTGTTTTTTTTAATTTACAATTGGGATTATTTCTCTCTGATGCAGCATCAAATTAAAGTTAAGTTTGGGACACTAATACGACAGCAAACCTCCTCCTTCCTTTCCACACCCGTTCCCCATTCACTGTAGCAGATGCAAGCTTTTCCACACCAGTCCCTCACCTCGCTAGCTGTCTTGTTGCCCAGTTTCTGCGAGATGGCATGGAAGGTTTCCAGATGGGCTCCTTTCTCCTGACAGGTGGTAAGGATGACTCTGTCAGCCTCCCTACAAAACAGCACAATAGCTATAAAAGCAGCTGAAAACAAGTGTTGACACACTTGAACCACCGCAAGCCTGAGGCACCTGTTCCCGGGTCAGGATAACAATCACAGAGCAAAGTCCAGCAGGCGTGTTCCTTCACTACTGCTACTACTACTACCACTACCACCACCAAGCACAAGACATATCTCCAAACAGAACTGCATTTAGCCTGTTTTTGAGCTCTTTGTAGGAAAAAAAAAAAAAGTTCTTTCCCAGTCTGAAGTACTACAATAATTACACAGCCACAAGCAGACAGTTATTTCTCATAGGACCAGGATGGCAGCTATGACAGACTGTGGTCAGAGGAAACAAGGCAGGAACATTCAAAGGGAAGGGGCACAAGACATGAGAAAAAGGGCATACAAAATGAAAATAAAAGGATACTGCATAATATGAAAGCTGAAGCCAAATACTGAATGCACAAAGGATGTAAGATGCGGTTCAGGCAGATATACCTGGTCCAGAGGACAACCTTCTCCCCAGTCGAGCTGACTTTGCTGTTCTTAGCACACACAGTTGCTTCTGTGACTCGCTGCTGTTGCTGCTCCTCTTCCTTTTGCCCCAGGAAGGCAGTAACCACTTTATGTTCTAGCTGCTCAGAATGCTGATGCACCTGGAAGCAGTTGTTTGCATTTGACTTTAATCTGCTCTCAGAAAAGTTTCCAGTGCAGCCTGTATCATCTGTTTCCAAAATGCAATTATCAGGGGACTGTGAGCTGCAGCTCTTACCCAGTGTTGGTTTTCTACCCAGTGTTATCCAGCCCTGCGTTGCTTCAGGTTTTCCTTCCAGAGCCAAAGGTGGTCCCTCAAATTCTTTCACACCTGATTTTGAAGCATGACGAAAGACAGTGAGCTTATCTGAGGAATCAGAATGAAGCCCTTCAGTCTGACATACACTCTTTCCAGAAGAGGAACTAGGTCCCGTTAAACCTTTTACTGTAGTGGAACGAGAAGACAGCAGCGGATCTCTGCTCAGCCCAAGGGAAGCATCTGCATTTCCTTGATGTTGCTGCTTTAGTCCCTTGCTCTCACTTCCCACAGCGCAAGGGCAGTCTTTGGTTTCTTGAGGTAGTTTTAGAGTAGCTTTTTGTAGATGTGTCCATCTGGGGCCAGTGATAGAAGAGTCACTGTCCTTTGCAGTTTTCACAGCAGCACTGACACCTGCTTCTTGAACCTGGTTATCGGGCAGTGCAGCTTTTTCAGAAGATGCATGTCTGCCGGACACAATCTTTCCGTCCAGGTGAGATCCTGATAAGAAACCCAAACAAGTTTAGATGAGCTATTAGTAAGAAAAACTTCTGGAGGCTTTATTCTTTTACTTTTTAAGAGTTGTGTGGTGTTTTTTTTTTTTTTTATTCTAGAGCATAATGCTGAAAACAAGAACACAGTTTGGGAGCAGCTTTGTAATCTATCTGCAGTTTAGCCATCCTGTACTTCAAAGAAGGCACTCTGCAGTCCATCTTCTTCACCACTGTGGGTTACTTCAACCAGCTGCCGTGTGAAGAAGTGATGAACACATGAAAAATCTTAAGTGCACTGCCCAGAACAAAATTCTTAAGTGAAACAGACATTGCTGCTCTTGGTGCCCTACTTAAAAAAACACTATAAAGTAGACATCAGGTGGCATTTAAACAGCTATATTTAACCTGGGCATTGTCTCCAAGAGTAGCGTTAACTGAGACATAGTTACTGAAAGAAGGAAGAGATCTTTCAGGTTGTTTATCCTGCAATAATCACGTTTCCCCTTGTCTGTACCAGACTGAAGGGAAAACAAGTAACATGAAGGAGATCATTTAAAGAAAGATTAGAGAGATGGTGATTTTGAATTGCTGTGCTAAAATGAAAACTGGAAAAAGCAGTATCATGGACTGGTAGTACTGGGAATCAGATTAGTATGCTAGCAAGAGAAGCTTAAATGGACCAATTATTCTGAAAAGGGGAGAATATTTCTCTAGTCAGGAAAGCTTTTTTTGAAGGGAATGCTCTGGATATATGCATGTTTAGAGCATTCAGAGTGGATGAACACAAGGAAAAAAACATGAGTAAAGAGAAGTTCTCATTATCTCAATAAATTTGCATTATAAAGTCCTATACCTATTTTCATTTGTGTGAACCAGTTTGGAGATGAAGGATATACCTGTCCATACACAAGACTTTCACATACCTGAAGCCAGAGAGTCCACTTTCCTAGACAGGGTTTTTGTTCTGCTCTGGACATCCTCTCCCTCATCTCTGTTCTCCAGGCTTTCTTCTGCAGGTTCCTTAGACATTCCAGAATCCTTCCCTTCAGGCTGAGGACTTGATTCTTGTGGAACAAGGCTTGCAGACAGCTCTTGAGAATCTTTATTTTTATAAAATTTGTTTTCACACACCTGTGAATCAATATATAGGCATACAATTACACAAGTGGTATATCAATCCAAACCTAACACCTCAGCCTTTGCTTCCAAGGTATTCTTTGACCCTAACAAAGGTGATATGTTTGCATTTAGAAAGCTGAATCTTTTTTATTATTATGAACAGGCACAGTTCTTTTCACATCACACAAGCATCTTCCACTAAAAAACCTTATTCTTAACTCAAAAGAACATAAAAATTAACGCTATTTAGCATAGTAAGGAGGGGCATAGAAAGTGAGCAGGGGAGAGACAGCGGAAGGCCAGGTAGTGCAGTCAGAGCTCCAAAGAGGGAGACATTACTGGTCATCTTTTGATTTACTTTCTTCCTCAACACATTATTTTGGAGACATGAGGCCCAAGGCTGGACAGATCACCACAACATGGGGACTCTTGGCAGGACTCTACTTCCCACTCACCACTCCAGTGACTTGGCCTATCAACTAACCTTACTACTACAATGGCTGCAGGTCCTCCTTTTGCTTTTCTTTAGCTTGAGATCGCTACTCCCTTCATGGCAGGAACATGAACATTCCTTCATCCCATCTACCCACTCGACCTCCTGGAAACAGACATACTCCAGCTGACAAACGTGCATGGTACACAAAGATGACAAGTCAGGGGAAGGTTAACCCCAGAGGGAGCCAGGAAGGGCCGAGTGGCACTCTGCGCACAACCCGAAAGAACTAAACCAATTATGCTGCTAGCAAGCACAATGGAAACATGTCAATCTCCTTTCTTCAAATCTTTTTAGGCTGTTGTCATGTCTCTCAATAAGACACATTTATCCTCATGGGCATGCATTTGCTCAGAGTCCAGATAGGTGGAGTAGGGAGATACCCCAGGCCCACCTTTTCATTGTTCTGGCCTCCGATCTCTTTCCGCTTCTTATTTTTTGAGGCTACATGCATCTTGGGTGGTTCATCCTCTTCTTCTACATCTGGCAAAGACACCTCTTCAAACCCATCAAACTACAAAAAAAAAAAAAAAAAAAAAAACAAACACAAAAAAACTATGCTATCATGATATTTATTAAGCAGACCAAACTTCATTTTCCCCATGAACTTCTGAATATTGAGCTCAGTTCCATGATATGACAACTTCAATTATGCTACAAGAGACATAAATGCTGTAAAAAAATTTGGAAAGTTTGCTTCAGTCCACCAACAGCTATTCCACCCTGCTGCTTCCCTCTCTCTGGAAATGCAGCCTCAATTTGAGTTCTTCAAGTTCAAACATGTCTAGTATCTCTGCTTTTATCTTTCCTGGTCTTGGGGAAAAGATTGCTCCACCTCATATTCCTTCTCTTCTGTCCAGTTGATCTCCTCAAAATCTCCCATGCGGCTGGCTGAGGGCCGTAAGTGATCAAAGAAAATGGAGAACTCATCCTGCAAGTGGTCGTGTCCTTTCAACAGTTGCCACATTTGGGTCTTCAGCTGAAAGAGAAATCCAGAGAAAATGAGTGTTTCACTCCATGTAGTCACATGCTTTGAGAAATCTTTCTGAGAAGAAAGTGGAACGTCAGGGCTTATTAGACCTCCACAACATGGAAGTTTATGCTTGCATTGGTACTACTTCATGAATATTCTGAGATTGTTCAACATACAGCTATCAAGTTAGCATAGAAATATCCCCCCCCAAACTCTAGGCAGACTCTGTAGGAGGCACTAAACTAAAATTTCACCTGCAAGGTGATAAAAGCGAGGTGGAGGTAGAAGAGAGGAGACACACAGGCCAGTTAATTGTACAGCCCCTTGAAGAGGCAGCTTCAATTGTCTACCATGCCCCACAGCGGGAGATCGCGCTTGATAAACTCTTGTGGTCTCAAAGAGCAGCACATGGGAACAGTGAAGCAGGCTAGCTAATTGCTTTCTCAGGGTTTCTGAGAGAAGGGGTATACCTGGATGCCTGATTACCTCTGCAATCTCCTGGGGGAGGCACTCCGCACAGCTCTGCAGAACTTTGATGATCTTTTGATGATGGGCAGGATTTTCAGCAAAACAAATCTCCAGCTGCCTGAGGAACTTCCGGCTTTTTTCAAATGCTTGCTGCTCTTCAAACTGACCGAAAGAAAAAGATTCACCCCTCATGTTCAAGAATGTATCTCCAAGCAGCTCTAGTTGGCTTAAGCAAGCTATAAAATGCCTGTCTTGCTATTTGTTTTCCATTTGTATTGACACCCTTTGCAAAACTGGGAAGAGGTGGAGAAAGAGAAAGAAGACTTTGCATAATCAATACTTACCTCAGCTATAAAGTTTTGCTTCACCCATGTGCACGTAAGATAGGAAAATCCAGAAAGAATGTAACAGGTGAAAACCTCTATCTTAGAAAGTGGAAGGCTGATTTCTGAGACAAGGGAACCATTCCAAATGCTGTATCTGCACGTTGTGTCTGCAGTCAGGTTCTGCAACGTAACTGGGAAAGCCTGATTCTCCACAGTAATACTTAGTATGAGACTTAAACAAACACTAGACATTTCAATTCTGATTAATAAAACAGCAAGGTAAGCAAGTGATTTACAAGCTGTTTACCTTTCTTGCCCTAGGAAAAATTCCTTATTCTTTCGCTCTCACAAGCATTGACATTATCTGCTTAAAATTTGGTCTCCTTCTTTCATTCTACCTACCAGTCCACACTCCAAAGCTTGTTCTGGTAAAAGAAAGGCAGCAAAATCTGTGAGCAACTGTGGCCAGTCATGCAACAGTTTCTGTAAAGTGGAATAGAGATCCACAGCTGTTTGCTTGTCTGTGCTAATCTCAAACTCATAGATAACACGAAGAAAGTCTTCATACTTTCCAGGAACATGCTGCAAGGCTTCACGCACCTGGAAAGAGCAAGAGAGCTTTACAGGACTACATAACGTCCAGGAAGAAAACAAGTTAATTTAGTAATCTTTGATCTTTTGCTACTCAGAATTTACACAGTGCTTCCAGTTTTGTTGAGCCAACCAAGTCTCTTCCTTAAAGATAAATTTGAACTGCTCACAAAGGAGACAGGAACCAAATCCAAGACTAGGAAATTCTGAAATTAAAAGAGGCCTGGTGTTGTGGATTGACTGCAGCCAGCAGCTAAACGCCACCCCCAGCCACTCACTCACTCACTCCTCACCTCCCCCAGGCAGGACAGGGGAGGGAAGAGGACGAGCAAAAGCAAGAAAAATGCATAGGCCGAGATAAAGACAGTTTAGTAAGTACAGGACCACCATACGGGGTGCTATGAAGAAAGATAACTTCATCCTGACCAGATCCAGTACACCCAGTTAGAACTGGCAGTTATGTGGCTCAGGCATGAACTGTGTTAGAAGACTGTCCTGGTTTCGGCTGGGATAGAGTTAATTGTCTTCCTGGCAGCTGGTACAGTGCTGTGTTTTTAGTTCAGTATGAGAAGAATGTTGATAACACCCTGATGTTTTCGGTTGTTACTCAGTCGTGTTTAGACTCAGTCAAGGACTTTTCAGCTTCTCCTGCCCAGCCAGCAAGGAGGCTGGAGGGGCACAGGGAAGGTGGGAGGGGAGACAGCTAGGACAGCCGACCCAAACTGGCCAGAGGGACATTCCCTACCATGGGACGTCATGCCCAGTTTGGTGGGGGGACGAGGAGGGCGCCTTGGGCGTCGGTCGGCAAGTGGTAAGCAATTGCATTGTGCATCACTTGTCTTGTGTATTCCGATCCTTTTATTATTATTGTTATTTTCTTGTTGTTATTAGTGTCATTGTTAGTTTCTCCCTTTCTGTCCTACTAAACTGTTCTTATCTCAACCCACGAGCTTTACTTTATTTTTCCAATTCTCTCCCCCATCCCACTGGGGCGGGGGGAATGAGTGAGCGGCTGTGTGTTTAGTTGCTGGCTGGGGTTGAACCACGACAGGGACTTAAAGTGTCCAATTTTCCTGTTTCTGGGTTGCCCACTGGTCTGGCTTACCCTGGTTAGATAGGCTTGTGCAAATGCCAGATCTTTCTGTTCCCGCAGGGGATCTCTCTCCAGGATGTCTTCATCATACAAGAGGAGCAGCTTAGATGTATCTTTGCTAGCACGAGCCCGTCCCCTCTTATTTCTGGTTCTGTGGGAGCTCCTGCTCTTCCCAGGGGCTTTCATGTTTTCTCCTGTGAAGAAGCACAAAGCAAGTTGTACAGGTACTTTTCATACATTCCCTGGGCTGGCAAACTACTCTTCTAGATCAATACTGCAACAGAAAAGTAGGTTGTCAGAGTTAGTGATGAGTTAACAGTTTACGCTCTCCTGTAAGTGTGTGAGCAACATGCTTTTCACTAGGCAGGCCAGCTAACATATTTTAAATTGGCTGTTTATTTTTATAGCATCTGACAGGAAAAATCTCTGGATACAGCAACAAACCCATTCCTAGCTGTTCCTCAGCTAGCAATCTACTAAGAACTAGTAGATACATCTACTGCATACCAGGGGCAAAAAAAAAAAGAAAAATCACAGTGAGTGAACAGAGATACGATACGAGCATCAGAGCTGGCTGTTAACACTTGCAAATTATTCTTTTAGTTTATTATTTACATGAATAAAGTTAACATCACAGATAAATAACTGGTGTCATATAATAGGGAATATGAAATAGTGTACTAAGAGTTGCTACGTTAAGATTTTTGTGTCTTTAGACTAGGAATCTGTTGGTCTAATGGGCTGAGGGCCACCTCCTTGAAGTTCACGGCTCAAATTCAACTACCACTTGCTAGATTCTGTTAAGGTATTATTTTATTTCATTTATTTTTCCCCAACATGACTTTATAACACAAAATTCACTTTAGCAAAGATTTTACTATTTAATATTGTTCTTACATAGGTACTGGGTATTAGCTGACACAAACCGCAAATCTTATGTCTGCAAATTTTTGAAGTATAAATGCATTACAAAGGACTAAAGATGCTCGGTTCACATGCACAAGGGCTTCTATGGTAATAACTGTTTTTACAGAGTTGTGACTGTGTTGCAAAATTTAATTTCCAGATGGAAAGCATCACTAAGCTCAGATACGCTAAGTGAAATTAAACTAGATACAGTTTCCCCATTGTTTCGCTTTAATGCAGAGAGCAGCTCTATTTCCCCATGCCCTGTGTCAAAAGAAACCCACAGAATTTACCTGCTGGTGTTCTGTGGGTTTCCACCTGCGGGGGTGCCTTGGTCAATGTGAAAGCAGATTTAGGTTCCTCTGATGTATCGCCACATATTTCATCATCTTTCTGTAAACTCTCTATTCCTTCCCCTTCCTCCTCCTCCTCTTCCTCAGGCTCAGAGTTCTCTTCCTGGGAATTCTCTTCTTCAGAATCTCCTTCTTGGCTTAAACGTCTCTCTGTTGCAAGCCAAGTAAGTTTTTCCATTGTCTCCTTAGAAAGAAACAACAAAAAGAGGTCACATTGTTTTCTTCTAGTGTTTGTTCTAATGTCATTCAGCAACTAGCTCACTCCATAATTCTAACAGACAATTTCACAAATCAACATCTGACCAACTAGAGGATTCTACTGAAGGGACAGAATTCAACAACAACAACTGGAATTGCCTACTTTTGGATCACGCACAAAATTAAATTCCAGAATCTGCCACTTATAAAAGCCTTAAGTTAGACGGGATTCCTTAATGATCATCTTGGTTCTTAAAGGCTTGCGGGAATTGTGACCCAGAAAATAATTTTCATTTAAAGTACTTCTTATTAAAGAACAGCCTCAGTTGAGGAAGCCTTTACAACTTAGCAGAATTTAAATCTGCCTATTTGCAAGATACACCTTTAGCTTGGACTTAAAATCTCAGAAAAATGTGGTGTCCAATTTCCCTGTAAAACAGCACAATACCATGCTATTATATAGTTAACAGTCCAGCTTTCCAATTGGATTCAAACTGTGATTTGCCTTGACTCCACTAAGGTGTGTCAGGACACCAATATTTGTCATTAGCAAGTTTTTTTAAAGTTTTGTTTGCTTTTACCTGAAGTTCTGGCACTGAAAGAATAGATTCTTCTGAGGCTGATGACATTTCTTCATCCTCATCTTGCGTAAAGTCATCAAAATCATCTTCTTCCTCTTCTTCTTGTCCTTCTCTCTCTCCTCCAGCTTCAGGGCCAGCTGGTGTCCCAACAGACTGGCCATCTATACTAGACGAATCCTCTGGTCTTCCTAGTGGACTACTAAATTCTGCCTCGACATCTGCTGTATAAGAAAGATTCTTTGGAGACTCACTACTTACTTGCGGTCCAGCAACACCACCTGCATCCATGTGCTGTTCACCACGGGGAGACGACTGCAAAGCCCGTCGTTGTTCTTCTCCCTTCTCGTCACACAAAGTATGTTCCTTTTTAATTTCTTTCAGGTCATTTGAACATGAACATGCAGCCTCCATGTTCAGCTCCTGGCCAAGATCCAGCATGAATTCCTCTTTCACTTCAGGACATAAAAGATCCCTCTTCTGTACTGGATTTACTTCCTTGGTAGCATCATTTGAATCTTCAGGCTCAATTTTCACTGTTTCATCTGGATCTTCTAAATGAGCCAAAAGGTCCACAGACAATGGCTCTGAAGCATTCTCGTCTCCTTCTACCACTGTCCAGCTACAGCAGTCAGTCTTATTTACCTTTTCCTGACTACCATTATTTGAACTGACAGGATTTGTGCTACACTCCTTGGGGGAGACAGCGGAGCATGAAACATACAACTCTGGGGGTTCAACCTTGGGCTCCACTGTGGGATAGGTATTTTTGTTGTTTCCAGCAGGACAGGAAGGAACCAGATTCAGCTGTTCTTCATTTTCACCAACAGATGATGCAGAAAGACCAACAGGGTTAGGAGAGACTATCAACGAAGGGATTGAAGAAGTCACTAGAGGCTGATTTAATGGACACGGGAAAGTGGATGGATTTACCAGTAAGGTTGTAACTGGAATAGCCTGAGTGCCTCTACCAACTGTTGTATTTATGGGCTGAATCATATTGCAACCATTGCCTATATTAACCACTTTCACTGTGGTAGCAGGTACAGTAAGGATGACAGGAGATGGCTGAATCAAAGGTGAAGTCTTTATCAGTGGGGCAGATTTTGTCCCTTTTTTCTTTTGGTATCCCTTACGAACACAAGGTTTGCGTATTTTTGCTCCGGCCAAAGCTGGCAACATCAGTTTTGGCTGAAAAGTTACTGGATTTGGGGACACTAGAGCTGGTGGTACAGCAGCTGAGAAAGCTTGTCTGGAGTCTGAATGTGAAGTAGAGAGCACATTCTGAAATTCCAAGCCATCCCCACTTCCTACCACTGCTGGGACATTCAAAGGCTGCACTCCCGGCACTGTCTGCATAACTGTAGCTGGCTGGATTAGCCGCGGAATCTGAACCATAACTTTGCTGGGAGGAGCTTCTGACTGGGAGAGCTTCACAGTCTTCTGGATGTTAATCGTGTTGGAACTAGGCTGCAGACAAGGACTCGGTCGAATGAGGACAGGCTTCAGAGCTGAAGACCTCTGCCTCCTCCATGCTCTCCTAGAGAATCGATTGGCAAGGGGCTTTAGGGTCAGTACTAGTCCCTTTGGCATGAGAAGAGGGTATTTTTCATCATATTCTATGTCTGAAGTTTCCTTTCCTGTCCCCAAAAAGACAGCTTCTGCATCAGGTGAACCTGGCATCTCCCTGGCATCTTCTGCTAATTGCTTCAATTCCCCCTGAATGGAGGGCAAGCTTGCCTAAAGGGAACAAGAGTTCATTAGTCCCGTCCATAGGATATTTCTCTATTACCACCTTCAAACAGCACTACAGGTGACAGACAGCAACTTGCTTCTAAAAGTAAAGCGTTTTTTATTTACTTTATACTACTGTATATTACTTTATGTTCACGAGTTTTACTCCAAAGCCTTCAAAAGAATCTGAGAGCCTGAAAGAAACAACAGAACTCAATTGCTTTATAAAGGTTCCTTTAGTAAATACAAGATTTTGTGAGAAGGTAGCTTTGCTGTAACAATGAAATACAACGGGCAATTAAGAGAACTGCATTTTATGGCATCTGTGTCTAATTCTTTCCTCAGACACAGTCCTCCTTGACTGACTTGCAAGCATGGTCACTATGCCTCCAACTTAAGTCTTCCTTGTGCAAAGAATCTCAGAAAAAGAATCCTTATGAAGCATGAGACATTTGGGTATAACAAAATTAACAGCCACACTGCAGGTGAATATAACCTTAAAAAAACCCCACCCCAAACCACCTTCTAAGAGGAAAGAAGAAATCTGGGGAGGTTTTAAGGGGGAAGAACACGCCCTCTCTCATGGCTGTAATACAATGGGAAAGAAGGCAACTCTGCTAACCACAAGGCAGGGGCCAGACTATGTTGGTTAAAAAATCAACAAAGCCAAATAAAATCGACACATCAAACCAGAGACATTAGGAATACACCCATGTAGCAAAACAGGGATGTGACAACAAACACTGTATGTCCATGATAACTTCAGTCATGTACTGCAGCTGAGCAGACAAGCATCAAGACCAGCGTATAATAATCCAGGTTGCCAAGTACTACTGTTCTTGCTATCTTTACTAGCTAGACTCAGGGTAACACAGGCTGCCACGCAATACAATCAGACCTCCTTTTGACTACAGAGCTGTAGGCTAACCAAACAACTCACTCCAGACCTAAGCTGTAAAGAAAAAGAAAAAAAACCAACCCCAAAAGAAATCAACCAAACAACAACAAGAAAACCACCCTATGCTGGAGGAAGAATAGCAGAAACTACCTTTAGCCAAAATGGCAGGCGATGTTCTTCTCTCTCCACAGGTGGCTTCCACTCATTAGGCTGGATTTCCTCACAGCACTTGAACAGAATGGGCAGCTGTTTTGTCTTTTTGTAGTACTATGTGGAGACAGGAGAGAATGCAAGACAAGATGACTGTGGTCGTATCACCTGTCCAATAACTGCTGGGATGTAGGATAAGGACTGTGCTCTGTAAAAGTGTTCACATGAATAAAGTGATTCTCATCACTACTACTTTATTAAAGTACTACCCACAGAAAAGAATAATAAAGGCTGAACAAAAGCTCACTGCCATCTTGATTCCTCTCAAAAGAAAATATGAAGTTCTAGCAGACATGCAGGTGTACTCACTTTAAGTGTTTCTAGTTCTTAATCTCTCTTCAGCAGTGGCCATTAGCTTACAGGACAGGGTATTTGGCCAGCTGGACCTTCAGCCTGACTGGAGACAGCACTTTTGTTTAAGCTTCACTACTCAAAGTCTATTTGTATGAATTTGCCAGGATTACTGAAGCCAGAGTTGTACTAGGACTATCTGCAAGTGCTGGGCTCTAAAGAGTCAAAATAGTAATATAAGTACTTGCAAAGTACAGAGGATAAAGTCTTTCTGAAGAAGTCCTCATTGCTAATAAAAGGATGACATTTTCTTTTAAGTGTCAGCACATACACAAAAGGGTCCTTGAAACAAACAGCACATCTCTTCTTGTATAACAAACACCAACCAGACACACAAATGTGAAAAATACCAAACCACAATCTGAATGTATCACTTACTCTGATGATATTATCAGGGGCTCGATTCATATTGAGATTCTTGATTCGTACTGTAAGCTGGTGGGCAGTTTTTGTTGGCAAGAGATACTTGCTGATCAAAGGCTTTGGAAACTCTGTGCCTTCAAAATGTTTCAAACCTAAAGCTAATAAACTGAAGAAGGAAGGTAGGGGGCAGGGGGGAGATAAAAAGTCTTTTAGAAAGTATAGCAGATTGCTATTTGGATGTGCTGTTGCACAATACACAGATATCCCAAAAGTTTGCATCCTAGAAATTCTCCTTAAGAAGTCTCATTTGTATGCAATCTATTCAATAATTTTAAGCACCTACTTGTCCTCTGCCTTGGTGAAGATAATCTTGTCCCGGGGAGGGTTTGCTTTCAAGGAACATATTGGCAGTAACTCTGGATACATAAAGACTCTTCTTGTTGCCAAAATCCATGCCACTTGCTTTGGCAAACATGGAAATTCATTGGCTAGGAAAAGAATTAACAGATAAGGATAGACATATACCTGGACAAATAACATTTTTCACAACTGACTTCTTGAAAACATTGTTTCTTTTACTCCCTTCACTGCAAAAAGAGAAGACTTTCTCCCTGGTTTTTTGAATTTTCATACTTCCTAGTTTTTGCCCTTAAGTTTATACCAGCAAAAGGTAAAATTACTTTTCGCTGCCATCTTTTCTTTTGCTCTATAATGAAAAACCACTTGTAAAAAGCTCTGTTTATTTCAAGTGAGTTCACTCTCTAGGCAGCAGAAAAACAAAAACCAAATATTTGAAACCAACAGTTTGGAGCTTTTAACTACAATACTCTAGTGAAGGGAGTATTTCCTTGATGGGTGTTAACGAATTTGGAACAATTATTTCTAGTTTCATAGTTTCTTGATGGACTTCTGCAGCTCAGAACATCATATGCAGAACAATAAATGGCAGGATTATGATGCCAAAAGTTAACAGCTCATATAACATGCTTTACTGTGCTTCAAGTTTAAGAAGCAAAAAGGCAGTCAATAAAGTGGATGGTTTTATCTAAAAATACCTCACAACATTAAAAAAAAAAAAAATCATTCCGAACAGCAGTCTGAACTGCTATTTCATGCTATGCACCCTCCAGATGGGGGTGCATAGCATGAAATAACTCCCACTGTAAATAGTTTCCCACCTTTTGTCCCTCCAAATACATACCACTCTTCTTCACAGCTTTGCGAGGGCTCCAGTCAACTTGGACTTGGGCATGAAAATCTTCAATGAGTTGCAGTGCTCCCTTCAAGTTACATGGCTGGAACATTGTTTGAAATTTAGGACTGAACGACTGACGAAGGAGTGTAGAGCTCCGAGCAAAATTACCAAGCTCGCTCTGTGAAGTCAAACACAGAAGACGATAAAAGAACATGCCTTCAAATGTAAGTTAAAGAACAAATACATGTAATGCAATAATGTAAAAAATAAAAGCGGTTAAGTGACAGGAAAAAAAAAAGTAGAGTGTTACAGGTATTATTTTTGAGCATTACAAATCTAGGAACAGCCAGAGGAATTTTTTTTTTTTTAAATTCCCCCACTTGCCAGAACTTTCAAGGTCGCAGAATGTTCACTAATTACAGAAGCTGTATTTTTGAACTTTGCTTTCAGTATTTCCAAGAAAACAATAAAAAACATACAGAGACATGCCAATTGAAAGCACTGTTATTAGCACAATGTGAATTATTTCTCCAAGTACTGAACATGTTCATAGTAGGCTAACAACATCATTCCCTTATTGACTGGTAATCTCTCTGTATTTAATGGGATCAATTAAATAAATTAAGCTCTCTAAATCTCTCCAGTGATCAGCAATCACTAAAATTCACTTAGCTCTGATTTTAAACATATCCTTACCAAAAACATCCTGGTAGTACTGGCCTCTGAACTTAAAGCAGGGTTGGAACTTGTGAGAAGATGGATTTGAGTCAGAAGCTGAACATGCTTGAAGAACAAAATCAGACAAATGGTTTTTTTTTCAGCATATCAGAAATCCAAGTAACTGGAAAGTATAAGTATAGAGGCACAAGAAATATCTCCCTAGCACCCCAGAAATCACATTCTGACTGCAAAAAAACCTTTTAAGCAATAGAAAACTGAGGGGAAAGTAATGTCCACTGGGAGGAAGTTTATCACACAGATTCTGAACACATCTGTTTAAGTCTTAGGGCAATTTCCTAGCTTTTGTAGCAAAGTCTCATACCATAAGGATCAATATGGAGAGGATATTTTTTTCTAATTAAATACTTGTGTATTTCTTCAGAAACAATGACTTCAGCTATCAGAACTCCCCGTATGCACACAAACACCACACATGTTGCTCTGCAGCTGAAAAATTAAAAAGGTCATTTACTATACAGGTCTAATGCAAGATCCATTTCTTTAGCTTACGTTTGAGAAGTCTGTGGCCTTTCCTTGCTGCCACAGACGAAGACACGACACTGTATATGAGGTACGCAGAATAATAAACAGCTACTCAGCAAGACTTGTATTAAGTTCACACAAAACCAGTGCACTTTGTCCTCATGAGATTGAGTTGACAGCAAGTTTCAAGTTTTGAAACATTTTATTACCTGCTGCATTTGCTGCTGGAGCCTCTTTCTTTGCATACTGTCCAGAACAAGGCTCTGGAGAGGCTTCTCATTTTGAGGTTTTGATTTTTCTATCTCTTGTGGTGGCTTGATCGAGGACTTTTTCATTCTCAACTGTTCAAGTTGTTCCTTCACCGTCCGGTGTTGTTCATTCAGCAAATTGGCCAGAGGCTCTTCAAATCTGTTTGAGATCAGGCAGACCGAAATATCGTAAGCATATGATTTAATAACTGTTCACATTTATTTAGAATATTTTACTCTGTTTCTGGGATGCACAGCTTAAGAAGCATCATCCCTGTACTACTCAACACTTTGACAGTATACTTTAACTTGAAAAAACAGAGTTATTTATACAGTTGGCTTATACATCAATCTTTTAATCTACCACAGCACTGTTGTAGTTCTGGGATGCAATGCTTCAACTGTTTATTCCAAGGACAGTTAACAGTCTTGTCCACCATTCCCACTGACACTCCATGTGTGTCCACTCCAGTGCTCAGATACTCTGAACAGCTGCCAGGACCTAAGATAATCTAGAATACATTAGAACCAATCCTATTTAACTTATATCATCAGACAAGGTCTGAACCCAAGGTATTATGGGAGGCATTTTACCACAAGTGTCTCCAGAAGGATTACACACTGACTCAAATGCTGTTAGTTAAAAAAAAAAAAAAAATTAAAAATTAAGTATTAGCTAGCTTTATCCAGAGTACTCTACTAGACATCTGCTGATACTATACTAAGAGCTACTCCTGTACCAGAAAAGAGGATGTACATATTACCATCCTTTCAAAAACAGCTTCAACTATCCCCTGCTTTATGACAGATTTTTATTTATTTTAGCTACACCAGCTAATATTCTGATTTCTGCTCGTTATCAGCTTCACTTCCGTAATAGCCCTGAAGACAGTTATAAGTAAAGTTGTTCCACAATGCTTCTAATGCAAGGTACCATAAAAACAACAATAAACCTAGCAAATCAGTATTTTGCCACAAAACATCTTTAAGAATCCTGTATACAGATAAAACTGGGGAAGAAACAACTGGGAGAACTGCCAGGACAGAAAAATAAATACAACTAGCCATTATCAAAGACAAATGCGTACAAAAAATGGGTGAGAGCATAAAATTTCCCTGCTTTTAGTCTGTAGCTGGTTTAAGAATTGCTGTGCTCCCCTCTGGTACTGCTCATCCCAGAGAGAGTATCAAGAAACTCCAGCCTTCATTTTACCTCCTTTCCCAAACAGATACAGCTTGATCTTGAGCTGATCTGCCCCATAAAAAAGGAGACACCATTCATACCGCAGTTCACCTTCAGCCAGTTTCTGTAACTGGTTAAACAGAGCAGCATTATTACCTAGAAAGAAACGCTTTAGCCCCCTTCCTCTTCAAGGCACTGTTTCAAGTATAACCCATACCAAAAATCATCAAAAGCCAATTTTGAAACTTTGTAGTTAATTCAGACCTAGGCCTCAGCTATCTTATGCAGTCTTTTTCCTTAGAAAAGACCACCATTACATCCAAGCTATTTACTTAAAAGGTAAGGTGACACACTTGGTCAAACCAGCTCCTCAAATGTTTCTTGTCATCAAAAAAATGTGTAAGCAAACTTTACCCCTTCTGCTTAACAAAAAAAAACCAAAAAGGCAATAAACCTATTATTTTTCTGAAATTATTTCAGAACACTGCACCTACCACCACAGTGTAAAGCACCAAGAATTAACACAGCCAGAGTGGTTGCCACTTTGACGTTGGGACCTTCTCTGCACAGGTCCTACATAGCTTTGATCACATATGCAGCAACACTCCAGTATCCACGGTTTCTCTACCCATTGCTGTCAAGTATCACTGCTAGTCATGCAATATCCTGCTCCACTAACTATTGTTTAACAGCTGAAGTAAGTGACTTAGCAAGTACTGAAGCAATTTTTTCAGAAGAATTAGTCTAATAAAGGGGGAATATATGGACAGACTTGAGAAATAAACACAATTTAAATACACAGGGACAGTATATATAGCATGGAGATGAAAGCAGCAGGAACAGAATCCTCCACTAGAGATGCTGGCTTGTTGGAATAGATCACCATTCTGAAAGACCTTGGCTGTTTACAGCTATGATACAGAACCGCCAACACCAATTTTTTAGTGCAGGCATTCTTGCTGTCTCTTTCTGAACAGTTACTTTTTCATTGCTGTCATTGTCATCTTCAGATGCATCACAATCAGTAAAGTCAAAGGTGGCAGACAGAAAAAAGAGGGTCAAGTGAAATGTTCAATCTCATAAATAAAAATGGCTCAGAGCTTTCAAAACAGTGGGCCTGTGCTGAAAAGGCATTATCTCTTTGGTGGATGGCATAGTACAGCTGCAGGTAACCACAGGCTTTTTATCATAACAGAGTTGTCACGTTTTAATTTTACGACCATAACCAAACAATCCTACCTAAGTGCCTGCGGTGTATTAAAATTTGGCCGTGACTCTGTAACATTATCCTCATCTTCTGGACCTTCATCTTCCATGTTCGAGAAACCCATCTCGTCCTGAAACTGACAGCAAACATGTAGCAACAGTCAGGAATAGAAAGCTCAAGTAGTAGATTTACCACCACCTGTCTTTAGCTAATAAAGTTCATGATGATCCTCTTAGCACAGACATTCATCTCTGCAGCAAGTTAAGGAATTTCCCATATGTGTTCCTTCCCAAGGCTAAAAATTACACTTCTATGGTAGGGCCCTTTGCACATAGTCAGCACTAAACATCTTACAGAGACCACCCCTTTATGGCTTTAGAGATTTCAATGTCAGATCTGAGAAAGATTTATTCTTCAGTGCTATACCAAATTTATCACTTACTGTCTCAAACAGCTCCTCCATCAGTTCATTCACTTCCTTTTCTGCAAGTAAAATTTAAAAGAAGTATGAAGATCCTTTTTGCAAGAAACACTTTGCAATCCTGTCGTAGTATCAAGTCATTTAAGGAACCTCTCTTGCAAAGGGAAACCCTCCTCTTGCAAGGAGAGGACCAAGAAGGAAAGGCCTCTGATACTATATTCCTTTCTAATGCCGGGCCCCAAAAAACTTCAGCTGAGACTGTTCCGATTCAAAAATATCATATAAAAACTGATTTTCAGAACTAAATTTAAGGTTATGTTAACCTTTAATAAGGCCTAAAGCAAGATGAAAAGTGTGTTTATAGAACTAACCTGAAGACTGTAAGCACCTGAAGAAAATTTAATTGCACTCAAGTCATAATGCAAGCTGAAGCTTCTGAAGATCCAATTCTGAACTGGCTGAAGCTTTATGACAGACTGTACTAACACCTAAGTATTACTCTTCAGTCTTTGCTATGCAGTAAAGTTGCATCTGATAGCACAGCAGCTCTGGCTAGATCCTTTCATGTATTCACAGAAAGCCAGCTTTGCATAGAAAAGTTGTTCAAGTAAGCATGCAGATTTTTTTTAATTAGCCTACACTGGAAAATCTTTGCAAAAGACCACTCACTTTTCAAAACGAATTCCTAATCCTAACAAGAAAGGAGGTGAGATTCCCAAAGGACTTACTGGTAATTCTCACAGCACGATCATTTCTGAAGTCTTCTGTATCTGGTTCATCCAGATCTTCCAGGAAGTTGTACTCAGGGTCATCATCATCATCTGCTTCATCTAATAAGAAACACATTTTGAAATGTCATTACTCTGCCCCAAGACCAATTAATTGCCAGGAGCAGCAGCACTTCACTTACTGCCTGACCTGGCACAAAGAGGGCCAGAATTCCTCCTTGAAATTAACTGTATGTTTGTATTCAGTTTACATGGCAAGGTTTTGGTAGTGGGGTGGGGGGAGGGAAGCGACAGGGTGGCTTCTTTGAAAAAGCTGCTAGAAGCTTCCCCTATGTCTGATACAGCCCATGCCAGCTAGCTCTAAGACAGACCCACCACAGGCCAAGGCTGAGCCCATCAGCAACAGTGGCAGTGCCTCTGTGATAACAAATTTAAGAAGGGAAACAGAAGTTGCTGGGGCTCAAACTGCAGCCAGAGAGAGGAGTGAGAACATGTGAGAGGAACAGCCCCGCAGCCCCCCCAGGTCAGCGCAGAAGGAGGGGGAGGAGGTGCTCCAGGCACCCGAGCAGAGATTCCCCTGCGGCCCGTGGGGAAGACCCTGGTGAGGCAGGCTGTGCTCCTGCAGCCCAGGGAGGCCCATGCTGGAGCAGATCTCCCCCTGCAGCCCGGGGAGGACCCCACGCCGGAGCAGGTGGGTGCC
>JAVKLA010000088.1:13310175-13320614 GCA_034782735.1 Sagittarius serpentarius
GAGCAGGCTCCTGGCAGGACCTGTAGCCCATGGAAAGAGGAGCCCAGGCCAGAGCAGGTTTGCTGTCAGGACTTGTGACCCCGCGGGGGACACACGCTGGAGCAGGGGAAGAGTGTGAGGGGTCCTGCCCCTGAGGAGAAAGGAGGGGCAGAGACAGCTTGTGATGAACTGACCCCAACCGCCATTCCCTGTCCCCCTGTGCTGCTCGAGGCGGGAGGTAGGTAGAGAACTCAGGAGTGAAGCAGTGCCCAGGAAGAAGGAAGGGGTTGGGGGAAGGTGTTTTAAGATTTGTTTTTACTTCTCATTACCCTGGTTTGATTGGCAGTAAATTAAGTTAATTTTCCCCAAGCCAAGTCTGTTTTGCCTGTGATGGTAACTGTTTGAGTGATCTCCCCCTGTCCTCATCTCGACCCACAAGCTTTTTGTTATATTTTCTCTCCTCTGTCCAGCTGAAGGGGGGAGTGATAGAGCAGCTTTGGTGGGCACCTGGCCTTTTTATGGAAGCGGTAACAAGCCCATCCTCTTTTCAAACCGAGCTACTAGTATCCTTATTTGTAGCCATTCCCATTTAGAAAAGCTGGATTTATTCACTGTGACCTGTGACCAGCTAAATTTAGGAAGAGTGAAGTAGTATTATTTCAATTTGTGTTGTATATTTAATTTGCACAACTGTAAGCAACCAGTGAACTCAGGACAAAAGGAAGCCAAGCCCCAAAGCTTGTTCTTGTTCCTTCTCGAACAACAAAATAGTTGTTTCTACCAAAACAAGTCATGTCCCTAACGAGAAGCAGGACACACTGGGATTCAAGTGTATCACTGTTGCCAGCTTCATGACACAGCACGATGAATTAAGGGCTGAAACACATAACTTTCATTTATCGTTGCCAGTTACTACATGTGCTAGTAAATATTCACAAGTGAGACATCTGAAGTTTAAAAACCCTCACAAACGTCCTTGGAGAAGATTAGGAAAGCTGATGGCATACAAAACACATGCATGTTACTAAACAAGGTAATGGCTGCAGCCAAGATCATGTATAAATAGCAAGAAAAAGCTCCAGGCTTTCAATGTAACCCCCAATTCCAGTGAACAACAACAAAACATCTGTCATATACCTTCATTCTCCACATCATCGTTCATGAGTCCTCCAAGCCACCTTTTCCATTCTTCATCATCTGCAGTATTGGGATCATACATATCAGGTGTGATATCTGGGGCTCGGAGCTCAGCCTCCAGCTGACCAAGAGGAACATCCTTCAGTGGTCTCTTAGATCGGGTTCGGAAGGCAATGAGGCTGTCTTCCAGAGACTGAAAGGTGCAGAAAAAACACAATGGAATTACAGTGTCTCTGCTTTTTTCAGTTTCCCTGGCACTAGGGTTTTCAGCCCAGCCAAAAAAGACCAATACCAAAAATATTAGATTCCTGCCACAAAGAATCATTTACTTCAGTAGTCCAAGCAAGCTAAGCCTTCATTACTCTCACTATTAAACGGCTATTGTTTATAAATATATTATTGGTCATTTATCTCATGCTAAACTCTTATCTGCTACCGAGGAAGCAATCTCCACTTGCAATATTTGATTCTTTCACGTATGTTTTACTCTGTTTGCCCTCTTAACTATCTGAAATTAACCTTGAGCAGCAGCACAGGACTGTCTCTTCATGAATCCTCACCCTTGCACAGTAACACAGATCAGTAGTATTTTTCTCATTATTAATATGAAACAGTGGTTCTCTTTACAACCAAGCTTCCTCAGGTGTTAATAGTATACTTGCCTGCAAAACACAACTAAGCTGACAGGATATCTTTCAGAAGGAAAACTATTTTCATGGCAGGGAGAGACTTATAAGCATAAATAGAAAGTGTACTTACGATACAAGAAACTAAAAGCATACATTACTAACAACACTTTACAGCTATTTCTATTCTCTCACAAAGCTAGCATCTTACACACTATGAAGACTCAACTTTAAATAATAAGCTATAAAAGGAGAGCAAAATGAAGTAGAGGTAATCACAGAGAACACCACAAAGCTACCTCCTTTCTAACAAATTTTACTCAAACTAAACCCACACTATCATTGCATGCCCCAAAACAGTACCTGGTAGGAATCCATGCATACTGGGCTTGAAGCCAATTCTTCATCCACTGCATGCAGCTTCTCCATGAATGTGCTGTCTTTGTTTTGCTTTGGTTTAGGAGGTGGTGGAGGTCCCATGGGAACTACTTCAGCACTAATATGTCTAACAACAGGTGTAGTAACCTTCTCCATCTAATTAAAAAGGCCTTTGTGTTAAAAGGTTTTATTTAGAACACAAATTTCCAAGGACAGAATAAGCCTCTTTTTCTGCTTGACCAGAGTCTAGCACAATAGAAATGAGAGAAATCTTTCACAGAAGGAAATGGATTCTTCATATTACACTCACTTTGATTTTCAGAAAGCACAAATAAATTTACTATTGAAAAGACTTGTAGAAAAGGGGACATTTGGAAGACTTCAGTATCAGTCTCAACATTACTAGAGCTGATAAACCTGAATGCTAGTAATTGCAGCACACTCCCAACCCTGCCAAAAACAAATCCATGGTGAGTAGAATGTGGAAATATCAATACATTATTGCTCTTTCTCCAATTCCAGTGTCAGTGGTCAATTCTCACAGACACTTTCTCATTCTTGTCTGCTGACACTCGGCTCTTACAACACTGCACATACTCGTTCTACTGATTTGACAAGGCATACAGTCACCACAAATACCTTTACGCTTTTATCAAAATCACTTTCTCCTCCTAAGCCAAGCATAGAAAGCAATTCTCCTGCACTCCTCTCAAAAACAATGAGAAAAATGATCATTATCTGAAAAGCCGATTGTTTCCATTGCCAGTCCTTTTTTAAGTACTCGTGTTTATTTTAGACTAAGCTCTTTCTGCAAGGGTTGCACTTCACTGCTTATGCAGGAACCACTGCAGTGGGACCCTGAAACCACACAGCACCTGTAATGTCACCACAGCTTTAAGCAATAATATGCATTTTTGCTTTTGCACTAATTATTTAGGAATAATGACTGAAAGTTGTTTCTAAAGCAAGCAAAAACTCTCTTGCAAGTTTACCTCGCAGAGCATCCCTCCCTCTTCATCAGACGATCGCCTTGTCCTAGATCGTTTTGCTCCCCGAGGAGAAGAAGCAGTGCTCTCTACATCACTTTCCAGCAAGCTCTATAGTACAAAAAGATGCAGAATGCAATCAATCATGCCACAATCAAACACTGCTTCAACTAATATTCTAAAGACTCTTTTTTGGCCAAATGAATAACATAGCATTGAAGAAAGATTACTAGAAGGCCCAGGACAACTTACCAGTTTTCACGTGTTAAAATAAAGAGAGCATTCTACTGCCTCAAACATGCACATAACTCCATGCTGAACAGAACACATCTGTGTACGAGTTGCATTTACCTCTTCTGCAGTCTCATCCTCATCCTCATCATCAGGCTGGTATTCTTCATCAGATGAATCATCTTCCTCAAGAGGAATGTCCACAAACTGAGGAGGCTGCAACAGAACAGAAGAAAGGTGACAACTTTTCACAGGCAAGATAAAGAGTTGCACTCTAATGGTGCACTATCCGATCAAAGATTTCTAACCGAGGAAATAACCTGAAGCTCAGAAAGGAAGGAGACTACTGAAAAAGGCTGAAGAAACCAAAGAAATTACTAAAGAAAGACTGGTAAAGCAAAGTAAGTGGTTTGAAAATGTGCAAGAATGGGCACAAATGATTTAGCATTTATATGATGGAAACACTGCTTGAGCAGACACTATCTCAAAGACATGCTTCCAGTACTTGAATGGCCATTCACTCCTGCTACACTGCTGAATCCGGCCTACACCTAGATAACAAATATTTTGAAGCAGGCAGAGCTCAGGAAGAAAAAAATGAGACCCAGGCCGTATTTCCAGGCAGTCCTACAGTGTATAAAACAGTCCCAGGGAGAAGCGCCTCGCAGCAGCATTCACTATCAGCAGTTTCATCCAGGTAGAGGCTGCTGCAGTACCAACATGGGAAGCTGGACCACCCAGCACAAGAAACATCCCTATGGCACGTCATCACCTCATCATGTTTTGCCTTCCCCTGAAGGCAGCTCTTTTGGGCCCTCTGTGCACCTGCTGCTATGTTAACTGCCTTGGCCTGCCTTGCATACCCTGTTTGCAATGCTCCTAGTCACCAATACTCCCAACGTGCTAGACACGAGTCTGCCCCACCCCTCCAAAAGATTCCTTGCTCAGCAGGGTGCCTCTAGTATGGTCGAAGATTTCCCAGCAGTAGTTCGCTTACCTTCACCTCATTTGCCTTCTTAATTGGAGAAATATTCCATGTTGGAATCACCTGAAGATAGCAAAAACAATTTAACTGTCTCTGAAAAGCACAGTGTTGCACAGCTTAGACAATCTATTAAATCAAATGAGTACTTGAGCTTGAGGCCTTGTTCTCCAAAGGAGCCAAGAACAGACTTTGAACAAAGGCTTTCTAAACTTCCCATGTGATCTCTACAGGTAATAACTTCAGTATAACAGATACTGTCAATTCACTCCATTTTCCAACTCTGGCCTGGCTCTATGCTGCTCATTCTTTTTTACATTGTTTTAACTTATTTTTTCATTTTAAGAATAAATCACATAAAAGAACACTTTACACTTCTTTAGAAGACCCACACTCAAAACCATTTGGGTAGGAGGAGGGTACAACAGTAAAAGCAGATGACATACTTACCACTCCTTTCTCCACAACTTCCTTCAGTTTGGAACGAGTCATTTTGGGCTCCTGAGAGTTTAAAACAAGACAACAGCAACCTATTAATCTGTTTTCCTTAACTGCAAACTCTTCCCCAGCAACTCCTTACTACAAGACTTTTCTCTTTTTTTAAATTCATTACCTTTTAGACACGATCAGAGTGACACGAAAAATAACCCCTCATAATTCTGTTTCATAATTTACACTCATACACAGACACCATTCGCTTCATCCAGGTGGCAAATCTGGTAACGAAATGTAAACTATGATACTACCTATTCTACCTGTTCTCTCCATATCACATCACGGACCAAGAAGACAGACTGGCGAAGGTATCGTGCATTTGGTACAACTGAAAAACTAAACTGAAAAAGCTTTTTACTTACAAACAGAGGTATATCTTCTGTCTCACTGATGGCTGCTTTCATCATGGCAACAACATGCTCATTTGTGATCACCTCCTACAGGAACACACAAAAAGGTACCCCTTACATTCTGTTTGTTAAAAAAAAACAGACTTAAGGTTAAAATAAACTAGTTGGAAACATGATGGAGAAATATTCAGTGTACAATATACTTTGTAATTACACTGTAATAAAAAAAAGTTTTCAGTCATCAGACAAGAAAATATAAAGTAAGCAGTGATAAAAACATTTGCACTACATTCTCTTTGAATGCTTCACAGAATAAATTTCCAGCAGAAGAAAATAGTTGAAACAAAAGCAAAGCCTACACCAGTTCCCCTTCCCTCATGTCACGTCATCAGTAAAACGTGACGATCCCAGCCATATGAGAAATGCTGCTATGAAGCTGCAACAGAAAACTTAAAACCTTAAGTACTCCCAGGCTTCCAAAATAGCAAGAGTCTCATTCTCTACAGAAACTATGTAATAATCTATTTGAAACATTGTGCTAGATCATTTCAGAAAACACTGTATATATTTAAAAGAAATAGGGAAAGGCAGAAGAGACCCAATATCCGTGCCTACATTTTCTGAATGATACCATAAGGTTCCAGGGAAGGTAGGTGACTGCGAGATACTTACAGCTCTTCCACAGTGCCATGTGACAGAGAAAGGCATTAATTTATGGCACTTGCACAAAATCAGCTGGTGAATCTGCCCGAAAGAATCATGCCAGTCTCCAGTTTGTTTGCCAGAGGGATGGCAAAAAGGGAAAATATCTGAGGTCACCTGGATTAGAGCAGCTGTAGTGGGGGCGGGAGGAAAGTGCAATTTTTGATCCTGTGGGAAAATAAATACCACTGCTCTCCAGACCCTGCTCATGGGATAAACTGAAATCTACAGCTAATACAGGTGTACAATTAGTGTTTCACTACACAGCTGTGACAGCACAGATACTCTTCTTGCAGTTCCTTTCTAACTAGCAGTTGTGTGATGGACTAAAAGGTTGGTTGGGGTCATTAACTAAGAATAATGCATTTCTGTCAGCACCACTAGAATTCCATCAGGACTTTATCATGAAACAGTTCACTCAAAACAAGAAACAGTGAGTTCACAGTCCACATCTCCTCACCTGGAATCAGAAATATGCATTTTACTTCAATTACTCCTGCTACTGCTATTACAGTATAGTAAAACAGACACATTCGCCATTGTAAGTAAAGGAAATCAGGGATCAATACCTACTAACAAAGCCAGGTCCAGGTAACTTATACATATGCCACAATTCTCTTTATAGGAGAGATTAGGACGTAGATGCCTACCAAGTCTTCCTTGTTCATGAAGTCAAGTGCTACCATTAGTACTATACTCAAGTCTAGACTGCACTTTCTTAAAAAGCTGGGCACTTCGTTCCCTGTCATAGTCCCACTGCACTCACATGCAGGATGTTTCGCACGTTGACAACTGTCAGGTTATGCTGTTTAGCTCCATCTTCTAAAGTGCGATCAAGGGTATCATCTAGCTTGATGTCACAAGACAAAGACCCCTCCTCTTCTTGACTTTTCCCTTCTCTTTTCCGTTTGGTTGCCTTCCTCCTTCTCTTCCTTCTCTCAATATCCTCTCCATCTTGCTCCTCTGAAAATTAATAAATTAAAAATTCAGATACTTCAAATCCAGCACATTCTGGCAGTATGAGTTTAAAAAAAAAAAGCTAGAATTTTGCAAATATTGAAGCAGCAGCTTTCCAACAGCTGATAAGGGGATTACCCAAATGGAAATGGCCATAAGAACTAGAAAGTCTTCTGAATGATGGATTCAAATTCCGCAGGACCCAAGTGAGTCACATTAGTCAAGCAAATAAAGGTTATGTATTTGCCATGTCTACTAGACTGATGTTACAGAATGGTCTCAGCAGCCTTTTTATGCCTTTTCCAGAAGGAAGTGTCTTAAGTACACCATCAAGACTAAAACAGTTGCAAAACTCCATGCACCATACAGCAAGAGCAGATTACAGTTTCTGGGACTTAAAAGTGTTTCCCAAGTGGCGCTGTTTTGCTGACTCAGGTAAATGAAAGAATTGTAGCTTCCTCTGAAGGAAAGAGTGTTTTTAGTAACTGAAAATTGCAGAGATCAGCTCTAGCAAGTTTCACTTGGATACCTGTAGTTTATTTAGTCACTAAATTACGGAGCACAGGATGAAAACTTCAAAAAACATTGCACCTTAACAGCCCCTGCTGTGGCATACACAGTTCCAGAGTTCTGCGTCTACTGTATCAAGTCACAGGTCTGGTCTTTGCGCAAAGTTTACACAAGGGGATAAACAGCTCCAAATCCTCATTTTCCTCATCAGTCTGCTGGGGCCACTCACCAGCTCTGGTATTCTTCAGTGGCTTCATCACAGTAGGATTTCTAACAGCCAGCTGCAAAGAACTTCTCACTGGAGATTCCTGCGCTGCCGACTGGTTTTCAGTCAGATGCGGATCTCTCTGTGAATTCACTTCCACCTCTGTATACAGCTTAGGCGTTTTCCCTGTAAACAGTATACACTAAGCTGTAATCAGGTATGTCGTACAGACACAGCTGAGCAAGGTTAAGAAGCTGCTGCAATTACAAAAGCTTATCGTGACCCATTCAGATCTGTTACATCAACTGCACAAGACTAACCTAGCCTGTGAAAGTGATCCAGATACACTGAACACTGCAGCAGCAGTCCCACCCTGCTGCAAACAAATCCAGGCAAAGAGGTCCCCACCTCCAGCTATTTCAGTCCTGCTCCCTCCACTATCAGTTTTGCACAGCTATGCTCAAAACTGTTCCTGTCAAATGATCCAATCGCAAAAAAACTGGTGATTTCTATAAAACACGGTTGTACTCCTCGTTGTATGAATGCAACTGCAACAACAGAAATCAACAGCTAGGGGCAGGCACTCCTTCACCCGGACAGGTTATTCCCAGCTGGAACAGCACAGTTGACTGCAACCTTAGGATGCAGTTTCACAGCCACCATGGGCCAATTTAAAACCACACTACTACTGGCAGGGCTGGCTACATACCCTTCCCACTCCTATTCTGTGCAGTCCTAGAAGTTACACAAGCCTAGAAAACAACTGTGAACTGACACCTGTTCCACTCCCCTTTCTCCTGACACTAAATTAGCTTTAGCATCAGTGAGCTAGAACCAGAGACAACACTTTTCACGAGGAAACAAGGAAGCACTATCCCTTTTTGCTGCAGCCTGTACTTAAATGGGCTTACAATGATTATTAAAAAACAGCTGAAGCCTGAAGTTTCATTAACAACTTAAGCCAGTATGAAAACAAATTGTCACCCAATAAAACCAGCTCCCCGACACCGCAGCAGTTGCTGCTCTGGGCTGGCACAGCTATTTGCGTAGCTGCACATAAAATCAGACCAAGGAGTTGATCCAGAAGGAGAGAAAAAAACACCACCTCCCTCACACTTCCCACCACCCCCTCCTTTTTTTTTCCAGATCAATCCTCCAATCTCATTCAGCTCAGAAACAAAGACATATGCCAGGAAAAGAGAAAAAGAATAGGATGGGCAATTTGGGGAAAGAGGGCACAACCACTTATTTCAGTAGACTTAAAAGATGACCGGAGATACAAAGTGAGCATCACTTTAATCGTGAATACCTCTCGTCTCCCTCACAAGCTCACACATCGCACCTTCACTAAGTGAACCTCAGAGCGAGCAAAGTTCACCTGGGCTTTTTACATAAACTTCCAAAATACCTACGTTCCACAACAAATTTGTAACTTGATACTAACACAAATTGTACTCGCGTTGGGTCTTGTAAAGGGTCACAGCAGAGCCCCATACAAGTGTCCCTCTAGACGACTCTTCTGAATGCTTGAAAGAACTATCCTCTGCGAATGAAAGTACATGCAGACAGAAAACTCTGAAAACCAGTATTTTTGGAAGAAGCAGCAGCTTGCACTTTTGCCGATCTCATAACTCACTAGCAAAACATTTGTTTTTAAAAATAAATGCAAGGTGACTGTTTCGAATCAAAGCCTGGATTTACAAAGACTAGTCTAAAGACTAGCTGAAAGTAACATATCCTGTGAAATATGTCTACGGAAGTTAGTTAGGACTGATCGCTATTACAGTCCATAAAAAATTAAACACAGAGGAAAGACCAAGAAAATGCGTGCAAGTTTGTAAAACTGGGTATTTTAGGTTGGAAAGCTAAAAAAAAGCAACTTCTAAAGTGCTTGGCGTTCAGCAACACTAGAGGCAAGCGGCTTGAGTTCTCCAGTAGTTTTCTAGTCTTTTAAGGGAGGAAAACGCCCAAACTCTGAACACGGGATACCTGCTAACCTGTAATACTTCACAGAAAAAAAAAAATAAAAGGCACCGCAAAAACTAAGTACCCAAAGGAGAAACTTCACATAAAGAGGCCGACGAAGCCCTCCCTCAGCTGAGGGCAGCCACCAGCAGAGCTCACAGGAGGGAGCCAGACAGGCAGCCGGCCTGTGGAGAAGCACCGAGCACCCCCCAGCACACACCGTGGCGGGCAGCGCGCGCGTTTACCTTCCGCCCCCGCTTCGGGGCTCCCCATGCCCTCGAGCAGCGGGGCGGCAGCGGAGGCCTCCTTCGCGCCCGGCGCTTCCTCACCGGCGCCCGGGGCCGCCCTGGCGAGGGGCCTCTTCCCGCCCTTCAGCGGGGCCTCCACGGACCCCTTCCACACGCACGAGCCGGAGGAGGGCGGCCCGCCGGCCCGGGCCGCCGGCGCGAGTTTGGCGGAGGAGCCGCCATCGGCAGCGCCCGCCGAGGAGGAGCCGCCGGCGCCGGGCAGCTCCCCGTCCTCCTCGGCGCCGCCGCGCTCCCGCGGGCTCTGCGGCCCCACCACCGCCGCTCTCCTCTTCTTGCAGGGCAGCATCTTCAGCGAGAGCGACATCCCGGCGCCCACCTGGAAGACAGGAAAGCGGCTGGCCGCGGGGCACCGCCGCCCGGGCCTGAGCTCCGCCGCCCCGTCCCGCTCCGCTCAGCTCCGCAGGAAGCGGAAGCGCCGCGGGGCCCGCCCGCCGCGCAGGCGCCGCCCCGCCATGTTGGCCGGGCGCGGGGCGAGCCGCCGCCATGTTGGCGGCGCCGCTGCGCCGCGCCCGCAGGTACCGGGGAGGGGGGTTGGGGGGGGACCGTGGGAGAACGGGAGGTGCGGGGCCGGCCCCCGGGGGCGGGCGGCTGCGGGCCCCGGCCGCGCCCCGGGGGGGGGGGGGGCGCG
>JAVKLA010000088.1:13321561-13342582 GCA_034782735.1 Sagittarius serpentarius
CGGGGCGGGTTGGGGAGACCACGGGCAGCACGGGCCTTCGAGCCGGGGGTGCGGAGGGTGGGGGGCGGCGGGGGCGGCCGGCCGGGTGGAGGGGCCGGCCGGGCCGGAGCGCTGGCCGGGCCCCGGGAGGGGCGGGAGCGCCCGGGTGGCGATGGGGAAGGTACAAACGCTGCTAAATCATCCGAGGCGAAGCGGCCCCAGGCCGTGCCGGTGTGGCCACCCTCCAGCCTGGGCACGGACGTGGCGCGGCTCCCCGGTAAAATAATTCTCCCGAGTTGGTTCTCGCTAATTTTTGAAGATGCTTTTTTCCTGTAGTCCAGTGGGTGACAAGGGCTGGTACCGCAGCGCCAGGTCTCAGTGTCGGCTGGTTTTCTCCAGTCCTGAAGAGTCAAACTGCTGCCTCTTGCTGTCCTCCAGCAACTGACTGACCTTCCCCTCAGACCATAAGGCTCTGTAGTTTGAGCATGGTTACATTTCCTTTGAATTCTGAAGTGCTTAGTAATAATTCTCCATACTACAGCATTTATTTCATTTACAATGTGTCTACTTACCTTTTACTTTCTGTGTTTCCTGGAATCCAAGAGGCACATGCTGTCATAATTGAACCGCTGGCCACCATTAGGGTATAATTAGCAAACATCAGTTTTAAAAGGGCGTTTTCAATGATTTTTCATTAATTGAAAAATACTTCCATATCCCAAAAGTTGGTTTTCTTTCAGTTAAATCTTAGCATCACATCAGAACAAAGATCTCTTCTACAAAATTTGAATAAAAACCCGTAGTTCTGCTCTTTTTGAGAGAGGAGACAGCTGCAGTGCCATTTAAAATGGACATTGTGCATAGCAAAGTGCTTTGAAAGTAACGAAAACTAAAATTCTTTTTAGGCAGCCTTACATGAGTGTAGTTTTGAACTGTAAGGAATTATGGAGACAGGACTAATGAACGTATGGAATGATTACGTAGGTTGGAGTCTTCGGCCACGAAAAGAGGGGTGTCACGAGCAGCACAGAGTAAGGAACGATTGCTCCCTGTTTCTTCTCATGCAAGAACAGGCATCAAATGCAACGAGGTGGGGTGGGCTGAAACTAAAAGCCCTCGTAATTAAGCTGAGGAACTCTGTGCCACAGAACATTACGGGAGCCAAATTTAAGAGTTAAGATAATTTGATGGAAGAATGATCACAAAGACTTACTTGGTGCTTTCTAGTGTGACTGCTGGTACATATCTGTGTATGGCTGAGTTGTATTCAAATTAGCTGGTTCAAAGACCACTTGCCTCATTTCAAAGAGGGACCATTAAATAACAAAGTTGGGGTTTGGGGGATGTTTTGTTAATATTATGAATTCTTCTTGCTTTAGTTAATTCAATCCAAGGCTGTACTTGCCGTGGGGCCTGAGACAGATTTATCTATGAAGTCAGTCACCATTGCAGAAGACTTCCAGTTTCAGTTGGGGAAGGCTTCTGTCTAACCAAAAGTGATTTTGCTATTTTTGCAAAAAGGAGACATACTCTTTTGAAAAATCACCGTTTTCCGTGAGTCTATCAGATATTCAGATTATAGCCTGGCAGTCTTGCCTGTTAACCTCAATAAATAGTAATGCGTAAAGAGCAGAGAAAATAAAAAATCAAGGTGCTCTCTATAGCTTCAGGTATGAGGTTGAAAGATTATTTTCTCCTGTTTATGGTACAGAGTAACAGGAAAATCAGACGAGCTTACCTTTTTTACTAGCTGTTCCATTTAGCTATTGCCATGATTGTCATGACTATGATTTTTGGTTTTCCCTTTTACTATGGAAGCAGTTTGTACAAACTGTAAAAAAAGAGACATAGGGCTAGAGGGCTTTTCTGTTTGCTGGCTTCTAAAAAAAAAAATTAAAAATTGCTTTAATGATGATTAAACCAGCAATACAATAGTAAGTTATAAGAAGAGCCTGGCTCTACCTTCCCTATAACCTCCCATCAAGAAACTGAAGACAGCAAAAAGATCTCTCCTTTTTCCTTCACTTTTAAGACTGAACAAACCCTGCTCTTTTGGTCTCTCCTTGTCTTCCATCTGCTTTCCATCCTCCACTGCTCCAACTTTTTAATCATCTTGGTGGCCCTTGACTGGAATTGCTTGAAGATGTCAACGTAATGTACTGGGGAGCTCAACAGTACTGGTTTCATTCCGTGTCTTGGCAACACTTCTCCAAAGTCAACTATTATAAATAGAAAATAATTAGCATGGTTGCTAAAAATGAATGCAGTGCTTTTTTATTCTGGCTTGTCATTACTGAAGAACATAGTTGACATAAGCTCTAGAAAATATCGAATAATCCCTAAATCCAAATACAGGATTTTCTGTCCATTATTTTTGGACACTGGATTTCCACATGAAATTTTTTGTATACCATTGGCCCCGTATCTGCTGTAAGGGGCTAGGAAAAAAACCCAACCATTTCAGGCCAAAGTGATTTTTAAAAAATTGTTAATAAAGGATAACTCCAGATCCAGCGTTATGGCCATATTTATTACTCCCTTCCTGTTGCTAAAATAGAATTGTGTAATGTTTCTGAACAGGGCATTTAAAAAAAAAAAAAAAAAAAAAGTGCTTCCTGGAAATCAAGAAACCATATTCCTTTGGAGCTGTGGAGATGCTGGTAATGTGGGAGCTTGATTTGGCAAGATAAGGCCATCAACCATTTGATATTCTTAGCAATGAAACATAGGTCAAGCATGCCTTAGGAGTGTAAAATGTTTCCCACGTGGGAAAATACAAATTAGAGGAAGTAATTTTTTATTCTGGGGAAGCTTTGATACCAAGATCATTGAATTAAGAACACCACAATAGTACTGTATAGATCTCCATGCAGATGTGCTTGGCCCCGTGGGGGCACGGCCACCGCAAAGGCACAAGCTCATTCCTGACTGCCTTGTCTTCTCTGCAGATGTCTCTCCAGTTGTTGCAGGCCTCATTGGTGCTACTGTCCTTGTGGTGTCTGTCTCAGTAACAGTGTTTGTGTGGACATGCTGTCACCAGCAAGCAGAAAAGAAGCACAAAACTCCACCGTATAAATTCATTCACATGTTGAAAGGCATCAGCATCTATCCGGAGACCTTGAGTAACAAGAAGAAAATTAACCGAATCCGGAGGGATAAGAATGGCACTCCTAAGGAGACTGGAAGGGGAAACCTCTTGGTGGATGCTGCTGAATCTGGTTTAATAGGCTCCGACAAGGCTCCAGATGGGTCAAATTCAGCCCCCCACGTTGACCAGCTCCCAATAAAAGTAGATTATGGAGATGAACTAAGTCCAGATCAAAGCCTCACTCCAGGAGGAAGTAAAACCTCCTCCCCATCTTCTCCAGGGGATGACGTCACGTTGGGTGAACTGACTTTCTCAGTGGACTACAACTTCCCTAAAAAAGCGCTGGTAGTTACCATTCAGGAGGCTCACGGGCTGCCAGTGATGGATGAGCACACTCAGAGCTCTGACCCTTATATCAAGATGACAATTCTTCCAGATAAAAGGCATCGAGTGAAGACTCGTGTACTTCGCAAGACACTAGACCCAGTCTTTGATGAAACCTTCACCTTCTATGGGATCCCATATAGCCAGCTCCAAGATTTGGTGCTTCACTTCCTCGTGTTGAGCTTCGATCGCTTTTCTCGAGATGATGTTATTGGAGAGGTCATGGTGCCCCTTGCAGGGGTGGATCCAAGCACTGGAAAGGTTCAGCTGACCAGGGAGATCCTCAAACGGAACATACAAGTAAGTCGCTTCATGCAGTGTGACACAAGACTCCTTGCATTGTATTTGATCCCACTTCTTTTGATCCGAGAGCCTCCACGGTGTAATAAGCAGGAATACTGCAAATCCTTAGCCATGCAACCCATTTTTCCACAGATAGATACATATTATTGGTATTATATGGCTGTGCTCTTTAGTTAGGCAGTTCTCTGCTGTGTGATTATGGCAATTTGATAAAGCATGGTCACGATTTAGGCAGAGAAACGATGGATATTATAACTGATGATGCCAAGACAAAAGGCAAAGTCCCCATCTCCAAGTAAAAGAGCTGACGTGATAACGGGACATTCATCTGCAAAGACAAACCTCCCTCTCTAAGTGAGGTCTGACCATTTCAGACACCTATACTTGTAATTATCTACATCTGAATTGTTACTGTAAGCCGTAAGTAAGGGGGAATACATCAACATAGTCAGCGGAGTCTGATGTGATTCCTCTTGCCCTGGAGCAGAGGTCTAATTCAGCTCAGGTGAATCCCACCCTAGATGAATCTATTTTTTTCTCACTTGAGAACAAAGTCTAAGATGGTTTTGTCAAATGTAGACATGTAACATTTAGGTGAAATGAATCCTACTCTTAGTGCCTACCGCTGTAAACTAGAAAGGTGAGCAATCCATACAAGATATTAAGGCTTACACTGGGGAAGATGACTTCTATCCTCAGAAAAAACACTATGCTCAGGTAGGAGGATGAGGTGGTACTTAAGATTTTTAGTTTCTTGCTTAGTTTATTTTTGCTACTCATCCTCCAGGTTCAATAGAAAAAGGCATTTGGGCTTACTTATTGCCTTAACATACTGGAAATTGTTGCTGGGCCCTATAAAATACTTGATTACATCCTAGAGTAGCAGTATTTTAGTTGAAAAGTTTTTTCTACCATATAGGGCATTTAATTCTTCTTTTTTTAAGTTATTTAAAGGAGACTCTATGTCAATGACCGAAACCAAACCAAACGAATCCCAGCAAAGTTCTGGTAATTACTTTGCTTTTCTTAGGTTCTTGGGATGCTTTATACCACGGTAAAACAAGTAGCTGGTTTAGGTTCTTTTAATAGTATTCTTTTCAGCGCATTGACCGTATCTCTCAGAAGTAATAGATTAAAAATAGAGAAAAAAGGTCATGCTAAATAAAAATAGATTTAATCAAGGATGCAAATTATTTAACATTTATTAGTAATCAAAAATAGATGTACCTTGGTGTCAGCTGTGCATTTTTGAAAAATCTGCATACTTCCACAGTGTCAAAAGAACCGTTACTGAACAGTTTTCAATGTCAGGAAGTTTTAAAATCTGGAATACAGAATTGCATTTAAAACCCAGTAAATTATTGCACTGATCCAAGCCAGCGAAGGTGTACATCCCATCCTAATGAACGCTCCCAGTAATCTCTAACAGACAATCTAAGAATGCAAATTACTTTGAAGTAACTGCATTAAATTACTTCAGACCAAAAGAACCCCAAAATTCTAACAACATACACACACACTGACACACACATACATACAGACACACGCGCGTGTGAGCATGCCAGTACTCTCTCTGGCTGTTGTATTCTGGTGCATCCAAGGAGGCAACATTCTGAATGTTTCCTTTCTGGGGCTAGGAACTTGCTCATACATTTACTCTCCTCCCAAAATTTTGCATGAGCAGCAATAGCTTTCATTCCTTGCATTTGGAAAACTTGCCTTAAACACGCAGGAACTACTCAAATAAAAAGAAACCACGAAAACGATAATGAACATTTTCCGTGTTTAAGTTTACATGCAGCACATTTTCCCGCTAAGCTGAATAACAGCAGTTGAAAGAACAGCTTCACCTCTTGGGTGATGACCAGAGCGTTTAGTGTGACGTTTACTGCAGTGCTTCACCAGTTTGAGGCGAGAAAAATTCCTTCATTTGGGGACCCCCACACAGCCCTTGCTCTGGCGGGTTGACAGTACCAGACACCGACAGGGGCAGGAGGAGGGCAAGGTACTAAGAGTCAAAGCCTTCAGCAGGCAGCTATACGAGTTATTGCAATAGCTCTGCTATCAGCCCGTTACTGACACCACACAATTTCATACCCACTGCTAATACTGTTTGTCTTGATAGCAAATAAACTTAATCTAAATTAGTGCCATCTCAATGAAAGTTAATGAATGCCATCTGGAAACCAAAACTAATTATCTTAATATTATGTTACTCTTTGACAGGATATACAGCAAGTTTAATTGAGTAGATCTGTTTTTATCTTCTTTTATCTTCGTCCTGTACCTTTGCAGACTAAATGGATGGTGAAACCGTCAAAGCATACCTAGAGAACTTGAGCTGCTCAGCCATCAAAGCTCCACCAAAAGTCAATGAAACTTAAGGTCCTAAACCTCACAGACGCCTCTAGTAACAGACCTCGAAAGGCAGCCACAGCCGCTGGTCTCTCAGGAGGTGCCCACCAGGTTTGCACTCGTGGAAACACAGAATTCAAGGGGAGAGGCTGTAGTGATGCCTACTGTGCTCAGCAGGTGTAGGGTGAACAGCAGAGGATGATTTACCTTATGCCACTCACTCCTTCCCCCAGAGGCTCCAGCTGCCTGAGGCACTTAAAATGGCCTGCATCTGATTTTCCAACTTTTTAGGCATTTGGCACTGGGAAAAGAAATTCTGGTGATCTCCAACATTTGCCCCTGGTATAAGACCATCTTGTCCTAGTAAGTTCTTTCTGTTTCTTTTTCACAGAAATGCATTAGCAGAGGGGAGCTGCAAGTCTCCTTGTCTTACCAGCCTGTGGCGCAGAGAATGACTGTTGTGGTGCTGAAAGCCAGACATTTGCCAAAGATGGATATCACTGGCCTCTCAGGTAGAAGCTATTTTCTCCAGCTCTGAACGTGTAGGAAAAAAAAAATCTCCCAAGTTCACTTTCAAATCTTTCCACCTCTTTTAACTGAAGATTTTCTTTGTTTGCACACTTTTCCTTAAACTTTTTCTAAGGGTGATGGATCGCTCACCAACAGATGGTTATGCAAACAAGAGCAAATCCTTCCTACTGCGAGACCAACAGTTGCATCTTTCTGGCAGCACCTGGTTTGTTTATGAAGACAGTATTTTCCAAATGCAGCAGATCTCCCTGTTGCTTTTGGCCACACCCTGCAGGCCCTGTGCCTCCGTGCTGCTGTCACTCATCATTGCCCTTAGCAGCATTTTTTCCACAGCATTTTTTTCGCTGCTTGCTGCATCTTCCTGAAACCCTGCCCCTAGAAGAGGAGGGTAAAAGAGAGCAAGCGTAAAAAAGAGGAGTGCTAGAATAGAGAGGAGTAAATTCGTATGTCATTAGAAACAATTCTGTTCTTTTTCCTTTTTTTTTTTTTTTTCCCCCCTGTTTTTGCTGGTTTTGTTGTTCCGCTATTTGAAGAGCAGAGCAGCTGTTCCGGCTTTCCTATTTCGCTGTCACAGATTCTCAGACTCCTGAATCCCCTTAGCAAGGTTTCCTTCAGGATTATGCGAAAATGGTTGGAATCAACTTGAGATTCAATAATAGCCTGACTGATAGCAAATTTAGTCCTGTTTTTGCAGCTTTCTCCTGTACACCTCAAAGAATGCAGACTAAGCTTAATTCTCTATTGTAGGCCTTAAATTTTACTCCTTCTTTAAAAAAAAAAAAAGCTTTCCACATGTGGTCTCCAACTACAAGATAAATTTTTCAGTAACTGTTCTTCTACCTGCTGAATCTTCCAAGGCTAACATCATTTCTTTATATGCATAAGCTCATCATTTCAGCTGGATAAAAAAACCCACTGAAAATTAGCCAGTGTCAGCTGGGCAAGTGACTTCCACCTTCAAAACCTGTTAGGTAAAAAAAAAAAAGGCACTGTGTGCCTGGTATCTTAATTTTAATCCTAAACAAGCATCTGCATAAAAAGCAAGCTGACTGATAAAATAAGAAAGTGAGGCTGATAGAAAAACAAACGCTTTGTTTTAAACTTTCTTCTTTTTCAGTACCTTCCACTACAAATGTTTTCCATCTGCAGATTACTAAAACCGTTTTGACACTTTGCTGGGCTATTTCCTGAAAGAGGGTAAAAATATTTGTTACAGATGACAGTGAAAATTTTGGCCAGTCGGGCACTGACCTCGCCAAAAAGCTACCTGTTTTTAGGATTAATTACCACAATTTACATGCAACTTTCTCCCCCCCCCCCCCCCAATTCCCATGCAGTGCTGAAACTCATGAAGAACTTGCACTGCTAACATCAGCTGGTTGCTTTGCAATGAGAAAATACACCAACAATGCCCCCAGCTGGAGTTAGTAGCCTGGATTCACACTGTTTACTTGAACTGGCTCAAGTTCAGGAAGCTAAGCCCTATCCGTTACTTCCAGGAGCATTACTGGGCTGTGTTATTAGTTTATTTCTCTCTCTTCTCCAGCAGATCCATACGTTAAGGTGAATGTTTATTATGGAAGAAAGCGCATAGCAAAAAAGAAGACTCATGTGAAGAAGTGCACTTTGAATCCTGTCTTCAATGAATCCTTCATTTATGATATCCCTGTCGATCTCCTTCCTGACATCAGCATTGAATTTCTAGTTATCGATTTCGACCGTACCACAAAAAACGAAGTGGTGGGACGGCTGATTTTGGGAGCACACAGCATCACTGCAGGTGGTGTGGAACACTGGCGAGAGGTGTGTGAGAATCCTAGAAAGCCAGTTGCCAAATGGCACAGCCTGAGCGAATACTAGCAGAGGCTGCGGTGGCAACAGCCGACTTGTAGAACAGACTTAAACCTTGTTTTAGCTGTAGAACTAAACTTTCCTAAGAAGGAGCAGCTGATTGGTTCTCTAGTGATGTGATTTTGCAGGGCACTAAAATTCTAAAGAGCATTAAATGAAAAAAAAAAAGATACCACGAATATATATTAACAGTGTAATCACGCTATTGCATGCCTAATACAAACTGAAATTAGTGTAACTACCAATATCAAGTTGCAGATTTTAATACAATTATCTGTCACTATGGAAGTTGTGTTTGTGCCGAACTGTCTTTGCTGGTATTCACCAAGATTGGCCTGTCTTTATTAGGCTTCTCCCAAAGTTTCTGAATTCTGCTGTTTAACCTCTAGTTTCTTGTTAGTTTGCCTGCCCATTGGTTCTTGCAGTTCTGTTCTTTGCTGGTTTGGGAGTACCAACCGCATTTCCATATAAAGATGGTTTAGAATTCTGCACTAGCGCAAAAGGTAGATACAGGGGGAAAATGGCACTTCCCTTCAGAGAAGAAATAATTTTGTTGTCAGGTACTGAAATACTTGCTGTTGCGATGTACTTGTTGTGGAGCTATAAGGTCACAACATCAAAGATCTGCATCTAAAATTCACACACCAACAAACTGATCGCATTGCTTTTGCCACATGGAAGTTAGCACAGGCATGATCTCACAAACTATCCGAATTGGGGAAACTCTGCTCTATTTCATTTTATTTAACCCTGCCTGTGCATGAAGCGCCCAAGAAAGAACCAAAAACTGACATATTGATTGGTAAAGAAACTCTTGCTGATTCTTTTCAATATTAAATGTGAAATTCTACATGATAAGTTCTGTTATAATGGCATAACATATCTGAGATAGGAAAATATCTTGGGGGAAGAGGTTTTAAGTGAAAAAATTACAAAACTTCCCTTCATTCATACTTGAGTCAATTTGCATTATATTTGATCTTGTAGTTACCCAAGAGCCAGCTTTCAAAAAAGGAGTAAACATAGGGCAAAGCCTGTCACTACAAAATGTGCCAGACTCTTCAAAAAGTTAATTTTCAGAGTTTCAAGGCAGCTTGAGTTAGTTCTTCTGAATGACATTCTGACATGACTTCTGGAGACTTAGGATATGCTTACCATCACCTCTGAAGTGTAAAAACATTACTTGACAAGCGTGACCTGTAGACTTCAGGCTATTAACCCTGAATAGTCAGCAGTTTTGAGCAGAAGTTCATAGAGTAAAGTTCCACAAATGTAAGTTTGGAAGTAGCTGCAGTAGATCTCACAGTAAACATACGAGCCTATGAACTGGTTTTGTACAAGATAGTAGCACCCTGGCAAGGAACTTGATTTGGCTTATTACCTTCAAGCCAGGAAAGGATGGTAATTGACAGCAAATAATTGATTGTAACCACTGTTGGTAAACTTAGCGGAAATAGTTACAACAGGTGGTAGAAATTAAGATTATCTCTGAACTCTCCAATGGAAATACGAAGCAGAAGTGAGCTTGTGAAGAGGCGCGTAGAAGACCGCAAATTTTCAGTAAACATTTAGATGCTTCCAGGCAGCCAGCCTGTTCTGTGCCCTGCGGAATGTAAACAATGTATGGTAATTAAAAAAATTTAAGATCATTTAACTACTTACAGGACTTGACTACTGAATTTTAGAGCCCTGTTGGAAAAACGATCCTTTCCACCTTTGTACTAATGGAAACAGAATAATTGAGCAACTCTTACTCAGTTTCCTCTCCAGCCACCATGTAAAGGAACAGCTGCTAGGAGGGCTCTTTGTGCAAACAGTCAGCACTTTGTTAGTTGGCAATACTTTTGCATCTCTTCCTAAGAAATTATTTTTGGAAAGCTGAATTTTCTCACTCATAGCTAGTTACTTATTGAAACTTCCTTCCAGGCAGTGTGTCTTTTTAGCAACAGAAGTCGCATTGAAGCTGAAGCTCTCTCTTTCTCAGCCTTGCATGGCAGACAGAAGTGTGGACTTCATTCGTGCTTTCTCAATCCTGATTACGAGGATTTCTGCCTGATGTTATAGTAGATTTGATCTTTGTCTTAAATCTTTCTAGCTCATGCTCTATTAGTGGCTCACAGCCACAAACTAGAGAACGAGTTCTCCCTTGAAAATTGGTGTAGATCTATCTCAATCCTAGTTTTTGCACTAAGCAATTGTGTTGCTGAAGTTTAGCAACCGTCATGACTTTTCCTCAGAACATGCTTTCCAACACCGCTCCAAACATCTGAATAGGACATAACAACAACAACAACGTTCCCTTTCTTCCCTTCGGTGTGAAAAGCATGCTTAAGCCTAGATGATCTCCTTAAGATTCCTTTAGTTGAAAAGGAAAGATGAACTTCTTGTCAAGGAAACATGCTCAGGGTAAATAGACTTAGGCTATCGGGCAGATAGGAGTAGCTCCAACACTCTTCTGGAATAATAAGAAATTGAAGATGTGCAGATATATATTTTTTAAAACGTAAAATAGACAGTAAGTGACAGCGGACTCACTGTAAAATCTCCCAGGTGTGGTTATTCTTTACCTTGTGTCTTCTATTGTAAAACTAACTTGGACAGTTACAACTTTGTGTGAAAAAAGAAAAAAAAAAAAGGCAAAAAACCTAACTCAACATGTGTGAAACTGCGTAATGCTATAAGCTAATCTACATTATGTAATGCTATCTTGTATGTTGAATTTGTTAACGCACATTGAGCGTGCAAATAAAAATTAAATCACTTTAGCTGCTGACTGTGCCATGTTTGACCACAGACAACACATACATGATCATACTGAATACTTTAAGAATTTGTTGCTAAAAACATGCATTTCTGCTATGACAATTCACAGGAAAAGCACACAAAAAATAAATCTCAAAAAAATAACGGAACATAACAGAATCCTGGCCAATTAAGTGTAACACTAATACTTAAGTGTTAGCACATACAAAAGCTCTCAGTAATCTACACAGCATTGTAACTTGGTATAATTTGGCATGAATGGATACTCATTAGCTAAGTTGGATCTAAGTGAAAAAAGAGGACATTGGATAGGCAGAAGAAGAAGCAATTTGACTCTAACATTTGTAATTTAGAGGCACTCCTGGATTCCTAGTCAAAACTGAATTCTCTGGCAACACTTTTGTCCATCTCGCTCTGTGCAAGATGCAGCAGTCTCCTAAAGTACAGTGATCTGGCTTCTGAGGTTTTGCCGCAGCTCCCCATCAGCACTACACAGAACAATATTGCCAGGCACAAAGCCACATCTTCAGAAAATGCCAAATAGTACAGAGCAGGGAGCTGTGTTTCCCCAGCAACACAGACTACAGCAAGCACTTTAATGCTGTACTTGACTCTTTGATAGCTTCCCATGTAGCAAAAGGCCAATCTCCACAGGTGTTTTAGGTGTCTCAATACTTAAAAGGAGCTTCAGGTCTCATCTTCAAGGAACCTGATACTTTCAGCCCAAGCTTTACAAAAAGATTGCCTAGTATCCCAGAAAAAGGAATGTGGCCAGTGCTGCAGCTCTTCACACACAATTCTGCTCCAGAGGCAAGGATATCGCAAGCTTCCCTGCCTTCCACATCGAGTGTAAAGCGCGCTCGTTGCAGTGCCTTGCATGCCTTCTCTAACACAAATACACCACAGTTAACACTAAAACCCAACTCCCTCCAACTTTACTCCGGGAGAAAGATGAAAAGGATCAAACTGCAGTAGATGCTATTCCCATCACCAGGTTCACCAGTGACGTTCTCGGCTATTTTAGTAATACTGAAGGAGTGACTGAAGCACTCAAGAAGTTTGATTAGCTTGACCTGACTCCTGCTCTGGTGATTCAATTCCACCATAACACTCAACGGTGACAGTCAGACAAGGTGCTGAACACACAGAAATACCAGAAGCCACTGAAATTATGCAGGTAGTCATCCACACGACTTGTGCACGCATTCAAATTCAATGCCCAATGACTCAAGACAAGGTGGTTTATTTAACACCTATGCTTACCATTAATTACGTTGTTCTCTGCACTGCGACTGATCGCAGTGTTTAAGCACTTTCAGTTATTTATCACGGTAATAGCCGCAGTTATTAGAGCAGTTAGCTAAAACTGCTCAGCCAAAGCACAGAGTCACTGATTATTTTCTACTTATTGTGCAACATGTGAAAGAAAATCTCTCTTCATCCTTCTCTGCTTGGCTTCTGCATTTAGTACTGCATGCCTTTAACAAACGTCCCGTTTCAGGTTCTTATGCCATTCAGCTGAAACAAACAAAAGAATTTGCATAAGAAAAAGAAAAAAAGCAAACAGAATGGGTTTGACAAACCATGAAAAGAGAAATGGTTTTGTGGAGAGCATGGAAGCTCAGCTCTGACTCTCTTCCCACCTTCCTTGGGTCCGGGTGCCATTTAAACCAGCAGGATTTTGCGCTGCTTTCCGCACAATTGGGTCTGTCCTCCTCCAACAGCTTCTGCCTCACCTAATTCCCTGTAGAAGCAAGTCGTGTTGCCACGGCAATGTGATTCACTTTTGATGGGAGACGCTGGGTCAGGGCTCTTGGTATTTCATTTGAGCAGGCAGAGTCAGGAATAGCTCCGTCTCCTTTCCTAGCCCCAAATACACAGGACTGCACTGAGGGAAGAAGCTGCCATCAGATGGGTCCCTCTGAGGGGCTTCAGAACGCCCCTATTTCACCCTCATTAAAACACAACAACTGGATCTTGAGCATTCAATGAGCCATTCCACACCACGTCAGACATATCACAGGGCCCCAACGTTAAAACCATTACTGTCGAAACTTGAAAAGTCTTCTCCAATAACTACTTAAAGCCAAGCTAGTCCCTCTCAGAGCCTACAGCACCAGAAAGCCACCATGCCTGCAAACAGCAGGTCTGCAATGTAGCACCTGCCTGGATGTCTGCAAGCACTGTCTGAACTCCTGGTTTCACTTCTGTGCTACAGAAAGTACACAATTCTTGCGGAGATACTTTCTCTATTGGGCCAAATGGGAAACGGGACAGGAAAGGAAAAACACACCAAGAAATAAGTAGAACATAAGGCAGTGGCAGAAAATACAACGCCAAGATCAAAAAAACCCCCCCAAACAAAACAAAAAATCCCCCACCCCCCAAAAAAACGAAATGACCCTACCCTTTACGTTACTATACTGTGCAACAGTCCTACCCTTCTTCCCAACATGGAAGGGCCCGTATAGACAATTTTTAAGACTCTACATCAACACAGAACCTGTTACATCGCATACATCAGTGTATTAATTCATCTGGTCCTGAAATTAGTCATCTCAAAGGACTCAATAGCCACCTAGGGACATCCCATTATCACTGAAGAAAAGCAGCCAGCTGATGGAAAACAAAAAAAAAGTATTAGCAGCGTACCCAAAATAAATGAAGAGCATGGGGAGCCTGTTACAGCTCCCCACACTCCCGAAGGAAAGCTGTAGGGAGGCACAGGAATGCTGAGCATCTTTGGTCTGAGAAGGGTAAGGTATGTTCTAAGTCAAAACGTACACAGGACACATTCATTTCAGCTGGGACAGGGGAAGGGCTGGACCCATCTGCACCCAGAAAATAATAAGAAACACAGGCAAAATTATTTGGGGAACATTCAGTTTACATATCCTTGACTTTTTAAAAATTTAAACAAGCAATGTAACTGCATTGTTCTCTGCAGAGAATATCTGTATTTCCAAGTAACTCCAACATCATGGTCACACGATGACTCTAGAGAACTATTCCACCTTTTCTTATATTGTCTTCAAAGTGCTGTGGTCTCTTATTTGTAATGCAGAAGAGGAAAACAAAAAAAACAAAAGAAACAAAACCAAAAAGCAAACAAGCTAAAAAGATTAAAGCAAATTCATCCAAGTGTTCTTTGAGATCTCATGGCACTATTGGTTTTACTGGTTCATGCATATTAGTGAGGCCAAGTTTATGCATATGCTCATCTTTACGCCATGTAATAAGCTTTATATTTTTTCCTTGTCATCCTAAGGGAATGTTTCTCAACACTAAATTTTGGTAATGTTTTCAGATGAGTTTTTACTGCATTTCTAGGGTTTCTTTCTTTTTATAGCATTCAAATTACCTGCAGGATTTAAAGCTGATGATTAGTAAAGAAAGCATTTATCAGAATTAACCTTTCCCTCCCAGTTAGTGATGATTAGTTCTTCCACTGCACACCATCTAGTGGTTTAGCTGTTTGAGCGCAAATTTATGTCAGATGTTTTTTGTGCATCTTCTGTCAATTTAATGCACAGACTCACTGGAAGAAATGACCTCAGCCTATGCCAAGTGAAACGTTCCGGTTTCGCTCATTTGCTGTGGCAAAGTGCAAACCAGAAGAGAGCTGGCTTGCCCTGGAGAACAAAAGGACAGCTCAGGAGCATTCATCTTAAGTCTTGTAAGTTTACTTGCAACCAGATTTATACAGGTGTAAAATAGACAGCACAGCAACAAGCTGCCCATGAGCCAGATACTTGATTTAATCATCTGGTTTCAATGTGGTATTTTCTTTCACTCCTCCAGTCTTGTGACAGAAGTGTTGCTGCTTTAATTCAGCAGGAAACTTGGCAGGTTTTATTTTCCAGTTCTCAGTTACATGTAATTAACCTCCATGTATCTTAAATTTTACCAGTTTTGCAAGAACGACCATTATCAACAGCAAGGAGGCATTATAGTTCTGCATTCCTATAATAAAAATCACTGAAAGTAAATCTGTCTCAGCACCACAGAACATAGGAAATATTTTCTTGGTACGCTCGAAGCGGACAGTGAACAGCAAAATTCGCTCAATTACACATACATGCTGACTACGACACTGTTAGACCTGTCTTAGCTGAAATTTGTTCGTTCCTGGCAATGGATACACTGTTTGTGGGCAGACCTTGATAATTACAACCTTAAATGCCTTTGAGCCTGGCCTCGGGGAGATGAAATACTGAAAAGCTCTCTTCCCATACACTGGACACCTCTGTGAACTCTCAGAGACCCAGGCAATGGTACCCATTTTGATCTACAAGGTAATTTTTAAGTCTCCATTACAGTAAGCTTTTATATAAAAAAACCCCACTCCTGGTAAACTATTTAGATGACAGATAAATGGCACTTAATCATGTTGGAGAAAGAATTGGAAGAATGCAGTGGTAGGAATTTTTTCATTCCACAGGTTTGTTCACACCCTTTAAGAAAGTGGTCACCACTGGAACAGCTGAAACAGCTTCTAAATTTCTAGGGAGAAGCCTAAAAACTAAGCTCTTAGTCATCTGCTTCTAACAAAATAATTAGACGTTTTCCCCTAATTCATCTCTAGATCTTACCACAGTACCTACATACTTACGAATTTGTAGCACGAACGTCTGCAAAGTAATTTGTTTTGGCCTACATTTGAAAGCCACATAGCCAAAAAAGATGCCAAGAATAGCCTTCTCTTTTGGTCTGAATTATGTTTCCCGTGTTTATGGAGAACACAACAGAAATTTAGTAAAATTATTGAAGAACTGCTACCGATCACTGAATACACTTTAACACGCTGACTTTGGATAAACCAGCTCAATCCATAGTAAAGAACACGACCAACAGCACGATCAATGACAGCACAGCATTACAAAAAGGTAGCAGTGTTTCAGATCTTTACTCAGTATATATTGAAGGATTAAGTAGGTAAGGGGTAAAAGCTAGTGAACTGTATTTGTGTATTTTGCATCTCACCTGTGACTCTTAAGCAAAGCTGTCCTGGAATAAGAAGGAATGTCATCAACTGTGAAAAAGGATAAAAAGACAAAAGGAGCATGAGCAAGGTGACACTGTTCACAGCATACAAGTTACTGGGAAGCCCTAAGAGAACATGCAGTAAGTCAGAGTTGCGCAATATATTCTTAACTAGTCTGCAAAATGGAGTGAGCTGTGATGTGTCACGGCTTTCGAGGTACTAAAAGCTAGACAGACTTGCAATATTTCCTAGTAGGCTTAGAAAGGAGCTCTACTATTACATGACTGGATGAAAACTGCACACAGGATGAAAACGCACACATGAAGAAAATAACACTACCAAAGCTATCACTATTGCATTACTTACTACTAAGAAAATATCCTGAAGTAATTCGATGTTGCTAAAAACATCTTGCAGGTCTACCAAGTTTTCATTAATTTCTAGTTTTTCAAAGCTTCCTGGATAAACAGCAGCTTCCAAAGTGTGCTTTAAACTCGCTCCTAATCATCAGCTAGGTGGTGATGGACAAAGATGTTCTTCCTGTTAAGTGAAAGGTAACAAAGGAATAACCACATCTGCATGCCACTTATGTGATTCATGGCTGTCAACCAGAACAAAAAAATATGGAAGTTAACCTTAGAGGAATCTTGCATTTAGTCCAAAAATATAGTCCACGAAGCTTTCTCATGAAAGCAGAAGCGGGTAACACGTTATCAGGCTATCAAGCAGGGGAAGATTTATCTGCCAACTCATCTGTTTAGACAGCAAAACAGATATAGTTGTAAACCCGATTAGGGACCTTATTGCCACAACCACTACAATTTAAGCACATCTCTCCAAAGCAGAAAAATGCATACCTGAGTTACTGCCGCAAACGACGAGACAATTCTTACAAGACATGGTTACAAGAGATGGTAGTTGGGGAAGTTGCCTCAATGCTTGGTGAACGCACTGGGAGACATTTATGCTGCGTGCAGAAGCTAAAACATTCTGTGCCTCTGTCACTAGATCGTCATTCATGTGATCCTACAAGGACAGATCCTCTCTAACCCAACGCGAGTGATGAAAGTAGCCTTTCGTTAGTCATAAAGTGAGAGTTATATTGCAAATTTGGCTATAGATACCTTAAGGGAAGAAAAAATAACTATACCAAAGCTCCAAAGCAGTCTAAACCCAGCTGCTTTCTACTAGTACAAAATAATAAAATACAAACAACCAATGCACAGAGAAATGGAGGCAGTGGCAAATGCAGAGGGAATACTTTGGCCTGTGCCAATACTCAAGTACCTGGGCAAAGACCTGGACATCCACCTGACACAGCTGCTATTGCCCCACTCGTCACTAAAACTCAGAAAGCCAACACACCTCACGCAGAGCATACAAAGGTAAAGTAATACAGTTGCAAAATGTGCAGATCGTATTTAAACAATTTAGCACCAGATTCATATCACAGAATTTTTAGGCTTTGCACCACTTAAATGTAACCTACCAGCTCCTTTTTTTTTGACCAAGATAAGCATTTTCCAAAATAATTTACAAGCATTCTCAGGCTGAACGGCCGCCTACCCATCACACTAGACACCGCAGATTAAAACGTCAAATGCAAATGTTTGTATTAAAAATTATATATTGTGTCAAATAAAACAATAGTTCTGTGTACAAATTTATACATGACAAAAATAAAACTCTTTTTGAATAACACTGTGTAAAAAAAGTGCTTGCTGCTGTTTTGATGTAATAATTCTATAAGCAACAGGCTCACAAAAGGCATTAGTAAACACTTAAATTGCATTGAAGGAATCATGTAAGGCACAGACATCAGTTATTTAAAGGCGAAAACAGTCCCATACAGCTTTCAGTACTGCTGACAGGTTACTTTTACATATTATCTGAAAACTTTGAATGTAGGAAGCTGACTAGTATTTCATGTTAACTTGCTGTATCAAGAAAAAGCACAGGAAAAACCTGTAATCACCATCAAGCCCCTGTTCAGCATTTCCAGAAGGCTGGTCTGAAGTAATTTTTACGATGAAAGAACAAGCAACTGCTTTTAGAGCAACTTCTTAGCTGCTGCTCCCTCCTTCTCAAATTTTCTGCTAGATGGGTTTCCTAGGAGTTTTATCTGAGTTACGGACAGCATTTAACTCAACAATGAATGATTCAGAGGGCTTTCAGTCTTAAACCAGTAACTACTGAAAAGACACACACAACTGCTTACACAGTTAACGTAAAAGAGGTCTTAAATTCTAAACAATCTGAGTAATTCTCAGCCTTTTTCAAACAATGTATGTGTGATTATTACCAGTGTAGCACAACACTGGAGCACTGAAAGGAAATGAGAAACAGAAACGAATTTAAATGTTTAGCTCAGCCACAAACAAAATAAAAAATTGTAACCCCCCTCCAAATTTCTCGTTACACCATTTTTTTAAATCTTACACAAAGAAACACTGTTAAAACCAACAGGCACAGAATTTCCAGTCATATCTTAAGCAATAAGGAGTTCAGAAAGAAAGAAAGTTTATATATTTGCTATCCTCACTTCTTGTACTAATCCTTTTACATGAATTTTCAGTTTTGACTGCACTAGCACATGCAGCACACACGACTGCACAGACTGACATTACAGATCTGATTTTTGATCAGTAAGATTAACAGAGTTACTGACACAGATGATCAAAGAATAATAGAAGCTATACTACTTAGTCTACTAAGCTCTTTCAGCCTTAAACTGAAAGATTCTAGGCACTTAGTTCTCCGAGAAACTTGCTTTAACCATGTCTGAGCTACTAACTACTATTTGTTCTATTATTAAAAAACAAAATCAAGAGGAACACCAGACATCTGTGTCTCTGCTGGATTTAAATTCTATAACCGATGTATATGTAAATCAGCTTGAAAACAGGGAATATCTCTATGTATGGAGGGTCTGCCTCAGAAGCACTTTCTTAACCAAATCATTCTTTACTGAGCATAAGAAAACCTGTACCTGCACTGCCTGGACCACCTGTGTGTGTAAGGTCAGGGATGTGACTATGCGTCAGGACTGTCACTGTGCCCAGCAAATTGCTTCCTTCCACTGCACCGGCAATTCTGTATTGGAAGAATCTTACCAGTATGAGGGATATTAATTCCGGGCCCAGATACCTCAGTATCAGTCATTTTCTCTACAAAGTAATTATAGAATAATTAGAAATGACTATGTTAGAGACTTCTACTTAAAGATACTGGCTCCTTTAAGACAAGAACATAAAACAATGTAAATAAATAAGCCAGCACACCATTACAGCTATGATTTTTAACAAGCAAGTCAGAAAATTCAAAGCTGTGGTTTCTACAGCATCATTACATTACACATGCTATGGCAACACAATAAATGCTATATGAAGTAGGAAAATGCTACATATTCATGCACCGTTGCCAAGTTATAGCCATCACAGGAACCATAATTTGCTTTTTCTGACTTGTTTAGAATCCCACCTACAACACTGCTGATTAACCGATAATTTAGATAAACTTGTACAAGTATTCCACATTACTTTTGCTGGAAAAAAAAAAAAATCTCTTCAATGAGAACACAAGAACTCTAGCACAGATCCATTCAAGGACGTCTATACACAGCCAAGGCTGCTAGTCATGACATACACTTTGTAAACTACTTTTCAGCACGACCTCAACAAGCCGCCTCTCCTGATGCGGGTTACTGTTCCAGAGAGCAGCAAAATTTTCTTGTGCAAACAACTAGGAAAAAAATTAATTAAGTTAGGTTGGGTAGAACTTCAGCAATACTTTACACAATTCAGCTTCCAGTATGCAGCAACCGAAGACAAATATTCAAAAGTGCAGGGACACAAACCTATCAGCATTTGTAACCAATGACATGCAACAAGCAACATTCGCTGGATCCGGTAAAAAAAAAAAGACAACAAACATAAAGTACAGTTGTTACTGTGTCTTAAGTTAAATATCCCAAATTAAGGGAATATCATTCAAACAAAAATAACTGGTAAAAGTTATGCATTCCCTCATAAAAGTCCCATCAGGTTTAAAACATACTGTCAAAATGTTGTCACTACACTGCTTTGGTTACAAATGGCTGTTCACAGGTTTTCTTTTATTTTGCAGAGGAATTCTCTCTGTTCAAGTGACTGAATCCTTCTTCCTTCTAAATGGTGACTTCAGTCTTTTCCACACACTGCTTTTAGGTTTTGATTTTTTTTCCATTGCCATTACTGCTTCTTTTTCTTTCCTGCGGATTTCTCGCACAAGAGCATGAAATACATCATCAATATAATAACGGTATGCAGCTGAAGTTTCAAAAAAAGGGCAGTTGAATTCTCGTGCTAAAGCAGAGCCTTCTTCTTTGGAGACCTGAAAAAAAAAGTTCACATTTGTCAAGAAAGCCAAAACCAGAAAGTTTATTTCTTTACCATTTCTTGCTCTGCTTGCTCTGTAACTACGCACGCACCCTCCCACTTTCAGAATAGCTCATTTCCACTGATCTGTAAATCTTTCTCTACAAACTTGTTTTTCTTTCTCTTTCACTCATCGCTTCTCTAGCAATGCAATCATCTGCAAGAGACTCTCTGGACATTCATGAAACAACAAAGTCCTTTGAAAAAATATTCCTTTCTTGAAGCTTAATCTAGAAGTTGCCTAACATGAGCAGTCCTCATCCCTAACAGCAGCATTTGTCAGTTCGGTAAGCTAAGGGTATTTCCTTCTCCTGGTCAATATCTATTATGTTTGCCAAACTACCTGCCAGAACAAAGCAAAAACTGGG
>JAVKLA010000088.1:13350354-13362446 GCA_034782735.1 Sagittarius serpentarius
ATTATGGCCTTTCAATACCTAAAGGGGGCTTGTAAGAAAGATGGAGAGACACTTTTTACCAAGGCCTGTAGTGAGAGGACAAGGGGTAATGGTTTTAAACTATAAGAGGGCAGATTTAGATTAGATATAAGGAAGTAATTATTTTCTGAATGGTGATGAGACACACTGGGTTTCCAGAGAAGCCGTGGATGCCCCATCCCTGAAGTGTTCAAGGTCAGGTTGGATGGGGCTGTGAGCAACCTGATGTCCCTCCCCACAGCAGAGGGCGTGGACTAGATCTTTAAAGGTCCCTTCCAACCCAAACCACACTACGAAATAAAGTGCAAGCCGGACAGTTCTGTGGCTCAATGCACTAGAGAGCACAAGGAAGAGTAGCCATGCCTGATGACTTCAAATAGCCATGTTGAATTTAGGACTACATACAAGATGGAGAACATAAACTATGAAATACATCAAGGGCATCGGTAATGACCAGAAAACAAAAGGGAGTATCAAGTAAATCTTACCCTGAAACTTCAGGTGGCAAAATTTCAAATTTACAGCTTTTTCAGATTTGTTTTAAGATTGGAATCATTTAAAGTGTAAGTGCTAATCTATTTCACAAGAACGTCCTGTTGTCTCAAGAAGCTGGCAAAATACCAGACCCAGACAAAGTAAGAGCATAGACTTAGGAAGGAGTGGAAATTAAGCTATTTTCATTATGTAGCATGAAAAGGCAACCCTTGCATCCCTTCTCCTTAAACAAACAAAAAACCAAAACCAAAAACCAAACAAAACACCAACCCACCACAAAACAAACAACTCCCCCAACCCCCAAGTCACAGAAGAGAACATGAAACACAGATCACCTCTGGAAATAAGCTTTCCATCAGAATCAGAAAAAAAATGAACATCATTCTTTCATCACTCACCTGTCCCTCTCTCTCTCCTTTCCTGAGGAACTTGCTGGCTTCGATCCGGCTCCATCGATTTCACTCTGACTGGAGAAGCCTGTACCTAAATTAGTCATATGAATGGGTCCATGCTATGAGCAGAAAAACACACGGCATTAGCAAATCTACAACTACAACATAAGCTATAGCTCCTTAATGATAACGACAGGAAACCCAACTTTTCAGAGCATAATGCCAACTAGCAGAAGAAACCACTAATTGCCATTGTTAAACAAAATGCTTTCTCCTAAAAATACTGAGGGTAACATAGTAAGAAACACACCTGAGCACCAATATGGAAGACACCTCACCACCTACTCCACCTTTTCAGTAGTTCAGGACAGTAAAGACAGCTCCTTTACCTCCTCAATCAGCTAATTCTGAATACTGTTTAGACCTCACGCCACAGCAAGCTCTGCTTAAGATACTAATATTAGGTCTAACATATAGGCAAGTTCCTTATTGTCTCTAGACAAAGCTTTTATTTAGGGTTTCTGCAGGGGTGTATCACCAGAGAAGCATTTGCAGAAACTCCCTTTCCTCACATACAAGTCTAATAAAAATAATTTTGAGTTCTTCAAAGTCAACTGTTTAACATCTGCTATCAAAAAAATAAAATCAATCTCTTATAACTAGGCTTCTTGAAATCCTCTCAAGTGCAACCTGCAAGAAAGGTAAACGGGAAAATCTGGAAGTTATTACCACATTTCCCTCCCACCCCTCAAACAAGCCCACCCAAAAGACCCACAAAAACCAAACAACCAAATAATCTCCCTTTAAACTAACCAGTAATACGCTATTGTTATCTCTTTGACCTGAACGCACTGCTTTTCTTCACGAAAGGTTGAGGGTATGGAAAGCAAGCTGCCAATGAATCAAGTAAGTCAGTTTAAGAACAGTGCATCCACTCAAAGAAACCAAAGCATGGTCTCGATGTTTTGTAACAATTGCTGCCATCTGCCAAAGGCCTTGCATGACTTGCCAAATAAACTGTGCTAGTAACACTCTCTCTCCAGCCAAGTTCCATTCTGGTGAATGAAGTAAAATTGCCGATTTTATTCCACCTGATATCCCAGCAGTCCTGACTCTCTCTCATCTGGTAGTTCCTCAGTGAAGCGTCTCTTTTGACCTTGGGGATGGGGTTGGACTTGTGGCTGTGTACCAGTCGGCACGGTTGTTTTTACTGGGGCAGCAGGAAGAAAAGGACCGCTCAGTGGACTCTGGCATGCGGAAGTTGAAAACAAAACACAAGAAAATTTGATAATATGCATATAAAGTATTAATTCAACGTCACAGGAGCAGAACACACAACTAGTTTCTCTTTGCAGAACCTTAGAGAAGCTAAAAGGAAATTCAAAACTTAAAGATAAAACAAGTATTTAATTTATAGAACGCTCCCACCTCAAACTAACCACTGTCTTAAACTCATTGTACGTACACATAGCTGCATCACAGCCTGTGGTAATGCTTTTAATAAACGAGTGACCGCTCCCTGCAAATATCCTTTACTTTTACAGGTGGCTATAATATGAAAAACGCAGTATGAGGCAGCCATACCAACAATTTAGTTGCTTAGAAGCATCAGCAAAGCAATAACCAAAAAAATGCCCTAGAGAAGAATTCTCTATCTGGAACTACTTTAAGTATTTTATTGTTAGCAAAGAAACAGCTTAATAAATTGACAACTATAGGGCAAATAATTAATCCGTGGCAGTACCTGGCCAGTGCTGGCTGGAGGCTGTACTTGAGATATTGGATACTGTGTTGGCACAGGCGGAACTCCTGTAGGTAGCGTTGTTAAGACTCCAGGTGCCAATGGCACCGCAGGTGGTACTATGCCTGGTACACCATATGGTGGCTGAACTGGTGGTTGAGGAGGGGGAACAACAGGATAACCAGACTGATACCCATTGGAAGGGTAATACGATGGCTGCGAAGGGACACTATTTATAGCGGCAGGCTGCGTGAAGCCTGGTGAGAGAAAAGGGAGAAAAGGGTCATCTTCAGTTCAGTTAGAATCACAAAAATATCAAACTTAATTACCAAATGTAAAAAAAACTGGACTCCTTTTCAATTGAAGGACTTAATCCACAGATCAATAAATTCCACAAAACTAACTGTAAGTACAGCTCTGCAAAATGCAACTCCAAAGACTTCATTATTGATAACGCTTACCTGCTAAGGGTACTGCAGTGGTTATCTGATTCACAAATCGGGAGTATTCAGCGTGAACCTACAAAGAATTTTCAGAGATCAGATAATAAACATCTATTTACTATGTTAACCTTTTGCAGGCAAAAGGCATCTTACCATGTGTCCCCATAAAACTGTAAGGGGACTTTGATTACGGAACATACTATGCACAAAGACAGCAATAATCCAAACATCAAAACTGAAAACAAATACCCACTGACCAAAACCCTGCTGAACATCCCACTAATCCTGCTGGTCTCTGTGACAGATTTGTGTAAAATACAGGATAATCTTTCACAGGGAAGAGAGTGGCAAACTAATTACTTCAGTAGAGACAAAATAATCCAAGAATCTAAAAGCTTCCATGTATTTTTCAAAATAGACTTTGTAGCCCATACTCAATTATCAATACTAACAGAAAAACTGACTCACAGGATTTTGGTCTATTTGCATTCATGTAAGAAAAGCTGAGAAATTAATTTTCTGTAGGTACATGCGAGAGATCTAAAATTTTTTGCATGCAACAATCACTTTAGGAAAGATAAAGCAGACAGTGTGGTTCTGGACAATGTTTAAAGCTAAAGCAAGGGAAGCTACAGCAATCTGAAAAAAGCAGGATTCCTTTATGTCTGCATACAGTCAGACAATCCCCTGCCCCCACCCCCAGTTCTGCTCAGAAAGCATTTGCACTTTTTTTCCCCAAAATTCCACTACTACAGCTCCAACCCGAGAAATGTTTATTCACTGTACAAAAATTAGACAGCAGTACTTAGAAGGAAAAACCTATCAGCAAGTCAGAACACACAGAGAGTTTTGCTGAGAGCATTAAAAAAAAAAAATCATTAGCCAGGCACACACTAAAGTTATGACAAGCTCTAAGATCTCATATTTATTAGAGCTACTCACAGTTTGCAATAGATTCTCACACAGCTTTTTAGCAGCTGCCAAACCTTCTGGCTTTGGGTGACTGAAAACATATACAAAAAAATACCTCATAAGCACAAGTGTCTCTGCCAAATTTGGGAGCTACTTCTTTCATCAGCAACATGCTGTCAAATCTTATCCCTTTAATGAGTGATCAGTCACCTCAACAGGACTCTAGCAGCTCTGCAGCTACTTAGCACAGTTGTGAACAAAAGCGATGAGTATTTATTTCCTACATGAAAATTCAGGTTACTCTAAATACTGCAAGAAACTAGCACAGAACAATGACTTGATTGGTCAATGCATTTTGTATTCTTCCCTTAAAAGTTCAACATTGCATCCCAAGCCCAAAAAGAACACAGCGTTACTGTGTTCCAAAGAAAAGCAATACCTTATGGTTGAATATCCCTTTATACCATATCACCAAACGGTTGATATCTTTATCACTTTAGAGAGATCTCTAAAACAAAAGTCAGGTTCAAAAACTATTTAATTTGCATTAAGTCAGTCAGTATTAAGAATTCTCCACATTGATTAAACATTAAGTTACATTCATGACTGGTCACTGGGTTTGGGTTGTTTTTTTGGTTGTGTTTTTTTTTTTTTTAAATCCCTCATACCTGATGTAGATGTACATGGGTTCAAAAGCTTCTCTGCCCGATGCTGGTTCTATGCAACCTGAGCCTTTCCCACGAAGAAAGACTTTGGCACCCGTTTCAATTTGAATGTGCTGCAAGTAGGAGCAACCAGGTCCTTCCACCTTCTCCTTCACATTAAATGTAGGTACAGCATGTTCCAGACCAACAAATAACTTGTCCTGCACATAATGCATCTGTAAATGTAACAGTAAAAGCTTATTATTTCACTCTAAGAACGAGGATGTTCATTTCACTGGAGGCCAGAAATTTTATTTCTATGACAGAACAGTTAAGTGTTGGATGGCACAGTCAGCCCTTTGCTTTTCTGTAAGTAGGACTGCTCTCTCCATCCTTTTTCTTTTAGGAGGCTACTGTCATCTGAGTCTCACTCTTCAGACTCAGTGTGATTAGTCCTCCAGTTTTTACAACACACAAGGGTTTTTTTTTAAATTTCTGGGGGAGTGTGTGTTTGTTTTGGGTTTTTTTTGTGTGTGGGTTTTTTTTTTAAATACATACATGTATACTTTGCAATAGGTAAATCTTGTAATCAGTGATACTTCAATGAAATACACATAAATTAATTGCTCACCCCTGACTGGAATGGAGGTTTCTGGCCAACTGCTGGAGACAATTGAGTAATAGGGGCTGGCTGGTGATAGACAGTAACCGTAGCTCCGTTGAACGTCGGACTAGAACCTGTGGCTGCTTTCACTACTCCATTAGTAATTATCTCTTTAATTCGGTTAACAGCTCCTAGTTGACAGAATATGAAATTCATTTATATTTTGACCCTTGTCCACTGCCCAGATTAACCAAATCATGAAATGACTAGGTTACTTTCCCATATCGTGCAACAGAGATCTACAAGCAAAAGGATTGCATCTGACAGCAGGGCCCAATATTAGCATTCTGGGATTGGATCACAAAGGATGGCAACAAGCATGAAGGTTCTTTCTCCACTCCCACCCAGATACAGCTTAGGCTAATATACGTAGGTGGGCAGTTCTAGCCCATGCATTTTAGCAAATGCTATAAACATCTACGTCAACCCTGTATAGAATTTACATCTGCATGGATGAGCAAACTAAGATGTAAAAAATTGTTTACTGTCTGTGGAAATCAAGGTAGATACCAAGTGAGCAGCTGCAAGTTGCAAGAGAAAACTGAGGGTAAACCCATGAACTGATACACAGAACAAATGAACACCTGAACAGTTTATATTTTCCTTTTTTTCCAGCAGGCATAGGCAAGACAGGAGTTCTTTGTGCTTCTAATGGAAATGTAGATATTTCACAAAAAATGTTCATACTTCTATATTAAAGGGAAGGTCTCCCTGTCACAACCTATTGTAATGGGATCTCAGCATGTTGGCAGTGAATAAACTCATACTAAGAGCTGTACCTGCCTAGGAACCCTACCCACTCCCCCCACCTTCCTTGTTGTCTATCAAAAGTTTTAGTTTCATGACTAACGCAGTACACAGCACCTTAGGTAGCTTTGAGCAGAGATCTTAACATTAATGTTTAAATGGGGTCTCTTATCAACACCAAGATATTTATAGTACAAATCCATACCGGTCATAACAAAGGCCCTTTGTAAAACCCCTTTATCACAAACAATGACAGAAAAACAAGAATGCTTTGTACACTTACTGTCAACCAATTCCCGTGTCTGACCCTGGACGTGAAGATACAAAGGACGATCTCTGGAAAGGAAATGTCAAACATACCATTAAACCCACAGAGAACATACAATAATGGATTCAATCTAATTATATTACAGTCATCTAGACACATAGTCTTCCACAAAGATTTGAAATACTTTTCACATAAGGAAGTAAATACATATTCATTGAATATCACAGTGCTCAGTAAGCAAAGCTTTGCATTGAAGACTAAAGATTCAGAAGTTATTTACATGACAACTTATTAAAGTTATACCACTGAAAACTTTAATTTGTTTGTCCACATGAAAGGTTAACTAAATAAAAGCCCCAAGTCTATGAAATGTTAGCTGTCTTTGTAACTGGCAAGTTGCCTGTTCTCAGCAAAATGCTGAAGAGATCCAATATAGCGTTCAGTCAGAAGAAGTTCAGCACAGTCTGATCTGTCACATTTGTGGTTGGTTTATCTGGTTTTTTTATTTCACCCTATCAATATTAAACAGGTAGGAAAACAGCTATGCAGTCAGACTATCATAATAGTAAATATACTCAAAACACTCAACAGTCAATTCGCTCTGACACCCAAAGGTGACACTGCTCATGAAAAACCAAACAAAGACCCCACTGTGTAGCCACCCAATGAGAAAAAAAAGCAGAAACCCCCAAAAAGAAAATACAAACCCGGGTCCCACTTTTGCTTTCTCTTCTGCAGTCATGAATCTCCCTCGGGTAGAGACAGCTGCTCCACTCAGTCGACTTATCTACAAACAATTTAAAAAACCCAGTGACAAGTTTACCAATAATAAACAAAGCACACACAAAACACCCAAAGTGGTTTAAGCTATGTTGTTGTATAAAAAGACCAGAAGTCATTAATGAAGTGGTAAGAGAATGAATGGCGCCCACTAAAGCATACTAGCTACACTACCTTACCTCATCATATGACATTTTATTGAACAAACCAATAAACTACTAAATAAAGTGTCTTAGAAAACACAACAAGTTTTGTAAAAAGAGGAAGCAACCACTGAATGTAGTTTATCACAAGCTCTTTTAACCTTGCGAACAGCTACAAATGTGCTGGCAAGCCTAACAAATCAGCCATAGATCCTGAACATACCTCATCCTGAGTCTGTCCTCTTGTCAGCAGGTTTCTGCACGTGAGGGGGACATCATTGATTTCCACCTCTGCCACCACAAGGTCATCTTTGCTTTTACTTGTAGCCGGACCTTTTCCCAGGGCCTGCAGCTTCAAAAGACAACCGTTGCAAAAGACCAGTGGTTGGAAAGCAGAGATAAATGATGTAACAAACAAATTGACCCTAGTACTCTAGAGGCAAATATCCTTTTCATTCTCCCCTTTCAGCTATTGAACCCAAAAGGTTTACAAATATTAGCAGAAAGCACATTGCATCTACTACTTAATAATCTACCTTTTCACAACCTTGAGCCCAAATAAAAACACTAGTTTTATCCTCAACACATTTTAATATAGTAAGTAATTACTGTTTCTGTTCTATAAATGAAGAAACAGTTGTAGAACTAAGCAGTGAAGTTGCTCAAATGGAAACCAAGGCATCTTACACTTGAATTGGTATCTCTGACAGAAATCTGAGACTAACAAAACATGTAATTCATACTTCTCTCAACTCCCCTTACGCAGAATTAGAATTTAGGATTTCTGTTTAAGATCTAAACTCATCCACACTACAACCACACTTCACTGCCCCCTCTTTTTTTAAGAAAAAAGCATAATATTTTGTGTCAGTATCTAAGTGCTAAGGATGAAAAAGCCACAGAGTCACAAAGAGATTCAGAAGATATGACAGAAGACTGGGAGTTACAACAAAGACCTTATAGCTTTTTCCATGTACAGAGAGCTGGCTAGTACATCCTCCTAAAAATTCTGAAATGCTTTTGGAGACATAAACAACAAAAAAGACTCTATAAAAAGAGAACCTTCCAGTAACATCCAAAAGGTACACATCCACTCATAAATATCACATGAAGCACGGCACTTGCACGAGAGCCAGCAGGCAGCTATAAAGGGACATAAGTCTAATGCATTCTATGTACACACATTCTTTTTCTCCATTCCTTCCACACTTTAAAAAAAAAAAAATACATTCATTACCCTGCAGGCTCGTTAATTTCCATTCACTCACAATCTGAGGTGCCATCAGAGTTAATTACTCTGGAAATGTCATCACTGAACATTTCCTAACAAAAGCAACATATGTAATAAAAAACCAATCCCATTTGCAAATTAATTAATTGGTTAAGTGGTTCCCACAGCAATACAACTTGTCACAGGATGCCAGAATACCACCAAAGCTTATGGAGAAAACATAGGCGGAAGAATGAGACATCACAGTATCTTCCAATTTTTAGATGCCTCACACTGCCAGTCAACAAACAGACTTGAGTTCCACCTGGTATGACTACAGAGGCTACCTGAAACCAAGCCACACACCCTTCAATGCTGAAAATTTCACATCCTCAGGTGGACGTTAAGTATCAAGAAGCAGGCACCATCATGCAGCAAACTGTGTAAAACCACCTAGGATTGCTGATAGCAATGATCAAAGAAACACTCACTAATAAACCTCACATATTAAAAAGGCTGTAACTATCATTTTGGATACAGACCCTACAGACAACCAATTACAGTGAATACGCGGCAGGACACATCTGCTCCTCGTTCTTACATTATCTGTGAATATGAATACTCACACATCACTCACAAGGCAAACACTTAGAACATAATTGGCAGTCCCACCAATACTATGGATGTGAAAAGTTACATACAATACACCATGAAAACATACTCTTCTTGTTAACTTTACATTTGAACAAGTTTGAAAGGAAACCTGAAACAGCCTTTTAAACTTGGCTCTAGTATAGGCTAATAACATGCAGAAAAGCAAGACTGTCCTTGTTACTGAAACTGGAAAACAGGCTTTAAGTTACAGTTGCTTTAGAATAGAAAAGTTCAGTTAGAAGGGACCTACAACAATCTACTCCATCTGCCTGACCACTTCAGGGCTGACCAGAAGCTGACCAAGTCATTTAGAACTTAGACACACGTCTCCTACTGATAACTTGTTCAAGCACGAAAATAGCTTAGTCTCATATTTTAAACTGGCTGTTTTATGCAGCAGTTTTTACATCAGCTGTACTACTTCGAAAATACTTAAAGAAAGAAGTTTATCATCTTCCTACAGATGGCTTTGCTTAGGCCTTGGCCTTACAGAAGAGCGGTAGGACTGACCTCACAGCTATACCACTGTTTTCTGTTATTCTGATAAAATTAAAAAAACAGTTTTCCGACTGTTTTTTTGTTATATCCTGCTTTACGAAACAAACCTCCATAATTTCCCGTCTCACTGAGAGTCTATTCCAACAAATAAAGGTCGCAGGTCTCCAGAAAACAGATGTGACGCCCACCCTCGCTCACCACCTCCGGGCCTGGCAGTCCCACCGGCACGGCGGGGCTCCTGCCGCCCCTCCGGGCACCCACCTTGTCCGCCGTGCTGGGCGCCGGCTTCAGTTTCCCTTTGGCCATTAACATCGCGTTGATTTTCGCGGCCACGGCCGCGGCCGCATCCAGCGCTCCCGAAGGGGCTGCGGAGCTCTCGGAGCCCGCCACAGCGGAGCCGCCATCTCCGCCGCCGGGAAAGGGGCGCCCGGGCAGCGGCGCCGTGCCGGGGAGAAGGAAAGCGGGGGCCGGGCCGGGCTGGTCCCACTTACTGCGGCGCCTGGAAAAGAGAGAGGCCTCAGTCCCGGCCGCCTCCTAGCCCGCGACGCCGCGGGAGCTCCAGGACCTGCCGCGCCTCGGAACCGCCGCACCGAGACCCTTCTCCAGGGACGCCCGAGGACCCGCCGCGCCCGCGGGCCAGCCTCACCCGCCAGCGGACCCAGCGTCGCGCTGCCCTCCGCCACCCGCTGACATGGCTCCGGCCCGGCTGCACTGCCTCCGCGCTAGGCGCAACGTCATTTCCGGCCTCGAGGCCGCCTCGAAACGCCCCTTCCGGGCGTTGCCACAGAGACGACGCGGCCCGCAGGTGGCGTCCGCTCAGGCGGGGGGAGGGGACGGAGAACCAACACTGGACAGGCGAGGAGGAGCGGGACGGGGCGCGGTACGTGTCCCCGCTCTCCCAGCGGACGGTCCGCTCTGCGGCTGACAGCGGGAAACCGCCCACCCATCACGCAGCACCGCGGCAAACGCGAAGCGGAGCGGGGCGGGGCGGGGCGGGGCGGGACAGACTGGACAGCGCCCGCACGGCGCGGCTGCCGGGAGACCCGGAAGACGCACCCTGTAGGCACGCCCTCACGCATGCACACTGTTGCCCCAAAGCACCGCCCCGCGGCCGTGCAGCCGACGCATGCGCACCGCTGTCTAGCACACTGCCGCCGTCAGCTGTTTACACACCGTTCCTGCAGTGGCGCGGTTGACGCATGCGCACTGTTCCCTGCCGCTTCGGCGGGAATCTCAGTCCGCGCACACCACCCCCCCCGACCCCCGGCGCATGCGGGCTACTACCTGGCTTATTGGCGCCTCTTAAGCGCGGCTGGGAGCACATAAAGTCGTGACATATTGAGCCACAGAGCCGCTGAATTCTTAGCTAAGCTCTCTCCAGGTCTCCCAGGGCGATCCAGGCCTGCCCTGGGCAGGTGTCTAGGTTGGGTGGAGAAAAGGGGGTGGTGGAGGGGTGGCACAGGTGCCTGATTTCTTGGTCCCTGTTCAGCTTTGCGTCCAAAGAAAGGTTCATCAGGAACAGAGCTGTTCTGGATTTTCTGGGCCGTAGGGACACGCTTTTAGAGGGTGTACGGATGAACTTGTGTTACCGTAAAAGTCGGTCACCAAAGAACCCCCTAAGACTTGTCTTTAAGTTTTAGAAGGCAGGCATTCTTTATTGCAGCGCTGGATGCACGGGGGATAATTCCTCCTCCTATCGTGCATACCAAAACTTAAACCACTACCTGATTATATAGAGCAGTTATTTACATATTTATTACCATTCCCAGAATAATCATGCATATTCATTCTATTTCCTGGAACTAATTAGAATATCTGCATCTTCATTACACATGCTTAATAAAATGAGGCTGTGGTCTTTCAAGGGTCTCTAGTGGCAGTCCACGGTCTTCCTCACAGTGTCCACTTGATGAACTCCAACTTTACGCATGCTCAGTCCTTATGGAAGTCCCTTTATCAACCATTAATCAGTTCTGACCAACTCAAGCCCACAAGTCCTCCTTACTTAGACAAAAGCTTCAGGTTTATCAGTCACTAGGCCTCCTGTTACCTACTGTTTAGCCTTTAAATGACAACTCCCATCTCTGGAAGTACATCAGGCAGTGCCTCCTGTCTTTTACAAGTACATTTTATCTTGCTTAAGGAATAAAAACTGCATTAATTCCTCTTTTTTTCTACTTAGTATTTCACTTACACTTCGAGGCTCTTTGGGCTCACTATTTGCAAGTAAAACTCCTAACTTCCTGTCATAAAGGACAGCCCATTTTCCATCCAGTTAAGAACTGAGTCCTGCTATCATGATACAAACACAGCTTTATCTCTGTGCAACGTGGATGGAATTGTAGAGTTTCTTTGAAGAATTAAACATCAGTTTCGGATCAGGCTGAAAATCCTGTATGTCATGTCTGATGCTCAGATATCTGCCGACTTGCTGTCCCTGGCAGCTACGCCATAGTTTGCTTGCCGGTGGCATGCTGAATTCT
>JAVKLA010000088.1:13378577-13394208 GCA_034782735.1 Sagittarius serpentarius
AGGAATTGTGTGGTACGATTTTCTTGTGTATTTCAGCACAGTATGTTATTTGAATGGGAAAAGTCAGCGAATTTTAGCTGAAGTATTGCACTCAGGTGCTCTGTAATATTTCTTCACTTGAAAATTATAGTCTAATTAAGTCTTTTACCTATGAATAAAAGTGCTTAATTGCAGAATAATTTGAGTCTGAACTTTGTGGTCATGGACTTTGTAGAAATATGTCCTAAAAACATAGTAACACCAAGTGTTAGGAATATGTTTAACTTTATAAATGACAAAAGTCATACTTTTCAATTAAAGATGTTAAGGGGGCATTTGACCTGATGGTAGACTGTACAGGTTTGTTGTCGTGGACAGAGAGTAACTCTTTTCTTTAACTTTCAGAGTGCAGTTGTATTTCCTAACAAAATATCTACTGAACAGCAATCCCTGATGCTAGTGAAGAGGCTTCTGGCAGTAGCAGTATCCTGCATTACGTATCTGAGAGGAATCTTTCCTGAAAGTGCCTATGGAACAAGATACATGGACGGTAATGGGCTGTTTTCATGATTCTTTGCAAAATCTGGTGTCACAAGGTTGATAAGAAGTTACTGAGTGTTTTTAAAGCCACTTGGTCTTCTTAATTAAAGATAACAGCCGTTTTCAATGACTGTAATGGAGATTTCTCTAATACATTCATTGTTGAATTTTGTTAGATAGTGGTGATGCTAACACATCAATTAAAACTATGCCTGCACCTGTTGGTAATGTTAATTTTAGTCTGCTTTTGATATATACTTTTAGAGAATGAACTTCATTTTCTTATCAGTGTTGTTGCATTTTGTTTTAAGTAAATATGTATGTATATATTCTTTTTTTGAGATGTCTCTGTCAAAATTCTGAGGGAAGACAAGAACTGTCCTGGCTCTACTCAGCTGGTGAAATGGTATGTTAATTACAGTGCATATGTAACACTTCCATAGCGTGTCAGTTCTGAAAGATACCTTTCTGGCTGTTTGCAGATACAAAGAAAAAAAGTTGACTTGCTGTGAGTGAACGACTGCTTAGGCAGTGCTTTTAGTGTGTGGTATTTACTATGATGATAATTTTTTTTAAATGGAAAGTCAAAATGTGTGTGTTTCAGTAGAGATGTCAATTGACTTGTACAGTTATGTTTCTAGAAAGGCTTACAACTTGGTGCTTAGCAGAGCACAAATCTTTGTTTACAGAGTGGTTATACTTTACATTTAGTTTTCATGGGTGTATGAGTGCTCAAGGGTGCACGTAAATGCAAAAATCTAACCAGTAGTTCCTCTCTAGTTGAACAGGAGATGCAGTGTTACCATTTTGCATGTTGAGTTTAAAGATCTTGCTCTGACTTGTATAAGAAAGCAATACTGTTGGCCTTTATGTTCAGAGGCAGAGTTGTGTCTGCAAACAATAGCCTGTTTGCTTGTATATTCAAACAGTTGAGTGTAAGTACGTAACTTGGGACTAGAGGTATTTATTTTTATTTTCTTTCTGCTCACAATAACTGTGAGCTTTGTTCATGGCTGCTCTCCTTGCTGTTTAGAAAAGCGTATATATGGCAAAGGCCTTATATACACATTCCTATTTTATGTTACCTCTGTAAAGGTGATCGTTGTTGTTTTCACTGTTAACCAGTTGTAGTACAAGGTAAGGCATTGGAAATGATGCTGCATTCAGCAGAGGGGGTTTGCAGCTGCTGTCAGTTTTGAGATGTTCAGAGATGTAGGTCTGAGTTCTGATGTTAAAGATGAAATTATCCACTCTTTGTCCATGTGCTGCCACTAAGAGTGGGTGAAAAGGCTTCCTTACTGTAACCTGGAATTTCTTGATTAATTTTCTGTGGTAGTAGAAGCTGAAGTGGTACCGAGTGCATTTCACCTTACCCTCATGCATCAAACATTAGCGAGGGCAGTGGTGTGGCAGCCTGTGGATGCTGACAAGGAAAAGCTCCCTGGTTTTTGTGTGAAGGGTTTGTGCTACCTGTTTGGAGTTTACAGGTGAGTAGCCTTTCTTAACGCAGCATCATGTACACAGCGAAACCAATTTTTGCTTGTTGACTATATTCAAAAGAAATGTTAGAAAAAAATTAAGGTAAGTTTTGGTTCGCTATTTGACTGTTTTTTGCATGTTATATAAAAAGCAAATTGCAACATCTAAATAAAGGCAATAACATAACTCCTTTGTGCTTCAGAGATGTTGGTGTTCAGCTGAAGTACTTATTTGTAAACTGATTAATGAATACATGTCTTCGGTGTTTGAAAATGGTAGATGTACAATTGCATTATGTTTTTCCTGATAAATTATTTACTTACAGATAATATTTTTACTTACTCTTCAAAGAGGTCAGGATGATTCAGTGTTAAAGATAGTCATTGCTTGTATCACTACTAATAAGAGAATAATAGAGTAAGTATTATTTATTGCTGTAATAGAAAGAAGGCTAAACACAAGAATTTCATTTTTTGGGACTGTTTTATGTAGTCAGAAGCAAAGCAAATGGAAATTAGTAGTAGATGGACAATATTACTTGATTTTTGCAGGATGTTAGGATGCTACGATGCCTTGCAGAAGAAATACGTAAGTCTTCCAATATCGTTTAGCTATTTTAAATGTATTGAAACATTCATTTATGCAAGTCCATTAGCTGCCAGCATAGTTAGAGGATTAGGGAATAGCTGTGCTTCAATATGTTAAAACAGTTAGCTACAATGTGGGATGCACAGACATTTCAGGATAATATTCTTTGCAAACAGAAACACTTAGGGATACGTAGGCATTTTCTTCTGCCAGTTGAGGAAGTCCTTTCTTAAACAGATAGTTAAGCGTATGAAGATGTTTTTCTTCAAATATGTCTTAGTTGTCTATATTGGTTTCCAGAGCTAGAGAAACAAAACAGTTTGGTAAGCAGAAATGGGCTATGGAATAAATTTAATGTTCTTTTTCTTTAATTATGTTTCCAACAGCTAAGAATGATTGTCCTGGCAGTAAGTATCTTTAAGAAGTAAGGTACATGTTTTTTAAGTTAGAAGCTTAGAGATGTGTACAGTTCTTACTGTCTCCTCTCTTTACTTTAAAAATACAGGTCTATACCCATCCAGAAGATCCTCAGGTAAATCTGCTAGAATATTTTACTGGATGACTAATGATAGTATGGATATAGTGAAATGTGTATACAAGCAATAGAGCTTAACGTTCACATTAATGCACATTACAAAAAAAAAATTCTTAAAAATGTCAAACGTAAGAATCACTAGAGCTGATCAGAATTGCCACGTAGTGAATTGCCTTTGAATATCTAGTGTCAGGTTATTCTCAGGCCAGTACAAGAAACCCAAAGTGTTGTTGCAGAGTTAAATGCCCATAAAGATGCATTGTCCTAATTCTGTGTAACAAATTTAATGGGACTTCTTTATGAAAAACATGGTATGTTTTAACTAACCACTGGGTGTCACTGTCTGTGTGAAACGTTTTCATAGTGATTAAAATTCGAATTGATATTTCATTCTAAAAACTTGAGCTGATGTTTCAAAATATATTATCATGATGATTCCTGGAAAATAATGTAGATCATAATTTTTATTTGATGACAATTATATACATGAATACTGTTAATTGTTACAGCATTAGAAAGCTATATTCAGTGCATGTAAGTAGATCAGACAGGAGTTGGGCTATTAATATTTTCTTCAAATGCAAGATTGATAGATTACTAGACAGAAGCAGCAGCAGTAGTTTGCTTGACAGCTGACAGTTTAATAATTACTGGACTCATTTGCAGACAGTTACAGAATGTTACCACTTCAAATTCAAGTACACCCACAATGGGCCACTCCTGGATTTCAGCAGGTACTATTGCTGTGGCTTTATTCTGCTCTGTGGTTTTACAGTCCATTTCCATACACCTGAATGTAAAAACTTTGGATTTTATCTGTTTGTTTCCTTTTTTAATTCTGGATCTTAAGACTAATTTTATCCACATACACTATTAGCTTAAACTTAAAATACAATGAATCATTTTGTCAGATTATGCTCCTATTTTTAAATAACCACTCAAAAGGTGATTCTTAGTGTCAGAGTCCAATACTCTCTGATCAAGTTCTTCAAGGTACTCCATGCATGGAGGGTGCAATGTTTAATGTCGGATTTATTTATCTGAAAATATTTGATGTTACATGGGATTTCTCATTTAGCAGAGATGATATAAAATATGCTGAAAGCGCAATATGAATGTAAGCTATGCTTAGCAAAGCATAGCTATTGCAATACACAGTTCAATCACAATACCAATGTGATTCCCATTACTGGTCTCAATAGTACATTCATGGTCATGACGTGGGGCATCCCCAGTCACGGGGAAGGAATATGCAGGTTGAAGCCAGTTCCAGCCCGTTACTCTCTTTGAAATTCTTCTGTTAGTTGTTCAGTTGTTATACTCTGGCCTGAACCAAACATTCACTCCCCCCATACTGGTCTGGCTAACTCAAGCAGACATTCACACGCTTTGAATGAACTTGGGAGGAACATCGACAACACCGGCTGATCCATTCAACTGTGACAGTAGTTGATCTGCTCAACTGATGTAGCTGTTTATCCAAAATGAAGGCCATGCTCAGGTCCCCTGTGTGTTGAGATGAAGTCAGCTTTCATTGCAACAGCTGTGATGACCTGCGTTATTCCCTGAGCTTCATGGGCACATCACCCTTGCCCATGTCCACTGAGCCTTCTTACATTGTAGGGGTTTATTGGTCAGTCACAGCTGCAAAGAAATGGCTTATTTTAAGACAAATAATTGAAATGTAGCAAGCTCATACCTATCAAACATCTCCCAGCTTTCCTCCTGCATAAAATGCTTTTTAAATTAAAAAAAAAAAAAAAAAAAAATCAAAAAGGCTGCAGTGCTGCAGACCTAGGTCCCTTGGGCTGAATTGAGTTACCTCTGAAAGAGGTTGTAAGTCACATAAAACACACTGGTGGAAGGGGGTGTGGCTGAAAGCCACACTAATTTTCCTTAGAGTATTAGCATAAATTTACACCAGACTAATTTGGAAATACAAGGCATGACCCTACTTCTCTGATGCCCTGCAGGGAAGGAGATAACCATCTGCAGAGGGGTGAGACGTTTGAAACCATCGCAGTTAAGGCTATGATTCCAAAAGACAGGGTTACCCAACAGCTTGCTTTGCGCTGGCTGTTCACATCCTCAGGTGCCTCTGTAAGCTGTGTGGCTGTGAGGAGCAGGGGAGTAGAGGGAGAGCACTTTCAGTGGCAGTAAGGTAGGATTTGGGTCACCTGCTGGTAGAACAGGAGCATGGAAATGTCTGAACTGGATGCCAGCAGTCACTTAGGCATGCATTTTCTTATCAGTAACCATTCTTGTCAAAGTTAATAGTGTTACTTTTTTTCATTTAACGGAAAGCAAGTACATAAGACTTCACAGAATTGGGGCTTTGAAAAGTATCTACTTTTTTCTTTCTTTCAGATTGGGCAGTTTTTAGGCATTGTGTAGTGCAAAATACAGTAGCTGGTCACAGCTGCTGAACCATTACGCTTTCATGATGTCCCTGGCTCAGGATTTGGTCTTCCAAGGGGCAGAGAACAGGCAGGTCACTTAGTATTAGGAATTGCAGTGTGTATAATCTCAGACCTTAGGCAATAAATGTGATGTCTGCTTCTGACATTCATAGAGTCTGTTAAACAGTCATCTATCTTAATACTTAGAAGCAGCTTACTCTATTAAAAAAATATCTGAATGCTTTGTCCATTTTTAGTAAGAACAAAAGGAATGATTCCACAATCACCTGTGCAGACACCAAGAAAGCAAGTGTCCTCCTCATTCGCAAGATTTATGTTCTGATGCAAAACCTGAGTCCATTACCAAATGATGTTTTCCTGACTATGAAGCTGTTTTATTACGATGAAGGTAGGGTTTCCATGTTACCTTGATTTATCAACTGTATTCAGACTTTGGAAAACAATTCAAAGCAATGTTTTAATGGGTAGTCTTTATGGTTGCTGGGACCTGTTAAATGATGTTATTTTGCATGTGTCTGTTTCTCAAGACAATTTCTAAAATCCAAGGGGAATGGATTTGATCTCGCTGTAGGAACACAGTCTTGTGACTGACTTCATTGAAGCAAGGATTTCAGTGTGTTTTAAATATAAAACAAGTTTTCCTTACTGTGTTAGGATGTAACATGTTTGCCAGACTAGTTCTAGTTTGGATGACTATTTAAATGTTTAGCTCTGCTTTCAGAATGTATTACTGCTTTATAATGAAAAATCAGAGCTTCTAGCTAATCTCTTTGTGTGTATAAACTAATAGCTTTAATTGGATTTTGCCTGTAGTGTAGGGGAAAAAGAATTTAATTTATTACAAGTTGAATATTGATTATTCCCCTACCCACACACAACTTTTCTGGAGTAGCCCTTTGTATTTAAAGGGGAAAAGAGCCTTTTTGCTGTACAAGTTAAATTTAATTTTACAAGAATGTTTTTCATTCTAGCGCATATAATTATTTTCTGCAGTTACACCATCTGATTACCAACCTCCTGGTTTTAAGGAGGGTGAATGTGAGGGCATGATATTTGAGGGGGAGCCTATGTATCTGAATGTGGGTGAAGTGCCGACGCCTTTTCATATGCTGAAAGTTAAAGTTACAACTGAAAAACAACGAATGGAAAATGTTGATAAAAGCATCCTAAAGCATGGAGAGACTAATGTGCCTCTCCAGGTGCTCAGAGTGGACAGAGATGATCCAGAAGAGAACCAGGACATGAATGTAAGCACAAATGTTTTGTGTAGCTTGTTAAATTTTTGTGATTTATAGTCTAGAATAGGGCCATTGTTTTACTGCATGTCTTACTATAACATTAATAAGCTCCAGATATATTTAAGCAAGACAACGTCTTCAATACATTTTTGCTTTAATTTTACTGCTCTAGTTAGCAGTGTGTCATTGTTAAAGCAGTATTGAACAAGTGCATCCGCATAATGCCTCAGCAGCAGCAGCATTGTTAGTAGTCATGTCTCTGCGAGACTAGGGAGGAGCAGCAGGGTGAGAAGCAGAGGGGCAGCTTTGTGCTGTGGGTACAGGTGCCATTTCTTCAGCTCCATGCAGAGGACACAAGTGAAACCTCCCTGGAGCTGTCCCACACCAGTCCCAAGTGAGCTGCTGCAGCCCGGCAGTATTGACTGGCAATAAATTTGCTCTGGGATCCTCTGGTACAGCAGTGTGCATACAGCTACTGATGCCACAGCTAAAGTTAAAACAAACTCTATTCTGTACTGGGATTTTTCCCTGGGGAAATCTGCCTAGAAAAAAGCACAAAGTGAAGCTTGCTGAAGGCATGAGTGCGTGACAGACTTGTGCATCCTGCTGCTGATGGTAGAGCACCCAAGATGGCTCTTGGGACTGTGCTTGTGTGGGCTTCAGCAATTGGAGGCATAGATTTCTGGGGTCAGTTGAGGCAGGCAGCAAATACCTTTAGTCATGTTAGAATGTGCAAATATGTGTGTTGATCTGTACCATCTGTAGGTGAGAAGGAGGCAGAGCTTCAAGGCTTTTGGCCCCTCCCCCTCAATTAGCATTGGTAGGGAAGCCTCTAAACCTCTTGGCCCTCTAAATCTGCAGATGCCTATGAACTGCTGTTTCACAGGCAAGAGGAAGGTGGTAGTTGATGCCCTGATAGTATTCTTTCAGTATCTATTATTACAATTTTAGTATTTTTTACAGATGTTTTTCTTGGTAGTTGAATTAAATGTATGCTTGTATTAAGTAATGCTGAGCTAGTCTGTGCATTCCGTGTCAGATTCCATTATTTCAGTACAGTTTGTTCCACTGAGAATCCATCTAATAAGCTCTGGTCCTAAGCATCTGAGCACAAAGCCTCTTCCTTATTTGTCTGCAGTAAGTGATAGACCTTTTTCTTAATCTAGGAAGATCTTATCTTGGATAATGAAGTAGAAGATAAGAATAATGGACATGTTTCAGAAACTCCAGGTAACATTTATATCAATTTATCAGGTATCTTCAGTTTGTGCCTCTTTTTCGTGATGTTACCAAAACAAAAACTTAATTTCCTGACACAGACCACTGTATTCAAATTTACATTCTCTTTTCTTCACATACATTGCTATGCCTTTATTTTCTAGCAGGGCTTTGTTCTGTGAAGCATTTGCTTAGCAAATGCACGTTTTCATGTTTCTGTTCTAAAAGTCTGATTTTCCGTTCCATTTTATCAGATAAGCCAAATTTAATGGGTTATATATTTAGGAATGAATGTTGTTGTTTTTTTTCCTATTATTGTTGCTGTTATGTTTTTACTAATATATTTAATTTCCACATAAAGCTTGCAGAGGTATTGTGCTCTTGAGTTCATTATTGCAGACTTGGGAAGCTAAATTCTCTGTTCAAAAAATGGTCCAGGTCTGTTTTTCTTTAAATGACAGCTGTTTGAACTGTGTCCCTACAGCTTCAGCCACTAGGTAAGCTTAGCAGAAATACCACTTTAGCCACCTTTTTTCCTTAAGCTCTGACTACAGTAGGACCACAGTCTGATTCTGTGATCCATACATGCTTCAGTCTGTGTGGTTGTGGTGAAATTGAGACTGTCGGGGCTTGTGTACATAGAAGAGTTTTTATGTTGTGATAGACTGATACCCATGTAAAACCACTTACCTGTATGATGCGTGTTTTTCTGTGCAAAGGAAGCTGTTCATTACTGTGGCTTGCTATTCCTGATACAATCAGTAGCTTACTCTCAAAATATGTTTTGTTTTATGAATGACTATGATTGTCTGTGCTGCTGGCTATTTTAGTGTCTTTTCTAGCTGCTTGCTTTCACAGCTTACTCTGGACCTGTGTGCCCTTTTCTCTTACTGCATACATGGAGCATTTTGATAATTGCAAGTGAACTTTTTTAACTTTAGTTTTAATAGGTACAAGTTCTAGGAAAACATTTTTGTTATGAATCTTGGCAAACTGAGTTTCCTCGAGTAAGATCCTAGCATGGTAAAATCTGTCAATGTAAAACTACATGAACAAGCAGCAAAAAGCAAATTTCAGGTGGAAGCCTATAAGGCACCACTTATCAAAAAGGTACCAAAACCATTTACTTCTGTTTTATTTTAAAAAAAAAAAACCTTTCATGTAACAACTTCACTAAGCAGTTGAACTGAGAGTTCTGCAGAGAGTACAAATGAAATCTTACATTTTGGAAGCACTCTGAGGACTCTTAACACTGCAAGGTAAAGCTGCCTTCTCTCTTATCAAATAAAGTTATGCGCTTCCCACTATGCAGGAACCTTAGGAAGTACCTGCTCATCCTTTCTGATGAAAAACAGCAGCGCCTCTCCTGTTGGATTTTTCTTAGCCTTTATAAATAGAGAGTTTCTGAGCTGTTTACTTACAGTCATATAAATGTCTTCCACTGTAAGCTCTAAATGCAGAAATGCCAATAAAATAACTGTCCTGGCTACACCAGCCTGACTGCAGCTGCTACCAGATATATGCCCTGGAAGCACTTGACTTTTTTAATCAGTGCTCCAAGATGTGGACCCAGGCTGTCTCCAACTCAAAACATGAGACGGCAAACTCTGCCCTCAGGGATCTCTGTGAGCAGAAGCTTCCCGTTAAGATTTTAGAGAAACTAGGAGGAAAAGCAGAGGATGATTTATCTTCAGATTCCCCAAGATAGCCGAGGGGCTCCAAGATTGAACTTTGCTACCAAACAAACAGAAGAATGAATTGCTGCTTGTTGATCTGCTCATCTTGGAGATGCTGTAGAGGAAGCATCCAGACAATGCTGGTACCCATTTGGTGTACATAAAGCATTTCAAACATAGCAAAGAAAGATCAAGAGAGGAAATAAGTGCCCTTTTGGGAAGAAGATTAGAGATGGTGTATATGAGTATGCTCAGAAATGCTGTGATATGTTGATGTAAAATAGGATAACTGAAGGAACACAGTTCTCAAGAATGTGAAGTAAAAAAGCTTTATGACCAAAATCAGAGGGTAGGGGAACCCTTTATTTGGATGAAAAGCGTATGTAAAATGTTTTTTTTTCTGTAGCAGAGGTAGTGGCTTCTGTGGAGCTAATGAGTATATGGTACTCCTAGAAGAAATGCCCATTAGTGCTGCTGCTTGCTCTCTTCACTCTTCTTAATGCATTTCCCTAAAGTTGCATCTGCTTTGAAATACAACTCTGGTTCTGCCGACTTCAGAAACACCAATTTTCTGTAAAAACTTCCAGACATGTTGCTTTCAACATAACTGTAAAAGTGGCAACTGTGTCAGTGCTGAGGCTTTTAGTCCTCCCAACCTGAACAAGACTAGCAGCTTGTTGGGGCTACCATGGTGTCTGAGTGCTTGTGGAGGCAGTTGGACTGAGCAGGTTGAGCCTGGATTTTATTTTTTCTAAAATGGGTTGGAGTGTCCTGTCATTCAGGCCCAACACTGAACAGGCTGCGCTGTGTATTTTAATAGTGGCATTAATGTTGGGCTTTTTTCAGAAATAAAATGTGCAACATTGCAAAAACAGCTAACATTTCCATGCTGTTCAAAAATAATCATGGAAATGTGTAGGAAACGGCACGTGTAGATCAGTGTTTTTATCCTGACAATGCTGGTAGACTGCCGAACTGGAATAACCACACAAAGCTGCATCTGGTGCTTTTAGAAATCTATAGAAGTTCCAAAACCGTGCAAAAATGCAGCAAATTGCTTGTCTTGTGGAGTTGGTATGATGTTTTATTTATAGGAACTAGAAGACACAGGAAAATGCATTTGTCACTCTGAAATTCTTCGGTCATTTCCATGGCTGAAGCACAGTCATCTTTAACCAGTTTATCCTTATATCTGTATCCTAGGAAAAAAACCATCATGGATTAGGAACAAGAACAAAAAAAAAAAAATCTCCAGAACTGACTGCTTATTCGTTGTGGCCTGTTCGTGCAGCTGGAAGCAGTGATGAGGGAACTGTAGCTGCAGGAACTGCAGCCGAAGTTGTTCGGTTGTGCATGGTTGGGTTACAGAATGGGAGCTGTGTGCTGGCAGTGGGTTCAGAATATGCAGCAGCTGTGCCAGAGTGGTCTGGCAGAGCCCTTTGCCCATTCTGCAGTGCAAAATGGGCTCGTGACGCTCTTTACTTGGAAGCAGATATCAAAGTAGATGAGCCTTTAGCAGTACAGTGTATAAAGGAGTTTGGGGATCAAGCCCACTCTTCCAAAGATCCTCTGTGTAAATCTGCACTAAGCATAAGCATCTCTTGCATGCCTATGATTGGAGGGTGTGATAGGAAAACACTGAATTAAAGATGTAAGAGTGTAATGCTTGGTGGAGTTAATGACTTGCTTGCACATAGAGAAATAGAGCCCTTTTGAAGCACCTGTTCCCTGCATTTATAAAGTGCATGTGTTCCTTGCGGCAAAACATCATAGTTAAGAGGCTGCTAGTGTGTTCTCAACAGTGTGTTTTATTATCTAACTTTTTTATAGAACCAGATTTAACTTGTGAAGAAGTTGAAGTTACAAAGGCTGGAGGGAACCAGAATCTGTGTGTTTCTAATCCTCAGGTATGAAAACTGCACTCTGTTGTCTGAAATGCCTGTTAAAGCTTTTGTGAAGCTTCTTCCCTACTCGAGTGATTAATAGGTGATCTGCTAAAGGTTTATTTACCACAGTTGGTGTTTTCAGCAATAAAATGTCTTTACATTTTACTTCTTGATGTTTTACTTTTTGATTCCAAAGCAATCAAAAGCAATAACAAAAGGCTGTTCCTCTGTGATACAGTTTTCAAACGAAAAAGATGGTCTGACTGTTATTAAGAGAAATGTTTATGAACTGCCATAACTAAACACTCTGCCTAATAGAAATTTCTCTGCTAATTCTGACAGACCAAAACTTGTTAAAAGGTTGACTAAAACTTAAAATGCAGGTTTATTGCTCAGACTTAAAACTCAGGCTGTATTCCCTGCATATAGCAAAATGGTACAATTAAATGTGGAGGACTACTTCAAACACAGGTCCTTAAGATTTCTTAAAACAGAATAGCCCTGAGTGACTTACTGTATAAAAATAACTGATGCTTTGATCTGTCAGGGCTCTGACACATTCAGCTGTAAATAGTGCTGTTGACTTCAGTGGGTATACTCCTGTATTTAAATTTCAGCTGAAATGCTGTGGTGAGCAGAGCCAGAGCTCTTTGCACGCTACAGCACTGAACCCTGCTGTAGCCTCTAATATATATCTTTTACTGCTGTCACAAGGCACCATCTATTTTGTGATTTTAGGTTGATCATTTGGCAAGTAAGACGTCTGAACTTAATGTGTCAGAGAGCAGGACAAGAAGTGGAAGGATATTTCAAACCAGCACTGTTAGTACTGTTTTTTCTCTAGTTCTGTTCTTTCTATTTCTGTTCTTCTTTATGCCGTTTTCTTTTCCAAACAGTGAATAAAACTCTAAGCTTTAATACACTTCTGTTGACAGAATAAAATTTGTACCACTTCCAAAATTCCCATTAAATTCAACACATTTGGATTCTTGGTGTCAAAGAAAATTCAGTTCCAAAGAGTTAAAAGCTGAGTGTTGATGTAGTTAACACAGGTTGAGAAAGATTCATTAGGATTGATCTATATCTTCTTGAGAATGCGTTTAGCCAAATTCCCCCCTGGTTTAATCTGTTGTTGATAGGAGTGTGTGCCAGTGGAGGTCCCCAGCCCAGTGTACCATATGCTTGCTAGTGATTTTACCTGGAAAACACAAGGCCAAAATTTTAACCTCAGCTCTATGACTCACTCATACAAAGAAAAATTCATTATTTCTTTGCTTAATCATATTGCAGCAGATAATTCTTGTATTCGGTGCTACTTGTGGGGAACCAAGTTCCTCCAGCCTTGCACAGGTGGAGCAGAAGTTGTCTTCAGGGTGGAATTTGGCCCTTAAGACTGGCATTGGGGCCCCCATCTGTCTGTTGCTGCTGCCTTTACCAAGTAAGCTTAGTAGCTTCAGCTTTGTGAGGCTCTGGGGGGCCTTCACAAGACTTCAACATCTCTCCTACTTGTGAATGTTCAAGGTTACTGGTAGGTTCTTCTCAGAAAAAGCTGTGGGGTGAATACTACCATTCTACTAAGTGCTCTGCATTTACAGTCAGGAGGGGAAATAACCTGTCAGGGCCAGGGAAAATCACTTGTCCCCTGTCCCCGCTCAGAAAAGCTCTTAATTTAATTTTTAGTGCAGTAGTTGTGTTAAGGATTCATAATGTGCAGCTCAACTGTTGTTCTCCTAAACTAATAGTGGCCTTATTTCTGTAATGGCTGATGGAAATCAGGCTTGGGAGCATGCAAAATTCATTCCTCAGCAGAATATTTTAAAGAAATCCAGAAGACAAATTGGTCTGTGTCTTTAAAATATCTATGTATGAAAGCTGCATGTGGAAAGGGCTATCAGAGTTTGCAACAAATTCTTGAAGTGGAGATGTTAAATTCGGAGTATAGAACTAGTAGATTCAGTCTTTTTGTAAAGTACTGTTTACTGCAGAATGTAGTTTTTTTGGCTTCCAACCCCAGGGTCATATGCAGTGTTTTTTATTGTTAACTGATGTGGGGCGGTGAAAAAAGAGAACATCACTCTGTGTATGCTCACTGTCACTGTATCTTTCTTTTTTTAAAAGGTTTTGTTAATAAACTTAATACTAGAATTTAAATAAAGCACAGCTGCTTTTTAGCTCTGCTGTGCTTTTAAATAATCAAAAGCACAGCAGAGCTAAAGGCTAAATTGTCATCTTCTCACGTGTGTGCGAGTCAGAAATAATGGGATTAAACTCAGTAAGGTGAGTGTGTGTGGTGCTGAGCCCCCTCTCCCGTTGGTACGGGGCGCTTGGCCCTCCTGGTACTGCCCAACTCCTCACTGTCTGCCGTTGCAGCCACTGTGCTGGGTCCCAGCTGCTCCTGCTCATGGAACTGGACTTTAGGTATGTTGCCTCTGTGTGGGGGAACAGCCTTCATTTTGTTCTCTTGAAGCTGTGACACGCTGGAGGTCCTGTCCTTACAGCATAAATACATCCCAGCCCTCCTTCAGTAATTTGGAGGGAGGGTCAATTCTGCCAGAGAATAATATCCAGATGTTACTCCAGGCTTAGCAGACTCTGGGCAGGGACCAGGTAATGGCAAGGAGCCAGATGCTTGACATGCAGCTCTCGATGCATCACACAGCTGTCTGGTTCAGGGTGGGCTTTTTCCGTGTTAAACCTGCTAATGCCATGGAGCAGGCTGCAGTCTGTGCCATGTGGCAACGTGTAATGCAATATTTATTTTCCCTTGGCAGGTTCATCAGTTTGAACTCTCATCTAGTCAAGATGTGCTGCCAAAAAGGAGAAAGATCAGTGAACCAAAGGAGCAGATTTAGATACCCATCTCCCTGCTGTTTGTTTATAGAGTTCTTCTCCACACCACTTCCATTTTGTTGTTTAATGTGAATGTTCATATTTAAATATCTTTCAGGGATCTCTTCTGTTCTATTTGTAGTCAAAATGGAGGGTATTTTAAGGAAAGAAAATCTGTCAAGAAGCTCAGCTGAAGAAATCAGAACTTTTTTTTTTGTTAATAGGAGGTCGTACCCCATCAGGAAAGACAGAAGGTACCTGACTGCTGATGTAATTGAGAAAATTTCTGTTAACAAAGGCGGTCTGGGTGGTTTTGACTCCCTGCTTTATAGTGTGTTTAAATCCTGATGGTGATTGTGTAACGTTTGTTACCCACAAGACAGTTTCACCGGTAACTTTGGGCTGTATTTCAAAGCTGAGGAACTCCTTGTCCAGAACCTGCCTTATGGGGCACAAACCCCCTCAAGTCTTGGGTTAGTTTCCAGAGCTTTACATGGCAGGTTCAGGAGGGCTCTGTTGTCTGTTACAGCAATATTACATTTTTTGCTTTTACTACTGGGACAGTTGGGGGGGCTTGATTCTTTGCATTTCTTCCAGGCTGAAGGCACCAGACCAGTTTGTAAAAAAAACCAAACATTCTTTATACCTTCAATAATATATTTCATGCCAAACCACAGGAATTTCTGTACAGCTGTGATGAGATGCGTATGTAATTACAAACAAAGTCTTAATCTGTGGCAGGCATGTATTATAATGGTGTGAGATTATTTGAAGAAACCTGTATGTATTTAAAATTATTAATTACAGAAGTTGGACATGGGGCCATTTGTTTTTCTAACAAAAATGTTAACTTTTCCTGTGCTGTAAATGAATTGGAGTGAAGCTGTTTCTGCATGGCAAAGAGCTGCCGCTGTCTTTAGGTGGGGATAGCTGAACATTTCTTGACTTGACTTCAAACTTAAGAATGCCTTTTTATCATTCCTCAGTTAAAACAATGCTAACATTTAGTTGCTGTGTATTTCTTTAGTGCGTGGATTGGCATACATTTGGGGGCTTTAATGAAATGTGGGTAATACTTGGGAGCTCTAGCTCAGTAGGCTGGAGCTGCTCAGTCTTGTTCCAGCTGTGGTTGTCTGGGGCTGACCCTGTATGGGATGATGTGAGCAGGGGGCTGTGGGCAGCAGGTCAGAGCAAGGCGATAGCAAATTTGTGGAAAAAAAAAAAAGGGGGGGGGGGGGAACGC
>JAVKLA010000088.1:13443069-13454748 GCA_034782735.1 Sagittarius serpentarius
CGATAAGGTCTCCCCTCAGCCTCCTTTTCTCCAGGCTAAACAGCCCCAGCTCCCTCAGCTGCTCCTCATAACACTTGCGCTCCAGACCCCTCACCAGCTTCGTTACCCTTCTCTGGACACGCTCCAGCACCTCAGTGCCCTTCTTGTGGGGAGGGGCCCAAAACCGAACACGGTACTAGAGGTGCAGCCTCACCAGTGCCAAGTGCAGGGGGACAATCACTTCCCTGTCCTGCTGGCCACACAGTTTCTAATACAAGCCAGGATGCTGTTGGCCGCCTTGGCCATCTGGGCACACTGCGGGCTCATATTCAGCCGGCTGTCAACCAACGCCCCCAGGTCCTTTCCCACCGGACAGCTTTCCAGCCACTCTTCCCCACGCCTGTAGCGTTGCATGGGGCTGTTGGTGGTGTCTGCAAACTTACTGAGGGAGCACTCAGTCCCCTCGTCCAGATCATTGACAAAGATACTGAACAGAACTGGCCCAATGGGCCGCGCCCACCCGGGGAGTGGGGGGAACTCGCGTGGGCAAAGACTCGTGTGGGTGCTGGCAGGAGTGCAGTTGGATGCACAGGTTGTTCAGGAACATTTATGAGCCATCTCACACCCTGAAAGACAGGGAGCCTTATGCCCCTGGCACTTTCTTGCGAAATGCCAAGACTCCACAGGCAGACACATACCAGATGCTCACCCTAACTCCTGCTACATACTCTCAGCGCTATTAATTAAAATTATACCAGCAGCTTACACAATATACAGCTAAACTGGTGAAAAAACCCAAGGTTCCCTCTTCATTGAAGTCAGGAATTCCAGGAAAACGCGATACACCTAGAATTTAAAAAAACAAAATCAAAAAACCCAACAAACTATTAAACCATCTGGCCACCCCTGAACCCTCAATACAAAGTTACTGCCTTCAATACAAAGTATTATAAACCCTCAATACAAAGTATTATAAAAAATAAAAATGTACTATAGTCGTTGCCGAGCCTTGAGCCGCCCTGAAGCTCTTACCTCACACAAACACATCCGCTTCTCTAAACGTTAAAACGCTCCCGCCCAAGCAGCTGCCAGGGGCAGGAGGCCGCGCAGCGGCCCCCGCCCACCCCGCAGCAGGATGAGCGCCCAGGGCCGGGGCCCTCCCTCTCTCCCACCGCCCGGGCCCCGCCCCCCGCCCTTCCCGCCGCCCGGGCCCCGCCCCCCGCCTTCCCACAGCCCCGGGATGGGGTTGGGGAGGGGGGGGACCAGCAGGAGGCATAAGGGCAGCCAGAGGGGCGGGAGGGAGTTTTCCCATCCGCCTCCGACCTACAGCCTGCAAAGCGCGGAACAGAGACAGCGACCCTTACTGGAAATGACGCCACCTGCTCTTCTAGTACACCTCCCTCTGTTGCGTCAGCAACGTAACTGCGTCGGTAATTACAGTTCATTTTGCCAGGGTATAAATAGAAAAAGCTAGATGTTCTTCTAAACTATATAAGAAAGTGGTTCATTAAATGCGGTAGTACTATTGTTATCAAAAATTATGTGCTTTAGTTCCTTATAAAAAAAACCCAAACGTTACAGGGTTATGCTTCATTTCTAGCAAGACCGCGCATATTACTGAACTTCTACCAGACGTACCTTCTGGGTAAGGCTGAACGACAAAGCAGAATTAGATCCTGTAAGAAGGCGGGGCCCACGGGTGGCCTCAGGAGGCAGGGTGGTGGGAGAAGGAGAGGGCCGAGAGTGGAAGATGGATAGAAGGCAGCTTTGGGAAACACTGCAAAACTCAAGAAGGCGTCCCAGCCGTGTCCTCAGGGGATGAGCGACTTAACAGAGGCAACCAAGATGGCAGCGAACAAGGTAAGAGAGCTCTGGGGCACAGAGAAAGCCTGAGGAAGGGTTCCGTCTCAATAAGAGATACAAAGCAGGCTGCAGAGCTCAAAGGGTGCCGTGGGGCACGAGGACAGTCTCAGGTGGTGTCGTGACAGGAACAAGAGGGCTACGGAGGTGGGGGAACACGGACATAGAGATGAACAAAGGATTGCTGAAGCAATAAGGTACTGGGGAGGGGATCTGAACACAGGACAGATCTCCTCAGGAGACCAGGGACCCAACGAAGGCATCTGACATGGCGGAGGGGAAGGTAAGAGTGCTCTGGGGCACAATGAAGGCCTGAGGAAGAGTTGTCTCTGAATAGGAAAGATACAAAGCCTGCTGCAGAACTCAAGGATGGCCTTGGAACATGAGGACGCTCGCAGGAAGCGTTGTGACAGAAATAGAGGGGTGCTGAGGTGGCCAGAGAGACAGAAGAAGGCTTGAGGACACAAAGGTACTTGGGAGGGGATTTGAACAGATTACAGATGTCATGAGGGAGATACTGACCCGCTGGAGTGAAGCGAGATGGAGAAGAGGACAAAAAGACTGCTCTGAGGAAGAGGAATTGTTCTGAAAAACCGAGAGGGGTACTGTCGTGGTTTAGCCCCAGCCAGCAATTCAGCACCACGCAGCCGCTCACTCACTTCCCCCCCCGCCCAGTGGGATGGGGGAGAGAATCGGAAAAATAAAGTAAAGCTCGTGGGTTGAGATAAAGACAGTTTAATAGGACAGAAAGGAAAATAATGATAAAATAATTGTAATATACAGAACAAGTGCTGCACAATGTAGTTGCTCACCACGCACCGACTGAGTGCCCAGTTAGTTCCCCAGCAGCGATCCGCCCCCCACCAGCCAGCTCCCCCCAGTTTATATACTGGGCACGATGTCACATGGTATGGAATATCCCTTTGGCCTGTTTGAGGTGTTATCAACATTCTTCTCATACTGAATCCAAACCACAGCACTATACCAGCTACTAGAAGGAAACTACCCCAGCCAAAACCAGGACACCAACAGACAAGAAAGAATTAAAAAATAGGGAGAGGAACTAGATAAATGCAGATGTAGGGGAAAAAAAAATAAAAAGCAACAATATTAAGGAAATAAAGGAAAAAATAAAAAACAGGAACATCAAACTCAAGAAACAAAGACATAGAAACAAAATTTAAAAAGTGACAGGGTACAGCACAGACTAGAACGAAATATAAAATAAAGACAGTGAACTGGATAAAAGTAGATACACAAAAAAATTTAAAAGCAACATGACACAGGACAGATAGGAAATAAAAAGGTTAGATGTCTTGATAAACACAGAAAATTTTAAAAGTCACAATGTAGAGGACAGGAAAAATGTAAATGAGAAATATATGAAGATGAAGATAGAAACAAAAATTCAGAACTGAAGACATTAAGAAAGGAAAAAATTTACAAATAGCGAAAAAACCTAAATAGACAGAGACATAGAAAATTTTAAAATTTTAAAACTAAATAAAAGTACACGTAAAAAAACTGAAAATCCAAGCGATTAAGAGAGCAAAGAATTAAAAAATAGGGGCAGTGAACTAAATACACAAAGACATAGACAAAAAAATTAAAAAGTGAGGGCACTAAAGAAATGCAGAAATAATAAAAAATAAAAGACAGTGAACTGGATAAAAGCAGACAGAGAAAGAAAATTTAAAAATGACGTGCTAAATGACAGATGGGAAAGAATTAAAAAATAAGGCTAGGCATGTTGATAGAAGTAGTCATGGAAAGAAAATTATAAAAGCAATAAGGTACAGTACAGAGAGGAAAAAAAAATTAAAATAGGGACACCAAACTAGGTAAAAGTAGACATAGGAACAAAATTTTAAAAGCCAAGAGATTGAGATGAAAACATTAAAAAATAGGAGCAGCGAACTAGAACGGAAACATAGAAGTAAAATCTAAAAAAATGCGGCACTAAGGAAGGACAAGAAATCAGAACTAAAGACATCAAACAGGATAAAAGTAGACATAGAACATTTTACAAGAAACAAGGACTAGGAGAAGTAAAGAAAAAAAAATTAAAAATAGGGACAACAAACTAAATAGAGACATACAAAGTACATTTTTAAAGAAATGGGCTACATGACGGGCAAGAATTAAAAAATAAGGATAGGGAGCTTGACAAAAGTAGGCATAGAAGGAAAATTTTAAAAGCAATGAGGTACAGAACAGGCAGGAAAGAACTAAAAATAGGGACAGCAAACTAGATAAAAGTACACAAACAACATTTTAAAAACCAAGGGTTTAAGAGAGGAAAGAAACAATATTGATAGCAAATGAAAATGCAGACATAGAAAGAAAATTTTACAAGTGAGGGCACTATGGAAAGAAGAAGAAATCATGAAGAAAGTGAACAGGATAAATGTAGAAAGATAAGAGATTTAAAAAGCAACAGGGATTAAGGAAAGACAAGGAATAAAAAATGAAAACAGCGAATGGGATAAACAGAAAATTTTAAAAGCAATGGGGATTAAGAACATAAGGAAAAAAATAAGAAATAGTGACACTGAACTAAAACAGCTGTAGAAAGACAATTTTAAAAGTGAGGGCACTAAGGAAAGACAAGAAATAATTAAAAAAAGACAGCAAAGTATAAAAGTGGGCATAGAACAGTTAAAGCAAGGATGAATATGGAAATAAAGAAAAAAAAGCAATAGGGACAGCAAGCTAAGGGAGATGGAGAAAAAAATTTAAAAAGCAACGGCATTAACAAAAGACAAGAACCAATTTTAGAAAACCACAGTGAAATAAAGACAGTGAACAGGATAAAAGTAGAAAATTCATAAAGCAGCAGGATTAGGGAAATATAAGGACAACGAACTAAAACAGAGATGTAGAATGAAAGTTTAAAAAGCAAGGGCACTAAGGAAAGACAGGAAACAAAAGAAAAAGCAGCGAAATAAAGACAGTGAACGGGGTGAAAGCAGAAAACTTGGGAAGCAAGGGGGATTTAGGAAAATAAAGGGGAAAATTAAAAAACAGGAACTTTGAACTAAAACGGAGACATAGAAAGAAAATTTAAAAAGCGAGGGCACTAAGGAAAGACAAGAAATAATTAAAAGAAAAGACAGCAAAGAGAATGAAAGTAGGCATAGTAAGAACATGTAAAAAGCGATAGGCATTTAGGAAATAACAGGACAAATTAAATAATAGCAACATTAAACTAAAACTGAGAAGTAGAAAAATTTAAAAAGCGATGGCACTAAGGAAAACCAAGAAAAAATAATAAAAAATAAAGACGGCAAATTAGGTAAAACTAGAACATTTTAAAAGCCATGGCACTAAGGAAAGACAAGAAATAATTAGAAAATAAAGACAGCGAATGGGATAAAAGTAGGCAGAAAATTTTAAAAGCAATGGGGATTAGGGAAATAAAGCCAGCAAATGAGGCAAAAGCAGAAAATTTAAAAAACCACGAACTACAAATAGCAACAGCGAAAAAAAAGGCAGACATAGAAAGAAATTTTTAAAAGCTATGGCACTAAGTAAAGACAAAAAATAATTAAAAAATAAAGACAGTGAATGGGATAAAAGTAGACAGAAAATTTTAAAAGTAAATGGAGATTAATAAAATAAGGAAAAAATTAAGAAATGCCAATGGCAAACCAAAACGGAGATGTAGAAAGAAAATTTAAAAAGCAATGGCACTAAGGAAAGACAAGAAATAATTTAAAAAAAAAAAAGGCAGGGAAAGGAATGAAAGTAGGCATAGCAAGAACATTTGAGAAGTGATAGGCATTAGGGAAATAAAGGGAAAAATTAAATAATAACGACATTGAACTAAAACAGAGAACTAGGAAACAAATTTAAAAGTGTCAGCACTAAGGAAAACCAAGGAAAAAAAAATTAAAGACGGTGAACAAGTTAAAAGTAGAAAATTTTAAAAGCCAAGGGATTAAGAGTGGAAAAAACTGAAAAATAGCGTCAGCAAACTAAAATGCAGACATAGACAGAATATTTTAAAAGCCAAAGCACTAAGGAAAGACAAGAAATAATTAAAAAAATGAAGACAAAGAACAGGATAAAATCAGACAGAAAATTTTAAAAGCAATGGGGATTAAGGAAATAAGGAAAAAGTTAAAAAATACCCACAGCAAACTAAAACGAGGCTACACGACAGGAAAAACTTCAAGTGAACAGGTTAAAGTAGACATAGAAAGAAACTGTAAAAAGTGATAGGGTATAGGACAGACAGGAAAGAACTAAAAAAATGAAGACAGCAAACTAAAACGGAGAAACAGGACATTTAAAACACTGTGTGGTACAGGACAGAGAGGAAAAACTTAAAAAACAAAGACAGTGAACGAGATAAAAGTAGATGGAGTATTTAAAAAGCAATGGGGCAGAAGACGAAAACATTAAAAAATAGGGACAGCAACAGAATAAAAGTTGACATGGAGAGAAAATTTTAACAGTGACACCATTAAAGAAAGGCAAGAAAAAATTACAAACTAAGAATAAGGTGAAAAACAGAGACATTTAAAATAAATTTTAAAAGCGATGGGCTACACAACAGGATGAAGAATTAAAAATAGGGACAGCGAACTAAAATTGAGACACAGAAAATTTTTGAAGCAACGGAGTATAAGACAGGAAAAAATTAAAAAATATTCATAGGGTGAAAAAGGGAGAGACACATAGAAAGTACATTTTTAAAGTGACCTGGTATAGGACAGACAGGAAAGAATTAAAAAACACCAATATGCACCTTCATAAAAGTAGACATACAAGGAAAATTTAAAAAGTGATGGGGCACAAGACAAGAAGGAACTAAAAATTAGGGACAGAGAACTGGATAAACAGAGACAGAAATAAAATTTTTAACAGTGACGGGAATAAGGATAAAATGGAAAAAAATGAAGACTATGGACAGCAAACGAAAGAAACTAAGATGCAGAAACAAATTAAAAAAGTAACGGGGTACAGAACGGATAAGAAAGTATTAAAAAATACTGACAGCAAAGTAAATAGAGAAATAGAAAGGAAGTTTAAAAGTGATGGGGTGCAAGACAGAGATGAAAAAAATTTAAAAACAAAGACAGTGACCTGGATAGGCAGCTCCATAAAAGTAGACGCAGTGTCACAGTTTAACCCCAGCTGGCAACTAAACACCACACAGCTGCTCACTCGCTGCCCCCGCCCCTGCACAGTGGGATGGGGGGAGCGTTGGAAGGGTAAATGTGAGAAACAAACTCATGCATTGATATAAAAACAGTTTAATAATAAAAAAGACTTTTTTTTTTAAGTTGTAAGAGTAAAAAATAACAACAGAGAGGAAAATAAAACCAAGGAAAAACAAGTGATGCAAATGAAAATGATTGCTCACCACCAACCAACTGGTGCTCAGCCAGTCCCAAGCAACTGGGTACGGGACAGAGAGGGAGGAATTAAAAAATAGCATCAGGGAGACAGCTAAGGCAAGGCATAGAAATTAAATTTTAAAAGTATTGGTGTACCAGGCAGTGCAGGAAAAAAATAAAAAACAGGGAGAGGGAGATGGTTAGGGAGAGACATATTAAAAAATCAAAAGACAATGGGGTACCGGCCAGAGTTGGCAGAAGAATAACAAGTTTTGGGGAGCCATACACGTAGGTGGTCAAGCAGAGAGTGAGACGGAGGAAGGGAGGCAGACAGACGTCTAAAGAGGGGTGGCAGAGATGGGCCGGGACATAGAGGAGAGGACACACGACTCACCACAGCTCCCGGGGCCGGCAGGAGACCTTCACCACCCCGACGCTTCTCCCTCTGCCTCTGACCCTTCCTCCTCCACAGTGCCGCCTGCCAGGCCCTCACCCACCCAGCAGCACGCAGCGGACGTCTCGATGCTTCTCATCCCCAAGGCTTCCTTCCTACATGGTGCCTCGCGCGTGTAGCCTACAGAGGCCAGGGGCGGCTCGGTGGGATCCTTCCTCGCCACAGGGGCTGGCCGTTCCTTGCTGGAGGCACCTGCCTGCAGGACCCTCTTACGCTCCCTCAGCCAGTTCCCCTTCATCCGCTCCCGCAGGCAGGCCCAGGCTGCCCCAGCTCCAGCCCGTTGGGACCAGGGGCCATTGCCAGAGCCCCACAGCACATCGCCCCCTCTCCTGCACCCATCCACAGCCACGAGCCCAGCACCCGGGGGCCGCAAACCCATCCAGGGGCAGAGAGGAGGCAGGGAAAGTTTATTCATTAATGCACAGAAGAAATCCCAGCAGTGAGTTGGCTACAAGGCTCAGTGCCCAAAGGCAGCAGGACAGGGGGATAAAAGGGAAGAGAAAGGCAGGAGGAAGGACAGAGGTGTGAGACAGGGAGCTGGAAAACAAGATGCTGTGAACAAGAGAGGGACAAGGAGCAGGACAAGGGTGTAGAGAGACAAGAGCTGAGAGATGGAGCAAAACAACAAGGATGGAGAGATGGAGGAATAAATAAGAGAAAAGAAGCAGGCGAGGGGTGGAAGGGACTGGCAGGGCAACAAGATAGAGACAGGACAAGGGACGGGGGAAAATTCTAAAGCAGTAGGGGAGAAGAAACAGCAAGAAATAAAAAACAGAAACAGAGAGCTGGATAGAGGTAGATGTAGAAAGTAAGTTTTGAAAAGCAACAAGGTACAAGAAACACAGGCAAGAACTAACAAATAGGGACAGGGAGATAGAAAGAGGGAGATGTAGAAAGAAAACTGTCCAGGTTCCAAGACAGAGAGGGAAGAGTTAAGAACTAGAGACAGGGAGATGGATAGAGGGAGACACAGAAAGACAATTCTGAAAGCAACAGGATACAAGAATTGTAGAGAAGCACTAAAAAAGAGGTACATGGAGCTGCATAGAGGGAGACATAGGAAGGAAAAGCATTGAAAAGCAACAGGGTACAAGAAACACAGGCAAATAAAAATTAGGTCAGGGAGACCGAAAGAGGGAAAGGTAGCAAGAAAATTTAAAAAGCAACTAGGTTCAAGAAATGTATGCAAGAATTAAAGAAAATAGGGATGGAGAGGTAGAAAGAAAGTTTCAAAAGTGATGGCATACAAGAAACATAAGCAAGAATTAAAAGATAGGGACAGGGAGCCTGATAGAAGGAAACTGTGGTGGGTTGACCTCGGCTGGCTGCTGGGTGCCCACCAAACCTCTCTGTCACTCCTCCTCGTCAACAAAAGAGGCGGATAGAAAGTATGACAAAACAGCTTGTGGGTCAAGATAAGGACAAAGAAATCACTCACCAATTACTGTCACAAGCAAAACAGACTCTACTTGGGGAAATAAATTTATTGTCAGTCAAAATCAGAGTAGGATAATGAGAAGTAAGAACAAATCTGAAAAACACCTTCCCCCTGACCCCTCTCTCTTTTCCTGGGCTCATCTGCACTCCCAATTTTTCTACCTCCTCCCCCCGAGCAGCGTGGGGCAGAGGGAGCGGGTGTTGCCGTCAGTTCACCACAAGCTGTCTCTGCTGCTCCTTCCTCCTTCACCCTCTTCTTCCGTTCCAGCATGGAGTCCCTCCCACGGGGCCACAGGTCCTGCCAGAAAACCTGCTCCAGCGTGGGCTCCTCTCCACAAGCATCACAGCCTCCTTCGGGTGCATGCACCTGCTCTGGCGTGGGGCCCTCCATGGGCTGCAGGGTGCGTATCTGCTCCACCACAGACCTCCCTGGGCCGCAGGGAGACAACCTGCGTCACCACGGTCTTTGCCACAGGCTGCAGGGGAATCTCTGCTCCGGTGCCTGGAGCACCTCCTCTGTCTCCTTCTTCACTGAGCTGGGGGTCTGCAGGGCTGTTTCACTTACATTTTCTCTGTCACAGGTTCTGCACAGCATGTTTTAGCCCTTCTTAAATATCACAGAGGTGCTACCAGGGTTGCTGGTTGGCTCAGCTGTGACCAGTACCAGATCCATCTTGGAGCTGGAACTGGCTGTGTCCAACATGGGGGCAGCTCCTGGTGTCTTCTCACAGAACCCATCCCTGCAGCCCCTGCCCACCCCCAGCTAGCAAAACCTTGCCATGTAAACCCACTACAAGAGCGATCGGCTACAGTGCAGAGAGGAGGGATTGAAAAACAGGGAAAGGGAGACGGGGGCAGGGCAGAAACAGCAGTGGGCTACAGGACAGAAAGGAGGAGCTAATAAAAAGGGAGAGGGTACCAGACAGAGAGATGGGAAAAAACAAAGATTAGAGATGGGCCACAGGGCAGAGGGAGGAATTTAAAAAGGGGACAGCGAGGTAGACAGAGAGAGACTGAGAAATACCAAAACTGTCCGTGATCTAAAGGGGAGAGAGAGCGGAAACAGAGAATAGGGACATGGAGCCAGACAGAGAGACACAAATGGGCTATGGGACAGCGAGGGAAGAAATTAGAACGTAGGGACAGGAACCTGGAACAGGAGAATCTAAGAAAGAAAAAGTTTATCTAGAATACAGGGCAGAGAGAGAGGAATTTAAAAATAGAGAGACAGTGCCAGACAGAGGGGTGAGGGCGGTGGGAATTGTGATGGGCTAAAGGGCAGACAGGGAGGAATGAACAAGATTGGGGTAGACAGATAAAGACAAAAGTAGCAATGGGCTGCAGGACAGAGACAGAGGATGAAAAAAAGAGGGACAAGGGACAGGACAGAAGTGCAGAGAGAAAAGGAAAACGGAGAAGTAGAACAACAGAGAAAGAGGGGGACTTGGAGAACAAGAGAGGGAGAGGTGCAGGAAGAAAAAAAAAAAATAAAATTACAGCAGCGAGAGAAAGAGAAGGTGGGGGCAGGGAGGGACCAAGATGCAAAAGAGGGGTGACACAGCCCCAAGGGTCCAGAACTTGCTGTAGCTCCCACTCTTGGAGATGCTGGGAGAATTTGACAGTTCAGACGCATCTTTGTCTGTCTCTCTCTCCCCCCCACTCCCTTCCTCTGTAGCTCTGGTCGCTTGACTCTCATCCACTTAAAAGACCACATTGGTGTCTTACAGCTCTTATAATATGAGTCTTCCTAGATACACAGCCTCGCAAGTGCACACGCTACGTGGCCGTACTGTGCTTTTGGTTACATACACAGACCCTGCCGTGCACACTGCTGATCAGATCTGCTGAGGACTACACTAAGGGGGATCCTTCCTCACCCGGAGAGGCAAGCTGTCTCCTGTCTGCAGCTGGAGGCAGCTGCCAGCTGGATCCCCTTTATTTTACTCTTCAGCTGCTTTACCTTTTTCTGGCCTCTCCAGCTTCAGCCATGGCAGCTCCTCTCCACAGCCAGTAAGGGCTCCAGCCATCCCTTTTCACCCGTGCCATGAGGAGAATGAGGCCAAAGGTAACGCACGCAAACCTGAGCCAGGTGCAGGCAACAACATCCCCGGAGAGGAACCGACAACCGAGTCCTCGGCGCTCCCTCTGGGAGAGGGAAAGAACGAGCAACTGTTACCCACAGTGATGACTATAGCTCTCCTGGGGCAAGAACCCCTCCTGCTGCAGGAGCTTCTGGCAACACCGCTTTTTCCCTGAACTGATCCTAATGGCACCTTTGTTTGTGAAGAATAAAGCATGTTCAAGGATGTCGTGGTTTAGCCCCAGCTGGCATCTAAGCACCGCACAGCCAGTCGTTGACTCTCCGCCCACCCCCAGTGGGATGGGGGAGAGAATCAGGGCGGGGGGGCGTAAAACTCATGCATTGAGATAAAGACAGTTTAATAGGACAGAAAAGGAAGGGGAAAACACTACTACTACTGCAATATACCAAACAAGTGATGCACAATACAGTTGCTCACCACCTGCTGACCAATGCCCGGCCACTCCCTGAGCTGCAGTGCCCCCCAGCCCAATCCCCCCCAGTTTATATACTGGGCATGATGT
>JAVKLA010000088.1:13472216-13497497 GCA_034782735.1 Sagittarius serpentarius
TCAGTCAAGGACTTTTCAGCTTCTCCTGCCCAGCCAGCGAGAAGGCTGGAGGGGCACAGGGAAGCTGGGAGGGGAGATAGCTGGAACAGCAGACCCAAACTGGCCAATGGGGTATTCCATACCATGGGACGTCATGCCCGGTGAGGTGGGGGGGAGAAGAGGTGCTCGGCTGGGGCGTCGGTCAGCAAGCGGTGAGCAATTGCATTGTGCATCATTTGTCTTGTGTATTCCAATCCTTTTATTATTATTGTCATGTTCTTGTTGTTATGAGTGTCATTGTTAGTTTCTTCCTCTCTGTTCTATTAAACTGTTCTTATCTCAACCCACCAGCTTCACTTTATTTTTTTTTTTCCGATTCTCTCCCCCATCCCACTGGGTGGCGGGGGGGTGAGTGAGCGGCTGTGTGGTGCTGAGTTGCTGGCTGGGGTTAAACCACGACAATGTGATAAGGCATGAATAGAAAACCTGTCTCTAAAAAGATCTGTGTAAGCCAGAATCACAAATGATAAAATGTGTTCCGATTATTGCATACTTGCTGAATGCTGTCGTGTTACCTTCTAAATTAGGAAAATTCTGACTTGCTGTAACTTTTTGCAGGAAAATGAAAGCAGTGGCCTTTGTAATGAAATAACAACTCGCAAGTTGAAAGATTCTTTGAATTATAGTTAGTGATTAAGACACAGTCTTACTGTCAAAACAGTGCTTGTTCAGCTATCATCAGATCTATTTTTTTGTCTCTTTTATTTCCAGCAACGTTCCATCAGTCTGGAGCACAGAGCATGCATTGGCTTGGCACCTTGGGAAAGACTTCAGAAATGACCCAAATGCATGGGCAACTGCGAAATGTATAGAATGGGACAAAAAGGAGGAGAAGCTTCCAAACTTCATGGAAGAAATTATAGATTGCCCTTGCACCTTGGCACAGGCAAGAGCTGACACTGGCAGATTCCACGTAAGTTATTCATCAATCTGTCCGGCTTATTACAGTTCCATGTAGAAGCTTAGGGAATGCCATAATCCCCCCACACCACTGTTCCTTCTCTAAAAGTCATTACAAGGAAATGAAATTATATTTAAATTTGCACAGGTAGCATGTCAAATGGCAGAGGCAGATACACCTTATCCAGGTAGTATGAATAAAAAATGTGCCTGTAGGACAGCAGATGGAAATCACCTTCAAACAGGGAATGAAGGCACTAGTTCCAGCGGTAGAGAGAAAACACTCAGGGAGGGCAGTTGTCGTGGTTTAACCCCAGCCGGCAACTGAGCACCACGCAGCCGCTCACTCTCTTCCCCCCCACCCGGTGGGATGGAGGAGAGAATCGGAAAACAAAGTAAAGCTCATGGATTGAGATAAGAACAGTTTAATAGAACAGAAAGGAAGGAACTAATAAGGAAGGACACTAGTAACAACCATAAAGTGACAAGAATAATAATAAAAGGATTGGAATACACATGACAAGCGATGCACAATGCGATTGCTCACCACTCGCCGACCGACGCCAGAGCCGCGCTCCTCCCCCCGCCACCAAGATGGGCACGACGAAACCGGCTGCTCTTTTGTGGTGTGCTGAGTCTGTGAGAGGCAGGGGTTCTTGCTCCTGCTGCTTAGTGGTGTGCCAAGATAAGGAATGAGTTCTGGCAGCCTGACAATTTCTGATTTGAGCAGGGATGTGGACAAAAGGTGTTGCCTGGCAAACTATATCTTGCCAGCAGGTTACCTTGTGCAGAACTTGACTAAAATGTGACATCAAGAATAAAAACCCAATAGGGTTGGAGGCAAATTTATATTTATATATGGTGACTGTTTGATCTCTTCTCTGGAGCAACTTAAGACTTTGAAGCATAGATTTTTCTGGGGGTGGGTGTGAAGGGGAGGGATGTTCTGAACACCAGCCTCTTAATTTTTGAGGTAGTCCATATTTTGAACTCTGGCTGTCACGTCCCATGGTAGGGAATACCCCTTTGCCCAGTTTGGGTCTGCTGTCCCAGCTGCGTCCCCTCCCACCTTCCCTGTGCCCTTCCAGCCTTCTTGCTGGCGGGGCAGGAGAAGCTGAAAAGTCCTTGTCTTAGTCTAAATATTACTTAGCAACAACTGAAAACATCAGGGTGTTATCAACATTCTTCTCCTGCTAACCCAAAACACAGCGCTGTACCAGCTACTAGGAAGACAATGAACTCTATCCCAGCCGAAACCAGGACAGCAGTGAACTCTGCGGAGCTGGGAGCAGGGAGGTCTTCTTTGAGATCCTACAAGACGGCAGCCTGTGTTTGTAGGCAATATCCCATGCCGGAAGAAACAGGCCACATTTCTGCCCGGTATATCATAATTCACTGCAACCCCTTCCGCCTTGTACTTCAGAGCTCAAGACCACAGCCGTAATCCGTTATTTCCTGTCTCCCGCTTCCTTCCTCCTTCTCAGCTTCACTGTTAATGAGGAACCAACAAAAGCTAAGAAATCAGTTGCCATTTAGCATACGCTTTCACTTACAGTGCTGATCTGAGGACCAGATAGAGTAACTTCCTCTCCTATTTACGATAACGAATGGTGGCAGTGTGTTTATGCATATTAAAAAAAAAATTTAGGTAATTTTTTGTTACTATCCTTTCCTGATTATGAAGCTCCAAACATGGTGTGTATTTTAAATGATACGGTTAAAAGCACACGAAGAAAAAAAATTAGATCTACTGCACTGCCTCTGTCTAAGAACACAGGACAGAAGTTGTTTCATCTGGCGTGATCTGTGTTTGTTGTGCACTTACAGCTGAATTGCCCATCTAGCTGCATCTGTTCTTCAAGGTCTGTTGTAATGCACCGCAAAGCGCTCAGGTTAGGCTAACATGTTGCTCCAGTCACTTCAGTATTAAATTCACTGTTTTTCCTGTCATGCCATGCTACTCAACACACAGCCACAATCAGTTCATTTAGACTTCACATACACCTCAGAGACAAAGGGTGGGGAGAGGACATAAAAATAGAAAGGACAATGGGGAAAGAACCCCATTAAGCATGAGCATTGATCTTTTTCAGACAGATTATGGCTGTGACATTGAAAAGGGGAGCGTGTGTACTTATCACCCTGGCGCTGTGCATTGTGTAAGAGCCATTCAAGCCAGGTAAAGAACATTTTTAAAACTGTTTTTTTTTTTTTAACTTGTTCCACCTCAGAGACAGCAGCATCACAGAAACCGCAAAGGTCTCTGGACTCTCGGCTCTCAGGTTCATAGCAACCATTGTTTCCCTCTTACTCATGTGTTGGTCCTCATTGCTGAGATGAAGTTAAGACCTTAGATTTAATAAACAATTAACTGCACTGTGCTAAAACGTAGGATACCTAAACAAGCACTAATGTCTAAAAGAGATTTATTAGGCCTAATTAAGCCTTTCGTGTATTGGTCTACATAAGTTCAACAAGTTATTCTTTGCACTCTTTCTATCAGAACGATTTTAAAGAACACTATGTTTGTGTAGCTATAAGGCCTACAGAACTTCCTTAATGCCTTGGTTAAAAACCCCTCCCTCCCTATCCCTAATCTGGTCTAATTTATAAGAACAGAGTAGGGGCAAGGGGAGATGTTTAACTGGGAGGTATCATCTCTGGACATCATATAAATCTCAGCGAGCACAACGTTTAGCTCGATCCATAAAAAGGCAATAGGTAACCTCTAAATACGAATGGACTTCACAGAGCTGAACGATTAATTTCTTCTCACCGCTTTTCTCAACCAGTCCCCGGTATGCGGCAGGACAGCAGTGTTGCTACGACTCCACAGGGACCCAAATCCTGACGCATGACTCCACAGGAGGCAGCACACCTGATCGAGGCCATGACTGGGGTTCACCACCTTTCATGAAGCCTCCCCGGATACCTGGCTTTTCCCATTGGCTTTATGATGTCATCAGCTTCTATTACTGCTGCCTGTGGTCTGATAATTGCCACTTCTATATGAAAAAGCGGCCCTCCAGCGACTGCAGGACGTATCACCCACCTCGAGCTGGTAAGGGCTTCAGAATTCCATTATGGAGTGTAGCTTTTTTTGGTACGGCGTTGGCTTTTAGAATATTTGTATACACCTGTATGTCCGTTGACAATGGTGACGATACAAGGTCCTCTGGAAAATTTCCATGGAAGGTTTCTACTGATCTATCAGTGGCAAAATCTGTATGTGGTTTTTAATTGTCCTGCAAGATTTTCTGCCGTTGAGTATCTCATTAACACCTGAAACCTAAATGGCCAAAGTTTAGTAGTCAATGTCCATGACTTGCTGTCATCAGTGGGCACTTTCTCAGAAAGAAGATGGTTACGGATGGTTAGTGACAGCTTGGCAGTAGCTAGAAAAGCTGTCATGCTGAAAAATGCTACTCATATCAAATATGGAAGTTTTATCCATTTACAAGCGTGCCTATTGTTCCTGCCCCTCGCTTTTAATTAATAGTCCTATCGCTGCTACATGTCTTGCCTTCTTCTGTGCTGCTGGGGTGCTGAGGTGTCCAGCAGGATGGTGGCCTTCCGTAAAGAGGCAGCGATTTGCTTCAGGCAAAAAGGAGGAAACCGTAGAGGGCACTGAAGGAGGTAACTAGGACGTGATATGACACAACACAAGACTCTCCCAGGACTAGCAATAGCGGAGAGTGAAAGTCTTTCCTGATTTCTCCCGTCAAATTTTCCTGTCTGGAAGCAACACAGAAACAGGGAGCTGGGAGCCAAGCGTGGTAATAAGGTTGGAAGGGCAAGGTCCTTGCCAGCCCACGGCCCAGTCCCGAGCGAGGTGAGCAGGGTGGACACAGTGATGGCAGCAGCAGTCAGCCGAGAGTCCAGATCTCCAGATGAGTTTGTGGTGATGAGGCAGGTCCAAGGGAAAGCTGAGAAGTCGGTCTGCTGGACAGGGTCAAGGATCTGGTCCAGCGATGGTAATCAGAGCGAGACACCATCCAGTGATTGTCGGGCAAGTCCATAGTGACGAGGCATGTCCAAGGACAAGCCAGAAAGTCAGTTGCAGGTCTGTGTGCAGATCGGTAGGGTTCACGGCCGGGCACAAGCATGGCTGCGTTGGAGATGGAGACAGGTACACCTGTGACATAGCTCAGTCAGGGACGGAAGGCCCGGGCCTGAGCTTAGGCAGATAGAGCCCATGAACAGACCGTATAGGTAGAGGGCCCAGCGAGACTGGTCAGTGCAATTAAGGCCTGTGAGTGTGCTCAGGGCCCTGACAGTTCCACCACTGCAGAAAGAAAGGCCCCTCTTAAGCAAAGGCATGTTGAGGAGGGATGTGAAGCACGTGGTCTTGCAAGGAGATTCCCAAAAGTACTTATGCCATTACATCCTTCTCTCAAATATGACAAAAATCCATCACGCAGCTGTCACCAAGCACTGCAGATGCTCGTCTTTCTCCTAGAAAGTATATGCCAAACTGCCTGTGCTACCGCACAGCCAGGAGAGTGTTCATTAACCTCGTGCAAGACTAAGCAGCCGAGAAAACTAACCCTCAAACACCACAGAACCCTCCGCAAAGATCTTCATGCTAAAAGCCTCTCAGAGCATGCCAGAGATGGAAGTGGTGCAATATCAGCTCAAGCAAAAAAAGTCACCTGACTTGGTACTTACAGAACTCTACTGCAACATGGGATGCTGGGCTTAAACACCTCATCTGCCCGATGTGGAGAAATTACCTGAACATATCACTCGGGACAGGCCTTCTTTACTGTGATTTTCTGTTGCGAATGTTCGTTTGCTACACACATTTTGGTCTGAAAATCCAAAGGGAATGCACTAACTGCTGAGGAGAAAGAAAAAAAAAAAATGGCCTTCTTTCCCTTGGTCTAACGAACATGATTTACAGAGGGGACTCTTTCTCTAGGGAAAGATTGAGAGAGGCAACAGCATCCCAAAATACTTAACAATCAAGCAGTTAAGGACCTACCTGTCACATGGATGTCCTTAGTTGTTGAGAGTCATACCTCAGATAAGATGACGTAACTTCAACTTTTTTTGCTGGAGGGGAGAGAGGCCTTCTGACCTCTTACTAATCTAAAAGGCAAAACCAAGGATATCTGCTGAACTCCAGAGAGGCTTTGGGGCTGAGGATCACTGCCATCTCTCTCTGTTCAAGCCAGGTGAGACTTCGAATTCCCACCCCATTTCTTTGACTGTCACTTCCAGCTACATTTGGAAGCACCCCAGTAGGGGGTCTACCAGGTAAACATTGCTGCCCGTAACAGCCTTTTAAAGTGCAGCTCTAAATGTTGGCCGATGAAGATCAGAGTAACTGGAACGACATTTCTTACTGTTACCACAGTGCTATTCAAGGCTGTCATGTCTGTTCTTCATGTCACATTTACCATGGATCAGTCTTGCGTTTTTTCCTCTGTTTAAGTGCCATTCTTTGGATCACCAGGATGAGATTTTTTTTTTTCTCATGAACCTAAGAAGAGGTGTGATGGGTTGTGGTTTTTGCTTGTTCTTATTTCCCTTTTTGCTTTTAAAACCAGCGTCTGCTTTTGGGGATCCTCACTTCCTCACTTTTGATGGTCTGAACTTCACCTTCAAAGGCCAAGGAGAATACACATTGGTAGAGTCTGATCTCACATCCCTAAGAGTGCAAGGGAGGACACAGCAGGCACACTTTCCCAATGGTAAGTTGGTAAGAGAGGAAGCAGTGACGACAAATAATAGATTCTGAGATTGCTTGATTTGCATTTTACACCATTCCTCCTATCTTCTCTCATCTTCTCCGTTTTCGGCCATTTGTGAAAGGTCAATGTTTTGAAGCTAATCAGGAGGCAGACAGAATGTTCAGGAAAAAATAACTTCCTAATCAAAGATTATTTGCTAGTTTTATTGGGTATGAGTAATGGAAGTGTAAGGTTTTATATTGTGTTCAAGAGCTCAAGAAAACAATTCTCATTTCTCTCCACACCCATTCCCATCTGTACGGAAACATAAGGTCAGTTCTAGGAATCAGTCAACAAGCATAGCTCCCAGCTGATGCATTTGGATAGTATCATAGCTGAAATTAACAGAAAGCAGGTAAGTGTATGCCCTGCTTTATTTTCCCTCTGTGTTAGGTGTATATGCATGCATGTGTTGACAGAGCAAAAATGTCCCAGAAGATGCTGAGAAAACATACTGTGGATGGGGAAAAAATACTTTCTGAGCACCTCAAGCTAGCAGAAAAGTACAGAACGTCTGGTGAGGAGTTGGTTAAGGGGGTCATTTTTTTTTTATTCAAAGGGCCTGGTCGTCCTGGTCTTTTGGCTTGTTTGTAAAACAAAACCTAGGGCAGAAGAACCTTTCGGGAGGTACCTGTGGCCTTCATCACTTGAATGGGCAGGTTGCAAACCAGCCTGTAAGAAGGTGTCCTGGTTTCGACTGGGCTACAGTTAATTTTCTTTCTCGTAGCTGGTACAGTGCTGTATTTTGGGTTTGGTGTGAGAAGAATGTGGATAACACATGGATGTTTTCATTTGTTGCTAGGTCATGTTTAGACTAAAAGTCAAGGACTTTTCAGCTTCTCACGCCCAGCCAGCCAGAAGGCTGGAGGGGCTCAAGGAAGTTGGGAGGAGGGGACGCAGCTGGGACAGCTGACCCAAACTGGCCAAAGAGGTGTTCCATACCATGTGACATCGTGCCCAGTATATAAACTGGGGGAGTTGGCCTGGGGGGGGTCGCTGCTCGGGAACTAACTGGGCAATCGGTTGGTGAGTTGTGAGCAATTGCATTGTGCGTCACTTGTTTTGTATATTCCAATCCTTCTTTTATTATTGTCACTTTATTGTTGTTATTATTGTCATTGTTAGTTTCTTCCTTTCTGTTCTATTAAACTGTTCTTATCTCAACCCACGAGTTTTACCTTTTCTTCCCTGTTCTCTCCCCCATCCCACTGGGGGGCGGGGAGGTGAGCGAGCGGCTGGTGGTGCTTCGTTGCTGGCTGGGGTTAAACCACGACAGAAGGAGATTGTCATATACCTGCATTTTAAAATGAGGGCAAAATAGAGTATGAAACAGCGGAATGGGATCATACTTCTCATGACAATCTGAAAAGCCTTATGTCAGGTACTTTTTTTTATGCTTTTCCTGTGCCTGATATTGTGTGTAAAATGGCAGGCTTGCCTCAGGAAAAAAATAGGCCCAGGTGGCCTCAGGGATGCACTTCAAGGATATTGTACTTCTGGTAGAATTATAAGGATGGGCTAAAAATTGTCTGTGCATTTCAGCACCCATGCAGACATGAATGCTTACACTGAATATCACATTGGATAGGATGGAGATTTTCAAGGAAATATTTTGCCCTTGATAGATTTTACTGTGTTTGTGGTAGCAGTGGCATGAGTCACTGAGCAATTCATTCTGAAGATCAGTTTCTTAAATTTTTCTTCACTCTGTTTCCTTTTTCTGCCATGCCCTCCCTGAAATTATCTTCGATTTTCCCAGGCCTTACTCACAGGACTGAATGTGCAAGAAGGAGATCAACCAGTCTTCTTACGTAGCTCAGCCACTGCCATTGCAATGAAGAATTTAGAATTTCCAGACTTTTTTAGCACTAAACAATCTGCTTTCAATATACTATACTGGTAGGAGACTTATACTGTGGGGTTTTATGTGACTTACATGCTTAGCAATTCCCTCAAATATAAATAATCATATTTAATTATTTTTAGGAAGTATCATCTGGGGGGGGGTTGCCTGTATCATTATAACCTTCCATATTTACTTTATGGGGTGTTGTTTTTTTATTTGGAAGGAACGGGGGCTCAGGTGACAGGCTTGTCTGCAGTCGCCATGCAGGAGAACAATTCTGATGTGATCGAAGTACGCTACTCGGAGGATTTGAATCTGGAGGTCCTGTTGAACCAGAAGGTCGTCAGCTTCTCTGAGCAAAGTTGGATGGACCTGAAAGGTTAGTTACAAATATCAGCCTTGTAAGCGATTGTATTCCGATGGAACCCATGTATAGTTAAAAATATCTCTAGATGCCCGCATTTCGACTCTCTTTTCAGTGTCGTTTTGCCAAACAGGCTGCAGGTCACTCCAAAAATTATGTAAGGAGTGAAACAAAAGACAGGCAATGTCCGAGCTCATTAGAATTTACTTTATTATTACATGACTTTCTTCAGTTCAGTTGCTGCCAGACTGAGGCAGACTCAGTGGTAGTGCACAGTTGGCATGGGCCTTGGTGAAAGAAATAAAATTGAGACCATGGGGGAGAATGCCGTTTTCATCCAATTTGCCTACCTGGCCCTGTGTTTATATTGGCCCAGTGCGTGGATTCCTCTGGCCTTTGAGACCGATGACAGGTACAATAAGGGTAGGAATATAGCCACCAGAATTATGGGCTACACATCTCCTTCCAAACAGCCGTGGATCAAGCGTGCTACCGAGAAGCACGCCATGGCTATCTGTGTTCTCATGGAGAGGTGTAGCAGGGAGTCATGGTTCAGGTGAGCACATCAGAACCTGCAGCCTTCCTGCTTCTCATCAGCATCACTGGCAGTTAGCCTAGCTGTGACGGGAAGCACCTGTGCTGTGTCCAGGAAGAGGCAGAGTCATCTGATTTGCCGGTAGGCTGGACTGTGGCACATTCTCCTCTCCCAGAATGTCCAAATAACACAAATGACAACCTTTACCGACACCCGGCGCTTGCCTGAACTTTCTGGGATGCGAGCGGATTATGAAGGGATGGCATGCAATCCCAGCAAGGACAGTGAAGTGTTTTAACAGGTGGCTTCAATGCCCACATCTTCTATGTCCTCTTTCAGTGGCTTATAGTGCCATGGTTTTCCTTCCCATGCCATGGAGGGTGAATGGAATTAAAACCTCCTCACTCCACATTCTGCTTTGAGCTTACTGCATCTAATGCAATGAAATGTACCAAGCAAAATGAAATATAGTGAAATATAACCAAATATATACTAAAATAGAACTGAATTTCACATTCACCTGTCAGGAGCTCTCTTGATCGGTCAGATGTTATTCCTCTATTCTTCTGCCGAAAAGACTAAGAAAAGTTGACTTTTTTTCCTCCAGAGGTGTGATCATTTGATTAGTCTTTATAATAATTTGACATATACTAGAATTTTAACAGTACATCTCCTGTTCAGCAGAGGAAGTTTTCTGTGGCTATCAATTAGTATTCCTCCAATGGCTGAAAAATGTAACGAAGAGCAGAGGGAAGGCTACATTGACAAGGAGCTGCAGAAGCCGAGAGACGCAGGAAGGAAAAAAATAATGGAAAGGGCAGTGATGGGGCTTTGAGAAGAAGCCACATTAGGGAGGTCTTGGCAAGATGGTCAAGAAGCAGAGGAAACCTGTGACCCCTGAGAGCAGTGCTTCCGGCTCACAGCCACTCTCCGATGTAATCACCTCGTATCTTAAAGCTTCTGCTCTGGGACACTGGCAGAAGGCAGTGCAGCTTATATCGACTGTGGACCTTTTTTTGCTACTACTCTGTAGCAGCCATCTTACCACAGTTGTAGGTAGGAAGGTGTGGCCTCCCTTTAAATGCTTCTCAGAATGTAGCCCAGAGTGGAAGGAAGGAAAAGCTTAATGAAAAATGGTTAAAATTGATGACACAACAACCTGTTCACGATGGATGACTAGCTATTTTGTCCTCTTCCTCTCATTGTTATAGGTCTCTTTCTCCATTCTACAGCTGATCAGAACATCACAGTGATGTTCTCTTCTGGGTCTGGAGTGGAAATAAGAGGAAGTGGAGGATTTCTGACCGTGACAGTTCTGCTCCCAGAGAAGTTTATGAATCACACCCAGGGTCTCTTTGGGGTAATGAATGGCAATACAGAGGATGAGTATACTTTCAAGAATAAAACTGTCATGTCAGTTCATGCAAGTCCCCAGCAGTTGTTTGAGTTTGGAGCTAACTGTAAGTAATTTCTCTGGTCTATTATTACATTTTCTTTACAAATTCAAAATAGCTGGTGATTTACAGACTAGCAAATGAAGTCTGTGCTAAGCAACCTATACTGGGGGAAGAGAAGGGAGTAAGAGAAGTATGCCCTCCTCTACCCAAGGGCATAACGTACCTAGCCGAACAATTGAAGACATAACCATGATGGAGTGTCCTGCACTTTGTTCCATCAAGAGTCAGAGCTCATACTTCACAGTGTACACTTTCAGAATTCTATCTACTATGGTCAGCTGAACACAGCATCACCAGGCTGAAGTGTTACAGAAGTATAGCAATAGCCAGGGTCAGCTATCTTTTTCCAGAATATTATCAATGTTTCCATCAAGTACCATGCTGACCATTTCAAAAATCATTTATTAAATCACAAGGTAATAATTGTCCTCTTAAAAAAGAGGGTGGGGGTGGGGGTGGGGGTGTGTGTGTTTGTAAAAGAATGGCCGCTTTCATTTAATGAAAGTAATCGGGCTGCTATATCTAGCATGCAGCATTCCTCCTGACATCAGGTTAGGAGATGGGCCAGAAACATGATGCAAAATACCCTCTGGCTACCAGTTGATCTCTGTCTCAAGCACAGTGTAGCCGTACTCCAGGGCTGAGATCATACTGAAAAGTCTCACTGCTCCTACTTCAGGAAGTTTCTGATCTAGCAGAGTGAAACCAAAAAGCAGGGCCACGGCAGACATGATAAATTTAGGGATACGCAGGGTCAGGATTTGTGTTGCTTGTAATGTTTGGTTTAGCTAGCTCTGAGGTACTTCTTTATCACCATTTTGCCAGCAGGCATCTAAACCCATCTGTATGTAAAATCATAGCTACACGATTATTTGGATCTGATTTTAAGTAAATGATCAAACACCAGGTTAGCCAAACGCTAAGTTTAGTGCTAAGTTAAGATGCTGCATATGAAAAGGAAAATAATCTTGAGCTGGAAGGAAGCTGTAGGGCTTCGTAGATCTCTTCCAGCTCTAGCTACATTTACGCAAATAAGCGCTTGGATTAGTAGCAGAAGGTGGTACGGTATAGGTCTGTAGGCAGTGTTACATAGGAATCTCTCTCTCTTTCTTTCTCCATCATCTCCCAAGGGGCTGTTGAAAATGGAACTTCTCTCTTCACTTACGACACAGAGTCCTTACTGAACAATTTCTTTTATGGGGAAAAGCACAACGCGTCCTTTCTGCCCGTGTTCTTTCCTTATGAAGACCCTGCTGATCCCCTGGTGAAAGAGATGGCCTCGCTCTGTGACTCTGACCCGTTCTGCAGATTCGACGTCCTGACAACAAGAAGCCTTCAAGTGGGAAGTTCCACAAGACTATCTCATCAGAATCACAAGCTGCTGGTACAAAATCTAGAGCCAGGTGATACAACATTCCACAACGCATCCATCACTACAGTTCTTTCTAGAGGGCATCTAAGCAGTTAACACTGTTCGAGGAGGCTTTGCTCAACCGTAGGTTCACGCACCTGTAAACGCTCCTATCGGGAGGAATTGTCCTTGTACCAGGAAAACTCTGCACTGGTAGGATACTTAAACAAGCACGAAATAAATTTCTTTCCATTTCTTCCACTACTACACCACTGTGTAGAACGCTTATCTTCATTTTCTATGCCTTCACCTGTCTTCCTCAGACTTAAAAATAAAAAATATAAAAAAAAAAAGTTTCAGAAAGTATTGTCTTTCAGTTAGCCTAAAGAACTTTGTCTTTCCATGAGTTGCCACTAAAATGCCATTTGAATCATTGCAATGGAGATTTGCTCGTCCAAATCCAAAATACTTTGACCATTTATGTCTCTTTTACCAGTGATCTCTTGTGGCTGGCTGGATCATCCAACCAACGGAAGAAAGAACGGAACTAACTACCTGCTGGGCTCAACCATCAGTTTCATTTGCAACCAGGGCTATGAACTCACTGGGTCAAAGGAAAGAATTTGCCAAGTGACGGGGGCCTGGTCTGGAGACACACCCAGTTGCATCCTGAGAACAGGTCTGTTTCCTTTTAAATGTTACAAATTGACATTAAAAAATAATTATCATGAACGAGGCAATCTCAATATATGATGATGGCCCTTGACAAAAGCCACTTCTCTTACTCGGGAGGACACTGGACATGAGATCCCCGGGTTTCTAGAAAGACTTCCTATTCAAATCTAAGTAACAGGTGTTTTATGGTAGTTTTGGGTTTTTCTTTTATGTATCTACTCTTTATAAGGGTTTAGGGCTATATGCTTCCCTTTCTCTAGGTCTGGCTGAAAGGAACTCATAGGCATGCTTCTTGGGTGGACGGCCTAAAATAAATTTCAAACTCAGTCTTAGAAAAACAGGAAAGCATAGTACTTAGCTCAAAATGATTCTGTAACACAAAAATACAAAGGCTGCAAAAAGAATCGTTATTTACAACATTATTTTCAGGTAATTTTCTTATGTAAATGTAATGTTCTTTTAGAAGCTTTATAAATATGTGATCTACGCATACATGCACACACGTAGAGAACTATAGATTATTGAAATCTTTCAGCATCCACATAATTTGAGCTACTTTTCAAGTATAAATGGTGGCACAACCCCTAGCCATTTATTGTCACCCTTCATTCTGTCATCACTAATACAGTTTCAACTTTCTTTGCAACTAACCAGAGCAAACGTATATCCAGTCTGAGCCACCTGAGGGGTGGGTTATGACATTACACATTATAAAATGAGTGCCTAAAGAGAAAATTTGCAGAAAAGGACCTGGGGGCCCTGTGGACACCTACCTGAACACAAGCGGCAAAGAAGGTTTACGGTGTCCCAGGCTGCATTAAGCAAAGTATTGCAAGCAGGTCAAGGGAGGCGATCCTTCCCCGCTGCTCAGCACTGTTGAGGCCACACCTGCAGTAGTCTGTCCGGTGCTGCGTTCCTCAGCACAAGAGAGAGGTGCACATGCTGGAGAGAATCCGACGAAGGGCCATGAAGATGATCAGGGAACTGGTGCACCTCTTCTATGAGGAAAGGCTGAGGGAGCTGGGAGTTCAGCTTGGAGAAGAGAAGGCTCGGAGGGGGATCTTACCGACGTGTACAAATACCTGAAGGGAGGGTGCAAAGAGGACAGAGCCGGGCTCTTTTCGGTGCTGCCCAGGGACAGGACCAGAGGCAATGGGCACAAACTGACACACGGCAGGTTCTCGCTGAGCATCAGCAAGCACTTTTTTTTACCGTGAGTGTGATCGAGCACTGGCACAGGTTGCCCAGAGAGGTTGTAGAGTCTCCCGCCCTGGAGGTATTCAAAAGCTGTCAGGACATGGTCCTGGGCAACTGACTCGGGCTGGCCCTGCTTGAACAGGGGAGATGGACAAGGGACCTCCGGAGGTCCCTTCCCATCTCAACCATTCTGCGATTCTGTGACTCGAGAGCAGACACAGCCCACGCTTGTTGAAGGCTTCCACTCCTTTGTTCTAAAGGATTATGTTATCTCAAAACATAATGTATTATTCTATAGCAGTAAAATTGTTGTGAATGATTTAATACTATTTAGTATAAATAACATAGGTTTATTACCCCTCTTGTGTCACTACCATTAGATTATCAATTAGCCCGAGACTGTTGGATTTAGTAGCACTTGGGCTGTTTCTACGATTTACAGGAAACTGCTCAATGTTTTCTAACACTTTCAACTTTGTTTTATTCGTACGCCACGTACACTCCAAATGTCCTCAAGATGGCAATGTTTGAAAGCACCAGGGTGATGCAAGGCCACATGGTGTGTTGAAGTACTTTTAACACTGAGTTAATTGTCCCCAAAAGTACGCATCAAATAATTCATATCAACCGATTCTCCACTCTGAGCACCTTCCAAAGAAGTGTGGAAAGTGCACAACACATCAGCGATGAATTCTTGGCCAGCTGACACATTTCATCAGTCTCTGCAGGCCTGCGCCAATTGCTTGTTCATTTTCAACTCAGTTCCGCAGGTTTAGTGATATTTGTGAGATGACCTGCAGTGAGTTTGGGCAGCAGACTGTGGACTTTAGCATAAAAAAATATTTATTGAACATTTGCACACACAAAACAGGGAATGTTGCTTAATTTTAAATAGATGAGTGAACGTTTATGGAATGCTTTCTTGGACCAGCCATTGTTAGTAATCAATATGCAAGTGATGGTGTTCACAGGGGCCAACCCCAGTAGGGGTGCTATTTTGGAAACAGTGAAACTAGAGGTATTTCAAAACATTCCTGTTTAATATGATAGGCCAGAGCATATGGAGTACTTCAGTTAACTGTTGAAAATATGAGAGATTCAGAAGTTTAGCAGAAAATTTAGCATGCTTCATAGTTCACAGTAAGAATAGATCGTCTGTCAAAAGTCTGAGAAGAATGAAATCTTTACAGAGTAAGGCCAGATCTTAAAAAGTCAGCGGCAAAACATTTTGCCAAGCTAAGAACATTTTTCCATTGCTGCCATCAACCGCATACATACTGGATAGGAGCCAGTCAGTCTCAATAAACAAACCGGATGCTGACATTTACACTAGAGAAAGGGGGGCAAAAAGCCATCCCTGAGCGATGGGAAGGAAGGAGTTCGAAGATACGGAGAGATTAACTGCATTCAGAAAGATGAGGATGTGCCACAGCTTTATGGATAAGCATACAAAACCCACAGTGTTTTCCAGCACATGATTTCCTGAAAGATGACAAAGAACAACAAGGTGTGAAAGAATTTTTTTGATCTGATTGTCACAAACGCCTTCCTTACTATTGGATATTTGAGGTTGTAGTTCATTTGTAACGTGAGCCAAAAATGATTATTTTATCAGCCTCAGGAAGGTGGAGTATGGCAATGTTGTCCATAGCAGCAGGATACTGACAATACTGACAACTGATTGAGACAATATAAAATACAAATTGCATACACAGTTCTTCATTCTTTTTTTTTTTACTGCTGTGCCCTAATAATGGCATTCGTATCTAGCCTTGTTCCTCCTTTTGCTTCATAAGATATGCTGCTGGATATCAGTGTCTGTCTGAGAAGGTGATTTTATTGACAGTTCCAAGTCTCTCCAGAGAAGACAGGCAAAACATTCCGAAGTTCCTCTCGCTTATGTCTAAACCTCTGGTATTTTTATAGCATGGACAGCTACTACTTGCTTTCCACTAAATACATTTCCGCCTCTGGTCTAAGACACAGCTGAAATCCAGTGCCAGTTTTCCTTGTGTTGATTCTGAATTCGGCATAAGTACGGAAAAGGTCTTCATGGTCTCAAAATCTGTTGTTACTGAGGTCAGTTTTCTTTGCTGTTTTCCTCTTTACGTAGCAGCATGCTGCTGTTTCACCAACATCCATTTTATCAAGCCCCGTGACAGAAGGCCTTCTTGATGACAGGAAAATGATGACAAAATTAATGGACAGCACTTTCAAATTTCTGGGCGCCTGAACGGGTGACCACTGACCTAGCCACTGTGATTAGTGGTCACATTTTTACTTCCAGCATGAACTATTAAAACACACATTTTCAAATTATTTCTTTCATGCTGGTCAAGAAGACAGGGCCCAGCCCTCTATTATTCTCAGCTTCCAGGGGTACTTCTTTACAGTGCTGTGCCCGTTACACTTGCTGCAGTTTTGTGGGACATCAAATTCAAGCTCTGCATTGCAAATCACTAAGGTTTTTAGTTGTTTGCTTCTGTTTTTCAAAAGATAGAACAGTTAAAACAAAGGCACAAAGACTGTGAAAACTGGATAGGAAGAGAGATGGAAACAAGAAAATCGAACGTCACTTGTTTTGCAAAATCCATTTCTGTATTTGAAATTTCAAATACAAATTATGCTGTTGGGCCTGCGTATTGTTGCTTTTGAGTTTTCCTTCCTTGAATTAAAGTTTCCATGGAAATCCTCTGCTAATAATTATTTTGCTATGCTTCTAATTACAATCCCACTGCAAGTCTTGCCAGTACCACAGCAACCTCCCTCCACAGAATATCACATAGAGGAAGAAAAAGAAACCATCCAGCAAAAGCAAAAAGGAGAATCTAGTAAAATCAGAAGTAAAATGCAGCTGAAAAGTATAAATCCTTAGCAATATATATACATATAATCTGTTTGTGACAGACAATAACTTGGTATTGTTAAGTGCTGGTTTTCTCTGTCCCGTCGTGTCCCCCCCCAGTTTTAGGTTTCATTTTTCAGGCTCAAGCTCTGTGTAAATACAGTTCTTTTTGGAAAGTTGTCAGAAATCTCATTAGTCTTCCACGCTTTTTTTCAAATGAGGACTTTAAAAAACTTTGGGTCTTCTTATTCTGGAATTGTTGTCTGTCGTTTCCAGGAGACTGGCTGCAAAACGTATTAAAATCAAGAAATATATAACCTGAGATTATAAATTAAATAGAAAGATTTCACAATAGAGGCAAATCACCACTGGACCAAACTACCGAGGCCAATGATGGGTTCTCATCACTTGGCAGAGACAGGGTACCTGCCTGTAAGGTGTGTGTAAGCCACACAGAAGTTTTTGAGCCTTGTACAGAAGTTACTGGATGAACGACCAACGCCTGCGAAACAGTTTAGGTATCCCACTTCCTTCCTTCCTTAAACTTCAGTAGAAACCAAATTAGAAACCAAATTATCTATTTTGAGATCACGGAAGTGTCCGTTACGTCACTCTGCCATCACTGTGTGCTAGGGAGTAGTTTTGGGCAGCACTTCCTGCCGGCATGACAAAGCGATGGAAGGAAGGGCTGGCAAAAAATGCAGCCCAGGTGCATTAAAGCTCAGATGCACCACTGCTCACCTATCGGTAAATAGGCTATGTGCTCCCTGATACATACATATAGTGCTATCACTAGGTGCAGAAAAAGGGCAGAGCATCGAATCTGCTTTGACCACCTGGAGTACTGTGTCCAGCTCTGGAGCCCTCAGTTCAGGAAAGACACGGACCTGCTGGAGCGAGTCCAGAGGAGGGCTACGAAGATGATCAGAGGGCTAGAACACCTCTCCTATGAGGACAGGCTGAGAGAGTTGGGGTTGGTCAGCCTGGAGATGAGAAGGCTCCGGGGAGACCTTATTGCGGCCTTCCAATACCTAAAGGGGGCCTATAAGAAAGATGAGAAAAAGCTTTTTAGCAAGGCCTGTAGCGATAGGACTAGGGGAAACGGCCTTAAACTAAAAGAGGGCAGGTTTAGACTAGATATAAGGAAAAAATTTTTTACAGCGAGGGTAGTGAAACACTGGCAGAGGTTGCCCAGAGAGGTGGTAGATGCCCCATCCTGGGAACATTCCAGGCCAGGCTGGACGGGGCTCTGAGCGACCTGATCGAGTTGAAGGTGTCCCTGCTCACCGCAGTGGGGCTGGACTTGATGACCTTTGATGGTCCCTTCCAGCCCAAGCCATTCTATGGTTCTATGATTAGGACACCACAGGATCTCAGAGCCAAGGAACTACACTTCTGTTTGACTCTGACACTGAGCCTGGGACAAAGACTGTTCACAGTGGGACTTGTGGTTTTTCAGTGGTGGTACTCCAGCAGGTACTTTCCTTAAAGGATACAAAATTCAGGAAGCATTGTCTCGCCCAGACAGTTCACTCCAGATGCTGCATCTCCTAAACTCTTACCAATCCTCTTACGTGTCATGAAAAATTTACCTGTGTGATATCTGTAGCTTCCGTGGCTCACCACAGCCAGACAGCATCCTGCTAGCACTGTCCTACATTGGTCGAAAAGTGACAGAACTGGTAACCTGCAACTCTTTAGCAGAATAAGAAAACAAGAGGAGATTCGTTATTCAAAATTTGTTTCATATGTAGTTTCTTTCTATCTTTCATGCATCCTTATTATGCAGTCACAGAATTAAACTAACACTTCTAGGTTGTTCGTACTGTCTGATGCAGTTCACTGTACCCACATCACAACAGTCATTTTTGCTCTCTTTTACAGAGAGCATCAAGCACGAGAAGAGGTTTCAAAATTTTAATGCCAAAATAGGGGCAATTTTTAAAGCAATCAAACTGTATGGAAAAAGGATTGAAAAATTGTCAGTTGTTGGTAATGGCAGTTCTACATAAATACTGCACATTCATGATGTTGACTACATATTAACCACTAGCCATCCTTTCTTTCTGTTAGAACAGCTTTTGCAGCCACCTGCCCTAACTGTCAAATGTAGGAATTAAGTGAGTTCCTACTCTTTACCGGTTTGTTCCACAAATACAAAGAACAGTAAAATTAACACTGTATGTACTATTTAAAGAGCTGTCACATGTGACTACATTCAAACAGATATGAAGAAATGTGTCAATGTCTACCTGTTTTGTTGTGGTTGGTCTCTGTTTTTCAGATATCAAACAAGTAATTCTTCTTGGCTGTGTATTTGGAATAGTCGGTCTTGCAGTTCTGGCACGTCTGACTTTCTTATGTAGAAAGGAGAGGTGAAACTCAATTGAACTGAAAACACGAATGAACCTGCTGAAGAAATAGCAAGTGTTATGACTTTTTAATAATTTTTCTCAATGACAAAGAAATCAAACATGATTTTTTCCTGCTACTGTCTTTTATGAAAAACATCAAGTCTGGATAGTCCTTGTGTCCTGCTGGAAGACTATGAAGCAAGGTTGGAATTGTATTATCAGGACACGCAAACATGTGACTGCCTGATTGATTTACTGATTGAGAAGGAACAGGACTTTTTGGTCAAAATAATTTATTTGTTGAGTGATAAGGCTACCTGATTAAAAGCGTTCTGTTTCAGAACAACTGTGCTCATGATACCAAGAGGTAAACTTGATGTGTCATCTAAGGAACACAGTGCCTGATACTGTAACTTTCCACGTATCTTTGAACATATTCCCACTTTTAGGCACACAGGAATTTGCCTAGAGAATGCTTACATGTCTCTTGTGCCAGAGGTGAACAGAACTTCAAAGATACATCAGTTTGCTGCCCATTCTTGGAACCTTTCTACCGCACAGAAATAAACTCACTATAAAAACTATTACATTTTTAAAAGAAATCTCTACAAAATGTTATGTGGCTAGTAAATTAGTTCTTTGAGGTTTTAGCCCTTTGTTTTAAAAGGTTGTTATGATTTCATATATTCTGTATATAATTCAGTCTGTTAGCCAGTGCTAACAAGACTCTTAAAAAAAATATGTTTGGCTCTGTGCCTTTCTAAGAGGTTCATCGTTGCAGAGACCCTTGGAACAGAACCCAGTAGGATAGCCATGTCCATCACTGAAAATACAGCCCATTGATTCTGAGCTCAATCATCAATTACCTGTGTCTATCAGAGGGTCAGACTCACTGCTAAATTTTGCCCCTTCCCTTTAAATCACATAAGCATTGTTTTCTACACTTCACAGAGACCACTCATATCCAACCCCCTTTTTTATGCTCTCCTGTACAAAAAAAATTGGATACTCAACACAGGTAGATAACTGCAGCAACTAATGTTTTTTGCATACATAAAAATGCATAGACAAAGGACACCTCCTATATTTGCTAAATTTTACACACACCAGATTCCCACATATAAAACCGACTGGTTTAAAACACTACCATTACAGCTGCAAAGACTTCTCCCATTTGGGACCAGCTTACAGAACTGCTACTCTAAACTCATCATTGTACATCAAACTAATTAAAAAATAGAATGAAGCCATCAACCCTTCTAAACTCTTGTATATTTTGCAAATCTGTAGGTAATTTTCATATGCTACCAAAAGCTTATCATTTATGAAGAAATTTTGAAGGAGTTTAATAAAGTCCATAGCACTCAGCAGGGCTCTATATTTGGACAGCAATAGAGGATGCAGTCCTTTGTATAGCAGTAACAAATTTTGAACAAATAAATTTTAACTAGGGAAGCCTTATCAGACAATAATTGAATCATGAATGTCTGTCATCTACTGTATACTCTTCTGGATCTCGGGGCAGATATAACTCTATGACAAGTCATATGTTTTACGTAAGAGGAGAACGAAGTAGTCCTACATACCATAGGTCTTTGAAAACTTCTGCCTCTGCACCCACCTCTGACAATCATCTAGAAAAGGAGCTGCTCTCAGCGTTCACAGCTAGGACCATACTTACAAAGTAAGATAGAGTGACGTATCTTAAAAAGTGGCAAGGCCAATAGAAATATACAAAAATCCTAATCATTGAATGCTATACGCTTTTGGATTTCTTTCTCCTTTAACAAAAATACAGAAAAACAAGTAGGGGCTCTATTTTCAAGCTTTCCCCAGCCACCTTTCAATTCGTGAAAGTGAAAGATGATAAGTTTCTCAGACAACCACATGATTCTATGAGCAGAGATTGGCAGGGGCAGAATCACAGTATTTAGAACAAAAATTGCAAGGTGCTCAGTAAACTGGTTTATGCGTTTCCCTCTCCATTAGTTGTGAGGGTTGCTAGGTAGTCGCAAATGTACCTATTAATATTTTGGCGATATGTTTCTCTCAGCAAAAAAAAGCCAACAATGTAAGGTCCAGAATTTACCACTGACTCCCAAGTTCCCTGCTCACTCAGACTTTTTTCCTCTTTTTTTGTACTCAAAACCCAACCTTCTTTCCAGACCCTTCATTATCAATGTTTTCAAACCGGTGACATTTGCCCAGTTTCTCCTTTTGCTCCTATAATTTAGACTATCGTACTAGAAAACAGAAATTGATTGTTGCACAGGAATAGCAGCAAACCTTCAGTACTCTCTAATTTCATCCAATGTTGCTCAAGTAGAAGGAGCGCTCTATATCCTTCAGTCACTACTTTTAGTAATTGAAATATTTTGAATCTTCAGTAGTGTATGACAGAGGAGGGATATTGTTCCTTGGGAGAGGTAAGCACTAGAATTACACAGAACTGGTACTTTAAAAATCGGTGTAACGTAACTATTTCACCTAACCCAATACTCTTCTCACCTCTATCTGAGCAATGACATTACGGCAACTACTTCAACAGTCATCTCTAGCCTTTTGGGATTTCTTTTAAAACTTTTTCTTTGTCTTTTCTTCCAAAGACACAAAGGCAACCAGAAACTTGTTTCAGAGGTTCCAGTTGTATCTGAACAAGAAACAATGAAATTCCAGAGGCATTTTTAATGAAATACAGAAAAAGCATAGCAGAGGATTAAATCGTCCACAGCAACAAAGACAGACTTTCCAAACACAAACAATGGTTTTATATAGTATGCTATCATTTGATTTGTGCTTTCAACACAATGAGTGTTGAATTGTATGGGAAATGCTAACCAACTTCCTGGGATTATTTCACGGCAGGCTCAGATCACAAGCCAAGGGTAATGCATCTGAACGCATCAGTCTCAAAGTTACAGGCATTGGTTTCTTCTGACGGTCACATCTCTGCCAGCAGAACCAGAGTTCTGACAAAATCCAAAGAGTTCGTGATTTCTCTGCACTTTTCTTCTTTTACTTGAAAGCTGGTGAAAGGACAAGAATCCTCACTTACTATGCTAGCCATCATCAGAGAAACATTTGCCTTCTCTGGGGCCATGTAAGGCTGATTTAGACATGTGAAAGTGCATGCATAGTCAGATGGACTACTGGCAAGTCAAGTTGAATTTGCAGATTGTTGGGTTTGGGTTTTTTTTAGTTGGGAGGGAGAGATACTGGAGATATTTAAACACTGAATTCTCACATTTTGGCAAGTACCTGAATACAGACTCAAAGTGGCATTTTTTTCTTCAGTTCTGACCTGATTTTAAAAGGATACAACTGGGAAGCGGCGGGGCGGGGAGGAGAAGTACTCAGAAAATGAAATCTTTCCTTCCGGATTAATTTCTAATGATTTTTTTTTTTAAATCCATCTTTATTCAACTGTCCAATTAGAGTCCACCTTCAAAACAGTGCTACCTGCACTGGAAATGTTTTGCAAAACTTGCATTGTTTTCTTTGAATAACTGCAACATGCAGACCATTTCTTTTTTAATATCTAGCTGTATTACAGTGTGTTTCATTATGTTCATTAAAAAGTGATTTCTGAACTACTATCTCGTACAGAATCCGTTTATCCCAGAAAATCACCATTTGCTTTTGCCTACATGCCAAAGGGTTTGTGAAGTCTGTTCTGTATTGTGCCATTCCTTTCGACAGTGAAAGAATTACTAACTTTTGCAGGTCATCTTGTCTGGTTTTCTAAGGTCTTTAATTCATAAACTACTGGAAAATCATGGTGGTTTCAAAAAGCAAGGACAAACTACGTACCAAATGTACAGGAAAACTCAGTGAGTGAAACAGTACAGATTTTACATTATAATGGGAACCAGACAAATTGAATGAAATGCCTCAGACCATGTATTATCAAGTCTAAAATTATTCATTACTTATTAGGTGCCATTGCTGTTGGTTTTGTTTGTAAACAGAGACCACAAACTACAAGCAGAAAATTACAAAATGGGAACTAGTGATCTTACAGTAAGCTGAAATACAAACAATTCTGTAGAACAGAAAGAAAAAATATTGTAAAAAAAAAAAAAGAACTTTGAAAGAAGACTGGGGAATGATCAATGGCAACAAACTGGCTGTCCACTACCAGTGTGCTACAGTTTGGGAAAGAAAAAAAAGGTGCAACTCATATACACACATATCATCTGTGTGTGCAACTGATTAGTGGAGAAAGTGGGCAGTAGTATGAATGAAGGTGATATTGCCTAGGGGTGCTGGAAGACTGAACTGGCCTTTTGGAGCTATATAAGGTTGATTTTGTCAACTTTGTTATCAATACAGTGTTAAAAATTTGTAAGCCTTCTCTGTTCCAGTGTCCTTAAGGAACTGAATGCCAGATAAAATGGCATCAAAACTGGGTGAACGGGTAACACAGTGGGGTCCCAGTCCTTGGAGAGGAGAATTTTGTGGGTCATTAAATCACAAAGTAGTGATGTCTCATATGCCTTTAGACAGCATGTACCACAAGGAAGTGCCGCATGCACACACAATGACTTGTAAAGGAATGCTAGCAGCACTTGATGTCAGTAGCTCAGACTGGAAAGGGAATATTTGGAATGAATTAGAACTCTAGTCCTCCTGAAAAAAGTTGCATGTTAATCTGAGAACACAGTTGATTTCTATGAATCAGAATTATTTGGCTTAGCCCATCATAAACAAAGCGGTGGTAAAAAACACCCACCACCACCACCACCACCACAGGCTGTTCCTTCTGGTCAGTCTTGGTAACTCTCCCATCACAGCAATCTCTAACTCCCTAGTTTATACACATGCGTGCGTGCATGCACGTGCGCGCACACACACACACACACACATATATTCAGTGGCAACAAGATCACGCCTGATCAGGATCAGGAACTTGAGCAGACCTTGTGGGCCAAGTAACTGAACATACTTACAGATCTTATGCGTGAGGAAGAGCTAAATATTTCCACATTTACCACTTAAAAAAAAAAAAAAGCATAACACCAGGCTAACAGAACACTGCTATTGTTTTTCAATATTTCATCAGCTTAAAAAAATCTACATTCACTAGGAAATCAGCCCAAAGAAATATGAATGTGGCCCATTATTATACTGTGATATTAAAATATACAGGTAAAGCTGTGCTGTTTCACAAAGGCCGAAAGAAGTATAAGCACTTTTTTCTCCTCAAAATCAACCTCACAGCTTTATACAATGGGAGGTTTCTGCACGCTAAAAGTGAGACGTACCGCAGTGTGTATTGATAAAATAGTTAAAGCCTACGAACTGTGAACTGTACTTTGTTGCTTCCTCTTTCAGAGTAGCAAAATTGCTCTCTCCCTTTTAGATGCTTGAAGGTGCCACCTCATTACAGAGCAATGGTGTAAAGGTGCTACAAGGACAAGAACGTTTGCCCCTGCCTTCTGCTCTTGACAAAGCAAATGTGACACTCTATGTGGTTTTTGCTGTCGGTGGTTTTTTTTTTCTGTTGGTTGTTTTTTAGCAAAGAAGCACTGCCATTGCTAAAACGTCTCACAGGTCAGCAAATAAGCCTTTGTAGAAGTTTAGACAATAGCTTCATAATGTACCACCTGGGGTGGTTTTTTTTCCTTTGGGGGGGTGGTCCTTTGCTCTCTGCATGTAGATGGGGGGGGGGGGGAATCTATCTTTCTGTGCATTCATTCACCAGCCTCAGAAAGCAACACTGCTCTTTTTCTTTCGGTTCCACGGTCTGACAGCTGCCGTGCGTTTGGCTCTTTGCGCCTTTGCATCGCTGTGGGTATGTGCGTCTCCTCGCGCCCGCCCGTGCGGACGTGTGCCCGCGCGCCCTTGCGTCCCTGTGTGTCCGTGTCCGTGTCCGCGCCACCCTGCGCCGCTCTCTGAGCCCCCGCCTCCCTCACCGCGCCACGCGCGCCCGCCCGGCCGCCAGCTCCGCCCCGCGCCGGGCCGCAGCGCGCGCTGCTGGGGG
>JAVKLA010000088.1:13497539-13518299 GCA_034782735.1 Sagittarius serpentarius
CTGCAGCCCGGCCGCGAAGCGGCCGCGCCCGCGGTGCTGCCTGCCGGCGCGCTCCGTGCGCGGGCCGCACCGACACGGCTGCGCCGGCCAGTCGCTGCTGCTGGGCGGAAGGTGCCTCTTCACAGTCGCAGAACGACGCTGTGCGTCGCAGCGCGCGGCGCTGGCACCTCGCCGCCCGCGGAGCCGCTCCCGGCCGCCTCCCTCAGAACGGCGCTGCTCGGCGCAGACCTCCGGCGCGCACCCGCGGCCCCACCGCGCCCGCGCAGAGGGACTGTGCCCGAGCGGGAGCTGCCCGGGACTAGCACGAAGTTCGTAGCGTTCTTTCACTGGGTCCCCGTCCCCGCTCCCCCCGTCCCCCCCCCTCCAAGGGATGAGAGCCGTGCTGCACCTGCGCGCTCCCATCTGCTGCAGACAACCCCCGCGGGACCCCAGCCTCGCGGAGGGCGAGCGCGGGGCCGGGGCGGCGGCTGGCGGCAGGCAGAGCCCGCGGCTAGGCCGCGGTGCCGACGGGCTGCTGCCCGGCCTCTTCCGCGGCCACGGCGGGGGACTGGGTGCGAGAGGGCCGAGGGGAGTGACGCGCGCGAGACGTGGGTCGCTGGTGGGGCGGGTGCGTGGGGGCGGGGGGTCTCCGGGCCGCCGCCTCGCTGACGGCGGGGCGGCCCTGCCCGCGAGGAGGGCTCCGCGGAGCCCCCGCGCTGGCCCCGGCAGCCCAGACCTGTCGGTGTCACACGCACAAGCAGCAAGCCCTGCGGTCCCGCGCCGCAGCAGGTTGGGATGTCGGTCTCTATCCTTTCCTGTCACATGGCTGGTAATAGGATCCCTCATCTGCCACTCGGCACCTCGCCGGGGCGCAGTTACAGGACACATGCTGTAGGGCCTCCGCTTCCCGCACTTCGCGCTCTTCCCGGCCGGCCGCGACCACCGCTGCCCCCGGAGCCCTGGGGCTGCCGCCTGCGAGCGCGCTGCGGCCCGGCGGCCGCTGCCCATGGAGCCCCCCGCCTTCGCCGCCGTCCTGGCCTTCTCATGGCTGTCGCTGAGCCGCTGCCGCGAGCCCGCGCTCTCCGGTGAGTGACGCGTCGCGGGGAGCCGGGCGGGGGGCGCGTGGGGGGCTGCGCCCCGATCCCCTCGGAGGGCTGAGCGGCGAGGGAGCTGGGCAGCCTCGCCCCGAACTCCGCAGAGTCGCGGCTGGCGCGCAGCCGCCCGCGGAAGGGCTGTGCCGCCCGGCAGCACCTCTTCGAGGTCGCGACGACGTCCCCTTCCTGCTCGCCAGGTCGGCGCGCGGCTCGAAGCTGCTCGTGCAAACATGCGGGGGGGGCATTTTCGCGCGCAGATTGCAGCGTGCGGGTATTTGAGGGTCTCCCTCTGCTCGCTGAGCTGGGAGCTCGGAAAACTGAAAGCCGTGAGCTAAGAGGAAAAAGAGCAGCACGTTTCTCTATCAAAGTGGTTTGGTAGCGAGATCTGCAGAACAGAGGCATCTGCGGGGAGAGGGGAGTGTGAGGCGGCGTGGGTACACTTACTCACTGGGAAATGAAATAACCAGTGGCAGCAGGGCAGAATCAGGGCTGCGGAGGTAGAGCTTGGAGGGTGGCCATCTCACCTGTCTGCAGCATGCTGCCCCAGCTCCCTGTCAAGCACGGACTCCTCTGACCATTCAGGTTGTTGTTCAGCCAAGCGGTCTGGGAAGCCTGAAGCTTTGCTGCCTGTTAGTGGGATTTTTCACTTAAAATTCCTCTGCACCCTTTTGTCCTGATCTCAAGTTGTTACTGCTGATTTAAAGTACCACGGTTCTCCTCTGATAAATGTTGGCCCTGCTTCGCGAGATCCCACGTGGCTGTTCCAGATGATCACAGTGTCACAGCCACCAGATGCATGGTCCTCCCGGATACATTTTGCGTATTCTAATCGTTGTTATTCTTCATAAGGTAGAATTTGCTCGACTTCCTTTTGCCATGAACAGATACTTGCCCAACAAGTTTTTGGAGGTGCACTTAATTAGATTTGGAAAATACTTACATAGACTTTCTCGGGGGAAAAAAAAGCCTTTTACCAGAAAGAGAACTCTGAAGGTAAACTTTACAACTTCTCAGAAGTTCCCTGAAGTGAGTGCAACATGAGAGTATTTTCAGATAAGCGTGTAGGGAGCCGCCTAGGCAGGAATATATCTAGACCATGTCTAACAGTCTGTTCCCAGTACCATTAGGACATGTTTAGTGCACACAGTAGGTACTCCTTCCTTTGCTTAAGTTGAAGAATTCTTGTAACGTTCCTGAGCAGAACTGCGGACAGAACACTCCATATGTGACCATGTCCCTCACAGCAGGCTGCATGACAACAAGTGGAGGATACATCCCGGTGTGAATGTTTGGTTTGTAGGCTGTTGAGAGGATTCTACCTGTTTACGCACCTGCATTTCCATCCTCTAGCCAACTTCTAAATGCATGCACTGGCAGCCACTAAAGGGGACTTGAGCACAAGCAGCTGGGGCGGGGAGAATATATAATGAATGCCTCTGAGTGAAGGGGTAGCAAAGGAGAATGGATCTAGAAAGCACTGCCACCTATGTGTCTTCTGCTAAACAACCTGGAAACAGTGCAAGTCTACACTTCAACAAGGACCTGTAGTTTGTGTGGCACGTACAAAATATGCAGGGTTCCTAATCTGCACAAACCATACCTCAGAATCTTTTTCTTGACCCTTAATCCCACAGGACCGAAATGGGATCAGCTGGGTCAGGTTGCACTTGAAGCTAGCAGAACTCTGAAATGACAAACAATGATACTTCTTTTGTAGGGCGGTTTGTCATATGGTATGTTCTTAATGCCCATTCCTTTTTTATCAAATGCATGTCTTAATAAACGTAGTGTAAAATGCAGTCAAAATACAGACTGCGTCACACCATCGTTTGCTAAAACAGGAGAGAAACTTTAACTTCTGGAATTGCCTTATGAAAAATGACTCAAATTGTCAGAAGTTAGAGCGAGTTAACAATTGTTTTTGCACATAGTACTGTGCTACTTTTCACAGAATATTTCTGCTTTGCTGTGTGATGTCTAACGGTTTCTATTAATCCAAACACAGACATATGCAGCATTCAAACTTCAATCATACCACGTTTCTCAAGTGAATCAGAAATAAGAGATGGGTGAGTAGATTGCCTAACATTAAAGGACTGTCTAAATTTAGTGAGTTTTGTATTACAAGGTCGAAGAGATGGAAATGCCTTCAGCAAATGTTAGTTTCAGTGAACAAATGTTATTTTATATACTCAGTGCAATGAGTTCTCACTTCTAGTTTCTGTATTTATAGTGTTCATTTATTTTCCCCATCAGAAATGTGTATGATGATCAGTCTCTTTTTCCTTTCTCTGTTTTCTTTCCATTTAGCAATACTGGGTCACCGTGTCCTTGGTTTTCTTCCCAGCTGAGTCTTTCCTTTGAGCTGCTGTTACAGCCTTCTCTCACAGACCTTGTATCCTTGTCATCTTTTTCTGCCTATGTCTTGCTGATTCAGAGAAACAGTTCTACTTGATATGCCTTAAGCAATTGTCGTGGAAATACTCAAAAAAGCATTTCTAACCAGACAGATAGAAAATGAAACAGTTAATCTGACACTGCAGCTTATCATGCTTGTACATGCATAGAGTGTAACCCAAAATCCAGAGTTATGTGAATGGATTTAGGCAGGATGGAGCCAAAGAAGTGGGAGGGAGGCAGGGATTACATGCTGCCAGCTGCAAAATTTGAATTCTTTGTCGTATCACACCATAATGGTTGTGCAATTGACCACTCCTTCCATCCACACAGTGGCTATGGCCCATCCTGATAAAATTTCCAAAGGGATTCAGTCTGCCACGCTTGACAATGGAACAGCTTTAAAACTTCACGAAGAAAGAAAACAAATGGGTGTATTAAGGAACAGAAATTCTTACGGGGCCACATCATGCATTCTTACTTCCAGTGATAAAGAATCACAAGACAAGCAAGTGCGTTTGCATCTTGTGGCTGAGGACCAGCCAGCAGCTGCAAAGCTGTGGCTAATATAGCATGTTTGTATTGCACAAATAAAAAGAAAAAAGTGATGAAAAAGTGATTAGATTGAAGGTTAGTAATGAAAGTTTCACGAGAATAGCAAGTTCACATACGTAACAACTCACCCATTGCGAGGGAGCACAAGTATGGAACGCCACATGTCTGTACGTTCCAAGGAAAGTACATACTTACAGGACAGACAGATGCTTAAGTCAAGGTTTGATCAAATGTCAAATGAGTCTTCCCTGTAGCTACTCTCTGGTTTGGACCAACGCTAAATAAGACTCTAGTTCTGACCAGCAAAAATGATTGCATTTGAGGACTTAAAAAATTTTATGTGTATGTCTGTGTGTGTGTTTGTGTGTCTGTGTGGATATGTAGAATGAGATATGATTTTTAAACTACGTGCAGAGTGCCCCTACACTGCAAAGGAGAAATGGATCAGCTGACCAAGTGCCCTCATAGCATGACATCAGAATTTAACTGGCTGATTTACCAAACAGGGAGTTATTTTCTAGCAATTTTGAAAATTGCAATTTTAAACAAAGATCAATCTTTCCTGAGGTTTTTTCATTAGTTCATTTCAACTGTTGTGTTGTGGGTTTTTTTACTGTTACAGTATAGGCAGCCAAGCCTGTTAGTTTTGATAAGGGCTTTTTTTATATTAGTATTAATTGGAGTACTAAAGTATTGAAATGTAAAAATACTACACTAATTTATCACTTGGGTAGGTCTAAACCAGCCATATACTTCCCAAAAGCATTTATTTTGCATCATAATGTAACACGGAATGAGATTATTTTTTTCTGACCAATCATATGACAGTATGCAAATGAACTTTTGATTCAGTCGATAAAACTGCATCTTCAAAGAAAACCATTGCACTGCTAAAAATATGTTTAATAATGACCACAGAAGCCATATTTGTCTCTTTGATCTCCTGAAGCTTCTTCTGGTTTTAATCAGTGTTCCCACATGAAGAACCGTGGCAACCTATGATAATAGAATCCCTATTCGCATCCATAGGGAAACAAAAATGTTCTCATCTGAAGAAGGTAATTTGGTGTTCTGCCCCTTCCATCCGTGGGCCCCTGCCTCTGTTACTGCTGGGGTATCTTGGCATCAGTTAAGTGGTTTCTGTCCTTTCCTCTGCGCATTACTCTCTCATTGAAGTGTTTCTGCTGTCTAATTATACCCTTTCAATCAAATTAGAGACTGCAGCATCTGGTTAGTGCCTGTAACTGTTGCCATCTGCACCTAGATACAGTGCTTTCATTTAAGGAGGAGTGCTTAAATTGCAATCTCTAACAAGAACTAGGAGGACAGTTTAGGTAGAATGGAAATGACTGAAGACTGTTCTTAGAACATTATATGAGCACATGCGTCAAGCCACTGACACCTAGTCATTATCGGACCTGGCACCTTTGGTTCCATAGCCTTATATTCCGCTTAAGCATTTTTCTGACTCTGGTGAAAGAGGAGAACTGAGCAGGCAGTTATAGCGTGTAAATTCAAGGAGCCTTTATTTCTTGCTCCAGCCTTATGGAACATTGAATGTTCTGGCTATCACACCACTGTAATGAAACCCAAGATATAAATGGCAGCCACTTTCATTTACTTTTCATTAATCTGCAGATTTTTGAAAGAAAACCTTGCTTCTTGTTGGGCAGTAGCAGGTAGGATAATTTCTAGCTTGGGTAGGCTAGTTTCTGGTTGATAATTGTTGTCAACCTTTAATCTCTCCGGCCACTAGTCAGCACTCCAAGTAGCTTCCAGAACTTAAAGCAAACAAATAAAGCAAGTAACTTAATTTTTTTCAGTGAAATAGCAACAAGTTTGTCATTCTGAATTTTCGGTCTCAAAAGCTACGTGCATGCCTCAGACTTAGAAGAGTACTCTAGGAAGTCATTTAAACCATCCTGAAACCTCCATCTCTTCAGTCTGCAATTTGTAATGTCACTAAATACATGCCTTTGAGAAAATACGGACTTTGAAGAATGCTCAGAAGGTTTATAAGATTTCCCACTTGGCAGCCAGAAAAGGAAGAGTGGTTGAGAAGTAGATAGCTGTTTGCTTTGCTTTTCATCTCATGTATACACAAAAGACTGCAGATGAAATTCAAATGTTTGTATTATTTCTGTCTGTGGTAATGTGGCACGAAACGAGAGTTTCTCAGGTAACTGGGCCTCTTGCCATTAAGGACTTCAGAGATTAAAACCAATATTTGGAAGTCCATCTTAGAAAATCATTGGAAACCAATGCAGACTCTGAAATGTCAGTGCTTTATCATGAGTGCTTCATTCAGTAAAAAAGCCAGACTGTTAAGTTCTGCACTACCTTAATTTTTCAAATGATCCTAAAGTGGCGCCCATGTGGAGTGCAGGCAGCCATACAGTCCCAAAGTAACAAAGGCATAAATGATCATTGTAGGGTCCCTACTACATCGAAGAAGAAACTGAGACAGATGGAAAAAATTTCTAGTACAGCTGCTGTTTGATCTTCCAAATGTTGATCTGGCTCTAATAAAACTAATTGTGAACCTGTATCACACACTGAGCATTCGCTCGTAGTGGACAACCTTCCCCAGGCTTATTTTCTGCTTTTTGTTTCTAGCAGTTGCTACTCAATACATACTTATCCTAGTCTCAGTATTCATTTAAAAAAAAAGTTATTTTTCTGCCAACCATGGCACCTGTTGCGTTGAAAACAAAACAGCCCTGACGACAGACTGCTGTCCATGTTTTCTCACTAAGGCTCATAAGCATTATCCCAAACAGGACCTTTTGGAAACTTCCAGCCTTTCATGACTAGAACCACTGCAGTGGTTCTATCTCTGATTAATTCTGTTTGCAGACATCCCCACAAAACAGTAGAAGCAGCAGGGTCATTAGGCAGTTAATGGAGTGAAATCATCACAAACAGTTGATTTTAATCACAGATTTGATACAAGCCTCTACTTCAGACTATGTCTGAAACCCAGCTGACTAAGATCTTAGAAATATGAGGAGGTCGGAAACTTCAAGATTTGAATGGTCACAGCTTTCCCTATGTCCTGTCTAAAACCTGAGTGATTTAATGTAGTTTTATGGTTCACAGGATATTTTAAACAGCCTTGGGTGCATGAACAGAAACCACGTGACCAATCTATCAAACACATTGGCACTCTGATGCCTTCTAGGAAGCTGTCATCTTTAGCCTTCACAAAGTGCCTCTTCCTTTGCTGTCTTTGCCACCTGGAGAGGACTGGGATACAGTGCAAGTTCTGTCATAGTATACCATAGTCTTACAAAACTTTAAGGAACAAGGCTTGCTGAAATTCATGGAATCATAGAACGGCTAGGGTTGGAAGGGACCTTAAAGACCATCTAGTCCACCCCCTCTGCCACAGGCAGGGACACCTTCCACCAGACCGGGTTGCTCAGAGCCCCGTCCAGCCTGGCCTTGAGCACTGCCAGGGAGGGGGCATCCACAGCCTCGCTGGGCAGCCTGTGCCAGTGTCTCGCCACCCTCACGGTGAAGGACATATTTCTTGCATCTAATCTAAATCTACCCTCTTTCAGTTTAAAGCTACTACCCCTCGTGCTATGACTACATGCCCTTGTAAAAAGTCCCTCTCTGGCTTTCTTGTAGGCCCCCTTCAGGTACTGGAAGGCCGCTGTAAGGTCTGTCCGGAGCCTTCTCTTCTCCAGGCTGAACAACCCCGGCTTTGTCAGCCTGTCTTCATAGGAGAGGTGCTCCAGCCCTCTGATCATCTTCGTGACCCTCCTCTGGACTCGCTCCAACAGGTCCATGTCCTTCTTATGTTGGGGGCCCCAGAGCTGGACGCAGTACTCCAGGTGTTGTCTCACGAGAGTGGAGTAGAGGGGGAGAATCACCTCCCTCGACCTGCTGGTCGCGCTTCTTTTGATGCAGCGCAGGATGCGGTTGGCTTTCTGGCTGCAAACGCACGTTCACGGCTTATATTCCGTTTTTCATCTACCAGTACCCCCAAGTCCTTCTCCTCAGGGCTGCTCTCCATCCATTCTCCACCTGGCCTGTATTTGTGCTTGGGATTGCCCCAACCCACGTGCAGGACCTCGCGCTTGGCCTTGCTGAACTTCATGAGGTTCGCACAGGCCCGCCTCTCAAGCCTGTCAAGGTCCCTCTGGATGGCATCCTTTCCCTCCAGCGTGTCAATCGCACCGCATAGCTTGGTATCATCGGTAAACTTGCTGAGGGTGCACTCAATCCCACTGTCCACGTAGCTGACAAAGGTGTTAAACAGCGCCGGTCCCAATACCAACCCCTGAGGAACGCCGCTTGTCACTGGTCTCCACTTGGACGTCGAGCCATTGATCGCAACTCTTTTGAGTGCGACCATCCAGCCAGTTCCTTATCCACCGAGTGGTCCATCCGTCAAATCCATATCTCTCCAGTTTAGACAAGGATGTCGTGCGGGATAGTGTCAAATGCCGTGCTCAGGTCTTGGTAGATGACATCAGTTGTTCTTCCCTTATCCACCAGTGCTGTAACCCCGTCATAGAAGGCCACCAAATTTGTCAGGCACGATTTGCCCTTAGTGAGGCCATGTTGGCTGTCACCAGTCACCTCCTTATTTTCCATGCACCTTAGCATAGTTTTGAGGAGGATCTGCTCCATGATCTTGCCAGGCACAGAGGTGAGACTGACTGGTCTGTAGCTCCCTGGGTCTTCCTTTTTTCCCTTTTTAAAAATGGGTGTTACATTTCCCCTTTTCTAGTCGGTGGGAACTTCACCAGACTGCCACGACTTCTCACTTAAATTCATAGAACTGGTATCACTTTCCATGAGTCACTGTTCTGATGTTTGTTAGTTAGATTCCAAGCGACGGGCTTCATAGCCTAAAGTAACATGGAAGTATCAACCAACATAAGGCAGTTGGATCCAGTGGGTGCCAGAACTGTAAAGGAGAGGTGGTGGTTGTTGGTTGTTTTATTTTTTTTTCCCTCCCTTCTACATAATCATAATCTACCAAAGAGAAATCGGGTAATTCGAGTAAGCCCAAGAGTTTTATCAACAGTGTTCAGTCCACTCTTTTTTGACTGTTTAATTTAGATGACCTCTTCTGAATTAGTTTTGTGCACATGAATCTGGCTGACCTTTTTTAAGCTGATCTTTTCACAGAATTATTGCACCAGTGGTGCAAGATGAAAAGAAGGACAGAGGTTCTAACCTCCTCTTTTGCAGAATCTCTTAGGACTTGTGTCTTTAAAGTGCAGCCCATGGATTTGAAATGGAGAGGACAGTGGTCTGTCTGCAGATGAAACATTCACTTTGCATCTTCACACGTTAGGAATATTAATTTCATAGTGAGATTGCTAGGGTACTGTCTGGCTGTTGCAGCTACATATTGTCTTGGGAACAAAAAAACTACAGCTAAGAGGAATGAGGAGAGCTCCGACTCCTTGTTTTTGTGCAGTGTCCTTAAAGTACTAGTGCGATGAAGTTTGACAAAAATCTATTAAAAAAAAAAAGCTGACATGAAAATGAACGGCAGTCGCTACTGCAAGTTAAAGCAGGGACCAGTCTTAGTATATCCTAAAATGGGCTGATGTTTACTTCAGTTTAGTCTGCGTTGCAGATTACAATCAGGTATTGTAGCATTCCTTGCATTTCTGGGTAGATGTTAGTACATACTGCTTCTCGTTTAGAAGTGAGAAGCAAAAAACTTAATAGCACGAAGCTGAAGTAGACATTTTTTCTGGATGTGTTTTATCACTTCTCACAGCTGCTTCTTTATACTGTATGTTATTTTTTTATCCAGTTTGATTATGTTTTCCTGTCTTTTCCGCCAAATTCATCAGCTTGTATTTTTCAGCTATGACATAGCAAAACTTTTACGTTAACTGCAAAGCAAGAGAAGTATTGAAGAAAGTTGCAACACTGTGGTGACTTTAAAGTGGTTTTTTTTCATATGCTTATGCAAATATCTGTGGTGGCCTGAATACTGGAAACTCAGATTTGCATTTTCAAGTAAATGTATGTAGCTCACCTGCATGGCTAAGGCAGTCAGGTAAATTACAGTAAGGAGGAGTATTGACTTGAAGCTTGGTTTTGTTCAATTTGACAGCTTTCTGTCCACGGATGATAGCAGTATACTTGAAGGGCTGTGCAGACACCTCTTCTGTGTGCCTTCAGCAACAAAATTCCATTTAATAGAAACGCTAACTTGCCTAGACATGAAAATGCACAGTGAAGGCACAAAAACATCAGCTTTCATCTGCTGTGTAATAAAACTGTGAAATAATCATTCTAATTGCACCATTCTGATATTTGTGGGCCCGGACTAAACTCATTTCAAAGGCATGGCTTTAATAATGCACTTTCCCTTCTCCCACAGTATTTCTAAATACAAAAAAGGTGTACTGTTAATATCAGGATTAAGCTGGGGCTGGGTTTATTTTTCCTTTTCCAACTGCAGCCACACAGGTCTTTCTAGCCTTGTTTTGTAAGGCACATCTCATGAGGGACACCTGAGATCAGCATACTCAGCTTCAGAGCACTCTCCCTCAGGGCAGTAGAACATCTCTGCAGCTGTTAACATGGTTTCTACAGAGAATACTATCATCGGATAAAACAGAAGGTTGCGCAGTCTAGATTTCTCACATTCATATTTTGGAAAAGAAAAGCAATTAGAAGCCAGTTTAATCTTGTACCGGAAAATTTTGCTTTCGTCTTCTGGTCTCATTCTACTGGTAACTGGTCTGATGTTTATAAACAGCCGATAATTTTGTATGGTAAAATAAAATAAAGGACTTTGGCATATAGTGTCGATTATCAATGAGCATACAGATGCTCCTGAAATGGCAGCTTCAGAATATCAAGTGAAATTCAGATTGTCTGAGAATTTCAGACAGCACCTAACACTCAAACAGCAATGCGCAAGCATCCATTCTCCTAAAGCCTAAACCACAGATACCCGATAAAAAAAAATAAGTAACTCTGCTTTGCTGAAATGCTCCTTGACTCTTACCCAGATATAGTCAGATGTACTTTGAAAGCTGGCTGCTTAACCCAGCTTGAGCTCTGCTACAATCCGAGCCCCCAAAACACAACATGAACTCTACCCACTCAGCACTGGTACGGCCACATCTGCAGTACTGGGTCCAGTACTGGAGAGAGTCCAGCAAAGGGCCTGCAGTTAGTAGGAAGCATTTGTGACTTTCCCCAGTAACGCTACTCGGTACAAAGCAATGTTTACAGCAGTGTAACTCAGCAGTTTTAATTCTGTCATGGACTGTTGTATTTTAATACTGTTTTTAAATAAATGCATGGATGATGTTACCAAGTATTAATTATAAACAGGATAGACTTACTTATGGTACACCATTATAATGACTATTTCTGGAAGATGATCATAGAATCACAGAATGGTTGAGGTTGGAAGTGACCTCTGGAGGTCACCTTGTTCAACCGCTCTGCTCAAGCATGGTCACCTAAAGCGGGTTGCCCAGGACCATGTCCGGATGGCTTTTGAATATCTCCAAGGTCAGAGATTCCGCAACATCTGTGGGCGAAGTCTTCCCATGCTCTGTCATCCTCACAGTGCATGATTTAATAAAAAATGTTTTGCATTTTTAGTAAAGGTAAAATTATTCATGCATTTGAATATTTATTTGATCGGAATACTTCATTAATATGACACAGCAAAGCCAGGCAGCGTGAGGTTTGTAGTTCAGCTGAGAAGGGGATAGTGTGTTTAATGACCAGAGAAATCATTCTCTACTTTGATTTCTAACTTGCTGAGTGTTAGGAAGCTAGGAAAACAAACATAAGTGGGAGAAAATATGAGTGAGGCAGAAGAATACTGACCTGCAAGTTTTAATCTGAAAGCATAAATGCTTTAGTAGCAAATCACAGTATTATGATTATGCTTTACCAAAGGAAGTCCCTGTCTAAGGCAATTCATGCCAGAGAAAAAAATGCCCAAGAATTTTTCTAAATCAGGATCTAAATTTTGCATGATCCATGCCTACAAAATCTTTCACTTTTATAAAGTACAGATAGTCACAACTTTAGTTAAACTGGCATGAAAGTTTGAGTAGTATGCTGATAAGTGGCATACTGATAGCATCATCTAATTTCATTTTCAGAAAATTAACAAGTTACAGATTCACCCTAATGAGTAAGACACAGTGAAAACAGTAAAAAATGCAGTATGCTTATTCAGAAAATGCACGTTAATTGTATTAACCGCTCTTCAGACCTTACGGTCTTATACATTGTTTGGTAAAGTGGTGAAATCATAATCTCTTCCATAGATGTTTGAGAGAAAACTTAAATCCCAGACAACATCTTTAGTGGCCCAAACAATGCAGGAAACATGTTAGCGAAAGGAAACATGGTCTCTTGGGGATGGGGTGGAGGGTGAGGGAAGAACAACCAAACGCTAAACCTGCATACATTCTTTCTCTTTTTCCATTTCCCTTTCTTCCCAGAATGTTACACAGCAAATGGGGCTGACTATCGTGGCACTCAGAACCAGACCTCCCAATATGCAGGGAGACCTTGTCTTTTTTGGAATGAGACCTTTGAGCATCCTTATAATACTTTGAAATATCCCAATGGGGAGGGAGGGCTTGGAGAGCATAACTACTGCAGGTAAGGAACACCTCATTGCTACTAACGTTGCCTCTATGCCCAGTGTTACTTTAAACAGTTGACACAAAATTAGGCCACTTCCTGTCATACACTGAAGAATATCTGAACCATGGATATCTAGCAGGTTTTGGTTTATCCTGTAATCAGTAGCCTGGATCTACAAGCATCATTAGCAGAATAACTTTTTCAACCCAGCTCTCGCCCAAAGTCCATATCATGTATCCAGTTTGTAATTTGGCATGATGGGGAAAGACTAGAGATTACTTAAATGAAATGGTGGAGATAATAAAAAAAAATTGATTCAAGTCAGAAGTACAGAAGCACTAGTGAATGTCTGTAGGATTCTCTGGAACATTATGTTTTTTATCCTCACCCACAAGCCTGGTTCTGTCACATGCTATGTTTCCGAGGTTTGTGCTGATGAAAGTCAATGTAGTCACTAAAAATTCTCAGTAAGCATAAGCTGTTCAGTGACTTAGAGTTATTATTTGAATTCAGAAGCTCAACTGTCAGTGGTTACAATACCAGCTTAAACCATGGCAGATCCACTTTCATTTCCTTGCCTTCTAGAGAAGTCCTCCATATCTGTGGATAGAACTCAAAATGAAACTTAAATAAGAACTTCAGAATTTGGGAGCCACATAAGAACCTAAGTTCAGAGATGTTTAGGCTCTGCAGGCTTTTTTCAGCTTGCAACGTTTAACTGCCTGATGATGTGCATCAGGAAGTTACATGCTCTTCTGCCTTGGCAGGGCTGATGAGCTAAGTTTTTATGCCCACCTGTACTTGCTATGGAAATAGGTAGGGAATAACCTGGTAGATACGTTCCTTAAACAGTGATAATCATAAGCTTATTAAGGACGCATATAAAGTTTAGTCGTGTCTCTTACTCACTGGGTAATGGGGACAAAGATGTTTAAACCAAGAGATTAAGAATTGAGTTACCTGGGCCGTAGCAAGAAAAGCTCAAATGTCTCCTTCGTGAGAACGTTCAAACCACACCTCAGTTCTTCTGGAAGATGCTTTTACTTTGCAGGTTACAGCCTTTCTAGGGTAGAGCCTATACACTTGCCACCTTCGTGTTGAAATCATTTCACTGTAAGCAGTATAAATCAGGACAAATGATGCAAAATTAATATGCAGGAGTTCAGCACAATTGCTGTGTCACGAATATAGGGTGCTGGTTCTTGATCCAAGAACTTTTCCGTATTTAATGAGAAGCAGACGTTCAAGAAAATAGAGACAGAGACAGAGACAGCCAGTTAATGGAGACTAAGTAAGAAAGCACATAAAAGAGGTCTTGTGACACGCAGCAGACAGATGAGCACATTGATGAAAGGAGTCAGTGGCATTTCCAGAGTATTTGGTGACTCAGGAGGATATTTCTCATTGAAAAACAGGGTGAAGGACAGGGAAGAAGATGACTTACGCTTGATGTTTTCCGGTGGCTGCAGCAGTGCTTCAAAATAACACTGTTCAGTGTGTTGCACCAGTGGACTCTTTTCAGCTGCAGAAGGAGAAAGCATTATTGCCAAGTTCTGAATTGACTCTCTTTTGAATCAGTTCAGCATCTTACAGGAGCAAAGAAAAATACACCACCTACAAGAGAAACTCCATAGAAGTTGAGCGTGCTCTTTAGAAAATGTCTTGGAAACCAAAGAAACCCATCAGGCTCTCTAGTATCAGACTGGCACGTGAACACTGGAAGGACTGTCTTCCCGTCAAAAACATTGCACACCAACTTCACAGCCTCCCTCAGCCCAACACCACCAAGTGTGTAACAATTTTCATGACTTGTAGAGAGCTCTGTGTCTCAGTATGCATACTAATACAGAGCTATAAAAAGGCTAGTGGCCACTGAGTTCTCTCTGATGCAAATAGCGGAATCAAGAATGTAGTTTTGATTGTTGCTGTGTGGCAATATCCTAGCTAGACTGCATCTACAGGGTCTTTTAGCAGTCATCTCTGGCTAATACTTAGGTTAGTACAAAGCAAAACATGTACAAACTATGCAGAAGTATGCATAACAAACTGAATATTTATCCAGGTATTCAAGTAATCCTTACTAGAGGCTCACTTTACTTAGCAAATGAGAATTTGGCTACAAGGAGCAAGAAGCCTATAATCTGGTACGTAAGCCTGAGAAATGACTTGATTACCAAATACAGCTTTTTAACCTCAGTCTGCTACGTGTTAGATTATCCTCTTTGAGATGGAGTTTGACTGGAAGGCTAGCCATTTCCTTCCTTATGCTGTATCAGTTGGCCTAGGAGTATTCTCAGTGGTGTGTGTGGAATGATGATCCTAACGAACAGATGGTTTTTAACTTCACATTCAGTTGGAAAAAAAGCTCGGAGAGTCACTGTTTTAAGAGTGTCAGAGCGTTTCTTTAGCACGCAAATCTTGTTGAGGCCTTGTGAGTGAAGATACCGCTGTTTTAGCTCTTTCTCTGCCATTCGTTTGGTGACTATGGACAAGTTGATCTTCCGTTCTCTGAGGCAACACGTATCTCACAAGGCTTTTTTAAGGCATAATAGGTTGCTTTGAGGCTCAGTTTTGGGGACAACATTTGAATAATCCAATTTTTCGCTTAAAGCATTAATCAGAAGCATGTTATCTCTCCATGGGTGGTCCTTACTTGGAATATTTTGTTTACTGCAAGACACCCTGTTAAGATGGAAATGCCTCATAATGTTCCACTAAACCTCATTTCAGCCATAACAGAATTATGCAGACTGAAGTTTTTGGAGATTTTGAAAGACACCCAGTTGTTTTCTAACTGTATGCACTTCTGAGGTTCAAGGCAAAAATTTCTAAAGACATTCATCACATTTCTCTGCCTTTTAATTTCTTTGCATTTTAAGGCATTTATGTGTGCATTGCCATTACCGTCATTCAGCTACAGACATCTGAGTTGTGCCATGCAGGTGTAAACGCAAAATTGCCTATGACTCTGCAAACAAGGAAAATTGTGTTATTTTGAGTACAAGCTTTCCTTTATTTTAGTCTTCTGCTTTCTTTAGCCGCTCACTGCCATTACACCTAAATTCCTAGCACAGTGGTCTCAGGCTTTCCTCGTCCTTTTAGTAGTGTGTTTGAAAGCTGTCATGGTTTAACCCCAGCCAGCAACTAAGCACCACGCAGCCGCTCACTCACTCCCCCCCCCCACCCAGCGGGATGGGGGACAAAGTCGGAAAAATAAAGTAAAGCTCGTGGGTTGAGATAAGAGCAGTTTAACAGAACAGAGAGGAAGAAACTAATAATGACAATAATCACAACAATAAAGTGACAATAATAATAAAAGGATTGGAATACCCAAAACAAGCGATGCACAATGCAATTGCTCACCACTTGCCGACCGATGCCCGAGCAGCGCTCCTTCCCCGGCCAACTCCCCCAGTTTATATACTGGGCATGATGTCCCATGGTAGGGAATACCCCCTTGGCCAGTTTGGGTCAGCTGTCCCGGCTGTGTCCACTCCTCCCAACTTTCCTGTGCCCCTCCAGCTTTCTTGCTGGCTGGGCAGAAGAAGCTGAAAAGCCCTTAACTTAGTCTAAACACGACTGAGCAACAACTGAAAACATCCGGGTGTTATCCACATTCTTCTCCTACTAACCCAAAACACAGCGCTGTACCAGCTACTAGGAAGGCAATTAACTCTATCCCAGGTGAAACTGGGACAAAAGCCTAACTAGCAGCATTTTAGTCAGCTAAATTGAACTCAACTCACTGATTGTCTTCAGCATTCTGTTATTCGACCAAAAGACTTCCCCATCAATTCTAAAACTGGATGTCCCACAAAGAGTTGTTAATAGGCCCAAATGACAACGTGCAGCTGAACTGACACTTCAGTGTAGGGGAGTCTCATTAATAGAATTCATGCCAAAGTACACGATAAAAAGATTGCAGTTGGCCCTAGTTACAAGTAAAGGTCATATTTCAACCTGACTGTCCAAAATAACAATTTATTCTCTTAAATTGATCTTTCCAATGAGAATAGTTTTTCGGAGTGTACACAGAAAAAACTTCAAATAACCTAATGACTAATTAGGTGTGCATTTGTAAATTATGCTAGACAACAGCAAAGAATAATCATGGACACATAAAGAATTATCGCATCCATCAATATATCAGATCCCTGGAACAGATTTATTCAGCTTTACTGAAGGGGAAGAAAAGACCTCAGTTTTTTCCAGAAGACTTTATCGGATGAATGTTTTTGTCATCATACAAACAGAAAGTTGGAGTCTGGACTATTTTGTATCAAGGCAAAAATCAAGTTTAGGAGTCTAAGGAACCTGTATGCAGGATACATGGCTGAGAATCTTCCTCTCTCTCAGTACTGTCCAGAAATAGCTCTGCACCTTTTAGACTTAAAAGAAAAAAGAAGTTATGTTTTAGACATTATTAGCATCTTATGCTTGCTGTGTTCTGTAATAACCAAAGTTATCTGAACTTCCTGACCACTTCGACGTTTTTCTTGGTATGCAAATCCAACGGGTTAAATATTCAATAGGTATTAGAGCAAAAATAGTGATGATGCTGAAGCTTAATAAGATTTATTTTTATGTGGTTTTTGAAAATATTTGATGACTTTTCACTCACTCTCTATTTTTCTCTTTCAGGAACCCTGATGGAGATGTCAGCCCATGGTGCTACATTGCAGAGCATGAGGATGGAATATATTGGAAATACTGTGAGATTCCATCCTGCCGAAGTAAGAGTACCATGCAGTTTTGTAGGCCTGCACCTCTGTTGAACAGGGACTAGCAGTTATACAACAGTGGATAGGGATTTTCAAACAGAAACTAGGATAAGGCAAATCAGCTTATTTTCATTTGCAGACTAAGCAATATTTTAAACGGCTCTCTAGAGTTAATGACAAGCTTACTGAATCATTCCTCCATTGCTATCCTTTTCATCTCATCTCAGAATTACTGGATGATACTATTTACAAATAATACCAGACAGAGAAACACTCAAAACATGAAGTACTGCTAGTTTTTTGAATCCATAGAAATACGTCATTCATTTACTAAAATCTAGAGGACAAAAATGAATAGGAAATTATTAATTAATTTTTTTACAAGATATGTATGTGTCCATCATTTGCAATTAAAAGATGGTAAAATGGATGGCAGTAGTTTAATGTGTATAGCACATCACACACAGAATTGCTTGGAAGAAATAAAGACGGTATGAGAGGACATCATAGGGTAAAGGTGGCTATTTGTTTGGTATATGGGAGCTCTGGGCTAGAATTCTGTTCCTTGCAGGTGCATACACTTAGCATTTCTGTGAAACCACAAACTGGACTTTGTTCAATTTTTTTTTTTTTTTTTGCCAGATAATTCACAGGCTATTCACCTGAAGCTTCCTTCCAGTATTAAATATTTTTAATGTATTATATTGTTTACCTTGTCCAAAATCTGGAGGTTTTGTCGTGATTTGTGTCAATATGTTCCAAAGTTTTCATTCCTGAATGCTGCAGGATAAACTCCTAAAAAACTCATGTTCTTTAAAATACGCCTAAACTTTAAAAAGAGATTCCAATTTTGCATGTTAACAAGCAACCATAACTACACATTGTATTAAGTCTAATCATTAATGCCTTTACTTGCTTTCCTAACTTCTTCTGTGCAAGTACTCTCTTATTTCTAAGGGATAAATTATGTGTATACTGTTAAGCATCAGAGCAGTTGTCCTTACATAGGCATACTTTCCATTGGAAGAGGTACATTTCTTACTTGAAGTTAAGAAAACAAAACCAAACAAAGAAAAATGAATCTAAAGTCATTTTTTACTTTATCCACAGTTTTCTTTTTTTATGAATGTAAGCGATTCACATCTTCAAGCTAGACAAACAAATACATAAGTGTGACCTTAAGTCGGGTGGCTTTTACCTAAACTTAAATACATATTAAGGATTCTAATTTAAATAACACAAAATCATTCAGCACTCCGATACTTACTGTTCAGAGGACATCTTACTCTTATTTTTCTAATATACCAGGTCCTATTTAGGAAACATGACCCTCCTAATTAAGAAATTTATCTTGGTCTAAAATGAAAGAATTTGCATTTTCTTTAAAGACCACAGATGTTAACAAATTCTCTGGATATGGCACCAGTGAAAAAGCTGAAAGGCAAATTCTCTCCACTCCATTTGTTCTACACAAAGGATTCTTTTAAAACCAGCCTCACTCATTTTCTCTGTGGTGGGGAGCAGAGGATTTAAACTTGGACACTTACTTGCACAGATAATCCAGACTTATATTTACAAAATGTCCTTTTGACCAGTAGCAGCTGCTTCAAGCATTGCCCTGAAACTGGATACCAGAAAAAGGAATTGCAGCAATTTAGAACAAACTGTACATTGCAAGCCCATCCAAGTCTTAATACAAACCTCATGGTTTATGAAGCTGTGTAAGTAGGAAAAAACTTTTATTCTTTACCAGATTTTCTGTTTTCAGTAAGCATGATGCTAAATCATAGGACCATCAAAACTGACCTGTGACATGCATAATACAAAACTGAGTTCTGTGATGGAGCAAGAAAGCAATTGTGTAAAGAAATCCTATTTGAAATTTTTAGAGAAGTAAAAAAACCTGTTTTATATAAGCTTCTTTTCCATAGTTATATTTACGACTAGAAAAGACAAGTATCTGGAGCATAATTTACCTATAAACTATACCCACATAATACTACTACAGTGCCAACAACATGAAGCGTCTTGATTGCCTAGAGAGATTTGCATGCAGTGATTCACTGTAACAATAATTAAGAATCTACGGTTAAGGATTTTTCATTATGATGATTTCACATGATTAAATCATGTGTCTCATTCACTAATATTTATATGTAACACTGTTTCATTCAGAAATCTGTTCTGGCATTCTGCATGTGTAAACACGCTATACAGAATTTAGCAGTGTTAGATGAGGATGGATGGGCATAATCACAGAAAACAGTGGTAGTTACCCCAGCAGGAGCTTAGTCTTTCCTTTTCTTCCTCTTGATGGCTCATCTGCTAAGCAGACTGGAATGGGCATAAACAAAATAAAAGCAAGAAGGCAGCACTGAGTCCTGAGAGAACACGTGCATCTCACATGGAGAATTCAGAACTGAATGTTTTAGATGGTTTGTTTGCAACATTGCAGCTATTGCTGACTTTTTTGGTCTCTTTGTTAATGAGGCTAGGTTGAAATTCAAAGGAAGTAACAACTTACACCCCCAAAAGGTCAAAGAAAGTAAGTCTTGCTGTCCCACTTAATTGCATCTCCATGTTTACGGCCTGCATGAGTGTCTTACCATAAACAGATTTCATTACTGGAATCATATTTCCTGTGTGCATGTATGTCATGTAATAAATTTGACTGAAATATCCATGAAGTGTTAAATGGCAGAGCCAGGTAAGTTACACAGAGCTGTATTGAGCACTCTGTAAGACTGACCTGTATACATTCTAACACAGGAACAAAGAGAGCGAGTAGCTTGCACAGTTTGAGACAGCACGCTGGTGCATATTGCCATTGCAAAAAGCTAGGAGGCTCTTGAAAGACAGCTAGATGAGCATAGCTGGAACATGGTTTTGAGCTCAAAAGGATAAATTCCATGTTTTAATACATGTACCTTGATACGTAATATGCAGGAGCTCTGGTGTTTGCCAGGACCTCATTATGTCAGATACTGCTTAAAAGAAAAATGGCATGCTTGCACAGAAGAGGTGACCTTTTCAGCACGAGGGAATAGATACAAACGGGTGAGGACAATGTAACAGTAAGACATCACTGGTCAGCATGAACAGTAACCGCAGAACATACTGACTACCTCATTTTTGCCAAGCTTCTTTAGTAGGCTAAACATTAAAAGCCAATTAAGGCAAAAGAATATGCTGGAAATTTTTAAAGGTCAGAGTAACTAAACAGTCACTACCTATCTAGAAATACTTTTGATTCTTCATTGCTTTTTATATCTATATCTATATAGATATAGTTTTATACATACACATAGGGTTGTAGGGTACCCTAGGTTTGAAGGGACACCTCAGGCTGTCATCTAGTCCAACCTCCTGCTCAAAGCAGGGCCAGCTCTGAGATCAGACCAGGTTAC
>JAVKLA010000088.1:13518576-13528900 GCA_034782735.1 Sagittarius serpentarius
CTGGCTGAACAAGCCCAAATCTCTCAGCCTCTTGTCAGAGGCTGCGTCTCCTCCGAGCATCTTGGCTTCTCTGCTGAACTTGCTTCAGACAATTAATGTCGTTCTTGCACTGGTGAAGCCAAAACTGGACATAGCAGTCTTGATGTGGTCCTAACAAGTGCTGACCAGAGGAACAATCCCTTCCCTCGATCTCTGGCTGTGCTTATCTTAATACGGGCCTGTTGGCCTTCTTTGCTGCCCAGCATGCTCCTGGCTCATGTTCATCTCCCTGTCTGTCGGGACCTCCAGGGCCTTTTCTGGAGAGCTGCTCTACATACATAAATGTATGCTGTTTTGCTTTAGATTTATGTTGAGTGGTTCCCTATGCATACATCCGGATTCAGTTTAATATAGTGTAAATGAGGAGCATCTTATTCTAATATACTAAAAATATTGCTGAAAAAGCAGTAGTTTGCAATCACTGTGGATCTGATATAAAAGCACTGTTTGCCAATTAGATCTTCTCCAACTCAGATCACAAATGATCCCTCCTCTACTATTATGCTTGTACTATGTACTCTGATTACCCTTCAGTAGCAACTCAGTGGTGTCTCCGGTTTAGGACCAGCCCATCCGTAGCCACAGGAAGAGCTGGCGTATCAAAATCATACATGCATGTACAGGAGTAAATTTTTTTGTGTGTGTTGTCCCAGTTCAGAGGAGCGTTTAATCATATATTTGTTGTGGGACTACTAAAGTGCTTTTAGCTGAGCATATATGCTTGGGCTCGTGTAGTTTGTTGATTTGATACCAAAGTAATTTGAAGAGCAGGGCACTGGCACAGAAATTAATGTTCAGCATTGGGCTAGATTGATGCTGCTTCTGTTTATTCCCAGTCGCACGACACTAATTTTGTTTGCCAGATACAAGGAAGTTAAAATACTGCTGGAACACCGAAGAGACTAATTAGCTTTAGGATGTACCTAAATGCTATGCTTGATTTAGTTGCAAAATGTAAGAAGTTTTCAAATTGCTCGGTCTGGTTTCTTAGCATGGAACACACCGAAGTAGTAATCCTCTGGAGACAAGGCTGAAGGGTCTCACCAATACTTTAAAAAAAAATATTATATATAAAAAATACATGTTTTTAGGAAATCCCAAGTGTCCTAGGAAAATGAGCTAGGTTGATTAACTAGGAAGCTTTTTCAGGGCAGCGAAATCATGCACTGTACAAAAACCTGAGCTCTCTGAGAGTTATCTGCCCAGCTGTACTCAGCTGGGGTGGGGCTGCAAATGGGGATTTCCAAAAGTATGTTAAATCAGGCTGTAACTTGAAGTCTCAGTGCTTATATGCATGTTGCTGCAGGACATATCAAAGCCATAACTCCATGCAAGCATTTATAATTGAAATTGTATCATTCTTAGAAAACAAAATTATTTTATGAACAGTATTTGAAGCAACATTATCTAATTATTCAAAAAATGTACATACTTGAATTTTCTTCCGAACTTCATTAATTCTTCTTTATAATACTGTAATCATCCTCCTTAGGAGTATAATCATATACACGCCAGTATATTTGCTGGTCACTAATAGATACGCTAACGCTCTTCCTCAAAATAAGGAGGCTGACATAGGCAACAGCCTAAGTCTGGGAGCAAGTTCTCAGACAGACCTGTTAACTGTTCCAGATGTCAGGATGATTCAGATTTTAATGGTAAGCTGACATCAGTTTACAAGCTCAGTATATAATATTCCCCAAAAGACTAGGGATGAGACCATCTTTGTTAGAATTAGAAAAATAGAAATTCTGAATTCAAAGCATTATTTCAATGGCTGCTACACATGGACATGTATAAGAAATCCCAGAAATGGGCCTTCCAGAATCCAATGAAGAGATACTTTCAGGACAACTGTACAAGACTGCTCAGTACAAAAAGCATCGCTGCATTCCTATTGTATTTATGTGAAAATACAATAATATGGAAGCAGTCTACTAACACACAGGTTATCTGATAGAGAAAAGCACCCCCTGTACAAGAGATGGCTAGTTCAAAAGGAGCCCCGAAACAGTTAATTCACATGCTACCAGGCATCAGAGAGTGCAAAACCCCAAAGCCAGCATTTCCTGCCCCCCCCTCCCCCCCCCCAAAAAAAAAACCTGTTGGTAAGTCAAAAACCTGCAGCAGTGCTGTGCCACAAGATGTTAGCAAGAGAGAGTTCAGAGTGTACTGGGTACTGAAAAAACAAATGACGGAGCAAGTAAAACTCATACGGGTTTCTGACCGCATCACATGTTATACAGAGCTGTGGAGGTCAGGTGGACAAAAAATAATCCTTGTCAGTCTGGCGCAGGGATAAAAGTTATCTGACCACAGGGCTGGTAATAGATTTAATTCTAAGTACACGATCAGATATGACAACTAAGCAAGGGATAATTTTATGCGTTAGCACAGCACTGTTTTGTACCCCACATCCTCTGTCTACTAGTCATGGCTAAATTCCAGTGCATTGATGAAAAGTGCAAAACCAAAACAAAAACAGAGGACAAATTATGCACGGAAGGGGGAAAACTCTTTCTGACCTCCCACAGTGACCAAGGAGCCTTGAAACGTTGTATTAATACAGTATAAATAGGTGGTTCCTGTCATATTGCTCATTTTGAATCGGTTTGTACATACCGTAAAACATGATACGTTGAATTCATATCAGGATTCAAGTTTTAAATATTAGGAAATTCCCCTATATAAGTATATAGTCCCTGCCGTAAAACTTGCCAAACTCCATCCTAAAACAGTTCAGGTTCCCTTCCTCAAAGATCCTGTTTAGGAAGCTTCCAGAATGTCATTGTTTTGAAGATCTGGCAGAAATCACATTGTTTAATTTACATTGTTAGAATATGGATGATCATAGTCAAAAAAAACCCACAAAACCTCTGAACCCACTTAATGCCTTTTTTTTTAGTTGTCTCTATCAGGAGAAATGACCCAGGTGTCTTGTCTATTACTGCAGCTTACAGAAACCGACTACAGAGTATTGCAGGTATATTGCTAAGAAGATATGATGCTATTTCACCAGCTGTCATTTATCCGTGGGCATGTTTGGAAAATATGACAAGGAGCTAGCGTAGAGTAACATTTCCCATACTGTGAAATCAAAACAAGAACATATAGAGAGCTGCTTAGTAACCAGGTGGTGCATGAAGCGGTCTGTGTCTTGGGTGTTCCCAGGCACAGCTTTAGAATGACTTGTCTGTTGTTCTTGGCAGTGCCGGGGAATCTAGGATGTTACAAGGACCACGGAGAGCCACCTTTGACTGGCACCAGCGAGACCTCCAATAAACTTACTATCCAAACATGCATCAGTTCCTGCCGAAGTCAACAATTTAAGGTGATTTCTTTGACATACATTTACGAAATGTTTTCAAAGACCAAAGATGGCAGTATGCCTAGCGGTCTCTGACATATTTCTCCCCCCTCCCCTTTTTTATTTTTTTAACTTTTAGGAGGTCTAAGGTCTCACTTCCACTCAGGGGACCTAGCCCTCAATCTGAGCAAACCAGATAATAATGCCAGGAGAAAGTATGCTTGATTACTGCAGTTATGAGTAACAGCGTGCCCTAATTGCCCGCCTCCATTCCATCTTTCTCGCTAGTCTTAAGTAGCATCCTGACAGCTCAAACAAGAACAGTTTGTGGTAGGACCTGTGACTAATCATTCTTCTCCAAAACACACATATTCTGCTGCCAGCTTTCTTGCTCATACAGCCTCCTGCTGTCACTCCTTTATATATTATCCCTCCCTTCCTTACGCATCTTTGTTGTCAAAGTTTGCAGGCATGGAATCAGGTTATGCTTGTTTCTGTGGAAATAATCCTGACTACTGGAGATACGGGGAGGCAGCCAGTACGGAATGCAACAGTGTTTGCTTTGGAGACCATAGTCAGCCTTGCGGTGGGGATGGCAGAGTCATTCTTTTTGACAGTAAGTATTGAAACAGGCTCAGTTTTTCCCAAAGGAAAGGCCTCAAATGTTCAGCAAATTAGGGAAAAGGGTTTAAATGCAATGAGAACTGTTGCACACAAAACAGTAAAACACCTAAATTCAGTATAAAATAAAGCTGTTTTCCATTCCTGCATAAAATTCACATCCATTAATAATGTGAAATAGCTTTTCCAAGAAAAACAATGCCTGCTCAGGCAACGGGCTCACGCTCCAGAGATTGTCTCTTCCTTCCCCACAAATGGTACTAACTCAGCTATTGCAAACAGCATGTCACAGAAAGACTCCTTCAGAACTGACCTTACCAGAGAGTAGATATATGATTAAGTGAGGCACCTCAAATAAAATTTCAGTCTACACTGTCGTGGGTTTTTTTTACTAAACCAGACGAGACTTGCTATAACCCAGTTAGCACAACACAAAGTAGCATAGTAGAATTGAGACAGAGAAGGAGTGTACCGCAAAAGTACAAACAAGTTCGGTTGCTATTATGACCATTGCTGATTTCATAATTTCTTATACAGAGAAATCCTCCTTTCTACTCTTCCTTTCAGTATACATACCAGTGCCAGCTGTGTAACTTCACAGGTTGATGGTATGGGTACCCAGTTGTCTGGCTGCAGTACAGGCTCCCAGTGTAGCCGGGAGTACTGGAAAAATTCAGGGTATGCACCGATACATCGTTGCTTCTCAGATCTCAAGTGCCTCTGATGTAGAAGCTACCTTTTAAGTCCAGTTACAAACTTTCTGGAACTAAAAGTGGCAGCATTTTCCACCTTCTGAACACACAACCAAACTTCCATCTCCTTACTCTAAACTCTAATTCCCAGCTAGTGAGACAGAAAGACATTTCATTTGAGACAGGAATTAGTCACTCTGCTCACTTCCAAACTCTCCCCAAGATATGAAAAGAAGCACCGGAGTTGCATGTTGCTTTCAATGCTGAGACAGCCTGTAGCTTCACGCTGCAGTATCTTCTGTTTCCTTCTGCTTTTGGCCTCCCAAATCCTCAATGGGTAAAGGCTTTCTTTGTAGCTTTCCTTTTCTGGAATGGCCAAGGGCTCATCAAGATGTTACCCTGAGGTCCTGCACTGTCTTTTCTGGCAAACAGCAAGGGAGAGAGCTACGGCCAGATAAGAGAGGTCATCCTAGTAACGGCCACCTATTTTATTTTGCTGATGAGCAACACCTGCTCACCTCATTCCTCTTTTCCAGATTATGTCATATCCCCAGAACCTTCACTGATCCCTGTACCCACACACACCCCCACATTAACCTTAAGTGTTTATGTGTTACTATCATGGCCTAAACCTTGACATTCAGACCCACAACACAGAACTCTTCCAGCTCTAGAAGGAAATGAGAGAGGGAAAGCATTTCCATTCCATGTGGGGCAATGCTTTACTTCGTTAGGCATCTGTGGAGCAATAGTCATTGGCATTCTTGGTTAAGATTGCTGGTTTGAAGAATATCTTGCAATTCAGTGATTACAAACAGCACAGCCAAATGTAACAATACCTGTAAGCCATTTACAAAGACAAAATTTGATATCTCAATGACAAATTTCAATTCTATCAATTCAATTCAAATCAGTTCAATTCTATGAATCAATTCAAACAATTCTATCTATTTGATTAAATCACCAGCTCTGTTAGCATGAAGTAACTGCCAAACACAAATTTCTCTGTAGGCCTTAGTACCTCTGTGGGGTCTTTCACATTCTTTCTATTCTTATTCTTTCATATTCATTCAGTTCCTCCATAAGGTCTTTCATAGTATAGCATTGAAGTGTGAGGTTTTCTCAGGCTATGATCAGGCCTTGCTCCAGAAAACGAGAGAAATGTTTTCATATGCTTCTTCTTGTTCTCATTCCCCCAGCTCCCTTTTAATCGGTATTTATTAAAACTCCTTCTCAGAGGCCTGTGAAAACTGAGACACTTCCAAACACATCACTTTATTTCCATTCCCACAGGCCTCTATTACAGGGCTTTGATTAGGCTTTCAGAGAAAATAATTCTACGTCGATTCTTCAGTCTTTCAGCCTATGATATGGGGGTGTGATAACTCTGATCCAAACAGTTCTGTCATGAAATACATTATTATATAGTATACATAATATTGTGTATTTAGGGGATATTTATAAATTCATATATATGCATATATACCTCTATACAATACATTTAAAAATATGTGCGTACATATAGATATCATCAAGTCAGCTGGCTGGCATTTGAGTTGCTCTCTGGATTCATTGGTATATAAGTTTGCACTGGGAATCTGAATAGTTGTCAAGGAACACAAAAGATATACTGGGCGTGTACTTGTTTTGAATATAGAAGGTAGCACCAAATCTAAAAGGTTTTCTTTAGACTTCATAACAGGCTCTTTTTCAAGTTACTTCTTGAAGGTAAGGTCAAACATTATTTGGACAAGGTCAAAAGACAGGATGCTTAAAAAGCACATATAAATGGCCACAAAGATGATTAAGGGATTACAGCATCATTCATACAAGGAGAGGCTGAGAGATCTTGGATTGTTTAGCTTTGAAAAAAGATGGTTCGGTGGGGGTCTTTTCAATTCCTATAAATAACTGATGGGAGGGTGTAAAGATGAAGCCAGACTCTCCTCAGTGTTATCTAGTGAATAGACAAGAGGCAACAGGCACAAACAGAAATACAGGAAAATCCATTTAAACGTAACAAAAAACTTTTTTTATGGTGAGGGTGACACTGCAACATGTTGCCCGACGAGGTTGTGCAGTCTCCATCCTTGGAGACTCAAAAAGCAACTAGATAATGTCTCCTGCTTTGAGCAGGGGGATTGGACTAGACAGTCTCCAGGGGTCCCTTCCAACCTCAGCTGTTCTGTGAAGATTTGTTTTTTCAATTTGATAAGGCTGTGAAGGAATTTCAGTAATTCAACAGTGAGAGCTACAGTCACTAATCCACTTGCCTGCCTGTCTGATAAGGATGGAGTAGAAGTCCCTGAATCAGTGATTGAGCTTTCATCCTGTTCCTGCAGGGATGTGGGAAAGGGTACGTGGTTACGTACAAGGACAAAGGAGAGTTGCAGTATTCAAGATTGATGCATAGGTCTCAGAGTAACGAGACAGAATGAGTGTATCCCAAGCAAATGCAACATAATAGCTGTGCTCCCAGTGCTGTGGAAGGTAAAGAATACCAATCCGAGAGACAGTGCGTCCTGCTGGGATAGCAAGACTGTACCTTCAAGTCACATTTGAGTATTAGAATTTACAGAGTGCTAAAGCTGTGCATAATGAATGGATAACCTCTTTTTTTCATTTTTCTCCCTCTCCTTTTCACAGCCCTTATTGGTGCCTGTGGAGGGAATTACACTTCTGCTACAGCTGTGATCTATTCCCCAGATTTTCCCGACACATACGGCACAGGAAAAGTCTGTTACTGGACCATACAAGTTCCAGGAGCATCTCAAATCCACTTCAGCTTTGCTCTTTTTGAAATCAAAGATGCTACAGATATGGTGGAATTGCTGGATGGCTATACCTATCACGTTCTAGCTCGTTTTAATGGCAAGAACCGGCCTCCCCACACCTTTAACATCTCTTTGGATTTTGTCATTTTGTACTTTTTCTCTGATGAAATCAATCAAGCCCAGGGATTTGCTATCAGATATAGAGGTAAGAGGCAAACTTACAGCAGTTTCTACCTTTCAATGAGCCGTTAAAGCATTTAATTCACACATGAGATTTCTGAAGTGGCAAAAAAAGAGCAAATATTTTGTCTCATGTCTACAGGTGTTTCACCTATCTTGTTGCCACTGCTCAGTGGGTAAAAGCTTCGCTAAAAGTTCTCTCAATTAGGAACACTCCAGTCATAAACCTATATCATAAACAGCAAAATTTAAATTTAAAAAAATTCAATCCTATACATACCTGCCCGTCAAAACACATTGGAAAATGACAAAGCTGAAACAAAGCAAAAAAAACATTAGTCCATCTGCATCTTGGTTCATCTTGGCTCTTTCCAACAGTCTATTCCACTCAGATCAAAAGTCATCAAGAGAAAACATTTTAGTCCTTGAGTTGTACCTACTGTTATGATGAACAATTAGCTTCCAGAAAAATTCTGAGAACCGCAACTTGGTCAAGTACAGGCTTTTTCTGACATCAGACATCATTTGATTATTGGAGTTCTCTAAGTAAACCAGAGAGCAGCACATGCCTGTTTACAAGCACAAAATAAAGTCCAATTACACGTGTTAAGAAATTGTTATTGTAATCATACTCTTGTATTTCCAGCTGTGAAGGACAATGTGCATCAAAACAAGATTCCAATGAATCAGACCCTTTCAGAGAGGATAAATGAACAAGCAAATCTCAGCATCAACGCGGCGCGGTCATCAAAGATACTTTATGTCATCACAACCAGCCCAAGTCATCCTAGTAGCTCCATGCCTGGTAATATTACAAGAAAATACGGAAACAGGAAAAACATTTTGCCAAGGCACAATCTAGAGTCACTATTTCCTTTGCCTCCTCCTCCGCATTATATGATCCACTGTGTCTCTTACTAATAGATGAATTTTCATTTAGTCTAATTACCACTAACTGTGCTGCTCTCATTACTTTTCAGAACTCACTTCTCAGCATAAATCATTTAGAAATAGTGTGAAGATGGTGAGTCCTTGAGAGTGAAATCACATTAGAATGTGAGTCAGAGCAGCCACCGTCCTAGAATCAGCTTCAGTGACCAGTGCATACCACAGAGACGGCAAAAGGTGCCAAAAAAAGAGCAAGCTTTTGTAGAGTCTGTGGAAGAGCCTGAATGCTGGATGCACCCCAGTTATCCCAAGTCATAAAAGCTACAGGAATAATACAAAGAGGGCTAGACAAGGATGAAGCAAGTTAATGGGTGCAGGGGAGATGCCACTGAGAACTGTCATGTGTCTAGAACTCACCTTCAGGACATCACCTCATTCAAGAAATTGTTGAGTTGTAAATAACTGAAGACTGGAAATGTGCTCTTGGTGAATATTACTATTGGTCCCTCCTATCTTTAAACTACCCTGGGCATCCGCTTTTACGTATCATTGAAGCTGGGCCTCGATCACACTATGGACACTCTTATAGTTCCGTAGTCCTGAAGCTGTCTGCATTCCAAACCTGAAGCGTAAGGACATAACTGCACATGAACTGCGTATACCCAGACTAGGCAGGTAGCAGAACGTGCCTAGGATTCTGGGCAGATGTTCTGGCACTAGGCCCAGGCTAGTGCCTGAGTTACCACAGCTACATTTAAGCTGCCTAGTGTTAAACTAGCTTGGGCATACCGACCTAAGATGAAACCACACCCTTGGAGTTTACGCAGTTATGAAAATACTGTTAAAATCACTATGAACAGTCAGTGCTTTGAGGAAGGGGCATTGGGTGGGAGGGAACTTGCGCTTCCTTGTTTTGCTCCTTTGAGCTTCAGGACTTCTGAAGGTGATGGCCTTTATTCAGTTATTCTAATCATTGAGAGTCCTTTGCAAGGCTGTTCAGTGTGCTAAGTATGTCAGAATTACATTCTGGTGCCATCCCTTGTCCCATCTTGACGTGCTGTAGCCTCCCACTGCAAACTTACCGAAGTCCAAATGAAAACTTAAGACATCAGCTCCCTTCGAGCCTCAGTCTCTTAAATAGCTCAAATGTTACAATGTGTAAAGCTATTCTTGCTTGACTTGCTGGTACAACCAGAACTAAATTGAAATATAAACTACCATGACCAAGAGCCTTCAGTGTAAGGTAATAAAATGGCAGCCCAAATACTGATTACCTGTCTCAGTAAACTCTAGAAAGGAAAAACCCCCCATACTTAGTGATTACTTGCATAATTACTGATATAAAACGAGGCCATCTCTTTGCATAGAGTTACTACTGGTAGCATATATTCTAGTATGTTGTTTAGTCTGGTTTTAAATTTTTCTCCAAGTGAGTTTTGATTCCTTTCCTAGATACTAGTTAGATGATTTTACTGGTATATGCTTTGGATTTTCCCAACTTTCAGTTTTATAGGGAGCAGTCCTGCATGGGAAGAACAGTTCTGACTGAGCATTACACAGTTTCTGCCAGTCTTTGCCGAAGAATAAAGGTTTAAGGCATCTTCAAATTACAGTTTTGAATAAAGCATCAGAAGGCTATGTGTTTCTTTTGTGCAATATTCTTACTTTAAAAACTGTAAGTAAATGAATGTACTGAGAGCTCCTCCTCTCCTCTCCTCTCCTCTCCCCTCTCCTCGCCTCTCCTCTCCTCTCCTCGCCGCTCCTCTCCTCTCCGCTCGCCTCTCCTCGCCTCTCCTCTCGCCTCTCCTCGCCTCTCCTCTCCC
>JAVKLA010000088.1:13529000-13541519 GCA_034782735.1 Sagittarius serpentarius
CGCCTCGCCTCGCCTCGCCTCTCCTCTCGCCTCTCCTCGCCTCTCCTCTCGCCTCTCCTCGCCTCTCCTCTCCCTCTCCCTCTCCCTCTCCCTCTCTTGTTTTTTTACAGAGTGGACAATATATAGTCTCACAGCACTGCTCATCCTAAGTGTTACAGCCATAATAGCAAAGATATTTCTCCACATTACCATGAGGTGAGTATAGAGCAAAAATGTCCCTGGAGAATTTGACATCTCAACTCTGTACCAAACCTGGTACCCTTCATTTCTCTGTCTTCTGATACTGTTGGATTAGTCATAGTCAAAACCAAGTTACATTACATATTTTTATCCTCATAAAAGATACTAAATAAGCACATTTTTAAACTTTCCAGTCTGTTAGGATAGTATTTGCTGCTAGAACCTCTCTTTTGGTCTTGTTCTGACAAGATTTGTATTTTAAGGACTAAAAGGATTTCTCATACTGAGTGATGTTATATAGTAAAGAGCAGAATGTGATCAGACATCTAGCATTGGGAAAAGGTCAAATTGTGATAATACTTTGCTGGAAAAAAATTAAAACCTCATCCCAGACGAGGGAAGTGGGAAAAAAAGTTAGATATAGGCTAGTTAATACTTACTTCCTCTCACTGAACTGTTGAAAATAGTTCAAAAAAGAATCACAAAATTAAAATCTGTATTATGGTGTGACTGTTAACCAGTATATTTTTTTTGCCTATTAAAGACATTTTATTACTGTATTTCTCTACATTTACACCAAGTAATTTTTGTGTCCTCTAGATGGACACTCATTGAAAGAAATGATGGGTGAGTTATCAACAAATAATAAATGTTGAATATTGTATTTATGTACCACAAACAGGCTTAAATATACAAGGAAATTAATTTATATTAATAGCAATTAGTAATAGAATATGTACAGACTTCTTTTAGCTTAATGTCACTGCTTTCATTAGGGTAGCAACTACTCTAGCAACAGAATGCCTAACTTTTCATTTGGTCAAGAAACAACCAACAAACACTCCAAAAACCTACATAACTGTGCAGCAGGTAGCAAGTAAAGGTGTCACAGATGTGGTGGAAGCTGCTAGCATTACCAGTGTAGCAGTAATGCAGACATACTAGTAACAGCAGCTTCCCAAGCACCTTAAAACTTACAGTGAATTAACACTTGTTTTCTAGATCTCATCAGATACCATCTGCAACTGAAGCAGAAGATTCCAGTGAGGTTACTACTGCTGGTGAGATCTGGAGTATATTCTACCAGCCATCCACATCGATATCCATCTTCAAGAAGAAGTTTCAAAGTCAACAAGATGATTGCAACCCACTAGTGGGAAACTGAAGTGTCTTTTATTTTGCAAGCATCAATCTTCTTAAAATCCAGGTGACTTGGGAATAATCCTTTTTTTTCCTCCCAATCTCATACTTGTTTTCCAAAAAGTCAATTTCCAAAGCCCTTTGAGTGACTTTGCCTATTTGCTGTTCTCTTGGGTATGCTAGTGACAACAGATTTAATTGTGGCAATAGTTTTGAAATATCTGGTGCTCATCAAATCTGTAGTGCTGTTAATTGCTGCCTTTAAACCAATGCACTTAAAATACATGTAAAAACCTGTAAAATTCAAAATGTCTTGCACCCCTGCCAGAAGTAATTTAATGAGTATCTGCAGGCTGAGGACTTCCTGTGTTCTGCTTTCCTGTATCACTGTATTCTATCATCAGGCTACTTTAGTCCCTTTATTCTCAAGGCTGAAGACAGAGGTAGATACTGATAACCTGTTCAGCTGCCACAGCAACCCTGGCTTACTGGCCTTAACGTAAACATGTCTAAATGTACAGTAAAATGGGAGTCAAAGACTTTGAGAAACTATCAGCCTGGTTGCCCAGTGCTCTGCAGGCAAACACTCTATGGAGTTTCAGCTGCAAATGTGCGTTTCGATGGAGTAATGCTCACCAGGTCAAGGTCTGCACGAGCAATGAAGACTTTTAAATGACTATGTCTGACCCATCATTCACCGATGATTACAATAATTTTGTTCATACTCACAGTGATCCTTTAAAAACCTATTGTATTCCAGTCTGAAGTCCTGCATTCATTCTGGATGTAAGCTTAGGGCTTCTCAAAGGATTGTCCAAAGAAATTGTAAATCCACTGAATTTTTAAACAGTGAGGCTGACTAGCACAAATTCTTACTCTGAAGTTAAAGATACTGATCTTAGCAGCCTAAACTATTTACAAAGTTGTAGCCTGCTATCAACAACTCTATGCCAGGCTGTGCATCTGAACACATACACAACAGTTGCCTTAATGCTTATCTGTGAGAAGAAAAAGCGTCTCCTTGCCTGCAAAATTAAAACTGAACTGCATTTTTAAGATTAATGCCCTTAATTGTCAGAGAACTAAAACATCAGTAGGGATCTGATCCGTGAAATAATTTCTCCTTGATTGCAACAGACAGCATTAACTATTTTTTCTCTTTGGTAGAGTATCTATCCAGGCACAATGCTCATATTTCTCATCCCGCCACTGGGGATCAAGAGGGAGTCTTTCAGCCTCAGCAAGTCCAGACCAGCAAGATATTTAGGAAAAACTGACAAATACGGAAGTCAGAGAAATTAACTGGAAAAGTTTACTGAGTGAGCAACTCCTCAAACTAAGTTAAGAGGAAATTCATTGACAGCCGTTGAAGTACAGTAATTCTGGTTAAGACAAAAGGAATAAATATGAGTTTAAACATATACCGATGGCCTGCATATACCAGACCTGCAGTCAGAGAACTATTAAATACATCTGCAAAAGATAACTAAGAAAAGTAAGGAAATTGTCACTGAGTTTAAATTCATTAGAGTATCTGCCCTTCTGTTTTTAACATGTAACTCCCTCCCCTTCATGAGGTCTATAGAGTTCCTTGAAAAAATAAGGCATCTAAGAATTAAAAAATGAAATATTGTGCCTTACTTGCCATTGTAGATCTAGTCTTTTACCTGAATTGAATTCATTCCAGGTCCATTTATGTACCACAGATGAGTGCCAGAGACGGCTGAACAATACCATAATAAATGCTTAATAGAAACAAGACTTTACTAAGCCAGCAATTACAGAATTGTTTATATCAGAAATGGAATATCATGGGAACATCTAGTCCTTTCTTGCATGAGCTACTGGAAAGAATACAGGAAAAGATAATTACAGTATTGCCTAAAATCAAGAGAGGACGAGTTGTAAAATGCACTGGTTATCTCTTATGTGTCATCAGGTTGGACGAAAAAAACATTATCTGTTTCCGACCCAACAAAAATTCTTAAATTGCCTTTTTAACAGTCAGGTTTTGCATCATGCTGTGTAGGGAGAGTCTACCTCACAGATGGAGGAGAGAGTCAGAGTGTAAAGCTAGACCCTTAAGAGTTAAGTTACGAGCACATTGTGATGAAGCTTTGTTCGCTCGCCTTATCAAATGTTCTTGAGCAGTTAAACATATACAGTCAAAGGGACATTTAAAAAGCAGTTACATAATGCTGATAAATTGAAAAAACATCAGGAGCACCCCATGACTGATTTCTACCTACTCCAGAAGGAAAAAATACAGAACTGTTAAGCTTGTCTTCTTCAGTAAAGAATGTGATTTTGTTATAAAATTAGAGAAAGCCCATTACAAACAACAACAACAAAAAGACTGAAGCTACTAATGCAAATTCTAGAGAATTTAGAAACTGAGATTTTTGCATCCGTCCCTTAGCTCCTCAACTGTTTTTTAAATAATGAAATTGTATTTCATGGGCCTTTCTTAGGGAATATTTATCCAATTTCTGTACAAAAGATCCATAAAAACAGCAGCTATAGCCAGATTAAGTGGCCACGGCAACAACGAACATGACTAAGCGTAAGGTATTGGACAGTGCACAGGTAAAAACACTGATAAAAGTGTAGAGGAAGTAGTTATGTTCCCCCCAAATCTTTCAGATTGTCTGATTCTAGATACCTCTAATACTAGGAAGCAGAGCAATAGATAGATATGCATGGACAGGGTTCCTTAAATAGCACTTCTTACTATACAGGCTGGAGACCATAAAGAGCAGGTAGATCTCTACTGTGGATTTTTTCAAAATGTGGTATGGTCACTCGCACGCCTAGTACAAACACTTCAGTCGCACGGTGGTACATGGCCAACATATATGGTATTCATTAACATAGCACCTTATGATCTTTGCTATAAGGGTTTGGGGAGAGAAAGAAGGAAAGTCTGACATGCACAACTGTTGTAATCCCACATGATTCAGCATACAGAAACACCCCTACGACACTAGCAGCTGAGTGCTGACAGCTGGAGGACACGGACAACACAACAGGATGTTAGTGTTTACAGCATTTTCTTCAACACATTGAAAATAACTGCAGAAGAAGAATTTGTTTGGAATTGTGTCTGAATGGCCTTCTGACCTCCTACCTAGCAGTTCCCTCAACAGGCTGGACAGGCTGCAAATGTGACATCATTGGCCACAAGGTCAAAAGCAACTGTTCTGACAACAAAGCCATCACGAGGAGCTGCCTCCTCCTATACACGCATTCCAGCCCCTGCTCTGGCCCCCTCCTCACTCTGTTGTGTTGGTATGACCGGCTGCGTTGTGGTGCAATAAACTGATCAGGTTAAAAATTACCATCGCTTTTTCTTCCCTGAGTTACTTTTAACAGAGCTGAGTTCTCTGGTCTTGTTTATCTGGTGGTTGTACAGAGGGGTGAGCTAACACAGCTGAGTGGACAGGAAGCCATAGGAGAAAGACAGTTGTCTGCCCCAGAAGCAGGGGCCGTAAGTACGTACTTACGCTGGCACTGCCACCGTAGCAATTTGTCAGACTGCCTCCTTACTTTTTGCAGCATGTCAGTTACAATTAGCCTACAGTATACATGGACCTCAGGTGGAAGGGGACCAGCTGGACAAGTGGCCTCCCAAATTCAAAATCTACGTTTAAAACTAGTTTAGTTTGTGGACTAAATGATTTTATATGTACTTCTGTCTTAATATTGCTATGTTGGGGGGGAAAGAGAGACTGTGTTATTTAAAAATATGTGTGGTATGTTACCATAGTAATATATATATTTATATATGTATAGGAAATGCATTATTTAATACAGCATATTATGCTTGTATCTTGCTAACATTTTAGAGGAAGAAAATATGTTAGTTTACATTCTTGGAAAAATAAATTTTCTGTACACTGTAACCACAGGAAAAAATCAAAGATAATTCCTTGGTATATATGATAGAAGAACGCAGACTGGGTTTTGTGGCAGAATAGATGCTTATGAAACAATTGCTTTAAGATGCACTTTCCTCCCTTGAATCTCATTTCTAGCTTGTAATTGTGTTAGGCTGTTCATCAGATTCTGCAAATTCACGTGCATGTACTCTCAGGGCCATTTTAACATCAAACATGTCATCTGCTTTTTCAATCAAGCATTAACGTCGTCTTTTTTAGGGCTTGTTTCTGCCAGATTTTCTACAGCCAGTACAATGTTGAGGAGGTTTATCACATTGCTCATGCAGCCAACCCAGTGGTATTGCAGAATTATAGTCTCTGTATTCCAAGCTCCCCTGGCAATAGTTGAAGTGGGAGATTTTTACTGATAGCCTTGGAAACTGTACTCAATCTGCAGCCTGTATGACTACAGGCCAAACACATCAGCAGACACTTGGCTGCCACTGAATGAGCAAGACTAGCTATTCCAGTTTCATCTTCTGCTTAATAAGCCTTCCCAGGCAGCGGGAAGGACTGCCAACAGATTTTTCTAGTGCACCACTTTGCCTAAAGGAAGGGTGAACTACAAAAACAGCTCCTGACAAATACTTGTCCAGCTAGTTCTTAATACCTTGCAGCAGTGATATTTCACAATCTTCCAATGAAATATAGTCCAGTGATAGTTTCACCTGAATATTATTCTAGACATTTATGAACAACCTTGTCATTGTGCTACCTTGAGATCTTGAGAGTGAAAAAATATAATTCCCTTCAGATCATACCATTTTTTCTATAACAACACAGCCCCCGACACACATACATTTCATGCAACTCATACTTTCTCAGCTTTACTGAGCACCTGTGCTTTGGGATGAAATCTGGCGTTCTGAATTTCAGTCTCAAAACAACTTGCTGTAAATCCAAAGGCTATCACATGAACCAAATAAGACTGACAAGAAAACAGAATACATCAAACTTGAAATGACTCACCACTGAAATACGTGCTGTGTTTGTATGCGGTCATCCTGCATTCAGCAAATGGCTGTAAGTAGCAATTACAAAAAAATAAATGCAGTCAATTTCTGCAGGAGGAGTTCAGTTAGTATCGCTGAAGTGTAGACAAGCATCGAATAAAGGAGGCAGAAACTGCTGCAGTTCACCAGGAGCTTATAGCAGGATTGTCCGCTGTGGACGTCAGAAAACATTTGAGCTGAAAATGCTGGGAATGATTACATACGGAAAAAACGTTACCGCTCTGAGAACCAATTAAGTTTTCAGTTTACGTGTTGTCAAACTGTTAGGAGTAACGGTAAACAATTCTTTCAGCGTTTTCTCTACAAATTGTAGCAACATGTAATGCTGTTTCCACTTTCTTGTGAGATTTATCTTTTCTTTCAGGAATACCGCCTTCTGACCAAAATGCTGCTACACTCTCTCAAAGAAATCTTCAGCTACATTTTATGTAAATGTCTGAATACCAGTGTCAAATACCAAAACTGTCTCTGGCTTTTCATGTCAGAACTCAAACTCTCATTTTCTTTTAGAAACACTGCTGTCACAGGATTGGCCTCCCCCTAAACAGGGGAGGTTACTCTGCTCCCTTTCTTGCCGTTCAGGTCATGAGTCTCCTCTTACACTTCTGTTTATTCTGGGAACTGTTGCCTTTTTTTTGTTGTTGTTTCCCAAGCAACAGTTTCATTCCCCATGAGGGAAATGTGTCCTTTATTCTGAATGAGACACTTTTCTATGAAGCAGTTAAGTCACAGGAGCAGGGCACTTCCATTGCAAGAGAAAATACCTGGTTTCGGGTATGCTGTTTTCACCCTGGCCAAAGACTTAGGCCAGCTTGGCCCCACACAGTATGAACACGGCCGTCCTTTTAAGGACACTTTTCTCTTCCCACTACCCAAGTAACAACCAATGTTACCTAGCAGCTGTCATAGGATTTGACAGATGCACCCAATATTGCTACAGCAAAAATGAGATAGTGTTACAGAAACACCAAGTGTTACCACAATGCACGATCTCATTAAGGACAGTCTGATCCTGCTTTCCTTGTTTTATCATACGGAAGTTCCGTGCAGGTTTACATGGCCCACAGGACTCTCGTTTTGCCGCAAATTTCTTCCTTAAGTGTTGAACCTCAACAGTGAAAAGAACCTCCCCCCTGCCAAATATCAAAATACTCATTTTTGATAGAAAATGTTGACATCTAATCATTAGAAAAAAGCCACAACAAAGAGGAGACAGAATAGCACGCGCGCACACCCACGCACTCCCCTAAGCACCACGTTCAAGTTCAGCCAACAGCCCGCAACTGTCTTTCTCAAAAGAGACAGACTATGGGCTCACCGATTATTTTGTGGGACAGCGAGGACGTACTTAAAAGCACAATCGCCTCACGGTTTTCTTCAGAACAAGAAATGAGAAAACAAAACACTAGTCAGCAATAGCAAACTGGGGCGGGGGGGTGGAGGGAGGGAAGAGGAAGGAGAGTCAGAAACGACCCATCAACATAGGCGTATCAGCCAAACACGTGGCCAGTTTTACGCTATTTTTAGGAACAATTGTTCAGTGAACTAATCTGCAAATAAAATGCATATCTATAGTCATTGGCAATTGCCAAAATTCTGTTCACCAACGAAAAAAAGGGCACGTACTTTGTTTGGGAAGCACTTGCTGGTGCTGCTTAACTCCCTTCTGCCTGTTGCTCTTCCATTATTGTGCCCGTCTTCTTACACAGACCAGGCTTTCCCACAGTACCCAAGATGAGGATAGTAACTGCTCCTCATGCTAGAAAGTGTCCCATGCAAAAAGATACTCTTCAGTTCAACAGTCTGTCTTCCCAAACGTGGAGTTTTCATGTACGAAATGGGGCTGGACAGAAGTAAGGCTCATTTCTTGGCTGAATTCTGAGGTGACTGAATTACAGTGCACTTGAACATGGATGAGAGGAGGGGAAAGTCCAGGGGATTACCAGGTGAAAATCTTTGGGAGAAGGAAGAAACTGGAGGAGGAGACTGGAAAGGATTTTTTGCACGTGTTTCACAGGATGGGAAATAAGTAACGTATGGGGGCAAACTGTTTACACAATAACATATAAATATATTACATAAATACATACGCATACACATACCTCCAAGCCCCTCTCTTTCGCTGTCTGCATAAACATCTTTGGTCAAATTATGCCCCCTGATGACAAAAAGAGAGTAGCACAGCACTGATTTTCACTTCAGCGGGGACCAGCAATTGCATGATCCAGGGTAAGGAGTAGTGCGACTACTCAAGCTACGATTTCTCCAGTTGTGCCCACCCACATCATCCTGGCTCAGGTCTCGAAACAGTTTTGCTTCAGGACAATAAATTATTTTGACCCGAAATTAAACCAGACTTAAGTTCCCCTCCTACAAGGAACAGGCAGGTTCCAAACATAAATGAGGATGCCTTCCAGCCGATGTGTCACTCCTCACATGCCTGGAAGCCTCAGGGGCTTGTAAGACACCCCCTCCCCAACAAATAACCTGCATACCATATAAAGGCCCAAGTGCTGTCCTGTTCGTTACGGACTGCCACACTGCAGTCTCAGCTTCACTGCATTTCCTTCCCTGTTTCCGCCGGCAGAGCTCTTCACCCCGTCTCTTCCACAGCATACTCCGGTGCTCTACTTTCCTAACGCTTCACTCTTCCTTCTGCGCCCCACATCTTCTTCGCCTTCCTTCCTACACAATCTTGTTGTCCTGCAATGAATGTATCTATCTAGCTTCCCCCCCTCCTCAGCGGCAATATCAGCCAGGGCTGACCAGGGGCACTGAAGCAACAGGCAGCCCTCATCTAACCCAGACACTGGGTGAGACTAGCTAGGGACCCAGCATGAGGAAGGCAGCTAAAACTGTCAAGTACTGGACTTACGCTGCACGCAATACCAGGTAAAAAAGCAGCTCGTTTCTGGTGGATGTTCAACTGCGGCACTTGCTGAAAGCTGAACGGTCCCGAGACCGAACATTATGGGTTGCCTCCAGAAAAAACCACTTCTGAACATTTTATCATGATCATTTTTGTTAGGATCTGTATGTGTGCGTGTGTACATATACATACACATATCCACCTATCTATTATTTAAAAAAAATTAAAAAATGTTGTTTATCACAGTTCATCTCAGTATATCCAGGACTACACTTTGAGGAGCACAGCTATCCATGTCCTTTCCCCAAAAACAAGAAGGACAACTTCCACATGTATATGCAATAAAACTGTATTTTTGTGTGGTTTTGCCTTTTTTTTTTTTTTAATACAGATATTTGTACACTTTCTTACAAAACTGCAGGTAACTACAACTTTTCTTAAATCATTTTTGGTCGGCAAGTACTGTAAAATCTTTGTGTGCAATTATCATGTATTTACAGGGCCTCATGTTAGTGATTTTCAATGATTATTACAATAATGTCACACACTCTCCACATAAGACATGGCTTAAGATAAATATATTAGTAAATAAATATTCTGAGAACATATTTCCATAAATGAAATGTGCTGCTATATATATACAGAATATACACAAGATGTTTTCTAGCTTTTAAAACATTTAAAAAAATGGTAATGAAGGAGAAAGAGCCCTTTGACCATATTACAAATCTTTACAGCAAATTTTATACAAAACAATTTTAAGTGCTATAAGATAACTTTAATTAAAAACATTTTAAATAGTGCCTCATGAGCCAAACACAATGACAACTGTTCATGTAAGTAGTAGAAAGGCGTTTTGTTATAAAAACTATCTATCACGGGCAGCTAGCCTGTAAGTCTGTACGGACACACAGGTAGCAGAGAATTAACTAAATGTTGAATATAAAACCAAACACAGAAACCAGGTGTAGGGTACCTCTGTGGTAAGGCCTGCAGAGACTGTTGTACTGGCAGAGATTTCCACAACATGTGAACGAGACCGGTCCATCCAGGAACACCATGAGCCAGAATATTCAATTTTTTCTATAACCACATTTTACCACAACACGCTGTGTAGCTGCAGAGTACAATGCGTCTCAGGTGGCCCTAGACAGTGCCTCACAAAACACCAAGCAGAATAACCAAGGTAGTACAGCATAGCTTCTACAATGCATTTCTTTTGAGTGGAGGAAGAAGAAAGGTAAGACTTAAAAAAACCAAAAAACCCAAACCCTTCATCTCCCAACACACATCACTGTCTTCAGTCAATCAGAGAATGTGTAAGTTTTCAGTAAGCTTTACACACAGAAAATGTGTTCATTGGAATTTTTCTTTTAATCTTATACCCAGATATTGCCTTGTATTAATTCTCCGAACAGCTGGATTTTGGTGTTTGTTCATTTAAAAAGATTTAACGTGAATTCCTTCAAATAGAATTATTTTTTCCTAACTTATTGAGTACAGAAAGTAAAAGTAAACAGAAGAATGTATTTTTTATTTCTTAGATGTTTGCTTCTTTTAAAATATTTAATTTGGGGCTATAAAGCAAACAAGATGATAACTTTGCTGGTTCTCCAATTAGCCCAGTGCTGTCAAGGACATTACTTTGGCAGAAAATGTAACATGAAGCGTACATCTCTTTTTCGTGTCTTTTAAGAATCTTCAAAGTGTACTGAACTTCAGACAAATCTTTTCAGAAGACCGGCACCGTGGGCATTAAATAATTAGTTTCCCTTTAGGAGAATTCCTGCTGTGAATACACCAGACAGGATGACACTGTGTCCTCAGGCACATGCAGCATGACAGGCAATTTAAACCATGCTATGGTAGCCTCTTATTCAGAAGCTGCTGTTTCCACAGGAAACAATTGCTATCAGAAGCGACGACATGTATTATCTCATGATAACAAACATCCCCACTAGTACAAGAACAATAACAAAAGTATGTGCCCAGACTAATGGGGTACAGAGAGCACTCTGTACACAGGACAAAAATGAAGCACAACTGGCTGGGGCCAAGAAACCTTTAAAACAGATCGATCTATGGAAGCGAAGAAGAAAATGATTAAACAAAGAAGTCCCTCACGTTCCCACATGCACAGAAGGTGACAAGCACTGCTTCCCGTAGGCATGCTTGCAGTCTATAAGGAAACAAGACACCTTCTGACCTGTTTCCAAAATGAGCCAGCCAAGCTGCAAGCACCCTGCAAGCTCTGTTTTCCTGCATATGCCAGCATTCCTCACTGCCACAACAGGGGCTACAGGCGCCTGAAAAACTTCCTATGAAGGGAAGCTTCATGACCTACAAAGGTATTACCCTTTCTAAGCACTTTCTTCCAGCATCAGTTTGAGGGAGGGGTCCCCAGCATTCTTCACCAGTCAGAAGATAGAATGAGGTCCACGGATTAGCAGGAAGTGAGGATGAGAACATTCTGAGCTACCGGTTTCCCTACCCCCACTCTGTTAAAACTAATCATAATGGCAGGAGACCCTTCCTAGCCAAATCATCAGAGCAGCATGAAAGGGGGAGGAGGGGAGAGGAGAAAGGAGACAGCCCAATGCTTCACCTCCCTCAAAATTGCTCACATAACCTGCTGGCTACTAGGATTTGCTACTAGGATTAGTCGGTATCTGAGCATCCATTCAGCAGCTGTATCCCTCTGGACTACTATATTTCAAGGTGCTATCTGGTTTCTAAGGCAGGTGTAGCCCTGAGCTTATCGAAGGCTGGACTCCTTTAAGTAGGAGATAACAGCATCTACACATAGCCTGGCTTATTTAACACACCGTGTTACCTCTCAGCAAGAGCTGACACGGTCACTTCTAAAAAGAAAATATAAATAACACTTCGTCATCAATATCGAAATGGCACTAGAGCTCAGAAATGCTCCGCACCATGTCTCACATGGGCTTTGCACACAAATGGAAGCCTGAAGGCTTCAGGCAAGAGGGACAAAGGAGACAATCAAGCTGCTGTGGACAGAGAGGAAGAGGAAGTGGGGGAGGGACTTCTCCACATTACCACTTTTGTCTGTTTGTCAAAGCTTAAAAAAAAAAAATTAAGTCCATGAGAATTTGGAGTCTCTGATAAGCTCCGCTTCTCCATCCGGGATCATCTGGACAGGTCTAGTCACCGATTTGGCTTCTCTCCAAGGGACGAGATCCAGCACCTGAAGAATAAAGAAAACTAAGGAACATTGCATCTAGAATACTGCATCCAGTTTTGGGGCCCCCAGAACAAGACATTGACTGACTGGAGTGAGCTCAGCAGAGAAGCCAAGATGCTCGGAGGAGACGCAGCCTCTGACAAGAGGCTGAGAGATTTGGGCTTGTTCAGCCAG
>JAVKLA010000088.1:13541796-13566202 GCA_034782735.1 Sagittarius serpentarius
GTAACCTGGTCTGATCTCAGAGCTGGCCCTGCTTTGAGCAGGAGGTTGGACTAGATGACAGCCTGAGGTGTCCCTTCCAACCTAGGGTACCCTGTGATTCTACGAACACCCTTAAAAACCAGCCCTGGCAGGGCAGGTAAGGAAAACCCCCTTCATTCTGCAAGTGGTTCTTTTTTTTCCCCTGTGTATGTCCACGGCAGAGACCTTCCCACATATCCTTCTACAGCAATTCCAAGTTTTTTTCACTCATTTTTTTTATCCTTCAGCTTGTCTGACCCCTCCCAGCACTGTGGCCTTGCCTGCTTAGGCAGCTTACCACCGCTGACATGACTGGCACAGTGTCCCTGGCTGTGGGAGCTCTAATGGGGGGCCTGGTACTAGCAGTCACTTTTTCCCCTCCCCACAAAGGATGAGTATGAAAGCTCTCACGGGGTTAGATAGTGAACTATATCATCTTCTACTCCTCCAGCCATGACCAAATGAGCACAGGCAACAAGAGAGTAACACTTCTGGGTGAAGGATTAGTCAATAACCTGCTCTTATGCAAAGGGTGGCAGTAACCTTTGTGGCTGCAGGTACCTAGGAAGCTGGCAGCATTTCATACACTGGGACAGAAAGGTAGCGAGTAATCAAAAAAACCACACATACTACCTGTGGCCCTTGTGGTTGTCATCAGCTTCTGGGAGTTGGGAGTGGGACTGGGAAAGAGCATTCCGGCTTCCTCCTCCTGAGAGCAGTTCTGCCGCAGGAATGATGTTGCCTCGTAGCACACCTCCCTCTCATCCTGTACCTCTCCTATACCTTGGCAGTGCAGGTAAGTATCTAGCTCAGGTATTCCATCCCAGGAACTACAGGCTCCTGTGTGGGTCCCTTGGCACTCTGTAGGTAGGATCAACTCACAGTCTCTGTCTTCAGGAATTATGGGAATGCGTTGACCCAGATCACATACACCCTTACAGCAGCTTGGCAAGGTGTCATCAGGAAGTGTGTACTGCACATTCACTGCATAGTCTTCTGTATAGCAGCCACCACCTCCACTGCCACTGTTGCTACTACAGGCCACCTGCTTCTCTTCATAGAAGCAGCAGGGCAACCCCTCGTATTTTACCCCGTCTGTCCTATGCAAGTGGTCTGAGTTAATACTGTACAAGCCCGGGGTGTTCCCTGACTGTGGTTCTATTCCTGGGCCACACGTCCCCCACAGCGGAGAGCTAAGGAAGAGCGCACTACAGTCAGCTGTCCCATTGCTAGGTTCCAGGGCAGAGTGCTGGAGTTCAAAGCAGCACGCGCATGCTTGCTCCATAAGCGGCCCTGCTATCTCTGGATTCTTCCAGTTCCTTTTAACATCCAAGGCAGAACCAGGAGTGGCCTCATGTCCTCCCTCTGAGGTAGTGCCATTTGGATCCCTGTGCTCTAGTGAGGAATTACTGCTATAGTTCATATCCATGCTGCAATTAGACAGTTGGTCCCCTGAGGAAGAAGCTGGCACAGGCCGGCAGTCAGCACCCACCAGACTGAGACCATGAGCTGGAAGCTCGTCCTGGTGGGGGCCCTCCAAGAGAACAATTGCACCCCTGTTTGCACCACCAACCTCACCCACTCGGCAAGGGCTCTTACTGCGGTAAACATACGGGTCATAGTCACTGCTCAAAGAGCTGCGAAAGGTGGAGCAGCTCCCATAAACCCCTTGGTTGCTGACCTCAGTGCAGTCAACCATGGAATCACTAGAGGAGCAGTGGCACTGACCGGAACTGCTGCTGCTGCTGTCACTGCCAGGGCAGTCAGCCAAATATCCACTGCACACCGAACGATGACCATGATAGCAGCCGAAGCTGGAGGTACTGCCACTCTCCAAGCGGGATGAGGGCACTACATGTACCACAGAAGGGAAGAGCATGCTGCTACCAGGCTGAAAGGCACGGGAAGGACCCTTTGAGGAAATGCCAGCTGGAAGCTGTCCATCTTGCTCTGGGTAACTAAGGCCTTGGAAGTAGTAGTGCTGATACATGGTCTCATATTGGGAAAAGCACGCTGCTTTGGAAAAGTTGCGTCCACCAAACTTGGGTCTTCGGAAGTTGTGAGCTGGCGAGTAAGCCCTGTGTTCCAGGCTACAGTGATGCGTGTTTAAAGCATGGTCCAAATGAATAGGCTGATAACTTCGGATATAGGCTGGGGACGGGGCTTGGTAGAGGTTCTGTTCACCATGTCGCTCAACGGTAAGTACGGTGATAGGGTTTCCGTGAGGGTCCATGCTTGTCCGAGTGGGATATGCTGTTATCTGGTTTGCTCTGTGCACTCGGCCTGGGTAATGGACAGGCAGAATCACCCTCTGCTGCCGGCTGCGTGCTGGGTTGACGGACTCCAGACAGACTGGACCTGCACTTCCCTTCTTCTGTTCTGAATGAGAGAAATAAGAGTGGACAAGTAGAGGCAGGAGGGAATAAAAAGGAATATACGTTATGCAAGCAAGCAGCATGTTTTTTCCTGAATTCTGTTACATTATGCCCACAAGAGAGTTTTAAAAAAAAAGCACCAACTTTTTACACAGAAGGCAAAGCAACAAAACAAACATAGTAAGTCAAGAGCATCTGCCTGGAAGCCCTGGAAACACTCAGTTGTGTTTGCCTAAAAAGGAAAAAAAGTGCAGTCACTTCAGATACTGTTCTCTAACGTGCAAAACCTTCTGCTTACACAGTATTCCTGATCCTGAAGTTTAGGAGCAAGGCTGGCAGTCATTGCTCGAGTTTTCACTTTACACATTATTTTACATAAATCTGTATTAATAGAAAACTCTTTCAAGACGGAGAAAACGGAAAGGGGAGAGGACAAGTAAGGGAAACCACTTTCCAAGCCACAACACCATGGAAAAATAGAAAACAATACGTTGTCTTTTCTTCGTAATTGCCGAGAGAAAACATACCCATCGACTAGAGCTGTTTGTCCTCCCCGCGTTCAGACGTTGCCCTCTGCTGGGCACCGCAGCCAGGATGAGGGCAGCTCTCCTTCCAGGGCACGCAGCCATTTTCAAAGAACCTAGGCCTAACGCTATTTCTAGGGTTGTGTTACAATAAAGACTACGGGCTCTACGGAGATTTACAAACAGGCACAATTTCTGTTTCATGTTGCAAGCTGTTAAGTCCGAAATGGATGACACAACAGAGCACCCGTACTGCAGCGCTTACCTATGATGTTATGGCGGCAGTGAGGGCAGGTATGATGCTGCAGTAGCCAAGGATCCACACATTTCTTGTGAAATCGGTGAGTGCAGGGGATGACACGCAGTTCCTACAGGAACAGATGAAGGAACATGAAACAGTACGCCTTCCTAATGAGTCAATTTTTCACAGCTTATTCCTATTTTTTTCAACCTAGCTACTGAACGGATCAATTCCTAGTCTCGAATCGAAGTGATAAGAAGGAGAAAAAAAATGCCACCTGTTCCAACACAGCCAAAAGCACAACAGCTAATGATCAGCTGTCACTAAAAGAATAGTCTGCAGGCACGTTAGAACTCCATGCAGATACACTACATTTCTTTAGGACACTTTTTGCTGTGCGTCCCTATGACCTAACACCTTGAAGGAGCCCATCATTAAAGTATTCCTTAATATACTAAATAAACTTTAAAAAGAAAGTACCAATAGAGTCCATTTAATGACGCACCTTGCCTACAACTATTAGCAATGGAAAACACTCCGGGAAAAGCAAAACCAACATAGCATGAACGACACTTTTTCCCTTGCCCAGCACTCTCATCCTTCAGCTATTATCTGTTTACAGGATTTCCTGAGCCTGCTGGATATCCACCAGTTCAGAAACCCGCAACAGATCTTTCTTCCAAGCACTGCCCAAGTCTCCTCTCCCCACAAGCTCAGGTTTTGAATTTGTAACATGCTTTAGCAAGAAGTTCCACAGGGCTACTACCTGTTGGCGGAGAACACCATGTTTTGATTCAGACTGTCCCCTAGCAGTTTTATTTAATTGCACCCAATATTGTATTGGAAAAAAATTAAGGTCTCATTCCTGTTCATGCTCTCCATTCACTATTTCGTACTCCCTCCGCCCCCAAGTAATCTAGGACTAAACAGTCCTAGCCCGCTCGGTTATTTTTTTTGTACAGAAACCATTCCAAATCTTTTATCACTTTGTGTCTGCCCTTTTCTGAAGCACCTTCATTTCCAACGTATCTTTTATGAGTTGAGATCAGAAGTGCACACAGTACTCTATGTGAGAGCATGACTGAACTTACACATTGGTGTAATTACGTTTTCTATTCAGTTCTTTACACTTCCCCGTCTCATTTCTTATCTTGCCTGATCTGCTTCCACAAAGCTATCTAAAACAGCTTCAAGATTTTGCTCCTGAACAGTAATGCTCACCTCACAACCCATCACTAATACATATGAAACTCTTCCCTACATATATCACTTCATGCTGCAGTTCACGCATGAATTTCCTGTCCAGTCAGTTTTGTACGGACCTTCTGAAGTTCTTGTCTGCCTTCATCCTTGCTACTCCGAATAATTTCCCATCAGCTAACTTCATTAACTTTCTGTTTGTAGCTTGCAGTGCTCAAATACCATAGCTGGTATTCTCTATTGCCTTAAAAATGATGAATCTTTTATGAATCATTTCAAAATAAAATGTCCTCAAATATTTTTTTATATGGAAGTTTAAAGCTGTGATTATTGACTGCCTCTATTCTAAGGAGCCTATTTTCTATTTCATCCTTTCATTGCTTCCTCTCGGTAGAACTGTGTCACAGAAGGCAAGCACTGACATCAACGCAGTGATGGTAACTGAGGAGCCAAAAAACATTTCCTGAACCTTTTGGCATCTCCTCCTTCTCCTCCTCTCGTTTCCCAGCAGTGCTGTGTACCTGACATTTTAAAGACAAGGTGCCGTCAAAGCTTGCGCAGCAAAACAGGAAATGCATCCCTTATGTCCAACAGCGCTTGCATGCACCATCACCTTAGCACACAATTTGTTAAAAATACCCAGAGAACTAAATGCTGAGGTAACCCTGACTTCTTCACAAGTTCTTCCTCGGGAAAGCAACTTGATAGAGGTAGCAACTTGCAGAATGAGATCCCTCACCTCTCACTCTGTAGTACGGGGAAAAGCCCTTGAGATTTCTTTGGGAGATGCAGAATGCAGGCGAGGCCGAGTTGCCTACTCAATGCAATCAGTCTGGCAAGCGGCACAACCTCAGTACACAATGTACCCGACAGCCAGCCGCGTACCACAGTGCTAAAATAAACCAGCTACATTCTCAGTCCACGTTGAAGAAACCATTTATCCTTTACCTCCCCATCAATGTACTTCTCCAAGCAGATGGCACAGTCAGAGGTGGAGCTGCTACTGAGTGTGTCCAGTGCTCCACAGCTACCTTCCCGGTGTCCCTTACTTTTGGACTTAAACTTCCTGGTCTCCATTTTTTCCAGTGCTTGCACTGCAAGCCTGTTCATGGAATTCTACAACAGAAGAAAGGAAAAAAAAAAAAAAGAAAGAAGGGAAAAAAAAAAAAAAGGCAATGCTGCTGCACAAGGGACTATAGGTGTAGTAGCAGAGAAACACCACCATATCAAATTAATGTATCTTACCAAATCACGTCAGGCCCAGGCTAATGTACAATTTCATAAATAAAGCAGACGGTGGCTAGTTAGAATTTAGACCAGAAGCCTCATGAAAAGAATGCACGCCACATGCAGTAGTGAGAATGCGAGGCTACTTTGAATTGAAACAGGGTGAAGGTGCTGACAACTGGGACACACTGCAACTATTCGAGGCAACATCTAAGACTTGGCCAGGAACGTTTTTTGAACTGTCAATATTGACTGTAAACGACCCGTTACGCTGTTAGCACCATATTACCAGAAGCAATACTTGAGAGAGGGATTACAAAGAAATGTTATTAAATTAGCTGTATCATTTTCCCCTCCCCCCCCCCCGAATTCAATAAGTTGTAGAAGTTTAGGAAGGCAGTCGGTTGTTTTCGTTTTACTGTAGAACTTATCATCTCCCTTTTTAACACTGTTCTTTAACACTGCTGCTGGCCCGTAACATCTTTGGATTCCTACTCAGTATGTCCAAAGCAAGAGCCCTAAGCATCTACAGCGCTCTGCATTCCTTTTACGTGCATATACTGGACAGTCTACAACTACAAATTTCAGAGTCCATTAGCTTCCATTCGCTTTCCTTTCCATGCTTGACAGGACAAACTCAAAATATCTCACCTAGAATTTCTCCTAACCAAACTTTTTACCTTGCAAATCTCTCCCACTAAGCATTAATAGATGTTATTCTGTTTAAAAGAGTTGCATTTCTTTTCAGTCCCGATATTCTCTCCACAATACAGCAACAAGAGCTTGGACTTCTTTAGAAGTACACCACCGCTACTGACAATCAGCCTCTGAAGAACCAGAAAGGTTCTTCCCTCTCAATGGCTAAAGTGACTGCTTCCGTACTCTTTCCATTTCAGGATTTAACTGAATGAACATCACAGGTCAATCTAGATCTCCTTTAAAGACGTTTCCAATTTTTTCCAAAGGCCAACATCCACGGATAAAACACTTTCCACAAAGATGGCTACTGTAAGTCAGTGTCCGGCATTTCCAAAAGTAACAAGGAAGTTCTAGGACAAAGTAAGAGAAGCTAACTTTCCGCATTCAGTGAATATCCCATTACTGTTCTTACCTGACTACGTCGCTGTTTCAGTTTGATCTTGACAAGAAGAATGAGGCAAACAAGAGACACAACGACAAAGAAGGCCAGGAAAATTCCCATATCAAAGTACTCGGTGGGTTGCTTAAAAATTAAAACAAAAAAAATTATTTTTCCTTTCTTTAGATCACACTCAAGTCTATTGTTCCTTTCTCTAGTTTCTCAGTGGTCATAGTCAAACGTACACAGTCACAAAGGCAAAAGTCAAAGTACACACTGCTCTGTTCATTAACTAGGATTCTGTAAGACAAAACCTGGGTTTTGTACGTCACTGCAAGTGAATGAAATACATAGAATGCCAGTCACGAGATGTCAGATTTAGTGTCTCTGACCCGATCCCACAAAACCCAGGTTTTTTAACTGAGCGAATCACACTAACACAAATTTTCACCCTTTACTGGTTTGCTTGCATACTTAAGTGAGCGAAAATCAACATTTGAATTTTCAGCGAATGGCCCACTTCTCAAATACATTTCTTAACAGATGAATTCCTTAAGAATACAACAAAACCAAAGTGGTAACTCGGACATGGATGACCTCTAGCTTTGCTCTTCCTCTGTAAACTACGTGTAAAGAGTGTTTAAAAAAAAAAATCTAGAAAAACTATTTTATATCACAATTACGAATATCAGATATCCAATTATTAACCCATGTTTAAAATACCACACAGAATTATTAGTTAAAACAGGGCAGACTACCTTACAAATCTGAACTACCACGAGTGTGCAATAATTAAGCTATTTAATTAAGAAAAAGGAGAACTTCTATTATATACAATTTTTATCTGTTTACATATTCAAAAGAATCCTTATGAAAGACAGCAGATGTCACATTGCAGATTCTATACTTACATCAAGTGTAGCTGCTTGTCCACAGTGCAGTTGCTCAATTTATTTCATATGTATTAATGCTCATGGGGAGCACTAAAACATCTTCACACTCAGTGCAGTTAGCAAGCACTGCATGAAGTAACAGCAGTGTAATACCTAGATAAAGTTTCTTAAAGTCTCACCCGTGGGGGGCGATGCTGAATCCTTGCTCGTGCCACTTTCTGCTTGTTAACTATGTTCATTAGCTTGACAGCATCAGCACCCTTCACATACACCACTGGTCTCTTCAAAGGGTCCTCTGAGCCCTGATTCAGCTAGAACAAAAAAATAATCTACTTAAAAGGCACGTTGCAGGAAAACTACCTCTCTTCTGGACAACGGAGAGAAGAGTAAAAGAATATGAATGTGGAATTGATTCAAGCACCAATTGTTCTCTTCTAGCATAGACCTTCACTTAAGTATTCCACAAAGTTAAACCTGAATTAAACTTTTGACTTGAGCTGCTTTTTCTTTACTGACCAAAACTCAGATTAAGGATAAGAAATGTTATTTCTGAACAGCAGCTTTAACTTAACCATATTACGTACCCGTGCCTGCATTATACTGTGACAAATTAAACCTCATAATGAAGAAGAATAAAAATCTGCACATTCCAAAAAAGATGGCCTTGCTACAGCTTCTGAACCTTTTGTTATTTCAACTTTGTCGTTATATAATTCACATATACATTTTTTCGGCTTTCTGAACAATCTCATGTCAGAGTCCTGTCTTTCAGGCTCTTTGTACCCAACCAATTTATTGAAGCCTGTCATTTCTGCTGTTTAACTCAGCAAACTCATTCAAACAGTTATTTGGGTTCTAGCAACCACTAGAGCTATTGATTGCAGGACGGGGGCCTCAAAGACTAAAGCATATGAGTAGATAGCTTAATTCACCCTGTAACTTCCTTCCAGGTCCAGCTAAGTTTTGTAAAAAGGCCAAGTCACAGAAACAGAAGATAAAGCGGGTGGGAAGGCACCCCACGAGTCCAACCTCCTGCTCAAGGCAGGATCAGCTATGACATCAGACCAGGCTGCTCAGGGCTTTATCCAGTCAGATGCTGAAAACCTTCAAGTGTGAAGACTGCGTAACTTCTCTGGCCAACAAATCCAGAAAAACAATCTGCTGAATTATATATCAGAGAGGGGATTAACAAGACAAGAGAATTGTTCTTGTACAAAATGGCACCAACACGATAAATTCATATAGCTTATTCTGACCCACAAGAAAAATCCTAGTACAGAGGCCGGTTGATACAATACAAGCAAGGCATTGACAAGCAGATGGAAATGGTACAGGGGGAAGGAATGAGATGACAGGCGTGTGAGCAAATTGAACAGGAGTAGCGTATGGCGGAGATACCATATCTACATTGTTGGTATCTACCTGTTTTTTCTGGCTAAAACATGCAGAAATTACCAACTGACTGGTCTATCATCCTGCGTACAAAGTACTCTACTTAATCTGTCCAGATGACGGTGACAGATTTCACTGAGACTTTAAACCAGATTCTTCCTAGTACTTGACTGGGCTTCTGAGAACACTGATGAAACTATTTTTAAGACAGATGTCTTCTGAAGAGCTAAAAACTAGCTGAAGTACTTGAATCCAACCCAGGGATCCTATGTGTCTAGAAGACTTGCTGGCCTAAGGCCAAATCCAATCACTGTCCGTATGTTCCCAGACATATATTCTCTCTCAAGCTTTCTTGTCTAAGAAAGAATTCACCTGATTCCTCAGTAGCTTTTGCACACTGCCAGACTCTTGTGAAATATGATGCTCTGGGTGCTGTTACTCCTCTTCAAACTATGCAAAAGTAAAACTAAGAAACAAATCAGACTTCACAGACCATTTCTAAAAACAGAAGTTTCATTCTTGGTCTATAGCAGAAGACAGTCATATCAATGGGAATAAAACCCACAAAATCTGTACACAAAGCCCTTTCATTTGGTAGCAATTCTGCTACCAAACTGTCCGAGGACAATTCTCCTGCTCAGGCCTGCTTCCTAGTCCACTGACTGGCAGGAAGGATCGCCTTTCATAATACTCCACTCCTTCCTTTCAAAGCACTCTCCCTTAGTTGTTTTATTGCTTGGTAACAAGCGTACCTGGGAAGGCTTCCTAAACAACTCCCCTCAGTGTCTCAGGATACTTCCATTTGAATCAAAGATACTCCAGATTAACTCGTGTCAGTTTTTCCTCCGTTGTTATCCGTCTGTCATTGCTTTCCACAATTCCACGGTGAGTGCCAAAATGGCAGTTATTTTAAGACAAATTAATTAGTATCCCCTGATGCCAAGGGTTCTGAAGACTTTGGCTGAGAATCAAAATGCATGAAACACAAGTGTCCAGAGCAGCATGAGAAGGGAGCCAATCAAGTAACTCTGACGTTTACACAGTACGAAAGCTAGGTCTAGTCATTCCTTTCCTGCTTGTGAGAGTTTGCACAGGCTGCTGCTCTAACAGAGCCTACTTTGTTAGCAACTGCACTAAGTCGCTAACCTCCTTCCAGTTTATTGGTACGCCCAGAATTTCCAATCATCCACTAGACTAATTTCCCAGCTACTGGGGACAGTTGCACCCAGTTTATTGTCAAGAATCAAGGAAGGACAGCTGTTGCTGGCAGAGGGAAGAGAGCAAGAGGCAGTAACTCAGCCTCGCAAGTTCAGATCAGGCTGGCTGAAAGTTAACTGGAAGCTGTAATACACAGAAAAAAATCGGAAAAGGACAGATTACATCTTTGTGCAGATGATTTTTCTGTGTATAAAAGGGGAAAAAACATCCCTGAGAATGTTTGCAAGATCAAGGCTGTAGCCTTGATACATGTGCAGAGCACAGTTCTCAAAGCATTCATTGCACAGGGTCTGCATTCCTTTGTTGAACAGATGCTTATTTCAGAATTAAAGCCAGCTTTTTTAATGTAAACATTGATGGTCTCTCTTTTCCTCAAGAAATTCAGGCTGCACTTAAGAACATTCAGCTTCACTTGGTTCTGCTGCAGCAGAAACAGCAGTTTTCTTTCAAGACAAAACAGAACTAAACCAAATGCAGACTATTTTTGTGCTTGTTAGTTTCCTCTCTCCGCTCAGGTAACCCAGAATTGGCTGGAAGGGTCTTGTCAAAGCGTTTCCCAGAACTATTACCTCACGCACTTCAAATGAAAAGCTGGAAGTTGTACCGAGACCCCCAAAAAAGAAAAACCCTGCTTGTCCACAAAATATGTAGGGCAGAAATCATCAGGTGTGAACAAGAAAATGTTTGTAAGAATCTTGTTTAGAACCAGGTTTGAAAGCCATTTTGCAACCTCAAAAATAGCAGCGGCTCAACAATACTACCGATCACAAGCTGGATAGGGCCAAGCACCCTGTGTTTTGTACACAAAGGTGGGCAACGAAAACCTCCTTGACTAGATAACGGGCCACAACAAGTCTGCCTCCATCCTTTCTCAAAACTCAATCCCAGACCTGGGTTCTAGCAAAGACTAGAAGGAAAACGTAACTCCCCAAACTGCTCTCTTTCTACCACGTTCTCAGCACCTCCATTGCTTCTTGCCTGCCAGAAGATGAGCAGGAAAACCACAGCACCATGTCACCCAGGGTCAGCAGCTGCATGTCTTGAGGCAGGTGTGCTCCGAGACCTGTATGCTCTCCAGTCTTGCCTCAGCAACCCTAAAAGAACCCAACAGAGGCTGCAATAAAACTAGGCTCCCTTCTTCATACCTGATCAATGGCATCTGGGTTTTCAGAAACATCAAAGATGACCGCTGTGGCTCCTCGCTGTACTGCTCGTTTTGCCTGCAATAAGAAAGACAGCATCCTCAGTCCCACCCCAAAAGATGACTTCTTACCTCAAAAATTACTCCCTCTCCTCATCTCCAGATAGCAAATTTAACATTTTGTGTTGCTGTGTAGTTAAAACAAATGACAGAGTAATTACAAACACAGGAGTTCCTCAACCAGCATGGAATGTAGCTAAACTTCACTATAGCTTCTACAATCTCTCTGCCCCTTCCTTCTCGAACTCCTCCTTCAACAACCTTTTAAAGGAATTCAGATATGATTTAGACCCTCTAAAGACTTTAAATATAAGAATTTTTAAAACTTAAATTATGTTCTTTTTCTCCACATTATTTGCAAGTGCCATTAAAAACAATCTTCCCTGTGATTTGGGGTGGAGAGACAAGCTCACTAGTGCAGAAAATAAAGGTGGACCAGGTTCTTTACACCTTTTCGGTGTCATTCTCACAGTCACGACAAACTCTAGCATACCACAATCCTTGCAAAAAGTGCCCCAGAAAATACTGCTGTTCCTGACCATCAGAGGTCAGAACTGTTGCATACAACATTTTCGTAGGCAGGTAAGGTCAGACCTATCTAAGCGCGTGGCTTTTCATCAAATATGCAGTCCAAACCTGGAACTCTCAACAGCACAGAGGAGATATTAGAACATTTTAAAATCCTCTGGCATAGAGGTATTTTAACCACCAAGGCTAAGACGGGGTATTTTTACCAGTTTCTGCCACTGTGCCTCTGTACGTTCTGTTCAAATGTTGCTCAGCGCCTCCACAGAGCAAACATTCCCAGTAACCATTTCAAAGCTTTGACTGCCTTTGCTGGACGCAGAATGCAAGCTATTTCTCCAAGCTATGACAGCTATCACCACCACAGTACTAAACAGGAGGACACTGGCTCTTGATAGAGACTAGCAGAACCCGAACTTAAATCGAGATATAGAAGAAACAGATGATAGAAGTAATAAATTATGAAATATTACTCAGTGTTTTCCAAAACCAGTGCTGGCCAGTACAGAGATGTTAGTTTGAACACCTACAGGTCAGCTGCTTTGCTCTTTTTTCGTGTTTTATTTTTACTTTAAATCAACCGAGCCCATCAGACAGTGCATGAGGGAAACCGGCTCCCAAACGGGGTCTCTTTCTCAGCCCAGCAGGCATTTGTCCTCTTTGAAGTCAGCACACCTGGCTAATCACTAATAGCTGTCGGGGAGGAAAAGTTAAAAGGAATCTACCACGCGTTCTCCATTGCAGCGGCCCTGAGGTGAAAGCTCATCCAGGTTTCCGCAGAGGGCACCCTCTACAGACATGCAGTGCTTGCAGAACTGCTCAGGCAGTTCAGATTGTTCTTTCAGGATGGTCAATCAACAAGCAAGGCACTTCGATGTCTGAGGATGTTTTTAAAGAGATTTTGCAGGTTGGCTCGGAAAAAAAACCCTTTAGTTTGCGAACGCACTGAACGTGCATTACACAGCAGAGCAATTCATTAAGTTTCCACCACCAAGATGTAATCTGCACTCCTTGCCTCGTCTTGCAAAGCGAGACGTGGAGGGATGAAAAGTACCAACGGAGTTAAAACGATCGCGCTGCAGGAGACAACAGCAAGCGGGGCGAACTATCTGCCACCGCCCCCCTTCTGCAAACTTGCTGAGCCGGTTCAAGTCCGGCCAACTGCGACCAGCGGTTTGGGCCAGGCCCCAGGCGAAGGCAGGCGCGCGCCGCCTTCCACCAGCGCCCCTCACCCACCGCTCGCGCCCCTTCCCCTGCTGCCGGCCGCCCCCGCACAGGGCTCGCGGGGCCCGGCCCGGCCCCGCCTCCAGGCGGCAGACGAAGCGCGGCCCAGCGCAATCCGCCCCGCTGGGGCGCGCGGACCCTGCCCGCCCTGTCCCCGGAAGTGACGTCCTGCCCAGGGGAGCGCGGGGTGCTCGGCGGCCGCCGGCAGCGGTCGGAAACACGGTGGTTTTTTTTTTGTTTTTTTTTTTTCCCCTTCCCCTTGAAAGGGTTTAAATCCTGGTGACGTGCTCGCGCTGGGGAAGCGTGCCCCAGTCTCTCGCCGCCGCCGCCAGGGAGCCCGGCCCTGGGCTGACGGGGCTTGCTCGCGCAGCGGGGCCGCGGCAGCGCGGGCCGGTTACGAGGCGAGGCTCCGGCTCCCGAGCAGCCTGCGCGGGAACGGCCAGGCGGCCCGCGGCGGCGGGGGAGGCGGGTGCGGCGGCGCCCGCTCCGGCCCTCCCGGCCGGGCCTCCGGCTCCGCGGCGCGGCGGCAGCCCGCCTGACCTTCCAGCTTGCGCTGGCGAGAGATCAGAGAGCAGCCGCCGGCACACCGCAGCCTGCCGCTCCTCGCCGCTCCCCCACTCCGCCCCGAGCTCGTTTTTAAAACCACTGCACTTCGTTGAGGAGCGAGCGAGCGAGCGAGCGAGCGCGAACAAGCTGGGGCCTGAGCGCAGACGCTGCTTTTTCGTCTGGTATTCGCCTCCTTCCCTTCAGCTCAAGATGGCAGCCGGCGGGGGCCGGAACGCACCTGGGGCTGGCGGCCCCGCTGGCCCCCTCAGAAAGCCGGTCGACTTCGGAGAGGCGGCCTGGAAAGCCTGGCCGCTGCTACGCCCCTCCTTCCTCACCCCCCGAAAAACTGTCGGAAAATTGGAGCCGAAACGTCTTTGAACATACCCTGTCCGCTACTCGGTAATCAAGACGGCTCAAAATAACACAGCAATGCAAGTCCTGCTTAAGTAATGCCAGTCTATAATAGGCATGTGACTTTTTCCGGCTATTCAGCATGTAAAGACTGACCCTAAATCATTTTTCTAAGCGAAGTGTCCAAAACCTAGTTCAAAAATAAAGACACAGCGTGGGATGAGGGGGAAGAAAAAAAAAGTTGTACCGATGCGTGCTTTACCTTCGCAATACCCTCGCGGCAAGCAAACAGGCATTTCCTCAATGCAATTCCCATGCAACTGACAGAAAGCAGTAAAGGTGCCAGGCACATCCCTTTCTGAGATTGTCTGTCTTCTGTGGTTTAAAACAAAATGACTGTCACTACATAGCAGTATTCTTCCTTTTTTTGTAAAGCGTAATAAAAAACAAAACAAAAATTGGGAACTGCACTTTTAGTAATTCAAATGATTGCTCTCTGTTCATAGTGACAACCTCCCAGGCTTTCTTTGCGTTCAGAGTCAGAAAGCCTACACTACTACAGAGCAATGGGCTCTGACCTGTTCTCTCTACGTGGCCACTATATGCAAGCACCACCATCGTAACTTTTACTTTTTCTGTAAAGTGCTCCCACATCCTGACCGGAGCTCCAGGGAAGTTACACGCGTTCTGCGTAGATCGCAGCTAAGTAACTGCCTGACGTGCAGAAACACAGCGATGTCGAGAGTACTAAGCGTGCCTTGGTCCTAGAAGCAGGACTGGAAATGACAACAATCTTCAGCAAGCCCTCTATTGGCAATTCAAAAATTCTTTTGTCCTTAAGTACAAACATCATAAAACGCAAAATATAGGTTAGATATAAGTAGGTCTTTATAGGATACAGACAACTCATCTGGCATCTTACTTGACAAGCACAACCTTAACTCGCTGTCTGAAATTACTGCAATTTTTGTGGAAGGGAGATAATGTTTTTTTTACAGGGGGCAACTGACTGTTACTGGCATTTCCCCCTCGTCTTCTAAGTAACGGTGGCGTAAAACAAAGGATGGTTTGCACTTTCAACCTATGCTACTATGTCTGAGTGCAGTGGGTGGGAACTACCTTACTTTAAAAAAAAAAAAAACCTCTCACACTATTTCTGGTAGAACACAGCTGGTCAGCAAGGGAGACCTAACAAAAATCTGGAAGTATACAGCTGAAAAACAGAGAAATCTCCTCAATTTCTTCTTTCATTTTTAGGAGTGACGTTCCAAATGTGGAAATCTGTTACAAAACCAAGGAGTTCTCCTGTATGCATCTCTTGTCATGATCATACCTGGTAATTCCTGCAGTATGAAGAAGGTTCATGCTGTTCACACAGCAGCCCTCTTTTCCTGTATGAACTCTAAGCAGCTCCCTGACTACACGCTCCTCAGATGAGGAAACGGTAAGACAATCACAGCCTGAATCTCGTATTGCTCATTGTATGAACTCAGAGATAGCTCTGCTTAAAGTAAAGTTTCCTTTTCCATGTATTATGCCCACCTTTAGGCCCCATCAATACCGACTACAATGCAGTGGGAAGGCCCTCACAGGGCCTGGACACTTACAGGGGGAGGAAAAAAAATCTCCAGTTCTGGTTTTCAGATCTTCTGAGCAGTGGTAACTTTTGCAAATTCCTTTCACAGATTGGTTTCAGAGTGCCCCAATAAATGCAGCTACAATATTGCCAGAAGCACAGGGGCCAAAGAGAAGACAGAGCAACAGCAAGCATTTTCAGTGGATGTAGATAACAGACTGGCCATGCAGAATTAGCCTATACTGCACAATTGGAGGAGAAGAAGAATTCTTTAGAACTGCTGAAAGAGCAAAGAAACAGAAAGAGGTCCATTTACAGCATGGTAACATCATGGGGTGGTGATACGGGCAGAGCAAACCACCTGATGAGGAATAATATTTGCATTTAAAATTTATCCTGGCAATCTGGAATAACAAAAGCAGCAAATGAAATGCAGAGAATTTCAGTCCGTAACTGCACTGAACATTTTGCAGCAATGTACTGCACCTATCACAGCAGCAAATGCTAGAAGCTGTATTGCAATATCCATTCTAACCTCTTCTTGTATACTGATTTTACTTGTATATAGATTCAGACTCCATTGGAACTAATGTTTTTGTGTGTTGGTTTCACGTTCTGTGATTTTTCACCCCCTGAAAGTACCTGCAAAGTCAGCTTAGCTCAGAACTGCATATAAATCCCTATTGTTGTCGGTAACAGAATTAAAAGTAACTACCAGGTATTTTTTTTTAATATTAGTGCCATTTAAAATTAGTATTTTCAAGTCTTCACAGTAGTTTCTATTGGATTTTTTCTTCTCTGTCTCTGACGTAGTATACGACAGCTTAAAAGTGGTTCAAAGACATTTCAGTTAATCATAAGCCAGGCATGGAACAATCAAGCAAGTTAGTAGTGTTTCCCCTTAGAAAGCCAAAAAAACCCAAGCTTCAAAAATCTACTCTCTTACACATTAATGATACTACAAAACTAAATGTAACAGTTAGTGTAAATAGGCTGAAAATAAAAAGAACAAGAAAGGTTCTGTTTAAACCTATTAGACCTCATACTGCAGCATGTCCAGAGGAATCAAAATCATTGCTTTGTCAATCTCGCAGTCCTTGTTCAATCTACAGATTTGATCAAAATGAGTAGACCAGAACAAAATTCAAGAAAGCAATGAATGATTCTGCCCTAAACGCACAAAGTCCAGGGCATCTCTTAGGATGAAGTAGGACCATCAAAGGATGGACAAAAGGTATCCCTGGTGCAAAGAGAAAGGAATATGTACCCTGAAACGTACCCGCAGGTTCCTAGGTATGTGCAAGTTGGGCCCGGGGGGAGTCCAGCAGTGCTTACTGCCACCAGTTATGACTAAGGGACTGCAGAGAAAATGCAAAATCGTCCGTTTCTCTTGGATGGTTTATCTTGCTAACCGTTTACAGTAAACTTTATTATTTAAGATTATCACTTGGATTAAGTCATCTGTTCAGTAGAGGAGAAGATGACAACAGCAGATGAAGGCAATAAAGCTCATGAAGAATGCTGTTGAAATAACCAGCAAACATTTGTACTTGTCTATATCATAAAATGTAGAGAATATGCACTTTGACTGTAACTATTATTAAGAGTTTCAGACGCTTTAGGAATCTTTTCAAATGACACCTTAAGTTTTTCTCTGTAAATGAGCATTAAGAAGAGATCCGCCATTTGCTACACTTCATTCAAACACCTGGTAGACATTTGACTACCTTCTCTAGTTGAATGTTGGACACAGGCGCCTCTAAAGTAACTAAAATGATCAGGGATACAAAGCCCACCTTTGAATTTGCCCCTCCTCAATTCCTTAAACATCACCAGCCTAGGACTTTATCGGAAGCCCTCTGCTGAAGAATACATTTGGCTACTTTATAGTCAAAGAAAAATGTAAACAGAAGGATACGGTGTGTTTATTACATATTTTAAAAAGACCTTTATTGCACATACATAATATTGGCTTCATCTATGTTTCTGTAGTGTTTCAATTTGCACAGATGTTGTCGTGGCTCGTGGAGAAGGCTGATGAAAAGTTATTTTAGACTGTATTTTAGACACCTACTTGTTACAAACTCAGTGTTGATAACCATTACCAATAAGATGCACATTACATACTGTCTCGGATTAAAATGTGGAAGAATTTACTAGACCCTGTAACCTAGAGAGGATGAGAGGAAATGCGTATGACAGAACATACGCAAAGAGGAAACTATCTTTTCACATCTCCAGGCCTGAGGAAATTTTAGTTATTGCCTCAAAGAACACCATAAAGATTTGAAGAGCTCTGCACTCCCTTCCCGTGGGCCAGACTAATACAATAAGGAAGAAACAACTTCCTTGATGAGGCTAACTTTCAGCCCGAGGGACCAGATGATTATTAAACAGGTGCACTGCTTCCTCTCATTCATTCAAATCAGGTAGGACAGCAACATCAAAACAGAAGGTCAGCCACTTGCTGACATCTAGAAGGACCTTACATGCTTGCAGGTACGAACACTGCAAGCACCTCCTCCTCTGCTTTCTAGTATGGCCTCACTCCAATTAATGTGTCAGTTACTATGCAACAGTGGAGAAACCAACATAAGAAGAAAAGCTGCTTAACAAGGTCCCCGTTTAAGAGAAGAATCACACCAACAACATTAGCCTTTTTTCATTACATTTACTTCTTTGCCAGAGTTAGAATTCCCTCACAATATACAGCTGTATTTACATATGAGGACATGACACTAATCTAATGGATTGCAGAGAGTGAATAAATTACAGATGAGAGAAGGACTGAGGCTGGGAGCCACAGGTGGGGAAATCAAAGTACATCGATCACTTTTAGCTCTGCCGTTTACATCAACATAGTAATGCATTACATATTCATTAAGATAGTAACTCGACGCCTTCTGTTGAAAATGGCTATTAGTAGAGCTAGATTACTAATTATAAATACACTTTTTTTTTAGGGTAACATCCTAGGTAAAACTGATGGACTAAAGGGAGAAAAAGATGCTTTGAAAGTATTGGCTGCCTATGTAAACCCGCAGATAAATCCCGCTGTTCTAACACTATTCTCACAAATGCTCTTACATCAAGAACTACGTATCTGTCCTCCTGCATTAGCCTCCTGGATTAGTTGGATCGTTCGTCCAACTCTAGGAATTTTCTTCTTGGAACTTAGTGCTCTGTAAATAAGAAATATTAATTATAACTATGGTATGTGGTAGATGAAGAAGCTGATTTATTCTCTGGGTTAAGAAAAAGATAAAGACGGGGAGGGGGAGATCGGGCGATGGTTTAAGTGGTAACCAGTACAGATGCTAGTAAACTGCTTTTAGCAAACTATCCCAACTCTATTGCATCGGGTGCCAGCATGTACTATTAGCTGGTCCTTCAAAATGTACAAGACAGGAAGCAAGAGAGTAAGGATATAGCATGCAGAAGACAGTCCTATGGATGCCAAAAGCAAAACATTGCTCTCCCTCACAACTGAGGGAAACAGCACAGCTCCAAGAGGTGTAACTGTGGCTTTTTCCAGTTCTCTCTCCTCCTCCTTTTCCTTTTCCTTTTTTTCAATACATCTCATGCTTTTGGGGGCAGAAAATATGATAACTGGGTTGCTCTAACTCTGTGCAGAGATTGTTGAACAGAGTAGTCAAGAAAATTGGTTTATACATCCTTATTTAGCTGAGAACTGAGCCAGTCTGACCAAACTTGCATTCCCTCTGTCAGTTTTTGAGGCTTCCCCCCCTCAATTTCTCTATGAACTAAAAATCATTGAACTTGAGGCGTATTTTCTGCTTAACCCAGCCCATCAGATCCAATATTCCGTGTCAGAACTCTCCACATTGTGGAGTTAGTGGTCATTAATCTGCCAAAAGAATGGGATTATGCAAGCAGCATGAAGTGGAATCTTTTTTATAGCTAATGCTTTCATCAGCTGTCTTTGGTCCTCTGAAATAAGCGGTCAGTCTCTCACATACTGTATTGGTAACATGTAAGCAACACTCAGTAGCAAGCAACTTGCGTACTCTGTGACTCCAAGGAACATGATTTTCAATGAAAACCTCCAGTGTCTTGCTTTATTGCTCTAAAAAAGGCAGGTCAAGGATTTCAACAATCTTGACTGCGAAGAAATACAGCTGAAGGGATGATATTTCCATTTGCAATATTTCACCACAATAAATGATGAATATAGCAATTCAGCGGTCATGGTCTTCTCTTGAGCAGACTCAAAAGTAGCCAGATCTGTTCCAGTAATTTTTAGTGCTCACAAACCAACTGATTTGCACCTGTTTTCTCCATATCAAGATGAAGTGAGACCACAAAGACGTAGACAGTATTACCAGGGCTATGATACAAAAAAATGCAGTACCAGGTTCTAGAATATAGGCTTTTCTAGTTGCCTTCCGCAGACTTGTCCTCATTTGATTTTCTTCTACTAGCAGAGGACAACTTTGGTGCTGAAATAAGCGTCTGGAGCCTACATTATCAGGGCTTAACTTCTGCAGGCTCTTGAATTCTAAGGAGTCTTCAGTTAAGTATGGACAAACCCTTGAGTGTCCTGGGTTTGGCTGGGATAGAGTTCATTTTCACAAGAAGCTGGGAGGAGGCACAGCCAGGACAACTGACCCAAACTGGCCAAAAGGATATTAGATCCCATATGACGTCATGTCCAGTATATAACAGGGGGAGCTGGCCAGGGGGAGGAAGGATAGCAGCTTGGGAACAGGCTGAGCATCAGGTTCCAGGTGGCGAGCAATTGCATTGTGCATCACTCGCTTTATACATTCTTTTATTAGCATTATTGTTATTATTACTTCTTCTCTCCTTGTGTTGTCCTATTAAACTGTCCTTATCTCGGCCCATGAGGTTTTACGTTTTTTCTTCTGATTGTCCTCCCCATCCTACTGCAGGGGGGAGGAGTGAGTGAGCAGCTGCCGGGGGCTTAATTGCCAGCTGGGCTTAACCCACGATAATGAGACCACTGGTTCTTACATAAAATGCATGATGAATCTGCAGATCTGGACAAGCAGAGGTTGCCACCACCAGTCTGCCACTTCAGTCAGCTGAATGGTGTTCCGACCCTGATGCTCTCAAAGCTCTTAACTTCTTCCGAAGAGAGAATGACACCTTACCTTAAATAACTCTATTAAACTGAGCAGTGGGTGTGAACTGCACCCCTGTTCTGTGGATGGCAGCATTAGATTTTCAGTATGGCAGAAATGGCATCACACGAAGCTAGGCAATAAAATCCAAACCTGTTTTTTCATATGATTATGACTTCTGCTTGGGATAAAGGTTCTCTCTTCAAGCCAAGTGTAATCTCCTATCAGGACCAAGACACATACGGATTTCTGAAAGTTCTTTCCATCTTGATTCCGCATCACAGCACAGCAGGCTTTACAGCACTATATTTACTACTGGAAAAAGGAAACTAATCTTCACTGGAACACTTTAGATGCTCCTCCCCATAATTGGGCACAAAAAACCCATTCCATTAAGAAGGAGGAAAAAAAACCTCAAAAAACAGCTCAGCAAAATCTGTCAGTATGTGTAAGAACACCACTATATTGGCTGCTAAAACATCAGCTACAGTGGATATTACTATGCAGATGATTTTGAAAATACATCTGGAACACTATCTCCTAAAGTAAGCAAGGATGTGTGTTTCCTATTGACATTTGACCGTCCATAATATATGCAGTTAGCAGCACCTACTGTTGGGGAAAAGAAAATATAATGTTACCTCATTAGCAGAATAAAACCCATTTCTAGAACGGACTCACAATTGTACTTGCAAAAGCATGGAACATCAGCCACAGGCAAAGACACTCCAGTGAAACGGTCTGCTGCACTCTGTTTACCATTGAGACTCTTGCAGAAACCCCACGGCATTACATCAAACACATCTTTTCATTACAACTGTCAAACCGCAAAACCTCTTTTTCTCTCACAGCTACGGAGAATACAGACAACAATATCTGAACGATACAGGCATCCCCTGTCTCTCTCCTACACTGCTATCGGGCTCAGGCAGTCACCAAAAATACCTCGCCCCCTTGAACCACCACTGGAGCGAGAAAGCCAGGCCACAGGCCAATTCTGCAGGGCAGAGGAGGAAAGAGAAAAGGACATCATCTACTTTGCAAACAGCAGAAATTACAAATTAACCAACTGATGCCTCAGCCTTGTTAATGTACGGTTCCCCAGTAAATCTAGAAACTAAGTTAAGCCAAGCATAAGCAGGATGCCATTTCAAACCTTTTCTGAGATAACGAAAAAGGAACTTTCAGATTTCTGTCTGGCAGCAAAGGCAGAGTATCACAACAAGGTAGACAAATCCCTGAGTATCACACCAGCAAACCCCTTCCTGAGTGGAACACTCAACTCAGCTTCTCTGCTACTTTGGGATATGTTTTATACATGTGCCCTACAGACACTGCATTATACGGCATTACGACAGTTGCTTTATCAATTAAGAAGTATAGAAATAGAAAGTGCGAAGCAGTATTTTTAAATTTAAAAATATAATCACAATTAAACCCCAATGTACTTCTCAAAAAAATTTTAAAATCTTAAAAAACTATGTAGTTCTAGTTTAAGAAAAATACCACCTCATGCAGTATGTAATCACATAAGCAATATATACCAATGTGATCCATACCACTCAGTACTGAGAGGCTCTCGAATCAAAAGTATCTCTCTTTTCTGGGGTTTCAGAGAACCACTGTGATCAGTTCTGAGTCTAGACCAAGTAAAAACAGCATGAAAAACATTTATTTAATCCTGAACACAGCGAAGCCTGCTGGTTGCAAATCTCTTGGGATGCATTTCGGAGTCATGGGACTCCATTCCCAAAAACCTGCCCTCTGCTATCACAGACGATTCTACAGGCCAGCAGTCTTGTTGCTTTGAGAAGGCACAGTCACCGTGAGAAGGGTGAGCACTGGAAGAGAGCAAAGGAAGAGATCGAGGTCTTGAACTAGATAACATATTCACAGAGAACCTAGCACACTCAGCGAGAAGTGGGTGGATGCATTCATGACAGTTGATGGTATTACACAGAAATGCCGCTACATTTTATAACCCTTCAAGCTTTTTCAGGGCAACAGAATTCCTATATATAGTTACCTCCGAAATATAATGGTCACAAGATGAGTATATTTTGGAAATTATGTACAAAAGAATCATACACTATAAAATACCACTGCACCCAACCCAGATAATTCTTAACTTGATCTTTGCATTGAAGGTGTACTGCAAGTACATGAACTAGAAACAGCAAACTAGACCTAAGATAATTACGTAAACATACATCCAAGTATGCTCTGGTGCTGAGAGAAGTCATTAAAAAGTGGAGATATGGGAAAGTGTTGGAGAAGTTGTAAATTAAAGGAACTATTAACCTAGACCACTGTAAGAAGCCATCCCTATAGTACCCAAGCTGTGTAAATAGTTAGAGTGTACCAAAGTTCCTCCTATCTCAGATACACAAGGCATGTGCTCTAGTAGAATACTACCTTAAAATTATAAATTGGTATGTATATACATCAAAAGGGAAAACAAAGAATTGTAAGAATTATGTCTTGCATTTAGAACAGGAGATGGCAAAACTCAAAAATTTTAAGTCCTGCAGGAATTCCATCCAATCTCAGTTAATTCAATGGGGAGGTTCAATCCTCCTGAGAAACAAGCCTCACCTTATTGCAGAAAGTTCTTTTCAACAAAACAACACTTTTGGGCCATGGTTCCCAACCCACAGGTTTAGGTAAATATGTAAGTATTTTAGGGAAGAGGAGAAATTTCCAACAGATTCAGCCTGTGTGAAATTATGTAAAGAGTATAGAACAGGTCTGAGGCATTTACAGTATCCTGTCCAAGATATACTGACGCATCTAAATTAAAAAAAAAATTATTTGAAAGGCTGAAGAGCTTCGTGCTCATTATATCATACAGCTATCCTCTATCTGGACGGTAAGACAAGATATGAATATGACCACAGCCCACCGAAAGTGCTGAGAAGAAATGAAAGCAAGCATAACTACGCATGAAAAAGTAGAAGTGATTTGGGCCAATTTGGGGTATATACCTATTTTCAAATGTAAGAAACCAATAGGAATTCACAGTGTCTTCTGCCTAGTATCATCTGTCTTGCTTAGCCTCATCCTCAAGTAGCTGGCCTTCATCCATAGGATGATATCCTAATTGTAAGCAAGGACATTTTAGAGAAACATAATCGTCATCTGATGCGATGAAACAGTAGATCCAAGTCTCAACAGTGACAGAAAATGCAGTGCTCTTTGCAGGGTTATTAAGCGCCTGCATGCAGTCTGTGGCAGTATGTTCACACAGACATCACATAGACACTAAGGTGAGATGTCGAGCAGCAAATGTATTTTCACTTCCACACTTAAAATGCTGTAGGGTGTTCCCCTGGAGGGATGAGCATCTGCATCCAAGAGTACAGAATATGCGTGTAACCCCCAGTTAGGGGCTTCAATCTTAACAAAGGCGTGTAAAATTCCTTCGGTATCCAGTAGAATACTACTGATTCAGTGAGATCCTCCCTCTCTCTCTGCCTCTGCCTCTCTACTAGAAGAATCAGCTTGGGTAATAAGTTCAGCAGTACAAAGTTTGTCTAGCAACTTTCCATGGGCTGGTTAATATAAGATGACATGCACTTTCTTTCAAACAGGGACAGTGGTCCTTGGTTTTGGATTAGATTGGTTTCAAGGTCCCAAACTGTGGCGGGCCCTTGTTGTTACTTTGTTGATTCTTTAGCACACCAAAAAAAAAAAAGGGGGGGGGGGGGAGGGC
>JAVKLA010000088.1:13566212-13580928 GCA_034782735.1 Sagittarius serpentarius
TTTTTTTTTTTTTTTTTTTTTAAAAAAAAAAAAAAAAAAAATAAAAAGGGGAAAAAAAGAATAAAAAAGGTGGAGGATTTTTGTTACAAAGGGAAACTGGAAACTTCTCTCCACACAAGCAGAGACATGGCTGTATTGCAGAGGCCTCAGGGTAAGGATTAAAGAAAAACAAAATAGAAACCCTTCCATCTCTAATTAGGGTCTTCATTTGCCAAAGAGCCATTCCACAGCGGGAGGAATTACATTCAGGCCGTTGCTTGGATAACGTCTCCCAGCAGGTTGGCTCCTCAGAGCAGGCTACTCCGAGCCAACAATTTCTGGTTACTTGGAGGCAAGCGGCCTGCATATTGTTTTAACTGGCCTGGCTTTTGCAGCCAGTTTTGCTGAAGAACAATCTTCTATTCAGAATGCAGAGATAAAAGCTTCACTTGGTTTGAATTTGTCCCCAGTTTCTTTCTCCCTCCCTTTCTTTTTTTAAACATGGGAATTATAGGTTCTGGAGTTTGCATTATTTCTCTTGTAGACATCAATGTTTTTCCCCCTCTAGCCACTTGATTTTTTGCCAGTGAGGGCTGCTGTCTGGAGTCCAGCCATTCATCAGCCCCTACCTCATCATTAACACTGTGGTGCTGGCGGTCACAGCTCATTGCTGGCAACAGGAAATCCTAACTTGCAAGAGGTTAACCACAGCCCATAAACAGCCAGGCTGGCTCATTAGTCCCTTACAGTCAACTGAAGGGACCCTCTGGGAGTTTCAACACTGTTCACGGACCTAAGAGTCTATGCATTCCGTGCTCTTTGCAAATGCCTTCCCCCTCTACCTCTTAAAAGGTCACTATTTGGATCCTTGGGCCTAAGGCCCAGCTTCTTCTTACCCAAAGCTGACCAAGTTCTTTGAGCGTTTTGAAAAATTAAACGTCCGTCATGTATTCTCTTGGCTTACCAACTGAACAAAACACCAGTGGGCCAACAACGGAGACATTAATGCACTAGAATACATACATGCTTTTGATATTTTTCATAGTTTTCGTGAGAGTTTCATATCCACATTGAGCAATTCTAAGGCAACAGCTATGCAAATGTTGATCATATGTACCTAATCTGCCTAGAGAATTCATACCACAAATATGTCCAGCTCTAATCTTCAAGAAATAAACTGCTAGAATTGCAAATGGCTCAGTCAGTGCTCCCTACTTTGACCAAAAAGCCCACTTCATACTCATTTTGAGTTCACAGTACCATCATTCGATTCATTTGGAGTTGCTTCCTTGAATGCAGTACAAACACTAAATCATCATGCCATCCAAACAGGCACCTCTAGATAATACCCACCTGGCCATCACGAAGACAAAATGTTTAGAGCAGAAAAACAGCTTCTGGCAAATTATCTCAAAGGAGTAGGATACGAAGCACAATTGTGTTATATTAAGTTTTTCTCTTTTCTCCCTTTCAATCCTGTGAAAATCATTGTAAAACATTCCTACTTTATGTCTGCAATTTCTTATGATCCACTATTTTCTACCACTGCCAATTGTATCTGCCCATCCTTTACTCTGAATATCGGAGTCCCTCTGATGCAGCTCTGGTTACACTCCCCCGTTCTCCAATTTCTTTCAAAGCCTTCTGTCTCTTAGTGCACCAAAATTAGGCGTGTCACTCATCTGTGAAGTCCCAAATAATTCCATTCCCTGCCTCCATATCTGCTCCTTATTTTCTTCACTTTCTGATCCATTTATCCAATTCTGCTTCCAGCCTTCTTTTGTGCTCATTTCTATACTCCAACGTAGCTGCACTTACTTGCCCACTCACTTTTCTGCTTCAAACTCCATTTCTGTAGTTTTTCCAACATGTCTGCCATTGTGCATTTCTCCTGTTAGAGAAATACATAGATTCTGCATGTAAAATAAAAATATCTCTCAGTGTCCGAGAGGCTTACAAGGCACATAGAATCGTGAGGGTCCAAAAACTAGAGACATAAAACACTTACATATTCTTCTTCTTCTTCTTCTCATTCTTATTTGTATGTGGGGCATATCTTAAAAAATTGTTCCTTACTCTTTACTCAGCCTGGACTTCCATTAATTTCACTGGGAGTTCTGACTGAGCAAAGACTCCAGTAACACATGTGCAACAACAGCTGCTTCTTTAGCTTAAGGGAGAAGCAGCTGTGTTCCACAGTTGCTAGGAAAGGAGTGAAGATGGCGGTGGGGACTGCTAAGGACTCAACTCTAAAAGTGGACATTTATTTAAAGTAATCAATCCAACAATAGCAAATCTAAGGAGTGCCCGGAGGGAGAAACACAAGAGACAGCCTTTCTTCGTGAATAGCTGTTGCTTTTCATAACTGTGCAGTGAACACAAAAAGGAAGTTAATAAAATAATACAGTAACAGATTGCTGGCACTAGTTGCCAATGGAAAGGGCCCACCACCACCCAAGAATTAAAAACTGACTGATCTACTTCTGAACTGCATAACCTGATTCAGCCCTTGCTCATCCACTCCTTTGAGCACTCCCCTCTTTGGCTTTGACCCAGCTCTTTTCTTTCCTTTTACATCTTTCACTGTATGATCCATACACAACACAAACCTTTCCTCTGTCTCCAGAATTTAATTGGCTTGCTTGTCAGTTATCTCACCTGTGCGCAACCTTTCCCTTCTCTCCTCAAAGGGACTGCTGAAATTAAGGTGGAAAGTAGTCATGGAATGAGAGGATTTAAAGAGGAAAGACATGAGAAAGGTACGTATGAACTCAAGACTTCAACTATCGTGATGAGACTGCTTGCCTCACGCCGTGTCCCCATGTTCTCTGCAGCCAAACACTTCTACATGCAACGTTTCTTCCTTTTTGTTTTCCATTCAAATCCCTTTTGTAATCTGTTAAAATAGGCTTGTTGTTAGAGTACGGTCTGTGGGGGATGGAAGAAGAGGCAAGGAGATGGGAAGCAGAAATACACTGAGCTTTCGGCAAAAGCATTTTGCTTTATGTGACTTATTTTTTTCTGTTCAAGAATACACACTTGTCTCTATCAGGAAGATTATAAGGACTGACTATTTCTGTCATTATGAAAGTCCAGCTTCTTCCTGAAAAACCATATATTATCCCCTCTTCTGACCTCATCTATGCAATTTTGTTAGAACTCCAGAAATCATTATGTCTATATGCTGTAGAGGTCTGACCACATTGCTAGCACTCGGGAAGTAAGAAACAAGAATGTCAAAAGATTAATGACATCAGAAATATTTGCACAAGTAACAGTATCACTTCAAGCGTCATTTTTTAAAGATGTTTTATCGTTGCTTAAAATGGATGTTTTTAATATTTCAGGTGCCCAGGACATTACAAATGATAGTGAAGTGAGGAATAACAGGAACCAATCAGTACGATATTACAGCTCTTCTTCTTTGGTGCTTCAGGAAAACGGTAATTCTCTCTCTGAGTTTCTCATTCTTTGGAACAAATACAGTAAGAAAAAAACGTGCATGGCAGGGATTACAACTATATATACTACTTCTTTTCACAGTTAACTCTTAATTTTAGGCAGTGCTAAGACAACAAACCATGGAAATGAAAAATTTAAATGCAAAGTTAATGGAGACTCTTAAAGAACATGACTGATTCACAAGGTCAGGGTCTTTAACACTAGCCAGGATGCTATTTTTCCCCCTCAAAACACATACTCTTTTTTTCATTACAAAACAATGGAATTGATAAACAACATAATTTGTGTTTTGATCAGTTCTGGCATGTTTGGCATGTGCAATGTAGATCTAACGACTAGTCCACAGCCAAAGGAGCCTAGTCTGATTTGAGAAACTTCTCTTCCACTTCATAACAACTTCCTTCTTAAGACAGAATGTCTGAGAGTTGAAAAAAACCAGTATTAAGTTTCTACTGCTGAACAACTTTTCTCAAATCTGTAATTTGACATGCATTTAGGCCAGCACTGCCATCAGAATGAGCAGTCCCTTTACCCTTGTCCTCTTACTTCTTCCTACCTCCACTGGACACTACACTGCCAACACAAACCTTAACGTAGCCACACGGTGAAACAAACAAACAAACAAGCCAACGAACAAACTAACCAGCTTAAAAGCCACCCATACTATTACTTTTCAGCCAGACCAATTAAATTTTGGCGTAAATTTTGAGACTACTGCCTTGAAATGAATTCCAAATGCTTTTTAGATGCTGTTTACGAAGAAGAAACATGGGCTGACAAACAGAAGGCAGCAAAGATCCCCAAATGGTGGAATAGATACCACAAGTGGAATGTCAACTACTTCAATGGATGTAAGAAGTTTTCCTAAAGTGACCGTATCTTCTACTGCATGTGGCACAGGACCCATCACAGGGTGGGTTACTGCAGCTGTCACTACCAGTTGAAAGTAGCTGAACAAGCAAAGTTTTGGAAACGCTGATCAATGGGTTTAGACACGTCTCATTAATTTTAGATCTTAATCTACTGCATAGCTCAGTCCTAATTTCTGAGTAAGTTCAGCATGAAAAAGCATTTGCCTAAATTTCATATGCATTTCTACAACTGAACTGCATCAATTTCTACAGGAAATTATCCAAACTGCATATAAAACTATTAACGTTATAAAGAAACAAAAGGTATGCTTACATAGTCACTGCAATTCTAATTTGTACATATAACTGTATGCTTAATTTAGGCTATTAATATAAAGGTGTAAGGCGATTTTGTTTAATTTGCCTTTCTTTTTTTATTACTTTCAGTAACTCCAAAAAAAAAAAAAAAAGGATTAAAATTGACTCCCCACAGGCCCCCTTGTTCCTCAAGTCTTAGAACAGATCACTCTTTATTCAGGAACTAAACTACCAACATGGGCCTGTGATTTTTTTTGTTTGACTACCGTCTAAGAATCTTTATCTTTCAACTAAACAGTTAGATAAAAGGTGAGGAATCACAGTTAGACTGTGTAATGCAAACTCTAGTTATGATGATTTTGGCCCCAGTCTAAGTAGTATAATCATAATGATGATGTGGCAAACCAAGAGATTCTTCTAGTTAGTATCTGTGTAGATGTTTTTGTAAATAAACTCTTAAAAGAGAGAAAAGAAGCGAATGGATACTGGAAGAACTGTTAGGAATTTCCTCATATTACAGATTCCTTTGATCTGAAGAAAACAGGAAACTGTAGTAGCAGGGACATCCTCTCTTTGTTAGGTTCTACTCAGGTGCACATCCTCAAATACACACATCCTATTAATACAGAAGAAGAGTCCCTTCAGCAGTCCCTGGAGGAGAAACACGAACAGAATCCTTCCCTGTGGACTTTCGAGCCTGCAGAAAGGGGAAGAAGTGCTGCTTTTACGCAAATCTTCAGCATCGTCTCACGATCTATTCCGTACTGAAGTAAGAAACCAATCGCGCTGCTGGCTTGTATTTCACTGTCTCGGCAGATGTCATTTGCTTCAAAAGTGACTGGGGCGGGGGCAGAACAGGGGGGCTGCGTACTGGAACGTGCAGGACACATGCAGGTACTGCCATCACAAGACAGCGGGTGCAAGCATGCAACAGGTTGTGTGGGCAACTCTGCTCTTCCCTTCCTCCAGAGCAGAGTTACGCTGCTGGAGCGCGCGGGCCGGCAGGCAAAGGAGAAGGCGCCTCATTGTGCTGCACGCAGGGGAGGCAGGAATTCCGGGAGGGGAAAGGTTCCCTTTGAAGCACATGGCACCGAGAGCTTCCCAGTGACCATGGCAACAGCTCAGTGGGTTCCCAGCCTGAGAACCGAGTTCCTACAGCCATGCCTCAGAAACAAAAAAAGTCTGAAAGAAGGAAAGAGGCGGGGGGAGGTGGGGTCGGGGCTGTGGGGGAGAGAAGTTGCAGCAGAATTAGCCTGGCAGAAACTGAGCGGCTCCCTGGTAGGCAAATCCAGCCAATAATGCTGGTCGGGTTCACGGGGTTTCCTTTTCATTTCCAAAGCTTTCTTCTTCCTCTGTCATTCCCCTTCTAGCGCTATTCAGGAGCTCATGAGATCAGTAAAGCCCAGGCCTTTGCTTTGCCTCCACGCAGCATTGCCTCAAACAGGGCTGCACTGTGATCAAAGGCAACGCTAAATCACAGCTGCCACACACAGCCCTTTCCCAATCGGAGTCCAGTTTTCACGGACGCTCTAACAAGAGATACATTTTTCTGAACTCTTTCGTTTCCATCACGCCATATAAATCTGACTAAGAAGGATGAGCAATTAAAAAATCTATATGGAAATGGACACATTAAGTTCTGTACAGCTACCAACCCCATTTAGCACATGGATCAACAAGCGGAGTGAAGCTTCTGAAAACACAGGCCAGGGTTTTACAAAAAACAAAACAAAAAAAAACCAAAACAAACAAAAAAAAACCCAAAACCCAAAACACCCAAATCAAAAAAGACCACAACAACCAAAACCAACAATAAGAATAAAACCATACATCTTTGTACCAGATTTGTGTGCCACGGAATTTAGCTCTACAAACAGCTTTTAAATAGTCTCCACATTCTACTTCACAATATTCCAAACTTTCCGCAACATCACCTCCATTTTTTTTCTTTTGCTTTACTATTAAACTAAAGAAAACCTCATAATTTATTCCTTCATATAGGCATGCATTCCACCATACAGACACAGGCATTAACCTTTTTGCTTCTCCTACTGTACTACCCAACACAAATGTTCACCAGTTTTAGTGAAACGAGTTCAAATTGGCTTCCTTAAAACAGGACTTAAAAATTCTTTTACAGTTTGAGTTAGTCTGAGCTTTTAAACACATTCAGTCATGATAGGCTTAAGCTGACAAGGTTATCCATTCCTTATAAGTGTAAGATGGACAAAGCAATTGTCAGCTGAGCCAGGATAACTCTCCATGCACATCCTTTAAGTTCACAGCAAAGATGAGGATATCCAAACTAGCTTTCTCAGTGAAAAGTGTCCAAATGAAACAGAATTGCCCACACGTGCCGTAAGCTGGAAAGAGAAGTGCATACACAGACAACTGCCCTGGCAGTTTTATTTTGCCCCAAATCGTTGAGGCCGATTTTCACTTATGCCCATGACAGTTTTAAAAGAAAGCAAGTCCTTAGCTTCTCTCAGCTTCTCGGCACCAACTTTATTCCTACTGTCAAATCAATAGGTCAGATTGATCCAACCACATCACTTTCCCAACATACAACATTTGGCTTGCAGTTCACAGAATGGCTTCTAATGGAATTAAGATCTAAGAATAGGTACTAGAAGATCCCAATGGCAATTCCAGCATTAGGAAATAAATGGGAACTGAAAAGGGAAGATACATCTGCTTCCAGCGGGAAGTATAATTGATCACACAGTCAGACAAAGCAGAATTCCTGTGGTCTAGAATTTCGAATGCCTTATATACTTGATTTTATGCACTCTACTACCTCTTTTAAGGAGGTAAGAATATTCGCATTCAGTGAAGTCCTACTGTTACCCACCTGAGTCATTCATGCAGATGTGTGTGTAACAAGGGGTTGCTTTGCCATTTATCTCACTTGCACAATATCTGGGTATCAGCAACACCAGAAAAGCTGAAATGCAACACTTCATATATCCAAGAGGCCAGTACGTTTCCAAAATGTTGCATCAGCCCTACATCTTGTAACATCCCCATTAACTCTGCAATAGATGTTGCAGTTGGGCAGGCCTACTTCACAGTATTTTGGAAAAGCAAGAGCTTACCCCAGCTGGACTGAAAGACAAACACAGTATTTGTCTGGAAGGTCAAACAGTGCAAGACAAGCCACCTTGGGGGCAGGATAAATCAAACTAAATTAGGAACAAACAGTATGCCTGCACTCCTTGATTTCTTCCTCTTTTTCTAAATGGAAGAAGTTCCATTCCCCTTCCCTGTTCAAGGCCACCCCTCCCCCATTTTATTTTCCTTTCCTTTCTTTTCCTTTCCCTTCTCCTTGCCTTTCTCCTTCCCTTGCCTTGCCTTTTCTTTTTCCTTTTCTTTCTATTTCTCCTCTCCCCTCCCCTCCCTTGTCCTCTCTCCTCTCCTCTTCCCTCCACCTCTCCCCTCCCTTGTCTTCCTCTCTTCTCCTCTCCCTCTCTCCCTTTCTCTCTCCTGTTTTCTTTGAAGTCAAACAGCTGCCAAATCCTAAAAACAACCAGAAAACGACACATACACACACGCAGCAGGTTTGATACTTACCCAGGCAAAACAGTTTACAGGCCAAACTGAATACTCAGGTAGCCATATGCACCAAATTGCATGGAAACTGAACTTTTCGGAGACCCACACAATCACAATGCAACGTGTTCCCACCGTTAGGATAACCAGGCTGACTTAATTGACAGACCTGCAAAAAGCTCACGGCTGATGCTCTTGCTGCTATCTGCACTCAACAATATTTCAAGAATTCTGAGAAGTCCTTCTAAATCAGGACATAACTTCAGTATAATGAGGACTGAGCAGAAGGGTTGCAGAAAAAAGATGGAGAGGAGAAACTAGAGCAGTGAGCATGAAATAGGGAACAAGTATTTCAGGAAGAGAAGGACAAATGACGACCTGAAAATACAGAATAAGGAGATGCATTACAGCTACTAAGAAGCAAGTATTGCCTAGAACCTTAGCCACTCTTTTTTCACCTGTTAAAATTACTGCACGTGAACTGACACACAGGAAACATTCTGCCCAAACTCTCTGGACACACCCTGTGCGGGATGGAGGACTCGCATCACCATCATTATGCGACTCACATCACCATCATTATGCACCAAAGCAGATGCTACAGAGCTCCTGAAGCAAAGCCAGGGTGTGCTGTTCAGCAGGCCAAGTTTCAGGAAGCTAGGACCAGCAGATACTGAGGTGTACTCATTCTAGAAATTGGTGTGCCTTCGGGGACATGGGGAGTATAAAGGACATGGTGGGATTTGGGTACCTAGCGGTGGGTCAGGCAAGCAGTGTCACTATGTCAGAAAATATTTATAACATTGTTTGTGCAGGATATCTATGGTTTCCACTTTCTTCATCCATTTTGCCCTCCTACTTCCTCACATGCTTTTCAAGAGCCTGACAGAAGGGACTGAACAGAGCCCTCCCTTAAATGGCTTTCCCAAGACTCAACTTACTCCTGGAGTTTACTTATGGACTACTATGCATCTTTCAGTACCCAATCTTCTCTAATTCCCATCCTCACGAGACCTTATCCTCAGATTTTATCCTCCTAAGAGCAAAGAAGCATCAGCTGGAATTTCTGTGAAACAAAAACAGTATTCCAAGTTAGAAAAAAAAGTTGTATTATGCTGAAATTCAATAGAAAGGGCAGTCACTTCTTGAAGAGATGTTTCTCACCGTGTACACAAGCTAAACCTGCAGCGAATTTTAGACAAGCAGACGGTTTCCCATTTCCTTTGAAATGTGGGGTTTTCAGAAGTTTTGTTTATAAATATACAGAGACAAGTTTTACCTACAAAACGTCAACCTAGGATTTTATTTTCTGCTTGATACACTACATTTTCACTGCTCACCTGAAGTCACCAACACTACCCTACCAAAGTCTCAGCAACCTGAGCCAGCTGGATTTTAGGACGAACCCCAGAGATTTTACGCGTTGTCAGCTACTCAGTTACTGGTAGAACTTGTGGCCTGCACTCTTTCACACACTTCCAACTACTCTAGACTTCAAATGTCAACACATAATAACCTCAATCCTCAAAAATTCTAAGCAGAGAACAAAAAAAAGGACAGCTTTCTGCTTTCCTTTTTAACATATCTGGCAGCAGTAATGATATCTTACTGACTTCACCCCATAAAACAAAGGGAGATCTTTTGCAAGGAATTTAGATTCCAGAGACCATATTCCACAGAGAGATTCCAGCAAGATGAAAATTTTTATTTCTTTGACCAATACAATAAGATTCACTTGTTATTAGAGATCTCTGTCCTGCAATTAAAGCAAAGAAATATCTTCTAGGGTTGAAGACTCCTCTTCCCCCCAAAACAGAAATTAATGTATGTCTTCTGAAAAAATTGTACCTGAGGAAAACCAATAAAATGCTTTCATTTTGACTGCTTTTGGTAAGAAGCTTCCTTTGATCAAGTTAGCATCACACTTGCAGTTCACCCTATTTCTACTCCAATACTGCTTCTGCTAAACAGCCATTTTTGCAGAAGTCTTTGTTAGGGTCCTACAGAGCTCAAGAAGGGAATGTGTGCACTCCCCATCACCATCTCTATCAACGGAGTTATGACATTGTCTTTCCCTGCAGCATCTAGTGTGAAAACAGGCAAAAGTGGAATATTTCATGGAGTAAAGGGAATTTTCTCTTGTTTTATTTCTCGCTGATTTGTCTCAGAAAGGAACTAACCCTTCTGAGAAACAGTTACATGCAGCATTTACCCCAATCTACCCCCTTACCTTTCCTAAGACAGTGAGGCATGGCTTAGGCTCCAGGTCTGGTTGTTCCAGTTTCACCACTCCTACCCAGCCATATTCATATAGGTCTTCCTCATCATTGCTATTACACAGTCCGAGTGGATGCATCTGAAACAGAATCAGAAAGAAACCTTTAGCCAATCAGTAGAATTCAAAAACCATACAGATAGCTTTTGAATACCTTAGTTTACAACAAATACACTTTTATTTATTAAGGTGCACTAGAAAAACTGAAACGTAAGGCTGCATATATGAAGAATTCAGTACATTTCTGAAGCATGCTATGAGTATAAAATCTTGGAATGTTATGTGAGCTCACCGTCATCTTGCTTCTGAAAAATCATTTAAGGCTCACAATTAGATCTGATTATAAGTCCTTTTCTCAGATATAAAATAATTAAATACAAAGCTCCGCTTTGTACTGCAAACCACCTTTCCTCGCAAACCGACAGAAATAATACAAACTGTTTTGCAGAGTCACTCATAAAAGCTTTACATGTTGTAAGATCCAGAACAAATGTTTGAGAGGCATTACCGCTTTTTTTTTTTTTTTTAATATATTTGCACAATATTAACTGTCTGTCATCTTTTGGAACATGCCTATCATGTAGTTCAAAGTAAGGTACAAGAAACTTTCTAACTCTTGTGGAACAGTCTCTAGTTTTTCCTGAACCCAAATGAGGAGACACCATGAAGTGAGAAACTTCAGTCTCCTTTTAGATATTTGCGTTTCCGACACAAGGTAACAATACATATCTGCTTTAATTTCAGATATTCAATCTCTTCCTCCACCTTTCAACACTATGTAGTTACTCTATTATGGCAAGGAGCTTCCTATGCACCAATTTTTTTAACTTTGTCTTCTCCAAGTTGGCTGTCCTTCATTAGGATAATATCCTTGTGTATAAACTAGGGTGTGAAATATTTAACTTCTTACACTATTTACTATGTTCTCCTTGTTCTCTTTTTCCCTCAACTAGAATCTCAGATTTTTCTCAGACCCTTGCCTAAGAGTTGCCCAGGCTTTAATATATATGCAGAAAAAGTTGTTTGAAAAAAAAGTCTGTACTTTATTCAGCTTCGTGCCTTTCCTTAAACCTCACCTTTGGCAAACTAGCTGGAGAAAACAACATACTGGTATCAACGCTGTGACAATTTTGTTTTCTGGTAGCTGATTACAATGGGAGGAGATTATACTGCTCAATAATTTACATATATATCTATCTCACTAATCCATGCAAAGTAGCACCATGTAATGGTCACTAATCCTGCCACCTCTTCTGCATCACCAGCTTGTCATTTTGTCCTTTTCACCCATGTCTTATTCCTTGACTTTCATTTTGCAAGTGATTCAATACAAGGAGAGCTATTTATATTACCTTGTGGGGCCCTGACTTCCTAAGTAACCTCAGTGATTACTGCAAAATATGGGAAACATGATGGTGATCTGCCACAATACAGAGGTTTTCCTATCACTCATTATTTTTCAAGGCTCACCACCAATCCACCTGTATTTTGAGAAAAAAACAAGCCACCACAATACTAGGCAGACAAGAGTAGAATCCTCTGCCCAACTCTTAATTCATCCTTCCTGGTTTTTTTGTTGAGTTACTATTACACACTACTGAGTTGTCTACAGTCTTATATGGGTGAGCAGTTCAACTTACTCTGTTTAAAAGCTTGGGACAGGTACTATCACTGGAAGATGAACCACTCCTCAAACTCAGCATCCGATGGATAAACTATTCAGCACAGACATAAAAACAGGGAAGAGAGGCAGAGAGTGCTCTCTCCAAAATCACCAGGGCATATATTCCGTCATAATTAACTCCAAAAGGAGTCCATGGGATCCTTTAAGTAAACACAAAGCTTTAATCTATATTAAATATCTAAAGAAACAGAGAACCATTCCCTTGATGCAATTCCCTTGACATATGCTGTACCAATTAAGCTTTGAAACCATAACCCATATCTAAGAAGTTTCTAGTTCAAAATACTTGAAATGTGCTGGGGCACTTTTCACATGCCTGAAAGGGCACAACTGAAACCACGACTCAGGTGCTTTTATCCAAGGTTACAAAATCTGTATACATTGCTGAGGGTTTAAAATAACTTCAAAAAGAGCCGCACAAATTTTAAGTGGGTTAGTGTTACAGAGCAGACAAACAGTAAACCAACAGAGGAGGAACATTCTACTCTGTAACTCTATCGCCTCAAAAAAGTCCTGATGATTAAAAGAAAACTTCCACCCTTCTGTCCTTTTTTTCCTCTCTGCCAGGATAAGGCATTATAGCGTCAGAAACCACCATATGAACAGCTCGGGATCTTTCTATACAGTCATGAGATGAAAAGTCTTGGTCTTTTTTTCCCAACCATACAAAAAATACTGTCTCTACCCACTTTAGTCCAAAAAACATCTTGGAAGAAGGCCAAGAGGAATAGAAAATTCTTTCTGCAGCCACTTTCCTCCAGAATACTGTTATTCTGTAACAGCTTCCAAGTGTGAATAGCCCTTTAGATCATAGTCACCAAGCCCATTCTGCAGTTATGTCCCTGGAAATCAGGATAAGCCCAAAGTGGAAAAAGCCTCTTCTCTTCCTTTTACAAAGCCTGTGTTTCCTTACCTTTAAAAAGAAATTGACGATTTTGTCCCCTTCTCAATGACAATACTGGCCGACACCCTGTCTCCAACCACAATGCCCCAAACACCTGAGAAGACAGCCTTCCTATTTAGCGGCAAAAAAGCTGCAAATTACACACAATTCCAAAGACAGTTAAGTATTTGCAGCGTAGACTATTAAAGACCTCTGAATAGGGTTTTCAAGACAGCGAGGAATTTGCAACAGTCAAGCACTAGGCATACCCTACCTCAAGCATCTCACCTTCATACACAGGGCATGTATTCTATGTGGTATGGAGGGCCCAGCCATTTAGTAAAATCAAAGTTGCATTTCTGAACAATCCTGTTATCTTCACAAAGCTAGGTGGCCTGGAAAAGGACCTATGCACAGTTTGGTAGGAAAAAATAATCGGCCTGGAAGCAGCAGAGGCCTCATAACTCAAATAACCTCCACACATCTATCAAGAACTTACAAATCACTTACACAAAAAGATTTACTAGACCTTTGGGTTGCCACAGCTAACAATTCCTTATGATCTTAGACTTTATTAAATAGAAAAAAAAAAAAAAAGCTTTTCAGCCATGATAGAATATTAACTTGATGCATTTTGGGAGGGTAAGGGCAAGGCACAAGATTTAGCACTCCAAAGTAGTTATCAGCAAACTAATGTTTATAGGGCTCAGGTGAGCTTCGTGGTTAGACCCCTGTGGAAAGAGTGTAGCTGTCCAGAATAAATTCTCCTTCCTGCAATGAGAGGCACGACCAGAAGAAGCAAACACGAGAACTAGTCACAGAGGAAGATGGGGCACCATAACATGGGGGAAACATAACCCTCATTTTTAAAAAGGGGGAAAAAAGGAAGACCCAGGGAACTACAGGCCAGTCAGTCTCGCCTCAGTGCCTGGCAAGATCACGGAGCAGATCCTCCTCAAAACTATGACAAGGCACATGGAAAACAGAGAGGTGATTGCTGACAGCCAACACGGCTTCACTAAGGGCAAATCGTGCCTGACATTTAGTAGCCTTCTACGACGGGGTTACAGCACTGGCGAACAAGGGGAGAGCGACTGAGGTCATCTACCTGGACTTGTGCAAAGCATTTGATACTGCCCGGCACAATGTCCTTGCCTCTAAAATGGAGGCACGTGGATTTGACGGGTGGACCACTCGGTGGATAAGGAAATGGCTGGATGGTCACACTCAGTTGTGGTCAACGGCTCCACGTCTGGGTGGACACCAGTGACGAACGGTGACCCTCAGGGGTCCGTGCTGGGATCAGTATTATTTAACACCTTTGCTGGAGACACGGACAGCGGGATTGAGTGCATCCTCAACAAGTTTCCAGATGACTCCAAGCTGAGCGGAGTGGGAGGGGTTGATACTCTAGAGGGAAGGGATGCCATCCAGAGGGACCCTGACAGGCTAGAGAGGTGGGCCCGCGCAAACCTTATGAAGTTCAACAAGGCCAAGTGCAAGGTCCTGCACCTGGGTCGCAGCAATCCTAAACACGGATACCGGTTGGGTGATGAGTGGATTTAGAGCAGCCCTGCGGAGAAGGACTTGGGGGTACCGGTGGATGAAAAACAGAATATAAGCCGGCAATATGCGTTTGCATCCTGGGCTGCATCAAGAGGAACGCAGCCAGCAGGTCGAGGGAGGTGATTCTCCCCCTCTACTCCGCTCTCATG
>JAVKLA010000088.1:13617772-13638056 GCA_034782735.1 Sagittarius serpentarius
CTCAAGGCCAGGCTGGACGGGGCTCTGAGCAACCCGGTCTGGTGGAAGGTGTCCCTGCCCGTGGCAGGGGGGTTGGACTAGACGGTCTTTAAGGTCTCTTCCAACCCAAACCGTTCTATGGTTCTGTGATTACCTGGAGGCAGTATTAAGTTCACACTTACTGTCTTCATGAAGAGAATAAATGGGGGGGGGGAATACAGAATAACAGTTTTGCATGGGTAACTGAAGCAAGGGGATGAGTCAGACCCCAAAGAGCCATTAAGTCACATTTTGAAAGTTTAAAGACTGTTTTAATATTTAATTGTGGGAAACTGAAGGTCTGGCTTTGTCAATTTTGTTCTAGAAAACGTCTTCAGTCCAAGCAGCAGCTTAAAATCTCGTACTACAATTTCAGAAATTCAGTTTGGGCAAATAGGCTGGGGAAAGGGAGCAGCCAAACACTTCATGTTACAAAATTCGCAATAAAATGAAAGTTGATGACAAAATTTCAGCGCAGGATTCTATGATATGGACTACAAAAGCAGTACATTAATCTAACAGACTAGCACACTGATGCAACTATTTATGCATAAGACCCTTCTTTGTGCAACACTAGAGCAAAAAACAAAAATCCTGCTATAACTTTGAGACATGCGTGCCCGAGTAGCTAACTTTCAGATATGCTTTATTTTAACTGTAATTCTGTCTGTCAAATCTCTAATTTTGGCTTTATGAAGGGCACAGAACTGATTTCCAAAGCACTACTAATTAGCTTTAATCAAGAAAGGCAAGGTCTCTTGATTACACCAACCCTAGTTTCTATGCCTTGCAACCCATCTGGAAGTAACTTCATCATGAAATATTGAAATGTGGCAGAAATAGTCCCACCTATAAAATCATCATGAAGGATAACCATGACTTAGGCACCAGTGATTATTCAAACAGGCCCCGCAGGGCTGGGCTGAGAATGCCAAGATTCTACACCACCTTGGCATTTCCCTTCAACGTCCTTTTAGACCTGGTCTATGTCAAAGGACCAGAGATAAGATCCTGTACTAAATATGACACTTAAGGAGCACCACATATAAGACATTCTCTCTCTTCTTCATTCTCTTTCACTGCACATCTGCGCCTAGATACAACAAAGGCAGGCAGCATTTATCAGGTAACCTCCAACTGCATAGGACTAAAAGCATCACATTTCAAAACAAAACAAAGCTTCCTTCTCTACCCTCAAAAACAAAGGGGAAGAGAAATTTAACTATGCAAAGGTTAACTCGGAATTAGTTAGAGGTTATTATCATTTTTCCTGTCTTCTACTCTACTGTTCAAGGAAAACACTTGCAAATATTGTTCTACAGAACCACAAATTTAAATGAAGAGTATAAGGTACCTGACTCCTTGATACTCTTCCTTGCTCTAGAACTATTGCCTGCTCTAATACATCTTTGTATCAAGAATTTAAGTGATTTACAGCTTAGATTCTTTCAAGTAAACAGAACCTTCTATATAAAAATATCTACATGTATACGAAAGATCGTCAGCACTGAAGAGATAAGACATTTATGTTGCTGCTTACTCTCTCACATAGGTGAAGCATACAAAAACTGTCATCTTACATCAGAAATTAATCTTATCTCAGATCTTCCACAAAAATTTGATGCATTATTTCAGCGCTACGGCTCCAAGGGAAGACAAAAGACAGACACCCCACACTTATTCACCCTCTGGAAAGCTGAGGACTGGACCATTCCTTCAGAACGTTCCCCTCCCTACCATAGCACCTACTAACCTGTAATCATTACTGCATGACAGATACTGAAACCATAGAGTCCTCTTTAAATTAGGGCAAAGACCTCCACCACAGACCTGTACAAGAAAGACCTCTGACATGGACTTTCTCCTTTGTATAGTGCATTTTAAAGTGTATTTTTAGCAGCCGATTGCTTGAAAACTCCAAGTTTTCATCTTCTCTACCTTTCCACACCAGTGCCAATGGTGAGACAAATTGTTTGGAAGGGCTTTGTTTTGATTCATTAATATAAGCTTTATCTTCACAGCACGTCACAATCACAAGAAGCCTAAGGTTAGAGTACTCCCACAATCTAAACACACCACGCAACACGTACATATGAGCAGAAGCTTTATTTAGGAAGTTATGTTCTTCACTCATATGACAGGATTTAGTTCTGCATACTGCTGTCACACCAAGCATGCTGTCACTTAGACACACTCTAACAACCCCTTGAAAAGGGGAAAAGTTAAGATGGGTTTTCATCATCCTTCCGTTTCCCAGTATTCTGTATTTTTCCCCGTTTCCCCTCAAGCTGCTAATCATGCATGTACAGTTCACAGAACACAGCCCAAGGACCCATTCTGTCACGTTATCACCTTAAGCCCATCCTTGCCAGGATATCTGCCTCATGCACGTAACGAGAACCATGGCTGAAAGAAGGTAACTCAGGGCACACTTCTTGTACTCACCCCACATCTTCAGCTAAGGTAACACTCTTCCTCATACCCAGTGGTCTACCGACATCCAGCAGTTGCCATGTCAGAGTCAGTCTTGTATCCCTTTCCAACATGTAAGCTAAAGGAAAACTCTGGTCTTAATACTTTCATCTCAGGTACAGAAACTCATACCTCCTTTGTTCCTCAACCACTCTCCATTGTTCCACATTCAGTAACACCATCCTTTCCGGACAGAAAGAAAAGATCCTCATTTAGTCTAAGAACTACTGGTTTTCTCAGTCCGTTTTCACTGCACAGTGGTGCCCGTTTCCACTCCTTAACTTACACGGCTGAAGAGCTTTTGTTACCTGTTCCCAGTTCTTCAGCGACGTCCAAATCAGACACAGGATGAAAAACTCTAGTAGGAGTCATGCTGCAGCAGAGCTCATCCTACACACCGTTGCTTATCCTCCCCCTCCCCTTTACCACATTCTGTGTAAGGGCAGTCTTGGCTCTTAAGATATTCGCTTAGTTAGTTATTCAACTAACTGAGACTACTGCAAAGGCAGAACAGCAATCTGTATTATAGAAGTGCGGGGTCGAAATGTTAGGATCATGAACTTTTAATTAATTTTCTACCTTGCAAATCAGTTTCACCCCAGAGTTGAAAGACAGCAGCGTGCGTCCGTGGCAATGCACTGAGAATTCACACAAGAACGAGAAGGAATCAGAAAGTGAGAAATCAAAGGCAAGACAAAGACACCAGGAAAGAAATCAAGAGGTCAAGCCTAGACTTTTTAATCCCTTGTTCACCCATCCACAGTTAACATCACTTACTCCCTATCCATCGGGGCTCTCGGAACCATGCTGCCAGCCCCAGAAACAACGCATCCCAGCCTACAGCCAGCATGGGAGCTCCTCTTTGGAAAGCTGCTCCCCCCAACCCCTCCCCAGGCAGTGCCGCCCCTTCCACCCCGGAGAGCAGGAACGTGGGCTTGGAAAAGCAATCTGGATCTCTGGAGGACAGCAGGGGAGAACTGCTGCTTTGCCAGCATTAGCTGCCAAGTTTTAAACAGCGTGAATGAAGTTTATTCACCCACTACCTGCCTCACTAATAGAAATATGATCCCAGAGCCTTAACATCAGAGATGCAGTTCCCTACCAGCTAATGAGAGACAGGAACAGGCCAACATCAGAAGACATATCATAAATATTTCCCTAAAACATGTATGATTTAAAAGCTGTCCTTTCTAGCACTTCAGATAGGCAGTATACGCTCACCTGTAGCAAAGCAGAGCATGTGTTTTGTTCTAACCTATTCTGTTCATCCTTCCAATAATTCACCTCATTCACTGTTAACAGTCATCCCTCAGCATCTGCAAGGACATTTCACTGACAGGTTTCTAAATGGACGGTAAAAAAACAAAACAAAACCAAACCAAAACCACAGGTACACACAAAGTCCCAGTCAAACGGCACGTTCTTAATTGCTTTCAAAATGACGATACGCTTATAAAGGTATTCTGTGTTCTCAGGAAGTAAGAAGCTGAAGGAGAAGCAGTGAAAATGCCTGCAATTGTTCTTAAAAATAACTGTATTTTTAATGGAAATGTAAGTTACTTTATTTCTACAGAGCTCTTTTTAAAAGAAAATTACTGTGTTCTTCTAGCAGGACTCTCAGTTTGAAAAGGTAAATAAAACCAGCTCCTCCTCCCAGAGGCACAGTTTGTGGTGTTAATTCCATATAACAGGAACAACAAAAAATCTGTGAATTCACTTGCAGATTCTCTTTCAGACTAAGAAATGCTATTCTGCACTGAGAAACAGAGCACTGCATTTGGGCGTGGATATGCCACATTACTGTACTGATACAAAGATTAAATTCCTCTATCACACAGTTCATGAACCATTCCTTAGAGCAGGGTAGCCGTAACTACAACGCCTCTGGAGGCAGAAAAAGTGCTAAAGGGTATTCTCCAGCTGTTCGGGTTTTACAGTTTGTTATACGCCCAGGGACTGCTCTCTTCTAAGGCTTGTTCAACTTCTCTCTATTCTTCCGAGCATGTTTTATTATTTTCATTCTGGCAAGAATGCTATAAAAAGGTGAAATTCCCTGCCCCACAACCATCCCTTGATAGACACTCAGGACTCCTACTACTTTTCTCAGCCTTTCCTAATTGAACTAGTCCTAACCTAGGTCAGAATTCTGCTGCCTTAAGAATATGTTTGGCATTAATCTCCAGAACAGACTGCATCAGTTTGTGTATTCTGTTTTGAAGATTGCAATGTCCACTTTGCCTGGAATATGTTTATAAAGACGAGATTTCAAGATTCAGCAGTACTTGGATAGCACAACTGCTAAAAAAATGTAATTCAGCTTCCCAGGCAGTGCTACCTAGTCTGACAAAGACCTTTATCTAGGAGGTTATTTGCTAACAATATACTTATTGGCAACAGTATGCTGTGTCGCTTACACGGCGAGCAAGTACTTGCCTAGCTGCACCAATTCCAATTCCAAGACACCAACTGCAAGTTAAGGACCGAAAATAATTTGTATTTGATTTACAAAAAATCTCTTTGCAGTAGGACTGAATTAGAGGTATGCTACTGTCTGCTACTTCCTCCTAACACAAAAGCACAATCAGAGATGGAAATAGTGTCTGCAGAGCCCACTTGGAAGAGTTTCAGCATACTATGATCTACGCTATCAGTCCTGACCCACAACATCTCAAAATATTCTAGTTTGGGGTCCTCACAGGACCACAACAGCACACATCAGTGCTGGCATAAGCATTTCTAAAATTCTAGCCAGACCCAGGTATCACTGTTGTCCCCCCTCACACAGGTGGCACAGAACATCCTCAAGGGAAGGTGTGAACCTGCAGCTTGTGGATTACTTAAAAAGGATACACAAAAATTAATTAATAAAAGGAGGACTACTGTAGCTAAGCTTAAGATTGACGCACTGGAGCCCACACCTTCAGTGGAAAAAATCGTAGGGAAAAAATGTTAGGGAATCTGTAAATTTTAAATTTAAAAAAAAAAAAGTTTTAAGTCTCTAATCTAAGGTAACAAGTTAGAAAACACCAAGGCAGCAAGTGTTTGATAGCCTTTTGACCTATGCATGACAATGACACAGCAGGGAAAAAGGTGGAAGGAGATAATGTTACATGAAAATAAAATCACACTAAATATGAAGAGAACAGTCTAAGCAGAGCTGACCAAATGCATTGGGTCAGAAAACACACAATTCTATCCCTTAAGTCAAAAGGCCCATACAATCATACTTTAAAACAGTTTAAAGTTTAATATGTTTAAAGCCCAGCAAAAAAAAAAAAAAAAAAAAAATCTAAAAAAACATCCTTTACATATGTAAACACTGCGCTTTCCAAACTAACTTTTCTCTAATCATAGGAAATGCTCCATAGCCTTCATCAGATGGAAGTAACCCCTTCCAAAGTAGAAGAGTTTTGCGAAGTCCATTCTTTCTTTAAACTTAAGGCAGAACAACATTTGTCAAGCACAGCGCACGCCGTTTAGTTCACTTAAAGGGTACAACCATGAGATTAACCTGAGAGGAAGAAGATGCTAAAGCTGTAGACTCCAACCACAATGGCTCCAGCTACTGCGTGCGTATGCGTTTATCAATGACTTCAGACCACTATGTCACTGAAAAACATATTCACTAGAGAAACAGATTTGGAAGCTGTAAGAACAATTAAAGGGCAAGAATACGAAGGTCTCATTTGTGCCAGTAACTAAATATGGATGCTGATGGGACCAAGGTCTCTGCTACTATCACAAAAATGATTCTTCCCCGACATAACTCTGGACCATGAAAGCTGCACCTTGAGACAATATGGGCACTATCACAACACTCCTCTACAGAACATCCTGTTAGTACGTGAGTTCATTTAAGCCCATCCAACCCTTGAATACTTGGTACTACTTCAAACCACTTTTGAAAAGGGCAGGAAAGGAGCAAGGAAAAACAGATTTTCTACACACAGAAACCCATTCCTTCTCCCCTCCTTTGTATCATGGGATATCACCTACCAGAAGCCCTAAAGAGTATATGGGTCCATTTAGCAATTTGGTTTTGATGACTTCGGGTAAGATGGCTCAGCAGCAAGGAAGGACCAGCACGCACCAGAACAAGGATGAGGAGACATCCGTCTCGGTTACAGAGCATTAACAATGATGCTGCTGTGACACATGACCACACGCAGAAGCAGAGACCTCTATGAGAAGGGGCTCACTCATTTGCAAAAGAGGTGTCAGTGCAACCAGAGGTACTGCCACGAAACGCTGTTTTACATTCCCAAAGCCCTTTCCAGAGTTGTGAGCTCAAGTAACCAAATAAATTACTAGGAAAAAAAACGTGGTGGCTTCAAGATGACATTTTACTTTGCGACTGGGAAAGGGGAAGAGTGAACATGTGACATGCTAATGTCCCAGTTCATGGATGGCAACTTAGCGCACAGCAGCTCACACTCCTGCATTAAGTGGTGGTAATGCAACAGTTTATCCACTGGAAAGCCTGCAAAGTAGAAGCAGCTGTTAAGTGCGGGGACACGTCAATAGCAGCCGCCAGGCCTGTAAAACTGATCTTAAACCAGCAACACTAAAGAAATTAAAGAAATTAAAAACCTTGCTTTGCAAAGCCAAAAAATCAGTAAGTTGGTTTTGGGTTGGTTTTTTTTTAAATTTGACTTGCAGCTTCATCTTAGTGTTGGATACCGACTGTTACTAACTTCCATGTTAAGCAGCGATAAGGAGCAAAATGACTCTCCTTTCTGTCTATTATGCTTTTAACTGAAATTTCAGTACTGGGTAACTTGGAATGAGAAGGGGCATACTTCAAAACTTCTCGAGGACCTTATTTCAAAGGAAGCTCTACTCACAGCCTTGAGGAGGTATACCAGTTTTCAAATTACAACACACTTTCTGTTGACTAAGATATTTGAACGTCAAACTTCAGGTTGTGATGACCTTCTTGTTTGAGCCACAACCTTGGTACTACTTACCGCTCACTCCTAAGTGGCAAGTTTAGAGCTGGTTCTTTAAGATTAGTAAGTGGTTTTGCGGATACACTTTCTATCTAGGCTGTGCAAACATCCCAAAATGTTTCCAGAAGTTACTGAATCTAAACTCAAAGTAAGATGTGAATTCTACATGAACGGTAAACCCTGAAAAAAACCCAAACAGTCAGGGAATTTCCACCCCCCACCCCCACCCTCCCCCGAAAAGATTGCAAGGCTGGTTAAAAATCTCACGCGTGTACCACACACTGCTTATATTTTGTTTCTTTTGGTTTCCGTAACTCCTTTGGACTAGCAATAGTACCATGCGTCAGAGGCGGGACGGAGGGGAATTTAGTAAAGCTCCGCCTTAGATCATTAGGACCGGCTTTCTACTACAGTTCTACCAAAGCTCTACGAAAACCAAACAAAAACTGAACTGTGATTGTTGGACAAGTCCTTCCCACAGACAGAAGCATTAAATATTTCCACACTTCGTAAATTCTCCTGTCTCACAAGGATATCGCAGGGTATGTAAGGAAAAGGAAAGCTACCTTTGTTAACAACAATTTGGAGGAGGGAACTAAAGAAAAATGAAGTCACAATCGCATCCACCCGTCCCTAGATGCAAGCACTGAAACTGCACTCCAGGAGCCATGCAGTTCAGACGACGACTTCACACGGGCATTAAGCAGAATGTGTACAAACACCGAATTCCTGAAGATACCACACAGCACCTTCATTTTGTAAATAGGTCCTCCCTTAAAATTAACTTTGAAAAGGTGATATTTAGATGCCACAGGCAGATTTTTTTTTCCTCCTGGAAGAAGCAGTATCAAGACCTTTCCCTGCTTTTGTAAGTTAGTAAAGTTCTGTTTACTGGCATATTTTAGAAACTCTCACTGCTGCATTAGTAAGTTACAGGTCTCTATTTCCCTGCTGAATTTCCATAGCAAGAGAAGCCTTACTCTTTGAGCACACTATTTACATCAAACAGACAATCAAGCACTTTCCTCCCGTGGTTGCCTCCTGGCACTATTTAGCTATGTAGGCAGTGACATAATTGATTTCACTTGCTGAACCAGAAAAGGCTGTACCAACAAAGAAGTGCATCTATAGCAGGAATGTCTAAACCCACAAACCTTCCCCACTGTAAGCCATGCATTAAAACAAATTACCATCACTGAAAGACAGAATTTTTTACAAAGTGAAACCATTCAAATTACTACATGAAAAATCTGCTGCTTTGATAATGGAGTTCCAAATAAGCCTGCGAGAACAGAATTCTAGTTAGGAGATCATCATGTAACACGAAGCGTACAGAACTTCACAACAAAAACTAAGCACAGCAGCGCAGGATACAGAAATCTGCCTGAACTATCGGCATCCACACGGAAAAGTTCTAGGGGGAAAAAACCCATAGCTTTGCTGTCCCAGTTGGCCACGACAAGGTTTCTCCGAGATGGAACATCAGTGAAAAGGTAGTCCATGCGAGATCCACAACAGAGAGCTGAGAGGATAAAGCAGAAGAGAAACATGGCAGAGAAATGAGGAAAAGAGAAGTCTACCACAAAAGCCACTCTGAGGAAACACTTTCATATGACATATACACTTCCTCCTGTGGCACAATCAAGGCAAAGATTCAAACCACAACAGGCCTTTCTAAGACACCAAAACTAGTGAATTTAAAGTGGCAACCCCCCCACATCTCTGTTTCTGAAAGGACTTACAGTGCCAGCTCTGAGACAGCCCACCTCCAGGGCTGCAGGCGCCCGAGAAGGCCTGGAGTCAGAGACCGTGTCGCTGGCGAGGTGCTGAGGCAGAGAAAGCTGGGGCGAGGTTAACAAAAATCAGCTGACAGCCAACCCATCAGGCATCTTTCTTAAGATTCCTGCCCGAGTTTGATCAGAGTTTCATGCAAGTCAAACCATCCGAGCGAAACAATTCATTTTAATACACTGGCAAATTCCAACTAAAACTTTTCTCCGTCATTTCTGATCAGCTCCCTCTAAGAGCCTAACCTCAAGTTTTCAGTTCCTCTTTCAACTGCAAACCATGAGTATAACCTGCTCTGTCTCTAGGGTGTCTGAGCTCAGACACTTCTGTGTCTTCCTAAGAGTGGCCCATGACAGCTCCGACCTAAGTGGACCTCAGGTCTGATCCACTGCGGGTACACCTGAGCTCCCACAGACAGCGGCAGAAGGCTTCACCATAACTGTATTTTGCTCAAATTCTGCTTCACTGCATCTGCCTCTTCTACAACGTAAGTGCCTGTAGCGAGGCTCAAACACGGAGCTGAGATGCAGTAACTGGACTACCCCCACGCTGCAGAAACTAGAAAGGAAATCAAGCGGTTCCTCCCGCAAGTAAGTATTTAAGCAGTATTTTTGTAACATAAAACCACTCTGGTGACTGCAAATCCAAAAGGGACCTGAGAATAAACAGAGGGGAAGAAATTTTGTTGTGTGAGGAGGAACTTCTGCTCCAGTTAAAAAGAATACATACTGGAGTGATCTGAAGCTGCCTATAAATATTCGAGAACATCAAAGCCGGTCCTGTTAAATTAAAAATGCTGTCACACAGATAGGAACTAGCCTCTAGCACTGCCAGCTTCAACATGTGAGCCTCTGATCTGAGAGGGAAAGGCACAGCTCTTGAAGAAATTTTATTCACCGTAAGAAAGAAAAAAAAAGCGAACCAGCAGTTGAGTTTAATAAGGATATTAAATACCTTATGAGTGAGCTAATTAGAGCTTAACTCTTTCAGGACAATTCAGGCCTTTTACTGACAAGGACAGTAGTTCCTTCTCATACTACTTCCACAGCTGGGATGGCTCCAGGCTGCAGCAACATTCCTATCCAAGCCCCTGAATCAAATGCTTACGCAGTCTTCAGAAACAGTGAAGATTTTGTTGGTTTCATCTTAGTGTCACTTTCATTTAATCGTACTGCACACATCACACACACGTGTGCATACATTTTGGCTGACTATTCCATATTCCACATCAGGGATCTATGTTTAATGTTAAAGCTGTCCCAAGAGATTTCAAATCTTCTTCATCTTCCCACAGTTCCCTGAAGATAACAACAGGGGTAGACAAAAGGAGACCAGATCACTTTGACTTCTGTTATTTGAGGAGATTCAGCTCCCGGTGGCAACCGAATATAAACAAAATATGCACAACTGAGAAATTTATCCCAATCTGCCACTACAACCCTTTTACCTCAATACAGAAATATCTCCGTAAATTCCCAGTATCAAAGCCTACAAAGATTATCACTGAAAGTTACTGAAAATAGTGGGGGAGGAGGAACTCTGGCAGTGCAGCTTTCTCAAGTAAAACAGCAAAAAACCCAAATAAGATCACATGTTGGGAGTTCTTTTGCACTAACTACTCCACAATGCCTTTTCCTCAGACACAGTTTTGGGATGCAAAAGATACTATCTTTTAAACAGGCAAAACACTGCCAGCTAGCAGATTGGGAATACCTTGCCTCTGAGCAAAAAGAGGTCTCCAGCCCTCGGCTCCTATTAAATACTGAACTCAGTGGCATCTCCTGGCTCTGTTTCACGGGTTCATTTCTTGCTCCCAGCCTTGCTACAGATCATTCAGGACATCTGCCAGCTTGGCATCCAGACCGTGAAGTGTTCATCTCCCCTGTATCTTCACAGCACGCAAGACAGCATCTGCTCTACAGGGCTTCTAAATAAATACAAAGCAGGTATGAGAAAGTATGCTGGACCCTTGTAAAATACAACACTGCAGTGGGAACCAATACGTTTTCCTGTTCTAGTCTACGCACCCTTTAGAGACTGCCTGAGGAGAAATCCCCATCTGCCTAGGAAAAGGGCAGCCACTGCTACACTGCATATCCTAACCTCTATCCTTAACTCCAAAGCCAGCAAGAACATGTGAAACTTCAGTGCAGCAAGAACAGACAGCATTAGTGTGCACAACTGGCATGCTATACATGTAATACTGATGTTTTAGCTATGACATACAGATATTATTATTGTAGCTGTTGTTGTTAGTAAGGTAAAACCTATCAAGGCTCAATTGCGAGGGCCACCATTTAGCCAGGCTCAAACAAGAAGTCAAGTCTGTAAATCTTCAAGGGCAGTCTCTGCAAGGGAAAAAGAAATAATAAAAAAAAAAAAAAAAAAAAAAATCACAGCTTTTAAAAGAGGTTCTTCTCCCTGAACTACAAAGTTTCGGAACTGACCCATTAATGTATAAAAACGAACACAGCACCCTCTACAATTCCAAGTCAGTCCTCCAAATCCACTTTTCCTAATCTGTCATCAAAATGGACTGTTTAAGGCTGGAAACTTTCAGTTCCAAAGGCGAACTCAATGGAAAGTTTGGTTAGAGTCTCTTCCGCTGGGGGGGGGGGGCGGGGGGCAGAATGGATAAAGAGAAATAGAGGGGAAGGATTCTTCCCACCCACACTTAATACACTTTTTATTGTATTTTTTTTAAAGCAAGCAAGCATCAAAAGCCTCAAAGTAGGAACACAGATCTTTGCACAAACTAGGGTCTTTCCTGAATTAAAAGCAATTTTTCAAACACTACAATCAGAAGCATCTGAAAGTTGCTTACCAAGCATATGCAATAAATTCACAGTAGGAGGCACGTACTTGCAACATGCATGCCTGTACAGCTAATTAAACAGTTGTACTCAAACCATGACTGCAGACTCTAAAATATGCCCCTTAGTTCTTTGTCAGGCCAGTCACCTCCTCACTGATTCTTCAGTATGCTTTACTACTGAAAATGATGCAAAATAATAAAACAACTTAAGCTCAAGAACACCAACAGAAAGCTTAAGCTGGCCAGCAGCTTTAGAAAACAACTAAAATCCCTACATTAATGCACGGAGTGACACGGGTCTGGGAAGCCTAGAGAGTCTGCATATATTACGCTACGTATTTAAGGGTGTACTTGTGTCTGGAACATAACAGGCACCTAATCAACCTTTGTAAACTGGTTTTTCATCTTAAAGCCAAGTGCAACAACAGAAGTCTTTTAAAGCAGCATGAAAAGGAAATTAAAAAAAAAATGACTGAAAGCAATTCATCACTGTGAAGAAAGAGGACACCCTAAGCCACCAGAACCCTATCTTCCTGAACACTACTACTCAATCCTAACATAAGCACAGCTCCACCAATGGATTAAGTGCAGTAAACTGCAATTTTTGGCAGTCTCTACCAGGTATCCACAAGATCACACTCCCCTGGTCACCTCTGTTTCAAGTGTCAAGCACTCAAGAAAAATGCAGGGAAAAAAAAAAATATTTTTTTTTACATGAATCTTCTGTTGCTGTTGTAACAATTTCAAAACATGTCTTTGTTTAAAAACAATCTCTTTTTCCTTTGCCAATCTCCTTTAATGTGAAGGGCTCTCCCTTCAAGCCAGGAAACATGAGAAATAAGGCCAAGCATTCAACTTGCATTCATTCTGTTTTCATACAGAGGCACCACAAGCTCTGGTCTGACCACATTTGAATACTGAAGTGCAGATGCCCAAAAGAAGAGATAGTATGTACAAGTTAATATTTAAACACGTCCTAAAATGAGCACTTCTAATGTACTAAGTGTATTAATGCAAATACATGTACCACTTACATAACTGGGTAGAACACACAGCAGATTACTGCCTCCCGATCTTACCTTTCCTTAACCAGTAAGATGCTGGCCTCTTGAAAGCATTCACACTTCCAAAAACTATGTTTATGAAAGTTATTTTGGTCCAGAAGGGCCTCACTTTGAAATTCCAAAACAAGGACTAGAAGACTGTAATAAAAAAAAGGGAGCATTTTTAAATACACGCTCCACCACAAGATGGTATAAACTGGAAGAAAATTACTATGTATGCTAATCAATGGTTTTATACAACTACTCAAGACTTTCCTATAAGATCTGCTCGCAGCAAAGCTGCCTGCATTTCTTTCTCACCAAGTTACGCCACACCACATCATGACCTCCACATGCTTCACCTGGAGTCATTTCAGAAGACCTTCACTAGGCCAAGCAATTAAAACAAAGCTATCCTCTCCCATAATCACGTCCACCAGTGGAGTGCTCTGGGAGAGCAAGTGCCAGTTCTGTCCGTGGGGCACGGCTGGCCACAAGTGCTGGTAACACTATGAAGCAGGCTGTTATTACACCTAAAGCATTACAGTCACATAGATCCAGTCTCAACATAAATACATATAAATGAAAAAAAGTTCTCCAAATGGCTCCATGTTTAACAATTTTTGAGCGCCACTCCTCTCTGGGATTTTTTTCCTAGTTCCACCTCCCGTACAAGCAATAGGAGTACATGGAAAAGGAAGCGGTCAGCATCCTGCCAGTGAGGATTTTCAACAGTAGAGATCTTAAAACGTCTGTGCAGAGGTTTAACTAAACTTACGGACTAGGCAGAAAAGTTACCTGAACTCCCACAAACTGTTTTTATCCCACTTGATTCCCCATCTTTATCTGGAAGTGAACAGAAATTGCACTGGTTGGCCTGAGTACTAGACCCAGTGCTGTAAGCTTTCTGCTTCTATTTACTTTCCTAACCTACTTTATTCTTCCTCCTCTAAATAGGTCACATTAGCCTTTTTTTGCTCTTTCCATTGTACCTTCTCCTCCATACTGAGATACCTTTTACCTCATTTTCTTATACACTGTGCCTCCCACCTTCTTGAGGGACTGTCTCAGTCTTGCGTGCTGGCGAGGCTCTGGTAGAAGGAATCTGGTATTGCTGCAACTCCGTCCAACCACCGCAGACATTGGACCTTCCTCCAAAACCAATAACACATCACTGAATCTGGTAGCTTATCTTTTGAACAGCCCTCTCCCCTGTAGTAATGCCTAGAAACATTTACTTATTACTGCCTTAGACTCATTTAGAAACAGTTTGCACAGGTGCCCCTAACTCTCCATTAATACATTATAATGTATTGTAATAGTCTAAAGCTTGTAAGTCCAAAGCTTTTGACTAGGTAAATATGATTTACTAGCCCTTAGAATTCCATGATAATTTTGGGTTTATACTAGCTATTTTCATAAGGTGTTTCTTTTTCCAGAAGATACGAAAGACGACATGAAACTGTCCAACTGAAGGAGAGAGAAGGATGTTCTCGCAGCAGATTTAAGCAGCCGAGTGCCCCTTCTCACCACGATCTTTGACCCCGCCCTCTTAAATTCTCTTACAGTGTTGCAGCGCTCCTTAACAGGATGGCACAAGTGCAGGATTCTCAAAACAGAGCACTACAGCTGCAAGCAGACATCGCACAACAGCCGGGAGCTGCCGCAGAAGGAGTTACCAAGTCCATTCACTACCATTCTAAGAGACACCTCAGATATCGCAATATTGAAAAATTAATAAAAAATAAGGATCCTTATTTACGATACTGCGTTTGGAAGCCAATGAGAACAGGCGACTTCTTGTGAACTAAAGCAGCAACGATGTGACTGGGCGGGAGCTCGCAGCGTGAAGAGAGCGCCCCGTGTCAAGACAAAACAGTACAAGGGGATGAACGACCTACGCACAACACTTTGACGGGCTGTCTTCAACTCTCTCTGTGTACTACCCCACACCACAGCACACGATGGACTAAAGCATGACTGAAACTTAAAAAAAAAAGGAGGGGCGGAACAGAGGGAGGGGTGGAAACTGGGAAACAGCTAGATTAGTCTGAGATCCAGCCCAGGACAATGCCTCTGCTGCACACAAGCTGCTTCTGCATTACACACGCTACAAAGGCTGTCCAGGTATAGTAACCGTGCTAGTCTTTACCTCAACGATCTCATATTTTGAGTATGAATTACGCTTCCTTTACCATACCGGCCTTCTCCTGCAGAGGACCCAGACCTGTAGTCACCTGTTGCACTCCCGTGAAAAACGCCTTCCTTTCACAGCACGAAAAACTCAGCTGCCCGCAACAGAGTAGGGGACCCCAGCCCTGAAAGAAGCCAGGCAACTCCAGACGTAGGCAATCTTCATTCTTCTGTCAGAGACTATTAAAGAATAAGCACCACTCAACCTCAGATCAGGCACAGCGCACCGCAGAAAGTACAGAAGAGGAGCCTGCTGTCCACAGGACTAAACCTGCATTTTTCACCTTTTTTTTTTAACCTATCAACTCTCTCCCGTAACAGAGAGGATTGACGAGCCCTGCCAACTCACCAAACAAATCGAAACCTCCAGTTCAGGTTTCAAAACCTGCACATACACTTTAAAGAACTGAGATTTCGGAAAATGCACTACCAAAACTTGTAAAATATTTTGCTATTCCATGCATATATCGAGGCTGTAGTATAGAAGAGCCTTGTTCCTACCAGCTGGACAGTCAAGTCTTAATACAATGATAACCAGAAAAAAAAAGAAAAACTGAAGTTTAGATTAGATGAGGTTTCTGATCCACAAAGCAGCAAAGCAACACGTGTAGAAATTACTCACTGCTCTGACTACATAACAACAGACACACATCTGATGCTGTTATAACCAAAAGGGAGCTGTCAGTGACTTGCCATTATTAAAATAAATAAATAAATAAATAATAAAAAAAACCAAAACCAAAAAAACCAGGAAATAAGCACTGTGGTCAACAGCTGAAGATGGACATCTCAAAGATGACTATACTCGCTTGCCTAACAACATTTGCCAATTGTGAGCATCTGTTCGTAACATCAAAGACTGAAGATCAGAGAGGACAAAACCCATAACCTAGTCCCGCTTCTCACACAAGACACAACCGGCATGTTCCAGGTCTCCTGTCTTTCTACCAAAACAGAGAAACATAGTAAACGCTGAAGAGCCCTTCTCCTCATCCCAGTCTCAGTATCCACAGGGTGCCAGCTCTTTGTTTTCCATCAGAATGAAAGTGCCACGTTCCAATGACAGCTCAGCTCCAAGATACTTCACTCCAAGGACACGACGACAAAGCAAACCTGAAGCCCCAAAAACTGGTACTATGAACTCAGTTTTACCAGAGAAATTTATTATCCCTGATGTCCTCGGGATCGTCACTGTAAGCCACAGCTTTACAGTTAAGGTATGGAAACTAACGCAAACCCAATCACAGTTGTCTTCACATTCTAAGAGCATAATGAGCAAAGAAAACATCCAAGAAGACAGTGACTCAAAGCCACAAATAATTGCACTTCCTCAATTTGAATGGCCTTCAGGCACTCAACTCAAGCAAGAAGAAACTTAACCTGCCTGTTCAAAAAACAACAACAACAACAAAAAAGAAATACACATTTTTGTTTTCCATTCTCAAAGGGGACAAACATTTCCTTGACTCAGCCTCCTCTGATCATTGCCAGACATCTATATACCTGCACGGTTATTTCAAGTCACTGCTTTCAACGCCGTTAAAAGCTCTGCCAGTGCTTCGGAGTGTGAAGCCTACCTGACAGAAGTTTACAGACTTCAGCAACTTCCGCATTTTGAGAAAACAGAGGAAAGGTTCAAAGCTATTCAAGTAAATAAGGGGTGGGAGGGAGACAGAAGGAAGGAACACACAGGCAGACCGTCCTGCACTCCAGTTCTGAGCTTCCCCGTCTTCTGCAAGAGAAGATGGGCAATGGCATTGCTACAAGGAACTGCCATGCAAGCTGGGAAGTGTCCCACTTCTGTTTTCTTCCTGGAGCTTAAAGCACTGAGTAATGCTTGTTCTCGCCAAACTGTTGGCTTTGGAGCACAAAAAATACATGCAACTGGGGATTATCAGGTAATCCACATATCACTCCAGTTCAATGGCTATATAAAGCTCATTATTCCCCTGCTGAGTCTTCCAAGCAGCAACAAACCAACCAAAACCCAAACTTTTATTGCACAAGAAAAACCAGGCAGAATATTCCTAAATTTCTCCTCCATGCTGCTTCTCTTCAAAATTGTCTATACTGGTAACCCACCTATATTACCGTATTCAGCAGTGTCTCTAAGGCAGGAGTAGCAAAAAGACAGACTAAGAGAGAGAACTGACGATGATGAACGTGTATAATTTAAAGTTTTTCACACGTCAGAGTTTTTAACGCAATCTAAAACAAATGTTGAATTTGATCCTCTTTGCCCAGCACCTCACCTGGGCAGTACCATCACCACTTTGTAAGAACTTTATACGAAACACAGCATTTGATGCTCCACACCTTAGCCACCAGGCAGAATAATCAACTGGACCAGAAACTTGCCAAATGCAAGAAGAATTAAGATACGTAATCCCACTCTGAGCAAAAAAGCCACTGCCAGTCAAATTAGTGATGCTTATTGTCCTAGCAGTGTAAGTCTGTGGCCACGTAGAATCTAGTTTGACACAGAACTACATCTCAGCTTTTGGCCTGAATGCTACAAGAGGTTTCAACCATAAGGAGTTCACCAGTCATCATTTGTTCTAAAGCAAAATATCATTTGAGAGGTTTCAATGAAGTCGTGTTTTCACAATCACTCTCTAATCAGACATTTGTGATTTCTAACCTCAACCACACTAACGGCCAGGATATTGCCCCAAGAAACACATAATATTCCAGTACGCCAGATACCACCGAGATGGTTAGACCTTCCAGCAGTTTAAGGACCAGCTGACACAGCAACCTAAGGGTGAGTTTGCTGAATACAAACTGTGGCCACATGAAAGAAGACATACCAACATTTCATCTCTCTGAAGAGTTATTCTGGTAGACACTTGACCCTAATAAGACTTGTTCACAATAACATGAGAAACAATGTAATAGCATACCACTACTGGATAGGAATCTGACCAACAGCCAGTTTAGGAGTGGATGTATGACCTATCGAAAGCTGAAAGTGCATTGTTTCTTAAGGTTTTTTTGCTGTTGTTGTTGTTCAGACTTCCAAGACCACTGCGTAATTGATGCTATTAACATAAACAAAAGTAAGCCTTTGTGTAGTCCCAAAACCACAACTCCTTTGATCCGTTCTTTAATGTGTGCCCGATTTTCAAGAATTTCTAATATTTCATTTTAAAGAAAAATTCATCTTAATCTTGAAAGAGCTGCATGCACTGACAAAGTGGCTGGGGCCAAGAAGAGCTTGCTTCACTGACTGATGTACCACTAGCTACTGTTGAACAGGTTCTTAGTGCCATCAACTTCATGATTCTTTTCTAAACGTCACAGTGAGCTTTAAATGATGATCCAGAAGAGCAGATTCATATAGTTCCATAAATATACAGCCTAGCTGAAAAAGGGAGGCAAGACAATGCTGTGAAAACCTTCATAAATTTTGGCTCTGAAAAACTCACTTCCAGGAGCAGATGAAGGAAGCATGACACTGACACGAGATGCTATATGTAATCTAAAATCTCAACAGTGAAAATATGACCGATAGCATTCAGTCTCGCTGCTCTGGAACAACGTCTGCCATATTCTCTTCTCTGAAAAAAAAAAACCCAGCACACACGGTGGCTCGGGAGAAAAAAAATAGCCTGTTCATGATGTATATGAAGTTATCTAGTACATGATGAATAAGCAAAACAGTTTTTCAGTGATAAATGACTGTAAAAGATTTGCCACGTAGTTTGGCTTTCACTGTAGTCTTTCCTATTTGGGGGGCTGTCTACTTAGGCGCTAGGAGGAAGCAGACAGTTGATGTTATACATAAGGCGGCCTACAAAAGTCCATTTAATACTTTTGTTTCAAGTTATGCAAATCTGAGTCTTAACAAAACAGTATGTTTTTTCTCCACTTTCACGTACAACCTCAAGTTAAGTATGGCCTCAGCAAATGGCCTGTATTCTGTTCCTAACACTAACACCCGACACAAGAAGAAACTTTAGTGTCTCTTGCTATCCCCAAAGACAGTGTTAATTAAGCCTTACACGTACTGCTTGATAATGCACCAAAAGGCTAGAAAACGTCAGTCTGTGTCAGCCCCTACTAGCACCACCTTTTTTACAAATGTCAGAAATATAAATGAATCGGTGCATCCCTCCTTTCTCTGAAAGGATAAATGAAACCCCTTGTATCAGCAGCTTGTCCTCACAAGTCTTCTGCCTGCAAGAGAACTTTTGTAAGAAATCCTCCCAGCTGAAACTGTTTTGAAATAACAAGTACTCAAAAGCAGTATTCTTCACTTTAAAGGAAGAAAAAAAAAAGGTTATTTTGATGGTAATGTATTTATGCTTGTAGAGCTCTACCCATTCTATTTAGAGCTTACTCACACCCGTTAGCTTTTTAAAACTTTCATATATCTATATATATACGTATGTATGTGTGTACATATGTGTACACGTATGGAACTCAAGCAAACAAATTCCATCGCTGTTAATGAGATACAAGGACTGCTACTGGCAATTGCTTAACAGTCAAACTTATTAAAACACCATTTAAGTCATTTCTCTTTACTTAGCCAAAGGGGGAAAAAATTAAAGTCAACAACTGCAAGGGACTACAAAGGAATTAGATAAGCTCTTCAAGAGTTTCAAACAGAGTAAAGAATAGCCGCGCGCAGATAAATACAAAAATTAACGCCCTGGTGAGAAAGTCGAGCGCAGCTTTGCAGGAAATTTCACGTTGTGAAAGAATCACTTAAAACCGGCTCCAAGTGCAGGCCGGACAGGCATGCCGAAGGCAGCGGTCCGCACGAAACCCGGCGCGCAGGAGGAGGCAAGGACGGAAAGCCCGGGACCAGCAGCAGCAGCAGCAGCAGCAGCGGGACCAGCAGCAGCCGCCGCCCAGGCGCGCACGGCCGCGCAGCACTTCCGCGGTATTTGGGGGGAGCCCCCAGACAAACGCGGCAACGCGCCGCACCTCCGCGCGCTCACAGGGAAGCAGCCCCTGCAATCCGGTGGAGGGAGAGGGGATGGAGGGGGGGGTGGCAC
>JAVKLA010000088.1:13675340-13695035 GCA_034782735.1 Sagittarius serpentarius
TCGCAACAGCAGACAACGGCTGCCCGCCCGCGCCGCGGAGCACTCACCGCCGGGCCGGGCCGGGCCGGGCCCGGAGCCGGACCGCACCGCCAGAGCCCAGGTCCTTTCCAGGCCTGTCGCCGCGCGTGGAGAAGGCGGACGCGGGCACTCTGGGAGCTGTAGTCCCGGGCGGAGGCGGCCCGCGGGGCGCGGCGGGAGCTGTAGTCCCGGGCGGGGGCGCGGGGTGCGAAGGTCCCGCCGGCGCCGCGGTGGTGGCGGGGCGGCCATGGGGCAGCGCGGACCCCCGGGGCGGGAGGCCGAGGCCCAGGCCCAGGCCCAGGCCCAGGCCCAGGCCCAGGCCCTCCCCCTCCCCGGATCCCGAGGGAGCGTCGAGACAGACCCGCTTTTGTCTGCGGCCCGGCGTAACCGCGGCGGGCGGCGGCCGGGCTGGGGCGGGCCGGCCGCGCGGCAGCCAAATCCCAGTCAGGTGAGGGGCTCAGTCCGCGGCCTTTCCCCCGCTCTCCGGGCTGTAGCCGCGGGGAGGCCGCGAGCGAGTGCTGCAGTCGCGAGCTGTCGGGAGGCATGACGCCAAAGCACAAGGTAATCGCCCTGCCGTTCCCTTTAGTAGCTGAAAGCTGCGGCTAGCGGGTGGCTGACGGGTGCGTTTTCTGCTCTTAGACGAAGAAAGTGCGTGCGCTGTGGTATAGAACAGGGGAGAGCTCTCTGGAGCTGCTGTAAGGCCTTACGAAAGTTGGACATTTCCATCGTAAGGAAGTCGTGAACCCTTGAGACGAATCCCAACGGCTAGAGAGGGAAGGCAAAAATCTGTGTTTTAATGCAATAATAACTTCATCTCTTTGGCACCTTTTATTCCTGTAGTGTAGTTTACTAAATTTTGCAAAGGAAATCAGATTCGGCCCGTACTAAGAATGGAGTACCAGCCCTTGCTGAGAGGGTCAGGCACGCAGAGCAAGGTAAGCAGAACTGTCGTGGCCTCTGAAGATGGATCCTGCAGAGAGTTTGTACCTTTAACAATGATGCACAAAGGTGAAAATCTCTGATTGTGTGAAGTTAGACAAAAAGATAATATGAGATAAAATTAGAACCTAAATTTTGATGAAAGGGTTGCTAAACGTTTGAACTGGATGTTATTTTTAGTACTATCGTATTCAATAAAAAGTAGAGTCAAGAAGCATCACATCAGAAAGCTAGACACTGTATAACCTGTAGAGATCTTTGGCCTCATCCGAAGTATAATGTTTTATGACCAATTAGACTCTCTTGAGATTAGAATGTATCACAATAGTGGTTTCTATTGACCTTAAAACCTGTGAGTTTGTGAATCTATTAATTTTGGTTCCTAAATACTGATTTAGGAATGTAACCAGGTAATCAATATTGAAAAATTTAAAAATACATACTACTATCAGTGAACAATATATTGTGATTTAAGACACGAAGGTTTAGCACCTGCTAACTTGCAGACATCCAGTAATCAACTCAGAGACTTGCTGAGGGAAATAAAATACTGTTATTTCTCGCACTTCAACTGAGGTGTGAGTCATAGAAATAGGGGTTTGGTTAATTCTTATATTGAGTCATTGTGCCTCTAACACCAGACATAAACAGTCCTAACATTCTTCCATAAAAAATAGACACCATGAGCAGCATGGTTCATGCAAAAAGCTTTTACACAGTTCAGTAAATACGCTGTTATCAGTGTAATGGTTGTCTTGCCTACACTTAATCTGTATACTTGTAATTGTTGCACCTCTAAAAGACATTAGTGATCATGGCCAAAGTCAGCATGAAATATTTCTCCTATTGCAGGTGTTTGAGAGTTTATGTAGTTTTCTAAACAAATACTTTCACTGTTCAAAACTAAATACGTGATATATTTCAGCACGATTTTCTCCTATAAATTATATGCATGTGGGTTCAAGGCCCTATCTCTTTTCATGCCCATTACTCTCTTCTATTCTCTAGTTCCCCAGCTGGACCTTGTTTCTGGCTGTTTGTGCTGTTGGAATTGGAGGGACCTTTCAGTATGGGTATAATGTTTCCATTATCAATGCGCCCACCCAGGTAAAATACCATCTCTTGTTCACAGGGTTGTTTTACAGTAATGGAGGTATCATGTCTTAACTGCCCGAGGGGCCAAATGCACTTTTACTGCAATCGCAGAGGGAACCAAAGCCGGCTTCCTCTTGTATGAAGGATTCTTGTTGATTTCCAGATTGGTTTCATGTGAATTTGTTTGTGAGTGCCTCCCATCAGAGGTACTCTGTGTCAGATAGAAGTGCCAAATATGCCACATAAATACCTCTGTTGAAGTCTGTTTTAGAAGGATTAACTGAATGAATAAGTAACATCTTCCAGGTACATCTTTGACTAAAATAGCCCAGAACATGAAGAACAGAATGCAACAGAACATTTTCCGTTGGAGGGGACCTACAACAGTCGTCTAGTCCAACTGCCTGACCGCTTCAGGGCTGGCCAAAAGTTAAAGCGTGTTATTAAGGGCATTGTCCAAATGCCTTTTAAACACTGATAGGCGTGGGGCATTGACCACCTCTCTAGGAAGGCTGTCCCAGGGTTTGATCACTCTTTCTGTAAAATGTCACCACTGTTTCTCCTAATGGCAAGTTTAAACCTCTCCTGACACAGCTTTGAACCATTCCCACGCGTCTTGTTGCTGGATAACAGGGAGAAAGGATAGTTACAGTTGTCCATCCCAAGGCAGTTTACTGAGAAGGATCTTCTTAGACAGCCAAAAGTTGCATCTGTAGTGTCTGAATATCTTGTAGGTATTTTCACGTACTTGTTACTTTTGCATCCCTTGCCGTGGCCTTGAGGCTTTTGCATCCATTGCCATGGCCTTGAGGCTTTTGCATATTTTGTGGATGACTTGAGGATCTGAGCAAATGGTCATGTGAACGTGATGGGTATCATTTTCTGCTGTCAGCTGGTTTATTTTCTTGTGAAACTGTGAAGACTGAATTTGCTACAACATTGTATGCTTTTTACAAAGGTTAAAATAAGCTGTCTGTGAAAGAACATGTAATATGCTGGAAACGGAGAGTCCAGGAAGTTTGTGCTTCTGTTAAGTTTTTGTTTGCTGGCTAAGAACAGAAGCCTCTGATTACAGATACATGTCAGTTCAAGAGTTTCTAAAGACAAATTTCAGGAAACCAAGCATGTAGAATAAGAGTTTAAAAGTTCTGACACGTGAATACTGTAAGAAAGGTGGAGGGATATTAGAGTTGCAGAAAGGGATTTTACTAGGAATTGATGGATTATGCTAAGGCAGGAAGATTTACATCAAGTGTCAGAATGACTCTCCCGACAGTCAAATTTTTTAGGTTATGCGAGAACTCTGTGCTCTGAGATGTTCCTAAAGAACAGTAGGACCTACCCATCCACCCTGTCCCCCGCTTCATTCAGAAAGACCTCAAAGCTCTTTCATAGCAGTATACGGAAAGGTTATGTTTCTCCTGTAGCGGAATGCAGCCTCTCCTGAGGTAGGGTACGAAAGCGAAGCTGCTCAGCAGTCTTTGAGATGTGTGGGCAGTAGGAAATGGTATTGTGGTCAAGGAAGATTCTGCTAGTCATTGGTGTTTTTTTCATATAATGCAATACAATTAAGATGGTATTTTTTGTTAGCTCTCAGAACTGGTTTTCAGGATTGAGGTGCAGGTTGTAGTGCTATGCTGTAGGGCTACAGATAATGCTACACGTTCATTACTCTTTTCTACTGCAGCATATACACAGGTTCTTAAATGAAACCTGGACTAGTCGTTATCACAAGGAACTAAATCCCGATTTGCTGACTTTTCTTTGGTCTGTCATTGCTTCTATATTTTCACTTGGAGGCCTGTGTGGAGCCCTTATTGGAGGCAGCATGGCGATTCGGCTAGGCAGGTGAGTTATAGCAGCAGGCATAGAGCAGCATGTTTTCTTTTCCTACTTTCTCACTGGAATATAAAGTAAACATGGGAAAAGAGTGGGAGAAATGTACGTTAGGTGACTATAAATGTTTTTCACTTCAAAGCGGAGTTTTATAGTAGAATTTTACAGTTTGTTCCAGTGTGACTTTAAAAGATGAGCCTTCCAGTCTGGTCTTCCCATTGCATTTATTGAAATCTAAGTGTGAGTATGCATATACTGTATGGTAGGAAACACTCGTCCCCCATACTCATTTGCAGCCTTCATGCCGATAAGGGCATGCTGTGTAATTTGTAATGTTTCATGCACATTCTGAATGGATATAGCATAAGTGAACAAAAGCCCTCTCCTACCTTGTCGGGCATTTCTGTCATATTTATGCATTATCTTTATGTTTAGACTTTTTTTAAACTATGAATAAATAGTTGTATCAGATATCTGAATTTCCAGTGAATAGCACATTTCTTCAGTATAAAGCCCTTTTTTTCCATATTACCAGAAAGGAGGTCTTCTTAAAAAATATGTTATTGCAGATTTCCTTAGTTTTTTTTTTAATCTTTTTTCTCCTCTTTAGGAAAGGAGCTCTTTTGATGAATAATATTATAGCAATACTGGCCTCCATTTTAATGGGGATCAGTTTTCCTACAGGATTGTTTGAGTTACTGATTGCTGGAAGGTTTTTGATTGGCATAAATTCAGGTGAATGATTTCCTATTCCTACTTTCAGTAAACTATGGTGAATGATAAATTATTGTTACTGCTGATTCTTTAGGTATTATGCTATGTGTTTGTATGCTGCTTTGTAGATACAATGACGAAAGTGTTCTGTAGTCTAACTTGGAATCTGAAGGCAGCTAAATTAATAGGAAATAGTAACTAAGTCCGATTTCCTACATGTTTTGGTTCAGTAACTCTTTTCAAAGCAAGACCTATTAATAGTAAAATGTTTTTCCATTTACTTGCAGGTATTGGGATCTGTGTGCAGCCTCTGTATATTGGGGAGGTTGCCCCAAAACATCTTAGAGGTGGCATGGCCATGGGGAGTTCCATCTTTCTGACTGGGGGGATTCTGACAGGACAAATCATTGGTTTGAGGTTAGAAATGCATTTTTTTTTTCTGCTTTGTGTTACTCGCATGTAAAGAATTCCAGTTCACCGCAGCTCTCTGCAAAACGTTCATTGTGGCGATTGTAGCATTAGTGAATCAACTTCACACAGAAGGTCTACCTGTAAGAAGAAAACGGTGCTTTTGTCACCTTATTCCTACAACTGCAAACCATCTGTGCTATCTCTCCAGCGCAGTATTCTCAGATTAGATGGGTTAGCCAGAACAGCATCAGTGAAACAGGTACATTTGTGCTAAGTTCATATTTTCTGCCAGTTTCTTCCTGGAGATGGTGGATGTTCGTGAGACAGGACTTGAGAGCAAAGGACTCATAATATATGTATTGTAGCACTACTGCTGGTTTTGTCCCTTGTGAGTTCAGATGAAGTTGCTGGGGACTTTATCCAGTTGGATCTTAAAAAGTTCCAAGAACAGAGACTGCACAACCTCAAGATGAAAAGCTTCTTTCATGAAGTCTGCTAGAAACTTTCCACTGCCCTAAGAGCAACTGCTAGTACCCTGAGTAACAGCACATTACCTGTTTTTTCTCTGTCTCTCTGCCAAAGCACTTAGACTTCTCTTTTTCTAGCTTCTGAATTGACTGATTTTGCTAGATACTTTAGGTGTGAAGTGCTACAGAATAAGTAGAATATAAACTTCAGACTGCATAATCTAGGGTCAGTATTTAAAATGCAATACACTTTCTGTTTTAAGACGTTTACATTGCCCACAACACATCACCCTGCTGATTCTGACTATACCAAGTTTAATGATTCCTTTCTATGTAATACAACTTCTCAGTAGATCAACTTTGAAAGGGAGGTGGGATCAGATGACTTTCTTGAGTTCTTTTCTATCCTAAATTACTAAATGATTCTCAAAAGCAAATGCTGCTGCAGGTGAAGTACATACGCTTTTACTTTCCCACATTGCTAGAAAACACTGCTTTGGCAAACCTGAAAATAATGCTTAGGACCAACACAGCAATAAGCAGCAGTAAAATAGTGTTGCTCATCTCTTACTGAGTGAAAGTTGGTTTCAGAGTGGCTGGAAAATATTTTCCCAGCCTCTTTCTGCTGAGGTTCACAAGACGTAGGTAACTGGTTATAAGGGAACTTTTCTCGAAGGACAAACATCTTGCTCCCAAAAATCTTCTGAATAGTCACCAGTAACTAATTATGTGGGGTTCTTTTCCTTTTTCCACACCTCTCCCAGGGAATTACTAGGTGGAGAAATGTATTGGCCTCTGTTGCTATCCAGCAGCTGCTTCCCAGCATTTGCCCAACTTTTATTCCTGCCATGGTTTCCTGAAAGTCCCAGATATCTTCTTATTGACAGAGGTGATGAGCTGAGCTGCGCCAAAGGTAATTTATAGTGTTTTCATACTTTCTCTGTGTCTTCAGAAAGGTACAATGAGTATACTGGGTTCCAGATTCTCCTTTTATCTTTATCAACATGGCACAGTTACATCACGTAGTGCTTTTTGGCCCATGCTTTTCCTCTGGTGAGCTTATATGGAAAACGGGATTGTGCAACTGAGGAGTCCATAATGGGTTCTGAACAAAACTTTATTATCTTGTTTCAAATACGTGTTCATGTTTTGTTACTCTTTAATGAAATCTCTGAAGGTTTCATAATTTTTCTCTTGGATAAAGTAACATACCTGAACTACATAACCTCTCACTGGATTGTTCATTTCTTAGGCCATGTCACAGATTAAGTATCAGTTACGTCGGATACTTTCTTCCATTCAGTGATACTATTGTACTTCTCCTGTAAGAAATAATTGAAAATAATACAATAAAAAGGAGAGAGCATAAGTAGCTGGAAAATTAGAGAGCTTTTTACTGAAAAATAGGTGATGTTAAAAAAGTGATTCATTGGCTATTTGACCAGAAAACTCCTTATCCTCCGTTTTCTACATATTTAGTTATCTTTGAAATACCTTTTTCCCCCCTGTTACATCATGTGGGAGAACTGTGACAGCTTAAACTTTTTACTTGATCTTTGAGAGATCTATGATTGTCTTCCTTTTATTCAAGCCCTACTCAAGAAATAACTGTAATGTGATAGCTGTGCAATACTGCATAAATGAGCAAGTGAAGCCTACACACTACAAGAAGAATTTGAAAGACAAATTCAGATTAGTTGTGATTGTCTTTATCCTGAAATTACACAGTTCTCTTTATACTGCAAGAAGAAACTAAATATCACAAGAGATTTTTTTTTTTCACAATAGAATGCCACAAGAAGACACTGAGATAGCCATTTGTATTTGCATACCGTGGATAGTGTTTTACTGTGGAATAATACTCCACAGAGTAAAGTATAAGCAAGCAGGACTGATTAATTAATTGTTTGAAGGTCTGTTAAATAAATACGAAAAGACCCTCTCTAAAATAGTAACAACTACCTAATTACTAAAATTGAGAGGACAGAAAAAATTTAAAAAGAGATCCCAGTGTACAAATCTGGACAATAAAATACTCGGTTATGTATTTTTCAGAAGTGTGTTCAGTGTTTCTACTTCTACCAGGTATGGTAATTCTGATACAGTTCACAGTGTGATCGTTGGGTCTTCCATTTAAAATGCTGAATAAATGAGAGAAATGAACAGAAATGAACAAAGGAAGTTTACGTTGTTAACATTTGATAGGGTTGTATTTAATTCAGTTTTCATTGTATGCATAAATAAAGGAAAAACACTCTTGCTTTTCTTCCGTTACTTCTTTTGAAGTTCTATTGATGAGCATATGAATTTCTACCTGTCTAGCAAAGGTATTCGTAGATAGAACAGTATATCTTGTGGAAAGATCTTCAACAAAGGAAGTTAAAGAGGCTTAATTCATGGAAGCCTTTAGGCCAAGGTGAAATTTGTTAGGCATTACAAAAGAGGCAGGGTTCACAGAGAGAGGTGAAATCTTGTATTATACTGGGTAATTAAAAAAGAGACAAAAAAAGTTACGTTTTTAGATAAAGCCATCTGTACCTGCAGGCCTGTCTCCTTTCCCCCCGCCAAGTTTTTCAGGTGATCTCATAAAAATATCTCTCTCTCTCTCTGCTTACCTTGCCCAAAAATATTTGTAGACCATCACAACTGCAAAAGCACAGTAACTACAACTGACCTATAGAGTTAATTCTGTCTAATTTGGAAGCCATGGACAAGATGACCATAATGTCCCTTTCAGATTGTGATCTAGTTTGGGCTTCATTAAATGTAGTTTTTTAAATGTAAGTGAAGCTTGCAATCTCTGTATCATATTCAAGTCTCCTCTCTCTCTCTTTTTTTTTTTTGAAACAACATAGTCATGGATTGTTTTTTTCCTAAGAACTGTGGTTGCTCCTGAAGTGATACTGAAGAGTGGCTAGAGCTTCAAGCTGGTTACGCTGTTAGTGATAACTGTAGCACTGGAAAGCTTACTTTCAGGTTCATCAAAAGTTCTGCTGTTGTCCTTAAGAAGACAAATTGTCACTCACAATATATTTAATCTTGAAAATTTTAGAGGAACTGATGTTATGTACTCTTAGGTTTTAGGACCATTAGTAAAGATTTTTAGTTTTGCATCCAAATGATTTCTGATAATACTTGCCTTAGAAGAATTACTTACCATCATTACTCCAGCTTACTAAATGTGTTCCACTGGCAAAATTAAAGACAGGGACCTAACAAAAGACTTGATATTTGCCTACAATTTAAGCAAAGGACTTCAAACTGGTTAGAGTGTCCTTTAATGAAAAGGCTATCTGGAGGTCTGTGGTTCAGATATAAACCACTTTCAAAATATTTTGCTTGGTGAATATTTCAGAGTCAGGTATTCCTCTACAAAAAGCAAAGTAATGCAACTGAAATCTCCAAATCCACCACAGCAAAAAATGTTACAAAACCAGCAAGCAAAAAACAAGTCACAAAGTAAATTACTTTTTTCCCAGCTTCCTAAAGCAGAAAGTTTTCTTATCCTAGCAAAAGCCAGGTCATTATGGGAAGAGATGATTTTCCAGAAGTTGTGGTCAATAGGTAAACGTAAAAGAATTCTTCTTTTTTTAGCTTTGAAGCGATTTCATGGTTCTTCAGAGTATCGAAGGGAGATGGAAGACATACAGCGGGAATGTTTTGCCTTAGACGGGGAGAAACCCAAGAAGCCCTGGCAATTATTCACTGATCGTGGTGTGAGATGGCAGCTCATTACTGTGATTGTGATGACTATGGGCCAACAGCTCAGTGGGATAAATGCAGTAAGATTTCATACGTACAAACAGCTTAAATTATTATTTAATTTCCATCTGTTTTTCAACCTTTTATTAACACAAAGGATCCACATAGAGAAGCTCAGAGAAATGGGGTAAGTGGGAAAGAGTATCTTTGTGTTGTTTCTGTGTTTCTCTTTTAATTTTTCATTTATTTCTGTGTTTCTGGTATGTAAACTTCTTTAAAGAATGACTTAATACTTGTGTTTACATTCTTCTGAAAATGTAAATAAAGGTGGATCAGCTTATCCCATTGTGTTGGGTTTAAGAATGTGAAGTACGATATTCAGTAAGTTGAGTAATTACATTTGCTTTTATGATAGCAATATATTTACCTAGGCATGAATTTATCAGATTCTTCTTGCTGTTATGTCAAATTAATAACTCACAATATAAAATATGTAGAGCTGTATGTTTAGTATGAACTTGACTTTGTTTCCAGCTGATGATTTAACTACCGGGAACACCTCGTTATTTTTATTTTTTTTTTCCTGTTGTAGATTTATTTCTATGCAACTTACATTTTTGAACAAGCTGGGATCTCAGCAGAAAAAATCCCTTATGTGACACTTGGCACTGGAGCTTGTGAATGTCTCACAGCCCTCACCTGTGTAAGTAACAATTTATTCTACCTCCTAGCAGAAAGAGTAACGATTCTTCTTGAAGAAGAACGTTGGTAAATATGAGATCAATATAGTAACTGAAAACTATGTCTTGTCCACAGGGTTTACTGATAGACTACGTGGGAAGAAGATGTCTCATCATTGGGGGTTACCTCCTTATGAGCCTTTGGAGCATTGTTTTAACGTTCTCTCTGACTTACCAGGTGTGAAGAAGGACTCACTTACATTACCTGATATGACTATAGTGACTGAAAATCTGTGACGCTCAAAAGAAGCTGGAAGATAAGAGCTGCATAGGTTTAAATGGCAGCATAAAAAATGACAGCAATTGAAAGATTTGATAAATTCTGGAGCCGTATTTCCCTAAAATAAGAGAATGCTCTCAGCTAAGCTTTGATCATGTATCTGTCTTAAAGCTGCAGCTGCATTTAATGCTGACAAAACTAAGCAATGACAAAACGGTGTTTATTGTAGCTTTTAAAGTAATTTTAGGATGAAAGACTACATAGTCATGATATTAAGCATCAGAGTCCACTTCAGTCACTTAATTGTAAAGCAAACAGTCAAACAAGAAATATTGTAAAGATGCTGAAATTCAAAAGACACTTAAATCCATTAAGTGTAAATTCAGAAAAACTATTGGGAACTCACTAGACATATGCACAGTGCCTTAAGTTTATCATGCGAAGACAACATCCTGCCTTGCTTTTTGATGTAGTATAAAGAGATGCATTGTAAATTGTTCCATATACCATATCAGCTTAAATAAGGCAGCCCCACAAACCTCCTGAAATGAACGTTTAGAGGAAATCTATCTCTACCTTTGCAGACTGTACTATACTAAATATTTTTCGTTACCTTTGGGTTGTCCAAGCAAGATGATGTAGGTATAGCTCCAACAGTGAGCAACTCGATTTAGTCAGTATTTGGTTGCCTGATAAATCCTTACTTGACAAAGATAGGATTAAAGAGCTGCAGTCGTTTCCCTATCCACACCATCGGCGTTCGGAGCTGGCTTTAAACAGGTTGATCATGCCCAGTCACGTTGCAGGTTTGATGTTTGGAGGGACAGTAGGGTTAGGGCCTGCACAGATTGGCAAGCAGGCCGCAGAAGAGGCACCGAGAGTAATTTCTGTGTGGTTGGAGTAAAGTAAGCTGCTAGGCCAGGCAAACAGTTGAGTGAGCCAGCCGTTAGGCGGAGGCCTAGGTTAATTATTTTATTTTAACTTGTAAATGTCTTGGTTTGCTTTTCAATAATGGGATTTCAAGCTTAGGTTTGGTCTTTCTAATACACCTGGTTTCATACATATATAGTAATCCTAATGTTTCTTTACTGCACTATTAAAATTCATGTATACATAATAATGTGATGAGAAGTCTGTTCATGCTATGAAAGTGCTTAATGACAGCTACCTCATGGGATCAGCATAGAATACCAAAATAAACACTGACAAAATGTTAAACTAGTAACAACACGCAACTGTCATGTTCAATATTGATGTAAATTTTTAACCTCTGAGGACTAATGATAAATCTCGACAAGCACTAGACTCCATTTAGTAAAAATTGTTAAATGAACAGTATTTAATTTCTCTGAGGCAGTACTGTTACATAAATTGGCTGTAAACAAACAGCCGTGAATGACTGTTTGTCGTAGTTGCAATAAAATAGCAAAAGGAAATTTAACTGTTAAGCCAAACTTTAAAACTGGATTGTGAAAATCTGAATTAAACCTTCTCATTCTCTTTATGTTCCAGGAACTGTACTCATGGGTGCCTTATGTGAGCATGACATCTATATTTGCCTTCATCTTGAGCTTTGGGTTGGGACCAGGTATTACACAGTGATGAACGTTTCAAAGGGGTGAAGTGTGTGTGTCTGGGGGGGGAACATTGGCAGCTCTGCTGTGTTCGCCCCGCGGTAAGTATTTACTGTAAGGCTGCTGATGCTCTGCCTAAGGAACGCAAGTGAGCCTGTGTCACCAGAACAGTTTAGTCTCCTGTAGCCTGAAAGTGAGGCTTACCATGCATGTTTCTCTGGGCCAGCTACGCAGGGGGGCGGGGGGGTCTTGGTTCTGGCCTTCACTTCAGTCAGTCATACAAGAAGCAAGAAAAAGCCTGTTACGCTTTTGAGGGGGCCCTTGAGCCCTGAGCAGTGCTGCTGAAACAAGGCCCCTTTTTAGGAGGACACTTAACAACATGGGCAGTAGATTAAAAAATGTGCTATTATGTTTTTTTTAAATAGAGTCAGATCAGCTAGTGGCATATTCAAGTATTTTTCGGGCATCACAAATACTGCAAATGGACATTTAGCATAATAACCTATTCTGTTTCTGAAACTCGTTCCCCCAGGTGGCATAACAAATACCCTGACAGCTGAATTGTTTATACAGTCTTCACGTCCTGCTGCTTACATGATAGGAGGGACTATTAGTTGGATTAGTTTCTTCGCAATTGGAATGCTCTTCCCCTTTATAGTGGTAAGTATGCATAACACATTTTCTTAATTGCCTCACCTCCCATTTAGTCTTAGGTTCCATCAAATTGCTTTTTCTTATACAGTAACACTTAAACACAACCAAGTATAATTAGATTCAGTCCCTCTTAAAATATTTTTTAGGTAACAACAAAAAATAATAAAACACGATAAATGCAAATTAAAAGGAACACATGGGGTAATTTTCATGTTCAGATTAAAAAAAAATGGGGAAGGTATCAAAACTAGAGAAACTTAATCAGATACTGAGATTCAGATAACACATTTCTTAATAGTACCTTGCGCTTTTATGTCAAAGTAAAGTAGTAGTACCTGGTGCTAGTGGTTCACAGCTTCTCCGAGAGCTCACTAATCTTACATGCAGAGGGTTCCGTGACCAGGAAGATTATTAGGAAAAACAATACAGGCTTTCATTTCTAGCTTTGTATTTTCAGTTTTAGCACTTAGTCTTGAGAGCAAAACATGCAGGAACAGCATGCAGCAGGGTATCTTGATTTGACAGTCCTTTGTGGTTGAACTCTGCTTCTTAATAAAATAGCTGTTTGGGTTTTTTTAATGTATCGCATTGAAAAATATAAACAAACATTGAGAAAGAGATAAATCATATAATCCTAAAATATGAGACAGCTAAGTAGCAAATGCTGACTTGTCATTACATTGTGACTTGTTCAGTGTGTGTTTAAAAGGTTTTGTTTTGGATTTTTTTGTTTTGTTTTTTTTGTTTCTCTCTTTTTTTTTTTAACAAAAGACTACCAACTATATTGCACAGCACTTGGTAGTCTTTTATCTAGGAAAAAAAAAAAAATTTTCCATGTAAAGTAAGGATAGGTTGAATGTCTTTTTAATAAAAATATCTGACCAGCAATATTAGGTGTGAATGGAAACAAACTTTTTATTTTCCAAAACCCACTGTTATACTTGAAATATGTTGCAATCAAATAAATTTTATTTTCAGAATGGACTGAAGCAGTATTGTTTTCTGGTGTTCTTACTGGAGTGCTCCTTAGTTGCTGCTTTCATCTTCCTCATAATTCCTGAGACAAAAAACAAATCCTTTCTGGAAATCAAAAAGGAATTTCACAAGCTTAATTTTGGAAGAAATACAAAAAAAAAGGAAACAGAGCTTTATGAAAGAAGACAACTCCATGATGAATTTTAAAAAAATTCTGTGTAATTTCACAGCTGTAACAGAACTTTAATGAGAATTAAAAACAGCATCTTCTAAATTAGTGTAATACTATGAACAAGTAGCTTATTAAATCCTCCTATATATTTGGGGGAAGTTTAATTACAAGCAAGTTTATCTTTCTGAAATGCTGTTAATAACATACTATATTATACATAGACTTGATGTTTAGATACAACTTCATGTTGTAGGGATGCAGAAATGCCAGGAGAGGGTGTTCAATGAATTCCACCCCCCTAGCAGATTTCTTCAGATAATTCAGTAGCTCTTCGTGTATTTCTAAGCGCCTTCTTCAGACTCGGGTAGCCAAGCATATGTTAATGCTTTACTGAACAAAATATTCTGAGGTGTTAAAACCCAAACAAGAACTGACCTGCTGAGAAACTGGTATTTGAAATATTCTAGTTTTATATATAAAAGTGGGGTATTTAGTTGCCGTTTTTCACTTAAATAACTTCTTTGAAAGATTTAAGGACACTCCTCATGTAGTCCCACTACTGTAACTGTACAAAGACAGTACAACACCTATCTGAATTACTGTTATTTGTAATAAAGGTTATTAGAAAGACTTGTTTCCTTTAAGAGCACTAATAAAACAGTTTCTGGGGTTTGAGTTTGGGTTTATTTTTTTGCCCTCACCTAGCATCTTAACATTTTGAACTGTGCAACAGGGTAAAACCTCTTCTAGTTTTGAAGGTCAATTCCCAGCAGACCGAGATCAACATCACAAAAAGCATGAAGCAGTAGAGAGGACCGATGATAGGAATTAAAAATCCTTTTTCCCTTTAAAGATTTTTTCAAGATGGGCTGTTAGAACACACACACAAGGATACTACAGAGAGCTCAAAGGACCTATTGAATGAGCTTTCTGCTTCATCTCCAACATTTCACCCAGGACTCTTTCTCAAAATAAATTATTCGTATTTTAGTAGTCAAAAAGTAAGAAATCTTAATTACGTATGGTGTTTGTGTGCCTCTCTAATACTCATTTCCGTACCTGTAACTGCTAGGACAGTAGTCCTACCTTACCTTATTAACATCTTGTCCTGGTTGTAAGCATTTCCCACTTCCATCTGTTACTTAAGTGTTACAGTAAGCACTGGATTTGTTTTACGTTTATCTTCGTCCTCTCAGAATTAAAGCTTTTAATGAAAATGTAGGAAGCAAACAGCATTTTTCTGATTTTTGGTAACTAAATCAGCTGTTTAATTGAAAATAACATTGACTCTTAACAGTAAAGGAGGCTGTATCAGGAAGGGATCTTCTTGTTCTTTACTTTATCCTCTAAGTTTGCAAAATACTTCATTTTGGCTAGAAGCTTCTTAGCTTCTTGAAGATCATCTGAAATGAAATAAAACATTACTAGTTTACAGAGGGAGGGCAGAATTTTCATTTGCAAAATGAATCTCAAGATTTCAGGGACAGCAAGTTGTAAGGACCCATACACTAATAAAACCACGTTGCCCATTATTTTCATCTCAGATGGTTTTTGAGGAACACCTCAATTGAACGTGTTCCACAAAACATGTAAAAATACAAAATTCAGAAAAGAAATGTGATGAGAATACCCTTTAATGACTTGTCTGTAAAGTGGCTATAGTATTGATGTAGCCACTGGGGAATTTTAAGTATATAAACAAGACAAACTTTTTTTTTCCTAAGGTATGTAATTAGACCAACTGCCATCAGTGAAAAGTGCAGAAGGTTTGTAGGACTCCAGTACGGATAGCGTCAGTTCCGAAACTGATATTGAAACAGTTAAACAGTTGGAGGGGAAAGGTGGTTTATCACCTACTGACAAGGACAGATGCAACACAATCCTTAACTCAGACTACAAAGAGCGACAGATGGTAAGGTTGTAATTCTTCACATGCAGGCCTAGCCAGCACTACTTTGCGTTTGATGTTTTACAATTACAACACACTACTACATAAACCTAACAATAAAAGCATTCCGAGACCCAGCAGAGAAACATAAAGGTTTCTTCCCAGAGCAAGAAGCTAGTCTGGAATGGTTCAAGCTCCTGCCTATCAACTGGTTGTGGAATAAAGTTAGGTTGCTTATTGCACAGAAGTCCCTAAAGCCTTAGGCTAAATGGGGCATTCAGGTCTTTTCTCGCCGTACAGCCTCACTGGTAAGCAGCAGCATTGTCCCTGTCTTGACTTGCACTGCCAAGAACAGCACCCACCACTCTCTTGACAGCTTCAAGGCTGCAGAGAAAGATCTCCCCAAGTCAAGTTTGAAATGTCAGAACAGGTATTAAGTTTGATTAAGAAAAGAGTCTGTCCTTCCCAGTATTCTGGGAAACAAACAGAAAATTTCTTTAGCATCTGCATTCCCACTTGAAGTGATCATTTTGATACAGACTGAATTAACCGGAACTCTTGTATTGAATTTTTTTTTTTAATTTAATGTGAGGTCCTGAATTTCCTGAATCAGCAGAAAGGTCAGCTTAGAAGTACTTATTCAAAATACCAAACAAAGAAAACTTGTTTATGGAGTATTTCTGTTCTGTAGTTCAGGAAATACTTGTCAATAAGAGAATGTGGGTTTTTTAAGCATTTATAACTGATACGTATGGCAGCTAAATACTTAACAAAAATAGCTACCTTTTTCAAAAGCTGCAGTCACCTCTTTGGTCAGTTCTTCTTGTTTAACTGTAAAACAAATTATTTCATTCACTTTTTGTTACATATTTAGTATACTTAATATCACTGCCTTCTGATTGTCTGCGGTGGGAAACTTGATTACTAGTCTCATAGTCTTGGGAGCCAAGACAGCTTTTCATCATATTGTTGTCATTTTTTTTAAAAATTATAATTTGAAACAAACAGATATGTTTCTTTGTTTAAACAGGTTTACAGACGGCAACTCCAATGCAAATCAATGGTCACTAACTTCCCAGACATCTAACTTACTTTTGGTGTATCCATTTACCCTGCTACAGTTAATTTTCTTATATTCTTAGCTTTTATTCTAGTTATTCTAATAGCTTTTGGCACACTACTGTTACTGCAAATAATTAAATATACCAATGAACTCAATGTTTTGGGTATCACCAACAATATAAACAAGAAAGTTGTTTGTGTAAGGATAATAATCACTTAATATAATGGTTGCTAAGTTGAATAAGGTGAAAGAAATACAATGTCGATATAAATGAAATTATTTAATGTGGTCAGTCAAGCATTTTATTACTTAATTTTGAGTGGTTCTTTCTTTTAGAACAGTCTACTTGCCCTGATCTGCTGAAGGCTGAGTAAGTTCCTTTTCATAGTCAACATATATACACCTATTTTGCCATCAGAATCGGTACCGTTATACAGATTTTCTCAAGCCAGATTTGAAGTTTAATGGCATAAATTGGTAAAGATAACATTTGGGGGGGGGGGGGGGGGGGGTCTTGCAGTGAGTCAGTTCAAGACTAATGCAAGTCAGAGATACTAAGAGAAATACGCTGTAAAAGTTAAGACTCTTCAGAAAGACTCACATCACACAAGGTACAGTAAATTAGTTCTGTACAAAACCCTCAAACCATAACCTACCTTTAATTAAAGTTTCAATTTCTTCAAGGATATCCTCATTTTCAGGCTCTGCTAATTTCTCATTAATTTCCATGATTTCTGCAAGGAATGCTGAGTCTGCATCACAGTCTGTCTCTTGTGCCGGCTCTACTCCATTCAGCTCCAGCTAGTGAAGAAAATGGGAATGTGGAAATCCACATTCTTACATCTATTTCAGTGTGAATTATTTTATTGAATATTAAGTCTTTTAGTGGGGAGCACCAAATACATATCTGATAAAAGTTCCAGTTCATTCCATGAAATGTGCATAAACGGAGTCAGTTTTAAAGTTAACTCCATAGGTAGACCATAAAAATCAGCAATTAACCAAAGCAAAAAAATGTAACACGCTGTCAGGCGCCTTTCAAAGGAACAGCTGTGGCCAAACACAATGTGCGATGCAGGAAACAAATGAGTGTAACACGAGCAGCAAATGAGATGGTAACAGTCAGTAAAATGTTAAAGAAAATAGTGGAAAAGCCGATTAATTTTCAGACAAGCTTGGTTTTGGTCTCCCTTCAGTCCCTGGTAATCCTCTTCTTCAGAGGATCACAAATGAGCATGTTAATGATGGAGTCAAAGGTCTGACATGTTACATTGCCACCAGCAGCCCCAGCCACCTATGATTAGTTACAGCAGTATTGACGACATACGTAACAGACACCTTACTAGATAGAGGCCACGGCTCAAAGGGTTCAGGAGGGTTCGGTAGGCCTTGTTAATCAAGGAGGAGTGTTGCTCAGAGTAGTACTGTTCTTTCTGCAAATGGATGATACATAACAGCAACAAATTAATCACAAGTGGCAAAATACATTACACTTTGTTACCTGGAGAGTAAGAGCATTCCCACAACAACACGTGTGTGTAAGACAGCAAGTTGATTTTTAAGAGAGGCAGGAAGAGGGAGAGGGCTATCGGGACTTGTGCGGACTGCGTCATCTCACGCAGCTGAGCTCCCAAGAGCCGCAGCAGCCCCGTACGTCGCCCTCCATCGCAGCTCCGTGAGTAGAAGGCTCTTCCAAGCACCAGGACACAGATTGCGGCGAGTCCCTGTAACTCTAACAGGGGAGGGCGGCGCGGACCCGGCGCTCTGCTTCGCACGGCCGCCGCCAAGGGCGGCTCCTTCCCGCGCGGAGCCCCGCCGCCGGGCCTCGTTGGCGCTGGGACCGGGCGGGCGGCGAGGCCCGTCCGCCCCGCCCGGGAAACCGCGCAAGCCGCGCCGCGGGCAGAGCAGGCGCCCCCGCCCCGGCGCTCACCGGCGGCCTCTGGCCGAAGCGATCGGGGTGCACGGCGCGCTGCAGGCTCCGGAACCGCCGCTGCAGCTGCTGCGCGTCGATGCGGAAGGAGCGGTCACTGCGGGCGACAGAAGGCGGCGTGAGGCCCGCGGCCGGCCGAGCCCCCGGCCCGCCCCGCCGGCACTCACCAGTCCATCAGGCGGAAGAGGTCAGGCCGAGGCCCCGGCGGCTGCAGGGCCCGGCAGCCGGGGCAGAAGCGAGGCGGCCCCTCGGCGCCGGGGCGGCGGCTGCCGCAGCTCCAGCACCGCAGGGCCGGGGAACAGCCCGGCCCGAGGCAGCGCGGCCGGAGCCGCTGCCCGCTCGCCCCTTTTGTTTTGCTTCGCCTGCCGGCCCCCGGTAACCCGAGACGGGGGCTGCAGGGAGCCCTGGCCGGGCAGCGCCGGGGTCTGCCGCCCCATAAATCAAGCCGCCTGATTAATCTTTACAATTTGTCTTTTAAAACAAACACGAACGAATTATCAGCTCGTTAACTGCGATTTTATCACCTGCCTAAAACAAACAGCCCACCCCACTCCCGCCCCCCCCCCCAAAATAAAGAAAAAAAATCGCGGCACCATGCTGATGGCAGACGGGCAATAATTAAAACATCCATATTAATTAATAAGGGCGTAGCGAGGCGCTAGGCTTCGCCGGGAGCCGGAGAGGCCGGGGTGATCCCGGCTGACCGCTGCCCTGCTGCGGCGGGAGGGCCCCCCGGGCACTGTGCGCCCCGGCCCCGGCAGCCTCCGGTCTGTGGGTAGAACGAGGCACCGAAGTGACCTACCTGCAAACGCCCGAGTTTATTTTATACTCCCCTTTCTTTCAAAAAAAAAAAAAAGTACAAAAAATCCATTTGGGGGGCGTATTTAGGTAGTTTTGGTGGGGGATTTTTGGTGCACGTAGGAAGCAAATCGCTTCGGAGGGAGCAGCCGGATTTTTAGAAAGCTTGCTTGGTTCTCTGCCTTTTAACTTTCCTTTTTTTTTTTCTTTTTCTTTTTTGCTTTGTTTCCCTTTCCTGCCTGGCACCTCCGGCCTAAGGCGCCCGGGCACTCTCCGCCGCGGGCAGCAGCTCCGCAGGGCGGGGGGCTCTTGCCCTCCCGAGCCCCGGCCCCTCTCCCACCAAGCCCGGCCCAGCGCCTGTCCCCGGCCTGCCCGGGCCAACCAGCCCGCCCCGGGAGAAGCCGGCTCCACAGCCCCACTCCGCGCCCAGCAGCCAACGGAGAAGCTGCCGCCCGGCCCATCGCTTAAGACCCCCGCCCCCCCTCGCCGCCGGCGGCAG
>JAVKLA010000088.1:13695142-13721263 GCA_034782735.1 Sagittarius serpentarius
AAAGTGACACAGAAAGTAACTAGGGCGCTGTTTTGTTTTTATGACTGATAACGAAATGTATCAAACTGGTAAAGAGTCTTAAATTAGTCTGGATTATACATTGAGCTAGATGGCAACCAGCTTAAAAACCAAGATAAACTGGTAAACCAAGACAGCAAGCAGACAGGTAAGTGCAGGCGATCCCAAAGGGTGGCAGTGACCCCGGGAAGGCTCACGGACATTACGGTAGCTCCTTGGCACAACGAACACCAGTGCTTTTGGAGAACGCCAGCTATAAAGATGAGCTGGCTGGTGGGTTGTTTTTTTTCTTCAGTGGGGAGGAAGGCAGGATAGTGCTGTAAATTCCCCTGTCTTAACAGGGCAGGTAGATGCTGTTGCCTTTTCTTGCTGCTGTCTGGTAGCAGCTGCTAGGGGTGTGGTGTGCATCTTTGAGTCTGGCAAAGTTTTGTACCTTCGTTTTGTATAGGTGTGGCTATTTCGTAAATAACATCGTCAAATAGAACCTGCGTGAAGGAGATACAGGAAAATTTATGAGTTGTAACCTATATTAAAGGAATATTCAGCTAAAACACCAAATTGGCTTGCTGTGTTATAAATCTGTTGGGCGCTTTCAGCATCAAGAAAAGGTACTTCATTTTATAGTCCTTATTTTTCCCGTTTCAGTTTTTCCCTTTGTGTTTGGATAGCTGCAACGGTTACTGCTTTGTGTGGGGATGCTGTGTCAGAGAGTGCTGCACACGTGTTTGTGAAATAAAGTGTAAGCCCTGAAGAGCTCAAGTAAAAATCTGGGAGTAAGATTTAACTGTTGTTTTAGCGCCAGTAGAGGGAGCACCACGTCCTTTCCTAAAAGGAAAAACATTATGGTTTGCAAAATTCTTGGGGATTTACATGTAAGACACACATGCACACTTTGGCTCAAAGTTTTACTTCTTTGAAGACTAAGAACAGACTTGGACATTAATAGTACGGTGTGTGAATGTTTGTCAAGTTTACTTTGCTGTAGTAATTGGTTTTTTTTTAAACATTCTCTTTGAAGCCAACATGTCTCGAGAGACTGGAAGTGAAGCGCAGCAGTCTCAAGGTACCCAGCAGTCACAGGGTGGTACCAGTTCGTCTTCCAGTGGGTCACAGAGTACTAGTCAGTCTTCCTCAAGTTCTGGGACCCTCAGTTCTTTGGACACTCTTCCCACTCAGGAGCTTCCGTCGATCCCTGAGGACCAGGAATCTGAAGAGCTTGTTCCTCAGCCTTGGGGTCGACTCTTTGCACTTGGAAAAGGTTTCAGCAATTGTGGTATGTGCATACTATAATAAGCCTCTTGGTTCGTTTGTGGTACCTCATAAAAGTTTTGAGCAGCTTGGTAAAGAGCAGTGTCTTTTCCTTTTCAAATTAAGTGCAAGCAAATTTAAGTACAATCTTGCAACTTTTGCAATAATTCCATACTACATGTTTATACTAAGTACCCAGATACACAGCTTTCATAGACCTAGAGGAATTTTGGGATTATTCATATTCTTTATTGCTTGCTTCATTTTTCCATTTCATAATTTATTTTGCTTGTATATCATATGAGTCTGCATTGCTGAAGGTGAACTGAAAACTCTACTATTCCTGAAGAGGGTAAAATTATTAAAATACTGTACAAGTGCTTGCTGCTTTGTCTGAATTAAGACAAACTTGATTGTACAGGAAGAATCTTGTCTTTGTCATCCTGCTCACTACCATTTGGCATCATTCTGTAGTGCTATAGTTAATAACTTCCTGGAATTTTGTGTTCTCTCTCTGCTTTGCTTTCCCCTCCTCTACAGACTGCGTGAATGATGAATACTGGTTTGGAAGAGACAAAAGCTGTGATTATAGTTTTTCTAAGCTAGGATTGTCCGAGACTGGCTTCTACCAAAACTACAGCAAGAAGCATTTCCGAATTTTCAGAGTAGGTGCTAAAAAGGTTAACTGTCTTTTTCTGTCTTGGCATAATTGAAAAAGATTGACTTTGGCGGAGGTGGATCCTAAAGAAATCAAAGTTTAAGTACCTTCAGTGTTGATTCCTTTAACAAGACTCTTCGCAGTGTTCCATTAACCCGGTTTATGAAATAACCTCAGTAATCTGAGCTAACAGAAGTAAATTTCTATAGTTTGTCATGTCTTTACAGTAAAGTATTTTTTTCCCTGCTGTTATCTTTCCAATTTTTTTTTCTCTTTAAGGAAATGGGACCAAAAAATTCCTATGTTGCCTACATAGAAGACCACAGCGCAAATGGAACTTTTGTTAATAGAGAGCTCGTTGGAAAAGGGAAGAGGCTTCCACTGACTCACAACTCTGAAATTGCACTGTCTTTACAGACTAATAAGGGTAAAATGTACTACGACATAAGTAGTAGTTGTTTTCCTATTTTTGAAACACTTCTGTGCTTCAGTAGCTGCATATGTGGTGGTGGGAACAGGGGAAACAGACTATTCAAGGGAAGTTGAAAAAAACCGCGGGTACTTACCAGATGCTGCGTAATAATTAAAAAACCCTCTTAAGAATTATCAGCGCTGGGGGTTTATTTCTTTGTCTTTGCTTTTCCACGAAGACGCTGTCTTCTTGATTGTCACTTCTCCTTGTTCCCTGCTGTGACATTGAAATTTTTGTCTCTCTTGTCCTTAAATGTAGTGTTAATTGATTAAGCACTACTGTGAAGTTAATACCAAAGATGTCAGCTTTCACTAATAAGATCACCTTGCTAACCCATAGCTGATGTCATTTATAGCATCAATTAACTTTTTTATATATTTATGTTTTTCTTCTAGCAGGCAGCATTTTCTTAGTTATATTGTTGACTATAAAAGCTCACAAAGCATAGTTGTTATAACAAAATTTTAAAGTTAGTAACAGGAAAATGATCTTCATTCATCTTCCTAGTGTTTGTATTTTCTGATCTCATGGTGGATGATCAGTTGGTGTTTCCTAGAGAATTCAGAGAGAAATATATCATGTCAAAGACTTTGGGAAGGTAAGCATCCTTCTTTCCAGAGTATTAAGTGTTAATTTTGTTACTGTTTTCAGTACTTTGTGTTTGAATTATTACCGGTGCTAACTGAGCTGCTTTAAAAAAAAAATAACAACACCTGAGTAAACCTGTTCTTTACAACAGCTTAAACAGGAATTTTGGCTTTATTCCCGTAATTGGCTTGGGTTTTGTAACCTATCATTAATTATGAAACCCAGTTTTTTTTTCTCTGGAAGGCAATAAAGTCTCTAGATTCTTAAGAAGTTTCTAAATTTTGGATATGAATTTACTCAGTTATTGGAAGTAGAAGGAAGAGCTTTATGTCAGAACACAGCTTTCGACATCATCACTGTTGAGGCCTTCAGACAGAAGGGGAAGGAGCTGTTTTCAGGAAAAAGGAGAGAGGCTACCTCAAGTGGAGGCTATTTTTTTTCATCTTTTGGAAAAAGATGGTCAGTGAAGAATTTGGAGGGGAATGGTTAAGTGGAAGCAAATCTGAGTGCAAAATACAAGGATTTCTTTCTGTAATATAATGTCTGCTTAGTGAAAATATAAGTATTGTCTTGCCTGTTCTTCAGATCTGTGCAGTCTGGTGTTGAGAGAACTCGTCACTAGGTTCTCTTCTCTTAAATGCATTTGTGTGGTGGAAATGCTGACAGAGCTTGTCCTTGATATTCACTGGTACCCTTTGTACAGTCAGATTAGTTGCTTTACATATTTACTCCTGCATTTTTGGTGGTGGCCCTTGACATCACCTGCTATTTAAATAGACTTCCTAGCTACTGGATGCTTTCTGAGAAAGTTTTGACAACATGCCGTATTCAGAAAGTTAGAAAGCAGCAGCCTCAAATTGTGTGTAGTCCAGTGCTTGCATTTCATTTGTCTATACTCGTTATACAGATTTTTGAAAAGTATTTGTAAGCATTAACACAGCTGTGCTTTTGTTAGCGGTGCCTGTGGAGAAGTCAAACTGGCATTTGAGAAGAGCACTTGTAACAAAGTTGCGGTAAAGATAATCAATAAACGGAAGTTTATGGCAAGTGGTATTAGAGAAGCAGTAAGTATTTTTGTTTGTCTGTCTGTGTTTTGGCCGTCTTGCAGTGGTGCTGGGATATTTGGTAATCCCTCTGACTCCCCAGCTCCCTTCAACTAAAGAGCATTTTCTCACTTGATGTCTTCTGTATGTAATTTCAAAATGCCTTTTGATCTCACAGAATCTATAGAATTCTGCAGAAAATGGTTGCTTTTATTCTTTGACCACATTTCATTGTGTTTGTAATTTAGGACTGTTGTTAATGTGGTATATACAAAGGGTGGTGGGGAGTCTTGTGAGGTTTATCTCCTAAAATGCATCAGATAGGCACGTCACAACCAGTGGAGTCTGACCAAAAATTTACAAACTCTGCTAATTTTCTTGTATTCTCCATCATAATACTTTTTAATAAAATCGTATGAAGCCTTCTGGGAAAGGCTTTTCATGTGTCTAGTCTTGCAGCAGAAGCCTTGGATTTCAAGGAGAAGAATAAGCCAAGTGGCTTTACTCCAACATGAAAAAGAGATCCAAGCAACTTCCGATCTATTACTCTAACTTTAATTTTATATAGGGGGATAGGATAAACTTTGAAGAAAAGTACAGTTAAAGGCAAAAGTGCATGGAAGAAGGAGTTATGTAACTTGTGCTGCTGTGGATTTACTAAAGTTAAACCAAGTTGGATTAACCTTATTAATTTCTTCGATGAGAAAATGGACTTCAGATCACAGACAGAATATACAGAATCTGTGCAAACTGACAAAGTATTTAATTAGGTACTGTATAGGAAACTACTACCTGATGTGGAAAATATTTTTGTAAAGACAAAAATTCTAAGGTGGAAAGGTAGCTGGATGAGGAAAGGATGCCAGGAGGCTTCAGTGGGAGCAGAAATTATTACTAGTGGAAGTTTTGAGAATTTGTCTTGAGATTAGTCTTCTGTACTATTATACATTTAGAGATCATGGCACAAAAAGTGGGAATATACTAATTCAGCTCTTTGGTACTGACCCAAAGTTTCTGTTGACAGAAAGGAAGATTGCAGTATCACGTATGAGGAACTGATACTTTTGTATGCTGGAGTAACAGAAGTTAGATAATGTTTAATAGTGCAAGATTGTACACTTCAAGATCAGCGACAATTTCTGCTATAGTCTACACGTTCCCTAGTTCAGATGAGGAGGTAGATATAGTTATTTGCAGATGGATATGTGACATCATTGTGATTGAAAGAAAATTGCAAAATGCAATTTTGGAACATTTCTAATAAAGACTAAGAAATGCTGTTATGAATTACCATTACTAAGAAATGCGATTGTACGAAACAGCTAGCACTACATCTGGAATGTTGTATATGGATTTGATCGTGTGTGTTCAAAGATGAATGATTTGGATTGGAAGAAGAGCAAAAAAAACCTGCTGGGTTGATTTCATAAGTTGCGCTTAAGCCACAGATCAAAAGAATCTGTTTATGTTATCTTGTAAAATAAAGGCTAGGAAAGAGTAGCATTTAATTTTAGGGGTAGCCCATATGGAAAGCATCTTGGAGGGAGAAAAGCTGTTTAAAGGACAATACTGACACATACTCGCTAAGATTATTTTTTTTTGTAGTTTGGAATTTAGCGAAATGACATGTCTGGAGCAATGTCTTGCTACAGACAGTGAGAGCAGACTGTTAATTTAATTCACTGAATGCACCCGATCAGTTTATGGAAAAAGATTATAGGTTATGGTCACTTAAAGTAGCAAGGGACATGAAACGATGGCTTTTCTGGTACTGTCTCTTATTTCTGATGTGTCTTATTCCAGAACAGCACTGTCTTACCCAATATGGTATTTGATTCTTTTAATAGAACCCAGCTTTTAATATCAATACAGAAATTGAAATTTTGAAGAAAATAGACCATGTGAGTGTTACTGTACATTTTTATTCCTTTTTGCTGCCTACTGTACTTCTGTAGTTCACTGACCTTAGTGTAGTAACTACAGATCAATTTTATCTGTTTAGAAAATATGTTAAAGGATGGGTATAGTTTTTCTTGTAAATAAGTCTATTGAATACTTTTTTTTTTCTTTGGAGTATACTGTGTCTTTGCTGATTTGAGGTTTTAAAACCTTGAATAACAGATGTAAATTTGAGAAGAAACTTCACAGGAGAAGTTTCAACCTGAATCAGTGTTATAGAAATCTCCACTGGCAGTTTTTTGAATTTGTACCCCCTCTTTCGCCTGCATCTTCCCCTGCCCTGCAAACAGCATTTCTTTTACTTTTGTTAAGTTTGCATAGCTTAATGAACTTTCCCTTGCTTTCTGATGTACTGTTGCATATAAAGAAAATATTGAGGGTATGGTAACTCACAACCTGAAAAAATAAGGATACTTGTTGAGCTGTAGTCACTGCAAGAGTTGAATGGCTTTGTGTGTGAAGGCATGGGGGAGAAGACAACAGACTTCAGTATTAAGTGTTTGCCAAAGCCTGGGACACTAGTCAGTTGTGTTAAGTGTTAGTTTAACTGGTATAGTTGAAATCATACTGAAATAGGAACTTTAGGGTGATAAACTGTTGATAATGTTAGTTTTTACAAATGATTCTACATTTTTTGTGTGTGTCCATTTGTGTTCCCTTTTTTGTTAGCCTTGCTTAATCAAGATCAAAAACTTCTTTGAAGCAGAGGATTACTACATTGTTTTGGAACTGTAAGTAACTTGTTTGAAAGTAAATGCATAAAATGAAATGTTTTTCATAGCCACAAAGAATGTGTATAGTTCTGAACTCTGGGGTTTTTGTTTGTTTGTTTTGTTTTGTTTTTCTTTTGCTGGCCTGCACTGTTCTCTGAAACCTCTGTAAAATTAGGAACTAGGATAACCGGGAGAGTAATCCTTCTACGCTTTGAAGGCACTTAATGCTTGGATAGTTGCCCACTATGCTGCTTTTGTGGATTGCTGCTATTTTTTTGATTTTGAGCTCGTAAGAGAAGGCTGATCAAAAATCTTATAACAGCTCCCAGTGGAGACTCAGGAGATTAGGTCTAATTCAGCAGTGCGTGTGCTGTGTTTAGGACATTGCTCGCTCATTTTCAGAAATATATTCCTTCTCTGTAGCCGAAACAGCCAAATGTTTTGGTCTGTCTTGTCTAATGAGATGAATCTTTTGGAAGTAATTTATTGACTTGTTACCTGCATTTGTTGTAGGATGGAAGGAGGAGAGTTGTATGACAGAGTGTCAAGGCCAATCAAGATGAAAGAAGCTACCTGCAAGTTGTATTTTTATCAGATGCTGCTGGCTGTAAAGGTACAGAATCATTTATTCTACCAAGAAAAAATATAGTTATGCATACGAATGTCAGTCATGAATTTTTCTGCCATTTGTCACTTCTGAAACCTGTGCAAGCAATCAGCACAGCACTCTTTAACAAGTTGGTTTAACACGATTCCTTACCTCAGTGCAGCCAAAGAACAATCAAACACTTACTTACTAAAAACAGGGACTAAAGTAATAATACAGGCTGTGCTCATTGATGGCAGGATTATCATGTGAGACTTTTAATAGTGTGTGGGCAAAGAGTCATCAGTGTAGTAGCCTTCAAAAAGATCAGTGATCAGATGCTTTACTATACACTCCTGAATAAGCATTTCAGTCAGCAGACAACAGATTAAGACTACTTTAATAGATCTCAGATACTGAATATTGAGTCCTTAGATAAATTTCTTCTAAATTCATGCAATGGGAAGCGTATTTCATGAATAACTTTTGCAAGATTGTTTTCTGCAGCAAACTTAATTGCCTGGACCTGAATATGCTTTCAGATCAGTTAATTTCCTTTTTTCTTTTGACTCAATTTTAGTATCTTGCAACTGCCAAAAATAGCAACTTACTAGTTGTTCTGCCGTAGGTATTAATAACTAATAAACCTGGAATTATTTTCCTCATTAGGAAGCTATTGTATTTTTCCCCAATTCACATTTTTGGGACAGCCACTCATATAATAAAAGTGATGTCATTACCTTCTACTTCATAATGATACTATGTCTTCAGATATAGTAAAGAAAAGCTTCCCTTCAGTGTAAATGTGAAGCCATCTCTAGTATGTATTTTGTACTACTAGTTAGAATCAACGTTGTTCGTAGCTTTAACACAGGCTTCATTGTGTCAATATATCAGTCATGCCTGAATTTTGATTCTCTCTTGCTGTCAAACGTTCTCCTAATGAAGCTAGAAGTCTATTCTCAGTTGTGGAGCCAGTAGAAAACTGGATAGTAGACTTGCATGTAGACTTCAGAACTACAGATAAGGGAACAGTTCTACACTAGTCTCAAGGAAGTAACATTTTTCAAAACCCTTTGTATATTTAACCTGACGTTGATCTATCTCCTTGCTCAGTTTTCCTAGTTATATCATCAGGTTTTTGAACCCTTTTTAAGCCTCTAGCTCTTTGACAACTGAGGTGTTTTTTAAATGTCTGCTACTACTCACCAGCGTGAGGGCTGTTGTGGCACAATGAACTCAACTGTCTTTGCAAACTGAAATGTGGACTTGCATTTAAGAGGGTATGATCATACAGTAATAATGGCTAAAAAAAGGGAGAGATGGAAAACTAGAATTCCTACAAAGGCAACATAGAAATCCAGTCTTCCTTAGTTCTGTTGCTTTTTCTGAGGTGAAGAAAGTAGTACAGCTTTCCAGTGAATGGGAAGAATGAAACACCTTGCCATGTCTACATACTGTGCTTGCATTGAGATTTGACATTTGAAGCATAATGGTTTCTAAGCTGATTTTTTTTTTGTTGTTGTTGTGTTGGTGGTGCTTTTTTTGTTTGGTTTGGTTTTTTTTTAAGAGAGTCATAAGCAGTGTAGCTTTAAACGGATGCGTGCCTCTTACACAACCATTTCAGTTATCCTGCCATTGTTGTATGAAAAATTGGAAACCTTACATTTAAAAAAGGTTAATAATCTGTTTTTCTTTGATTGTATATCTGTATATACCTAGTATCTTCATGACAGTGGAATTATACACCGAGATCTAAAACCAGAGAATGTGCTACTTTCATCTTCTGAAGAGACGTGTCTTATAAAGGTAAGGAAACTTACATTTCTTCTTGTTCACTTAGAAATTTGAGAGTATTCCTTCCCATTCTTCTCAGTATTTAGTTACACGTAGCCAAAAAAATATGATGGAATTAGTCATACAAACTGTGAAGCAACTTAAAACATTGAGGGTTTGTTTTCCATAATTTTAATTTTACTTTTGTGGATATTGCAACTCATACACTTGTCTAAGAACAACTGAGAAATGTTGTGATTGTATAGCACTTAACTGAGTACATAACTTCAAATGTTATTTTTTTTTATTCTCAATTTTTTTATTCTCAATAATATCGAAATTCTTGAATTACAGACAGCATTTCCACAAATATCCAGGCTGTATGGTGACAGGGTTTTTTTGTTGTTGTTTTGGGTTTTTTTTTTTGGTGGGGTTAGGGTTGGGGTTTTTTTGTGGAGGGGTTTTGTGGGTGTTTTTTTTTTTGTTTGTGTTCCCCTCGCCCCCAATAAAGCATTGAACAGATTTGCATGCTAAAGCGCTTATTTTTCAAGTAATCTCTTATAATAAGCTACAATTCCTTTATTCTGTGGTTGTCCATTTACATCCAAATCTGAGAGCACTTTTTGCTAGTGTAAAGTGTGATCGTCTGTCACATTTTTCCTTAATCCTTCTCTCCTGTTCTCAGTTGTTGTTTACTGAATACTTAATAATGTTTGGGGTAAATTTTGTTCATAGTCATGTACTGGAACTGACTTAGAAGGAAGAAACTGATGTATGTTGACAATATGGTATGCTCTAGTACAACCAATCCTAATATGTAATGTGGTGTTACCATTTTTAAATACAAGATTACAGATTTTGGACAATCCAAGATTCTTGGAGAAACTTCTCTTATGAAAACATTATGTGGTACTCCCACGTATCTTGCTCCTGAGGTTCTAAATTCACTTGGGACTGCTGGATACAGCCGAGCTGTGGACTGCTGGAGTTTAGGAGTTATTCTTTTTGTATGGTAAGATATTGTGTAGATGCTACCTTCATTGGACAGTCATTGACATACGTGGCTCCAGACTTGGCAACTTCAGTACCTTTATTAGGAAGTGGAAGTGTGTTTAGAACTATATACGTGTCAAAGACGCGATGATAGCAGATGCTTTAAAATGTGCGATTTTAGTGTGTCATTTGCTACAACAAAATCTGTGTTATTTAACTTGTTTTCTTCTTCTATATAGCTTGTGTGGATATCCACCATTTAATGAGCAAAATACTCAACTATCTCTGAAAGATCAAATCACTCGTGGAGAATACACGTTCATTCCAAAAGAATGGAAGCATGTATCAGACATGGGTATGACTCCATTACAGTGGGTAGCAGAATCTCTAGCTCTTTTCTTGTGGTAGTTTTTGTCCTCCTTTAACTTCCTTTCAGCTGTACGGCACATTGCATGTTGATATGCTTAGTTTTTAAAGTAGTCCCTTAAAAATGTTTTGGTTTTTTTTTTAAGTTCAAAGTTGAAGCATTAGGAAGAGCAGATACATTTTCATTGAAGAGATTTCTTAGTAATACTTAGCTTTATTAACTACAGAAATACAGAGTTTGTGGGCACATATGTCTGTTTTTCCTCTTTTCACTTTTTCTTCTGACTTTATCAAGCTGGTCTACAAACTTTGCCTTGCTCCAAGATTCTTCAAGTGTTGAACTAAAAATGCCAGGAACTTAAGGGATATGAGGTAGAATTCCAAAAGAGACATATTAAGAGTAATTTCACGGTGCTATTCTTTGGACTTAAAATATCAGCCACATTTGTGGAATCAGCTATTGTTTGGCTCACTCTAAGCTTAGTAGTCTGCAAAACTATTTGAGTTTTTGCATAGCAAACTAATAATGAGAGTTACTGTCTGCATGCTTTTCTTCTTCAGGACATTTTCTATGCACAAAATAATTGTAGTATTTGCCTTGGATACTCCTTTCTATGTGCAGAAGAGTTTCTAATAAATGATGCGATCATTCTTTTTCTAATAAACTTAAGAAATATAACCCCTTCCTGAATTATCTGAAGCTTATTCAATAAGAAGTCAGACATACATGAGAATGGAAATTATGTTAAGGTCGTACATAGTCCTAGTGGTATGTATAACAGAATAATCAGATAAAATGAAAAGTAAATCTTGCCAAAATTCCTTTATGGGAGATTTGGAGTCATAAAATATGACATAAATGCCATATTTTTCACAGTGTCTATTAAGCAGTTTCCTAAGAAAATAAAGTTTATGTGATTATCTGGAGCATACATGTGTATGTCTTGTCTCTAATTTCCCATCTTCCCAGGTGGATAATCTGCTTTCCAGGACCCCATAAACCAGGAAACTAAATTAAGCTGTCTTTGCGTGTCCATACTAATACTGAAGCTTTTAGGAAAGCGCTGAGCTTCCTGTGCATGCTCAGAATATAGATTGTGGACATGCTCAGTACATCTACTGGTTATCTTGGTATACTGAAAAGTGTTGAATCGTGTGCACGTGAAGGAAAAATGGTTACAGTCTGCAGTCCTCCCTATGCATAGAAAAAAAGAAGTGTGATCTGCCCAGCCAGTATTTTTGGGCATTGTTCTGAAGTGTTGTAAGACACATTGTTGCACATAGCTTTGGCATATGCATATTGCAGAACTTATTATTAGGTAATAAATTTATTGATCATATGCCAACCAACTCTTTTTATTATGTTAGCTCTGGATCTTGTGAAGAAGCTGTTAGTAGTGGATCCAAGCAAACGTCTTACAACAGAGGAAGCCTTAGAACATCCTTGGCTTCAGGTAGGAATTGGGTTTTAACTGAAGTACACCTGGGTTGTTCTGGGGATAACTTCTTGATGTAAATTCAAAGGCAGTTCGGTAGCCTGAATGTTAGGAGGTTTTGTTGATATAGTGTAATTTGCTTCTTCAAGGAAGCAGGGGAGCACTTGACTACTCTGGTCACCAGAGATGTAATGCGTGCCTGATCCTGCTTCTGTGGAGAATTCCATAAAAGGGCTACAATGATGGGCAATGAGAACTTCAGTTCTTTAGCTTCATGGGAATAACAACTGTTGTCTTAAGTCAGAGCTTAAGTCTGCCTGTCCATAGGTTGTCTCTGACAGTAGCCAGCAGAAGAGCAACTGTCATTTGGTGCTTCTAGTGGGCATGTACTGCCGCCTGCCTGCCAGCTGGCTATACAATTTCTGCTGGCTGCTGTAAGACCGGAGAGATCCTGCTGCCAACTTACAAAAGAGAAGAGAGAAAGAAAAGGCTGTATGTTTTGGAATTATATGTTTGTTTTACCGGCATTCAGTGACATGTAGGAAGAGGAGCCTTCAGATCCCAACCTGTAGCATGACATTAATCCAGATACTGTAGCCACCACTTTCCTGTTGGACAACTCTAAACCAAACAGAGTGAGCATCTTGAACAGACAGCTTTCATGTCTCTCTGTTGGAAGCAAGATGATCTTGCAGTGGCTTGTTGTGTGTCAAAGCCTTTGTGGGATAGAGCCTTCTCTTTCTTGCAGCATACAGAACAGAGTTGCTTCTTTGCTTTCCCAACAAGCAAATGCTGTCTCTGCAGCATATGGATTTTCTTCTTTTCCTGTTCTCCTTGTCTTTTCCTCTTGCAATGGCAACTAGACTCCCTGTTGTTTTTCAGTGTGTTTATTTTCTTGGACCCTATCCTTGGCAAAGCCTTCATTAACTCTTACCCCTTCCTACTGCTGCTTTTACAGCATAGTACACTTTGTTGGTCCTTCAGTTCCGTGGTCCTTTTCAACTGTTGCTGCTATTTGTAGTCTTGTAGCCTTGCCTGATGCTGTTCAGTGCTTTTTCCCACCCTAAACACATCTTTGCTTGATTACCCTTTTAATTTGGTTTCTTCTTTGCCTTCCACCTTGTCATGAGATCTCCATATGTAGGTTTTACCTTGCCACATCACATGCTCTTCTGCCAGAGAGAAAAAGGTATCAGTAACTTCTTCCTCTCTTCTCCAAAGCGGCCACACTATCCTTAGTTTTGTCTGTTGCCTTTTCTCTTTATTATCTGGATAACGCATCGTCAGTGTGGCTTAAATATGTAACAGCACTGCAGCTCACATGACTTTGTATACCCTCTCTGCACAGGCTGAGGGCATTTCTCAGCCTTGACCAATTTGATTACCTCCTGATGCAGCCTGACCCATGCTAGAATGTGTCTTATTGCTAACTGTGTCAGGACCCTTGGCAACAGCCATCAGAACTTGTATAGCAGAGCTTTTTGTTCTCTTGGTCTCATGATCTTTATTATATCATCATATAACGAAGATGGCTCAAAGCAGGTTGGGTCTTTGCCAAGTAATGTAATTCTCTCAGACTAAATCCGCAATACCTCATGGTTGATGCATCTTCAGTAACCTGTATTCAGCTAAGGGAGAAGGACTCAAATTCTGTAATTTATCCACCTGTCTGGCTGGAAGAAGGTGTTTCACAGTTAATATGTTCGCTATTCTGTGGTTATCCCACGGGTGTTTGACTCTGGATCATGTTTTATAGGCATTGTAGAGTACTGAAGAGTTCTGTCAAGCTAAACTAGGTCCTGTTCCAGCCTATCACCTTTAGCCGAGTAGTGTGTCAGGACTCCAGCAGCCCTGTCTTCTCCGGCCTTTCCATCAAAACAGCTGTGTTTTCTTTGTGGGAGGAAGATGAAACTGATTTTGATGTTAATAGAATCAGACTTCAGTGGTCCTAATGGTAAATACCAACAACGAACTTCTCATGGTCTCTGCTCGGGAAGACTTGGAATGGGTAGAGCTTGTAAATATCTGCCTGGGTCAACACTGTAGACTAGTGGTTGAGCACAAGTGATAGGTACAGTTCTTTCTACTTCTGTGCCATGCCATCCATGCCAACAGCTGCAAGTCTGTTGCTTTTTTTAATGCCAGCTTTTCTGTCACTAATTCTTTCCCACCAGCCAGTTGCTTCTGCTGGAAGGTGTGGTGCCAGCTCAACAGCAGAGGTTGACAGGCCTCTCTATCCTTATTTTTGTTGAAGGATACTGGTATTAAGGTGCTCCTCCCTACTCTGGTCCTGCTTCAATGGCCTTTGTGTGCCTCCGTGACCTGCTCTGAATTTAATGGAAAATCCTGGATCTCTGGAATTATTTCTCAGAAAATAAAGCCCAGTCTATACCTGTAGCTAGTCTGTGCCTTCAAATTTTCAGTCCCTACAGAGAGGACTACAAAAGAAGCATGGAGTATTCTGCTGAATACCTTCTTTCAACACAACAAGCAGCTTCTGCATCCTTTCTGAGACACCTCTTCTTAGACTTCTTCAACATCTGAAAATCAAGATGTGTTTTTTTAGAGACCAGTCTGATTGTGGTTCTGCTAGGATGGACCTCCTCCTTTAATCACTGTAACAGAGTCCCACTTCCTCATCTTGTTTGTGTGGGCAGGCAGTGCAGAATCCTGCAGAGTTTTTCTGGCATGTTCCAGGACTACTATGTTCTTACTATCATGAGTATGAATAAGTGCAACTGGTTTGAGAACGCTCTGAGTAGGAGTTTATGGTTTCCCTGCCTCCTGTTACAGTCTAGTTAGGTTTGTGAGAGGTAGCCTTTAGGTGGTCTTTTATTAATTTTGGCACTCCAGAGGTGACCACTGGGCCTATGGTCTTTCTTGGATATTTTTGCTTGAGGAGGCTGAAGGAAGTCACCCAGCCTACCTCTGAGCCACGCAATGGATTCTATTTACTCATGCCGAGCATAATGCTATTCATATTCCCCCACTGGGAACAGCATCTGGTTTCAGATGCTTAGGTAAAGAGCATAAGAAACAGGGTGGAAGCAAGGGAGTATTACTCAATGCTCAAGAGCTGGCAGCTTCCTGAGACAGAAAATGCATTTGGATGACTTTTAAAGTCATTAACTTGTCCTAATTATACTGCTGGGCATCAGAAAATTCTTCCTAGCATTCCTAGCTTTTACTACTGTAGTTTGTGTTAATTTCTACAGTGAGTTAATTGGATGAAGATTCTTACATTTAGATTATAATTCTGAGCAGGAAATGTTACTGATAAACCATGCTACACTGATTTTAAGAATTGCTGGTATGTGTAATGGGAAAGGGGAAATATATGACAGTGATTTAGACAAGCTAAGAATCTAAGATATTTCAGTATGTAAATTCAAGTTGTTAGCATCTTGATTATATATTCCCTTTAGCAACACATCTTACTGTTATGTTTAATTTTGAACACAGGACAAAAAGTTTCAGAAAACATTATACCCGCAAATCCAAATGTCATCTAGCATTCAGATGGCATTCTTTAAACTGTTTCCCTTCATGGGCTGCTACTAAGAGTATCAGTCATTTATAGGTAATGTCCACTGCCTGCTTGGAAGGCCAACATCCAATATGTTCAGTTCTAGATATCACACACGTTGAATACCACCACCAAAAGAGCTCCCCGAGTCCTGTTATTGTGAGTAGTGAGGAGGAGTTACTGGCTCCCCACTCCCTCTTGTGTTGTCTGTAAGTATTGTCTTTAAAAGTTAGTCTGGAAAAAACACAACAGACGCATACTTTATGTGTACAGCTAATGCCTGTTAGCCCTCTCTAATGATTTTGGGTCCACAAGGGAATTTTTCAGATATTAAAAGTAAGCATGTTCTCCAAACAAAACTTAATTTCTACAGCTTTATTTAAACCAGTAGTGCTTTCAAATTAGTGTTTTCAATACCTGTGCTGTTTACTCCATTCTTTGCTTATATCTAAAACTTTAAAACTTAGTGGGCTGCTTAAACCTAAGTACTACTCAGTGGAGATGTCTTACCTGTATTAACCAGGTACTTAATAAAACATTTTTCAAAGGCATATAAGCAATTAATTGCTCTTTTGGCCTCTGAAAACTTCCTTGGGATCTTTTGAATGGGACAAGAGTAGTTTGGTTGCATGCCGAAGAAAAACTCAGATATTTGTTATATAAATGGGAAAATATTTATCTTCTCTCACCCATCAACTCAAATGTAGCCACAGTCAAAACAGGTGACACTGGAAAAGAAAGACAAGTCCCAGTTCTATATAAAATAAACTGGGTGTTCACATCAAAGCCTTTTTGTAGCACTTAAGAACATATTTAAACCAGAAAATGAGATACTGCAATACTCCATAGCTTAGAAGAAGAGCCCCCTCCCCTGCCTTCACCCAAAAAACCCAGTTAAAACATTTGAAATCCTTAGGAGCTCAATGATCCTTATTTCTGATTTTCTCTAGCAGTGAATGTCCCATTCACTTCTCTTTGAGTTTCCCAATCTTTGCTGTGATAATGGGACAAAATTATACAACCTGTTAGCTTCAGTTAGTTGTTTAGAATAAATGTCTGGTTTTGGTTCTAGATCAGTTGTTCGGTTGGCGAACACACAGTCACTGTTCAAAGCTCAGCCAAAGGAAATGATCTGTATTAAATCACTATGAGAAGCATACTTCATTTAGTCCTGCTTCTAGTTTAGTCTTAGTTTAAAGACCTGATTTCAGACTTGGAAGCCTGATTTAGGGTTTGCATTTAATCCACAGCAACCCATTCTAATAAAATTCCTGCGGGAGAAATTGCTGAAACTAGAGAATGAGATTTTCTTTTTAAAACAGGGAGTATGCTATGTCAACTAAACGTCTTGTTCGCACTGATTCCCTGCTCCCTGAGGTTGCCCAGCATATACCAAGAGCACCCTGGTCACTGGCAGCTGAACCAGAATGAGGTTACATGCTAGCTTTTCCTCTTGAAACACGCCTGACTTTATGCTAAACTAGCTTCTCTTAACAGAGGATCTCTGCTGCTCTTGCCTCCCCTGTCCTGTCCTTCCCTCCTCTTAATGCTTCTGCAGCCAGGCCTATTTATGCACAATTGAGACTAAAAAGTCCACTTCTTTTGCATTGCATCTCTCCCAGACACTTTCCCTCCACTAATGACAGCTTCTGGCTTATCACTTCGGGTAAACAGAGAATGAACTGTACTATCCAGTGAACTTCTGCAGAGATACGAATGCTCTATGAATAATATAATATTTGTTGATAATAATTTGGGTTTTCAAAAGGGAAACTTCAGTTTTCTGAAATGCTTGCCCGAATTCTGAATATTTGCTTTCCAAATGTTTTCATTTACAACCTTTAATGTGTTCTGTGGGCTTACTTATGTTAAAGATAACTGTGGGATGCTTTTTAAGATAATGTTTTGTTTGAAAGTTTAGTGTGTGGTTTTGTTTTTTTTTTTGTTTGGTTGTTTGTTGTTTTGTTTGTTTGTTTGTTTTAGGGTATGGGTGTTTTAGGTGGTTCTTCTCTGCCTACTGTGTACAACAGGTTTGCTTTTGGGGGGCAGGGGCGGTAACGAAGATTACCCAAATTTGGGATACTGATGAAGCTCAGCTAGTGGAAATGCAAATATGCTGTTAGAAAGGGAAGTAATTATGAAAACAGCATGTAAAACTATAAGGAACATACTTGTTTTTCAAGGGCGATTAACTCTGTTTTGGTGAAAGCAGGCCCCAAGTCCTGATGAGGCCTCTTCTGATAAGGCTGACTAAAGAATTGCCTGCACAGACTCCTAGCCTGTATGTTCTGTTCTTTCAATGTTGTTATACTTTGTTGAATGATACTGCAAGTTCAGTTTTAGCTGGACTAGTATTAGCTAAGTAGTTATTGAGGGGAAACTGTTTCCTTGTAGAATGCAATAGAACTATTTTTTCTTACCAGCACTGTAAAGCACCTGCTCAAAATTCTACTGTGGGGAACATCAGAATCATACAATCATAGAACGGTTTGGGTTGGAAGGGACCTTTAAAGGTCATCTAGTCCAACTGCCCTGCAACGAGCAGGGATATCTCACCAGACCGGGTTGCTCAGAGCCCCGTCCAGCCTGGCCTTGAGCACTGCCAGGGAGGGGACATCTACCGCCTCTCTGGGCAACCTGTGCCAGCGTTTCACCACCCTCATCATAAAAAGTTTTTCCTTATATCTAGATTGAATCTACCCTCTTTTATTTTAAAACCATCACCCCTTGTCCTATTGCTACAGCCCCTATTAAAAAGTCTGCCCCATCTTTCTTATAGGCCCCCTTTAAGTACTGGAAGGCCGCAACAAGGTCTCCCCGGAGCCTTCTCTTCTCCAGGCTGACCAACCCCAACTCTCTCAGCCTGTCCTCATAGGAGAGGTGTTCCAGCCCTCTGATCATCTCCGTAGCCCTCCTCTGGACTCGCTCCAGCAGGTCCGTGTCTCTCCTGTGCTGAGGACCCCAGAGCTGGACACAGCACTGCAGGTGGGGTCTCACCAGAGTGGAGCAGAGGGGGAGAATCACCTCCCAGGACCTGCTGGCCACGCTGCTTGTGATGCAGCCCAGGATGCGGTTGGCTTTCTGGGCTGTGAGCGCCCATTGCTGGTTCATGTCCAGCTTTTCATCCACCAGCACCCCCGAGTCCTTCTCGGCTGGGCTGCTCCCAAGCCCCCCATCCCCCAGCCTGTATTGATGCCGGGGGTTGCCCCGACCCAGGGGCAGGACCTTGCACTTGGCCTTACTGAACCTCATGAGGTTCGCACCGGCCCACTTCTCGAGCTTGTCCAGGTCCCTCTGGATGGCATCCCATCCCTCAGGCGTGTCAGCCGCACCACTCAGCTTGGTGTCATCAACCTGAAAAATACAGCTTGACCTCACACACAGGTGAGGCTTCTAATCAAATCTGCATTGCTATTCCAAAGGAGACACAGGCAGCAGGGGCTTTCCCCTTGCTGGAAGAGGCAGAAGCGTCCTGTCCCTACGTAGTTCAGTTCCACAGGGTCTTTCCTACTGCACAGGTTTAAACAACTCAATAAAAACTCCAAAGGAAGCAGGTTCAACTCGCGGGCTAGTTCTCTTGCCTCTCCTGCCAGAAACAAAGGGTCCGCAGAGCAGGGTGGCAGGAGGAGTAAGAGTGAAGAGTGGGAGAGAAAGAGCACACATGGGAAAGGGAGCAACACGTCGGAGAGCGACAGAAAAGAGGACGTGCACGGGCGTGCGGGCGTGTTTGCGTGCACGTCTGTGTGCACTCACGCGTGTGTGGGCACCTGTCCTTGCACCTGTGCGTCATGGCACTCCGCAACACCTCGTCTGCCCAATTAAACAGCAGCGCTGATGGATTCCAAAGAACTGGCAGCAATGCTGTGGAGCCACGAAGAAGGATGAGATCAGGGAATACACAGGGAGTACTGTCAGTCGGAGAGGGGAAGGGGACCTCATGAATGCGGAATCTAGAAATAAATATTTTTGACTGCAAGTAGCAGAATTCAAAGGCAACCACAGTTTCATTCCACGTTCCAGTATTCACAGTATTCCCTCACGTCCCCGAGAAACGTTCCCAATTGCTGCAGGTCTTTGAGGAAGCTCTCCCACGTCGCATGCCAGTGATTTCAGAGGGGATGCTGTTGCCCGTATATTCGGAAGCCGCTCTTTCTTCCTCACCGCCCTCCCTGCTCCCGCTCGTTGCCAAGCAACTCCGGCCATTCTGCAGGACCTGCCTGTTAACCACCAGCAGCTTAAACCATTACCGTTTACTGAAAAATACAAGTTTAAGAAGGAAAACAGACAAGCATACTTCCCTTTAGCACTTGGACCGTTCTGTGGGAACCTTGGAGGCTGCAGTTTGTCTGTACGCAACACACCACAGAACCCCGGGACGGCTGAGGTGGGAAGGGAGCTCTGGAGGTCTCCTCGTCCAGCCCCCTGCTCGAGCAGGGCCACCCCGAGCCGGCTGCCAGGCCTGTGCCCAGGCGGCTTTGGACTGTCTCTGCGGAGGAAGACTCCACCGCCTCCCTGGGCAACCAGTGCCAGGGCTCGGTCACGCTTCACAGGGAAAAAGTGCTTCCCGATGTTCAGAGGGAGCCTCCTGTCTGTCAGTTTGTGCCCGTTGCCTCTGGCCCTGTCCCTGGGCACTACGGGGAAGAGCCTGGCTCCGTCCTCTTTGCACCCTCCCTCAGGTATTTACATACTACCAAAACTAGCAAGTGTTAAGAGCACTTCAAAAAAACTTGCAAGAAAGTTTTTTAAAGTGCTAGAAAACCTCAGCAGGTCACCCCTGCTACTTCTAATCAGACATAAAATTAACAAACAGCAGCACCCAGCAATAAAATGCACCTTAAGAATAACACAAACGTGTCTGCTTCAGGCACTGCTGCAGGTGGCAGAAGAGCCATCCGTACACCACCGGCAGCACCAACAATGAACGCACAGAGAAAATGAGTTATTGTCACCTGATCCATTACTTCTTGTCTAGAAAACACTGTGAATGCATTTACAGATTGGGTCTGCATTCCATTACCTGGATAAACCACATTTTCTGGATCACTTTAAGCACTGAGATTTCCAATAAACTCACAAGCAAGATCAGTAAGATGTGCTTTGCACTAGTGCCTTTTGTAAGATGTCAGCAAGACCGCTCAACGAACACACACAGTTTTCGAAATTCAGTTTAGTCTGGTTTGTATTTCTCTGATACACACAACCTAACCTTCTCTTGGAGCAAGCTTTATAAGGTGTTCACAAGACAACGGAATCAGGTAGGTAAAAGCAAGCCCTTAGCATTTGAATAGTAAAATAGTGACCAGGTACCATACTAAGCACACACGACCCGCAAGACAAACAGTAATTGCCAACTATGTAGGCAGTATGTAAATGCTACATAATTATCTGTAACTTTTTTAATACCACAAGGGAAGAACAGAAACATCACTTAATTTGATGACTGCCACAAAGGATTCAAAATGTTTAGAAATAATCTGTTTATTGTTTCCATGATTGTTGCACAGAAGTGGATGGTACCCAATAGATCACAGACCATCCACAAAAGGGATGTGCTTCTGTAAGGTGTCAGAAAGAGATAGCCATTAGGACTTCGGGGGATTTGAGTCTTGGTTTTGGGGGGAGGGGAGTTGTTTAAACTTTAGGGTCTCTTGTCTTACCCTAGAGGTGTCTAGCCCTCAAGAAAAGCTTGATTAGATCTGATTTTGGGCACACACCTTCATCACTGCTGCCTATTTATTCCAGAGTACTGCAGGCACCTAATCAGCCTAAATCTACCTCTGTTGAACTCTGCAGGAGAATTCTTGTGCAAGGTAGAGGAATTTTACAGAACATGGTTATCTTCTGACCACCGGAAAAAGAAATCAGTTTTATGGCTTGCTAAATTTAACAGGCTAGTGCCGCTGTTATAGGACAAACTCATTGCACGTTCACATGGAATGCATTGTTCCAAGCACAGGTTTATATGTGGATCATCTGAGTTGCAGTTCTATTTAAATTACACTGCTCAGAACAACATTCAAGCAACTGTTTGTACAAAACTTTCTGGCAGCAGTGTCTAGTGTACAGGCCTGCAGGACTCCTGTGGTGCCCCACTCACCTGGTCAACAGGGTCTCAAAATCTACAGTGAGAATCGTTGCAGCATGGTGATATTTCTAAAAGTGCTCTGTGGTTTTAGCAAAATAGCCAGAGAATATTAAACAAATGTATTAAACTTCCAAGCCTTCTGCTCAGAGCACTCTCGATGCCTGAAAGTATTCAGGTTCTTTTCCAGGATGAAGCACTGTGCGCATGTGCGTGCGTGTGTGAGCGCATGCGTGTGCGCCCGCGCCTGCATGTACACGTACAGTGCCCTGATTATTTACTCAGGAGCCAGAATGGAATCTCCAGTGGGCATAGCAGTCTCAAAGAAGCTCTTACTATTCTAAAACGGGAGACTTTCACTAATTTAGTGGAGAAGGCTATATAAATTAAACATTTTTCTAGATACACTTACAATGTTATCAGGTTCCTGCCAACTCATGAACACCAGAATACTGCTTTTATTCCCCAAGATCCAGATAAGCCCCCTTTGCCTGCTCCTCGTAGTACACCTTAAATATACTTGTACGAATTCTTCCCAAGGAATCCAGCTGCAATTTAAATTTCCTTATACGCAGACAGTAGTGAGATTGAAAACAATCTTACTCCTCCCAGTACGATGCTGCTTGGACTAAAGGTCTGAGACAATCATTTAATGGAAAAGGCAATGATTTAAAAGAAAGGCTTGCCTTGACATGAAGGAATTCTGTATCTGAATATGAAATAACACTAAGCAGGAAAGTAGACAGCTGTGGTACCTTTAAAGAAATACCAGCACTGTGGAAACAGATCCGTCAATATACTGGAAGAATCAAAACAACTTCCCAAGCCCTAATAGCATTCTAAATGTGAAAACTTTCAATTACGGTTTGAAATCACACTCTCACACAAGACACTGCTCCCAAAGAGGTGGACTCCAGGCACACCTGAAAATGACATGAAGAAACTGAAAGATAAAATAAATTAAATGAGTCAAACTGCCAGCATACAATCCCAAATATTGAACCTTGGCATGTTACTAAGCAAGACACAGGTAATTATACAGAAAGAAGCAACACTACAAAACAAAAATACTGTGTTCACTTATGAGCACCTCAGAACAAAGGAAGCTTTAAAAAAAGTTTAGGAAGTATGAAAAGCTAGGAAGGACAGCGAAAGGATAATTTGAAGAGACTAATCACAAAAAAAGAGGTGGGGGAGAAAGACAAACTGTTCATTAGTTTCATGGAAGAAAGGCACTAGCTGCACAGTGAGATGAATCATCTCATTTGCCAAGAGCCCCAAGAAGCAAAGTCAAGTGGTGCTAAGTGGTTGTGATTCCTCCTTAAGACAGTCTGCCTATCAGAAATCTACAGTACTTATCAAAAAAGAAAAAAGACAAACTGCTTTAACAAATACCTTTTCTAGAGCTCACAGGTTTCTTCGGAAGAGGAAATGGGGGGAAGAAGTTGCGGAGTTTTGTGACATACTCTGCATATTAAATTTGTCCTGCTTTTCAGGACACAGAACATACTTTCTAAATTTAAAGAAAGGAAAGATTTAATTTAAAATTCTCTTCTAGTTTCCTCTGAAAGGGCTACACAATAAAACTACAGTATTGTAAAAGATCTGTTTTGTCTATTCAAAATTTCTCTTCCACACAGTGGAACCGTAGGTATGTTACACCAGCTGTCCTACTCCTGAGCCCTGAGAAACTCAACAAAAGATCCTGTAACAGTCAGAAACAGCACTTATAACTCTCTAAGGAGTCTTCTCTTACTGATTTACAATGACAGACAGTTCTACTACTGAACTTTCTTGTAAAATGTGGAACAGGAATTTCATTTGTGTCTGTTCATATATTCAGTTGGGACTGTATGAATAAGAGATGTGACACAATTCATCCATATGCAGTATCGTCTTTTCCCCAAACCACAGTATGCTGAAGCTATGCAGCAGCCCTCTTCACTGTTACGGCATTATGAGAACGGAAGAAAGAAATAAACCGAACTTCTGTACAATGACCAAGTGTCTGCACATACACAGGCAATGAGGTCGCAAAAAAAAAAAATTCAAATAAATCTTCTTCAGAAAGATGTTTGAAGAGCAGTTCTTTCTTTAGGCTACAGTTAGCATGGAGAATAACTTGTCATTGCCATGTTGGAGATAACCATTTTAAAAGAGGGAAACAACCTTGCGGTGCCGTAAAACGATACAGCATCACTGAAATCATTGGAGCAGGGTACAATTCGGACTCTCTGAGGAGTTACATCTAAGATTCTTAGAACAGAATAGGATAGTTCCAGTTGGAAGGGACTTACAACAATCATCTAGTCCAACTTGCTGGTGGAGCAGCATATCCAGATGGAGGTTTAACTTACATTGTCCTCATTACTGACACTACTGTCAGCCCAGATCTTTTCACAGTCTGTCCACAGTGAGCAGACATCCCTAATCCTATGAGGTGCAGCACACCCTCAACTCTCACAAAACCTATTCTTTCAAAAAGGCGGTATCTCTACCAGATGAGCAGACATCGATGTAGTCTAGTCTACTTCACCACCATGATGAAGAGTTTCTGATGCAGTTTTATTTAGCTGCACTGTGCTGGACAGTGAGTTTAGAAGAGTTCATCAAAATAAGAACTTAAGAACCTGCCAGTGACCAAGGCAAGTCTCAGTCAGCTTTGTTCTACAATGGAGAGGCCAGCACACTACTACATCTCAAAACACTTATTCAGAACCTGACTTGCAATGACATTCTTCAGCATAAAGTTGTGAGGGTATTTAAGAAAAACTAGGACAGCTGTTGGCTTCAGCCATGGCTCCAGCATAAAAATACAGAAGAACATATCTGCTTCATTTAACTTTGTGTGTTCAAGCATTGAACATTGAAAGAACACAAGGCTTAGAGAGGTACTAAAATTTTTCTACGTGGAGAAACAGAAGGAGCCAACCAGGCAGCAATTTTCATCCAAGCCTGACAGAAAAGCTGAGTGATGAGCTACTTGCAAGAACCAAAAATAAGAAAATATTCAATCATCTGCATCTACACAGAAGTGGTTACTGATGATAAAAGATAGATTTTAAATACATTAAAATAAAACATCCAATTAAAAGATTGTGTAAACAGAAGTTTATTCCATAATCTGTTTCTGCAGTTAGCCTCTTTTCTTACTAAAGATTTATTACAAGGGGTGATCTATTACAAGGGGTCATCCCACAGCAGACCCAAAAGAACAAACTCAGTCTTGAAGAGTCACCTGTAGTCATTTTACCTTCCTTTTTCTCCAGGACAGATTTCTGCCATTTAAACAAAGTGAGATTATCAGTGGATACCCCTGAAACAGAGGCTATCTGCACAGGCACAGAGCAGACAGAAAAGAGCGAGTTACGTTGTATGCTTCCCCACAAGACCACATGTCTAAAATCTTCAGAGTAAGGACTACTCCTTGCATCCACAGCAGAACTCAACGCTCACGCTCCACAAGCCATTTCAAGTATGACCTCTGCTTTGACTATGAGCCAGAACTGCTTAATGCCAATTAAAGATGCAGCTTCTCTTATGCAAATGCTACCTGAAAAGACCAGCACCTCCATTCCACCAATTAACTAGCAATTTTTCACAAACTTAACACTGTTTCAAACCAGTGACCTGTGAGTCTAAATCCATATACATTATCAATCCCCTCAGACATCCAACCAACCTGAAACTTCTTTTTTTTAATCTGTATGTTAAAACAAATCACACTAAGCTTGTACCATGATAATATAGAGCACATTGTAATGCAGATCAGTACTTGGAAATGGTCTTTTCAAACCGTGCCACTACAAATAAAGCTCAGTCATTAGACTTGAAGGGATCAATAATTTGTTGTGTTTGCTAAGTTTACAGACTGACCTTTTAAAATTAGTCTGGCCATTAAAAAAAGACCTGGTATATGCTCCTGGACTTTATAAAACTACGACTACCTCAAGGCAAAGAATTTTTTCCTTTTGAAGACAGTATATCAGTGGTGGAAAACATGGTCATATTTCCTTTCCAGAGTCAGCTTTCAGCAAGCACATTAATGCTAAAATACCCTATACTGTTTCCTTTCTTTAATTCATATAATCATACAATTAGCCAGAAGTAACTGTTTTAATGACTGGCAGTTTCAGGCTCATAAGACTTCAGCATTAGTATGCACAGAAACCGATGCTTTATCCAGTTCGAACAATTGCTGAACTCAGTCAGTATGAACAAACGAAAAAGGAATAAAGGAATAAAAATGGAAATAATATAATGACCTTCTCGGCCACTTCTGAAAAAAATTCTTTTCTGGCCATGTGTAAATCAGTTCATCAGCAGTTTAGCATCAAAAATTCTGCTAATGCAAACCAATCGAACCCTGATACTCAGCAGAACCAACTGCAGAGCAACTGGGAACTGAAAGAGAGCTAGGAATGATAATCAAAAGTTAACCAATCCTGTGTAGGAATGCAGCACGGCTGCAAAACAAACCATTTTAGTCTTTTACTACATAGATTCTATCATGGATAGGTGTAATGGGTTTACGTGGCAAGGTTTTGGTAGCGGGGGGGCCACAGGGGTGGCTTCTTTATAAGTTGCTAGAAGCTTCCCCTGTGTTCGCTACAGCCAATGCCAGCTGGCTTTAAGAACGGACCCCGCCACTGGCCAA
>JAVKLA010000088.1:13724850-13737193 GCA_034782735.1 Sagittarius serpentarius
ACCACACTGAAAACACAGCGCTGTACCAGCTACTAGGAAGACAATTAACTCTATCCCAGCCGAAACCAGGACAGTGTGATAGCTGGACATAGGATTACTGCCATACTCATCCTTGCGGTATGTTATGTGTTGTTTGTGCCCCTGTGCCTAGACACCAGACCATCCCAGTAGTTCCTTGCCGTGTCTGGCATTAAGAACACGGTGACGGTTACCAGCGTACGTGATGTTCAGCGCTTAAAAAGAGATTTTTACAAAACTTTTGGAGAAGGTTCAGACACCCCCAACTAAGAGACGCAGCGCGTGAAGCATTCAGCTTGCGGGAAGGCTGGGAGACAGGTACATTCCGAATTCCACGTCGGTAGGCAGGGGAAGATTTTTCTGCTTTGGGTGTTGGGATTTTGCTGGGTATTTTGGCTTTCTTGTACCTTCAATTTTCAGGATGCAATCAAACACGAACTTGAGGAGCAAATGCAAATTTGAACAACTCTGACCAACTGACTGAAGGCCTGCACGCTTTGAATAACCAAAAACTTTAGATTAAGGGTAGATACCGGTTTAAAAGTGATGCTACCCCATCGGGGATTTTAGGCAGAAATAAAACTTGGATGTTTGGTTTATATTGCGTATAAGGTCATGTTCCCCACTCGTAACAGTTGCGTCAGTCTTTCCAAGTAAGTAAATTTTGGGGGAAATTTGGCTTAAAGTGGCATGGTTTAGCTGTACAACTCTCCTGCGGTTCCCAGCGCCCAAGGAGGGTAAGCAAAACGGCCAGGAGCACGTTGATCTTGCTGCCAAGTTCCGCAACTGCCTGGTTACCGGTGTGTTGGTTCATTTGTACCTACGGGGGCACGTTAACTCCAGCCCTCGAGGTGCAGGAGCGGGGCGAGGCCACGAACGCCCGGCGCCTGCGCCATGCGCCATGCGCCGCCCGCCCCACGCGCCCCGGGGGGCGGGGGCGGGGCTCACGCCGCGCATGCTCGCTGCGCGAAGCCGAGCGCTTTCTGGCGCCCGCCACGTCCTCGCCCCCTTCCCGCGGCGGATGTGATGTAACGGATGATGTTGCTTGACCGGCGGCGGCCGTGCGCGCGTGCGTGAGGCGAGTCGGGAGCGATGGAGGCGCTGGACCGGGTGGTGTGAGTGTGGCGGGGGTGGTGGCGGCGGCGACGGTGGGCTCTCAGCCCGCGGGGTGGCCGGTACCGGGCGGGGGAAGGCGTGAGCGGGGCTGTGGGGTGACCTGCCGGCAGCGGGCGTCGCCTGGGGACAGCTCTGTCCGCGTTCGCGTTCTGGCCCGCAGCTCGCTGGAGCGGGCACCCTTACGTGAAAGTTATGTTCAACGTGAAAGTTATGTTCTCTCTGGGCTCCCGGATAAGCAAAATCTAAGCCTATCTTGCTAAAATCTCGAAACTTTTTGCGTAAGTGTGTCAGATGTACTTTGTAGCACTGCAGAGTTTATTACCCTGTTGGGACTAACAGTACAGACGCGCCTTCTCAAGCAGGCTGTACCTCAGCTGGCCATGCCGGCCACTGACAGAGTTGTCGGCGACTCGATTATTAGAGCTTTGTTACTGACAGAATTTGGAATCTGGAGACTGGGTTCAGTCAGCGCATCTTGGATGACAGCAGATGTCATTAATGGGGTTCTGTTTGTTCACTCGAATACAGATGGGCGGTTAAGGATGAGATGTATTATCTTTCTCAGCAGCCCGTGCTCCTTTAGTTTGATGTTGCAGCCATAGGGATGTCCCTGGTTGTCCCCCGTAAACGGAGAGTTGAAATGGCTGAGTGTCTGTGCCTTCTTGTCCTTCCTCCTCTTCTTTCCTTGGAGCTGTTCGTGTTTATGTTTGGATGTCTTTAATTTTTCTTGGAAGTTTCCCCAGTCTTGGACAATGTCATTCCTCTTGTGCGTTCTTCTGGTGTTGAACAAGAGCTTTTCAGGTGCTAATGAAACGCTTCATAGGTTCTTTGAAAACAGTTTTTTGGTAAGTGCGTGAGTGGGTATGCCTTGAATATTTAAAGATTTTTGTCAGCAGTAGGGTTCGAAATCTTCCCTTTTTTTGGGGAATGGGGTTGTCTGATCTAACCATGCAGGCATGTCGTTTTGTGAAGTCCTAGGTCATACTAGTGTGTAAGAATGCTGATTATTAGTGATAACATCATTAAGGATTATTATTACTGATACTCTGTACTAGCCAAATCTTAAATTTTCAAGAGATGAAATCCACTGCTGCAGTGGCATCAGTCTGTGTATATATTTCTGCTGGATATTGATCAAGTCTTGTTTTATGGCTGCTTCACTGTATCACGTTATCCCTTTCTTGACTGAAGTTAAAAACCTCGTCCTTGTCCATTGCGTATCCTTTCCTCCTTGCCTGGATACCAGTTACTTCCGTCCCCACTGGGCAGGTCAGTTGAGATGGGAACGTTGTAATGAAAGGTTGCAGGTGAAGTACCTGCCTACCTGTGTGTCAGTGAGTGCTGTTCCTGCCGTTGTGCTGACAGACCTGTGCTCCGAGACGGCACACATCCCTTCAGAGAAGACAACAGTTGTACTACAACAATTGAATGGTTTGTGGCAGACAACAAAATCCGGGGAGCATGTACACCTGCTGCCCTAACCAGGCCTCCTCGAGTGACTTTGCTGTTCAGGCCTGGCTTTTGCTGTATTGCTGATTTGTCAGTCCGTCGTTACTGTGTCCGCCTGCCTGTGGCTAACTGATGGTCCAGAGGAAAAGGGCAGATTCCTCGTTGATAGTTTATAATTTAATTATTACCCACAATAACTAAATCCAAGATTTTGTGCTCCCTTTAGCTTACGCTAGGTCTTTCTTTTACATTAATGGTAGATCTGTTGGATGGCAGTGGGAGCAAATGACTCAGGAGGTCGACTATTTCTTTTCTGTGTCTCGGTGTCATACTGACCGTCTCTTAATGAGAAAATGAGCTTCTTTCTGCTTTAATTTTTCATTCTTCTTCATCTTAATTTTTGCATTACTTTCCACTTCTGTACCGTGTATTCACTGTTTCTCTCGTTCTTTCAGAATTTCAGCTCTCATATTCTTCCTTTGAAATGACTGACAGTAACGTACTGTATGTTGATGCTGAGGGACTGTTCCTGATCTGTAAGGGCGCTCTCTAATGAGATTAGCAAGGGCCTGGAAAATTTGAACTTTTGAGTTTGTTTTAGGCTCTCAGCATGCTCAGACGCAAACGTGAGTTTGCATTCATTAATTTACTCTTGAAGGTTATCTCTGAGACCAGTGAAGCTAGATTTTTGTTTTTGAGAAAAGGAAAAAGCTAAGTGTCTCCCGTTCAGTTTGAGTCGGTGTTGCAGGCTATGTAAATGCATCGCGCGAGGCATACGTGGCCTACGGCGTGTATGTTTGACATCATTGTGCTAAAGGTTCAGTAAGCGTATGCCAACTTCCAGCTTCTCTTACAGTGGAAACATTCTGAATACACAAAACTAAATAATCAGTTTGGGTTAGATCTCGGAAGCCTTGGAAGTTGTATGCCACAGTCAGAAAATGAGAAGGACAAATGTGTTGCCGTTGTCTTGAATTCATTAGGCAAATTTGCCCAGAAATTTGTGAGTGACGTCCACACTCATGCAGTCCCCTGTCTTCTCTCTTGCTAGTGCCCTTGCCAATATAATTTTGTGTACGTTTCCTAGTCTGATGGATGATACGACTGTGATGAAGAAACACCAGCAGACACCTGAGAAAGAGGCTGCGGGATACTGTTTTAGAGTTTAGATAAAATGTCTCCAGCTCTTTGGTGGTTAATCCTTTAGAGTAAGGTAAACCTATCCTTACCCTGAACCTTCCCGACCAGTTTTGTGTTGGGGGAAATCCCTCTTAATAAGGCCTACGTGTAACTGACTGAAGCTTCGAAATATTGACCTGCTTCCAGTTTTCTCAGAAGCTCATGGAAGAAGGGGTTAATTATATATAATAAAGAGTATATGTAATGGAAAATACAATAATCCTGTGTTGAGAGACTGCTCACCTTCTAAAAAGCACCATAGTTTTTACTCTCTTCTAGTACAATGTGGTCCAGAAGGATCGAGGACCTCATGGAGCCAGGTGCTCAAACAAGGAGTCACCTAGTGCCAGTGAGCTTCCAGGTTGAGTTGAGATGCAGTGTAACCAGTAGGTATAATAATCAGAAAACCAGGCGAGGGAGAGCGACAGTAACATAGGCTGACTTAGGTGTGACTGAAGAGCTTTTATGAAAAGTGATATATAGAAAGGTTGTCACGGTCTCTTTTGGCTATCTCCTTATTCATCACCAGCCAGTGTAATATCATTACTTGAGGTGCTTCTTAAGGAAGGACTGAGAAGAGCTCCGAGGTCACCAATTTGAGGAAAGTGGGAATAAAGAATTTACAGTAACTTGATGCTCATAGCTTTTCGATTATTGTAAATAATTATATTAGGCAGTAGACATATGAAAAGATTGAATTACATACATGATCCAAATAGTATTTTGCATCGTGTTTGCAGTGAAATCAGGTTAGTTTCTCAATAGTATTTAAAAATAACATCTGTACAACTCAGTTCTTTCTTGGTTTTGGAGTATTTACTTGAAAATAGAATTTTGTTTCTTAACTGAAGTATTTTGCAGAAGTGTAAGTGAGGGCATAATTTAGTCTGCATAACCTGTAGTTTTTAAAATTATGTATGAAGCAAAAAGTGCTGTTTAAATTTAGCTACGGATTGCATAGTTGTTAGAATTTTTACCAACATGTAGCATAGCTCAAATTAGAGTGGATCTAACTGATGTTACAATTGCAGATCTCTCCAAGTTCGGTATTGGAAGCTCACAGTTGCTCCTCATTTTTAGAAAATCCTTTAGAGAAGACATGTTTTTCTTTACAAAATTTTGTATAAGCTCCAGTTAAAAAAAAAAAAAAATCAGTTTCCTTCCTGTTGTCAAGTTTGTATTTAAAATATTTTTGTCTCTAATTACAATGAAAAACCAACATAGTAAAATATTTGCGGAACGATATGCTCCAGAAGCCTAGACATACATTCCATGAGGAAATTTACTAAAATGTTGTCTTTTTATAGAATAGTGCTGTAAGTTATAGTTTTATGTTCAAGATATTCATTCCTTGTGACTTATTTATGCTTTTAGAGAAGTTTTAGCTTTTTTATGATAGAAAAACAGATTTCCATGAACATCTAAAAACCCCTTTTAGAATTTTATTTAAAAATTTGGAAGTTTGACTTCTATTTTACCTATTCCCACTGTAATGTAGATTTACCAGAGGAAATTAAAGGCCTGTCTGTCAGAAGAATATTTACTGACGCCTGTAGGAGTACTTGAGACTAAAGTAGATGTCAGGTTAGATGATACACTGATAAATTAACACAGAGTAAAAGCTAGACTTTAAAAACTGCAGGACATTGGAAATGACAGAAGCAATAGAATTTTGTGGGATTTCTTTCATATTGCTTCAGCTCGATGGAGGGTAGCTTTAGCAGTATGTCTGCTGGGTGGAGGCAGTGTTTTTGTTTTCATTGAGGCATCAAAGTTGCATAGGCAGATTTGAGCCGGCAGTCCACAGAGCGAGCGTGTGTTTCCGGGGTCCGTTCTGTAACTGGCCGTCGAGTAGCGTTTCTCTCACGCGCCTGCAGGTTTAAGGGGGGGAATAGTCCGAGTCGTTGGCCAGTTTACCGACGTCCCGCTTACGGGGTGTATAATGTTGCTGAGATTTAAGGAAGTGTTTTCTTGCATCTGTGAAGAGGTACTTCCAGTAATACCTCGTAACAATTTGTGAAAACAAAATCCAGCTTAGAAAAATCTAGCAGCCTGGATAGCTGTTCTGCACATCCTACGGTGGCTTAAACTTTCAGTTTCAGTGGCCTTTCATTTCTTCCCACACTATTTCTGTTAAAATTCTGTTCTGACTGGGTGAAGGTTGCGTGTGGCTTGGCAGGGTTTCATGTCTGTTCAGAAGAGTAGTACAGACTAGCCGAAGTGCTAGCTGCTAGGCGCGTGGGGGCTACGGGGAGCAACTTCATATTCTTTATCTGTTCTTGGACTCTTGTTGAAGACAGTTTCTATTACAGAAAAACAACAATGCCCCAGAATACGGAGTGAAAAAACCATAAAGCCGTTTTACGGGCTAAAATACAAGATGTTTCGTAGATGTTTCCATAGAAAGGGAAGCTCATTTACAGATTTAAGCTGATTCTGGAAACCCGTATTTAGAATAAGTAACTGTCACTTTGTTTCAGAATCCATTTGAAAGGCCAATTTTTCTGCTTGCCTCTTTTCATTTTTTCCTCTTTCTGATGCTTCACTGAGTATCTTGAGCTATTTAGATACTTCAAAATATAAAAATGCTACATATCACACGTATTTGAGAGTTATAAAGGATTTTTTTAAAAAGATGTCTTAATTATGGACTTGCCTCCCAAGACATCATCTATATAAGCCATATTTATTTGAATTGTGTAGCGTTAAGTAAGATGCATTACATACAAAATAAGAAGCTCTGAGGTGTAAGATTCGTTGTCCTTTGATCAAGCATTCTTTTCATGCTTTTGTACCACATTGTTTTCCCTTGTCATCTTGTCTTGGAGCAGAATTTGGATTTGCTGTTACCTGTTCTCACTCGTCTTACTGGAACTCAATGGGAATCTACTCCCTACCGTTTTCTGGATAGCGATGTGCTCAGTCAGATCTTTCAGCATGTATGGGCACTTACTTACTTTATTTGCTTATGTTCTGTCTCTATAGAGGACTGAGTTTAGCAAGCTTTATCTTGGAAGGTAAACATTCTTGTAATGTAGGTTTTTCTGTGTGTTCAACTTACTGTTTGCTTTGAGGGCGTGGGAGTTTGTTTGTTCTTGAAAAGAAAAAGACTGAAGAAAATTGTGTGTGTTCTTAACACTCACCTTGAATGGTCAGTCAGGTTGAATCTTGAGCACCTTCTGCAAGAGGAGGAGACTTTTTCACCAGTGAAGGGAATTAATTGCCAAGTCTAATCTGAAGCAGGTACTGTGGGAGCTTCTGTCCAATGTGACCTCTGTAGTAGGAGCTGGTTTCTGGTGCCCTACGCTGGTTTGGAGAAGGGATGCTGAGAAGCTTGTGCCGTCTTCTTTATTAGAAATACATGAGCTCCTACCTTCAGTTGTCTCTGCTAGGTCCTCTTCTGCACTTCATTAGAACCTTTTTTTGTTCCACTGTACTGAGGGACTTAGGCTTCTTCTTTAACAGTGATTTAGTATGTACGAGTAACTTCTATAACAAAGTGTTAGGCAGCCTAAATGTGTGCATTGCCATCACCTTCCCCTATATTAGTAGGAGAAGAGCAGTCGTGACTGGAAAGTGGGGCTGGCTTTTTAATGAGTACTTTTTGTCTGTTGGTACTGTCATAATAATCTTTTTTTATTTGTGGTTTGAGTGCCAGAGTGACTCAGTTTTGTTCTGTGGTTCTTTCTTTTACCTAATGATGTCTTACTGCCTTATGTAGTTCTCATGATAGCAGGAATTAAATAATAACATATTCCAGAAATTACCATCATAGTTTCCTTTAAAATAGTTTCATTTTTTTCACGAGATTATTTAGCTTCACAGGATATTAGAGGCAGAAACCACTTTACTTGGACCGAGAGGATGTCTCCTCATGGGTTCTCCTCGTTGGTACAGACTCACAGTATGATTCTGGGAAGATCATCAACAGCTTTGTGTTTTCATTTGTTCTTGCGTAATAAACGGAAAAGACCGCTATTGTTCAACTTGTGCATTCTTTCGTCTCGCTACTGCTCCTTGAGATTGTGCCTGATGAGACGTGCCCTCGCAGAGGCCTCGCTGCCTAGTGCTCCGTGACTCTCGGGGAGCTTCTGAAGGCTGCTTCCAGGCAAGTAGCTTCTGTGGTTGTAGCAGCGTTGGTCCCCGTGGTCAGGTGGAGGGGATGGGAAAGATGCCACCCGCTGCCAGCGGCGCTGAGCCAGAGGCGGGTTCTTCGGTGTGACCTGGGTGTGCTTGCACTGCCAGGCCGAGTCTCCAGCTGGAGGCAGTTGCAGCCATAGCTGTTAAGGAATCTATTTCTTGAAGCCTTTATCTTCCAAATAATGCAAGTTCATGAGTAGTTCTGGTACTCCTGCATCTGGAAGCTGCAGTCATTTGCTCTCAATATGATAGAAGAATGGAAACTACACAACGTTTGGTGTTCTTCATTGTCCTTGATGCAACTCAGTCACCAGGAAATACAATGAGAGAGACATAGAGGCCACCTTTAAAAATACATCTGAGAAACTGGAGTAGTTTATTTGATAAGTTGTACCCTTAAGCATGGCACTGTTTAGCAAAAGAATCGTGGTGTTGTACGAACGACAGGAGCAGTGTTTAAGCTGGAGATCACCTTGGCTGAATCTGTTGTGTACTGTTACTGATAGGTTGAGCTCAACGGTTCAAAATAGTAAGTTTTGGAAGCAAAATTGTTTCTTTGCAGTCTGCAATAGACGCTGTAATAAAGGAGGAACTCGAAGACAATATTTGGGCTTTCTGCTGAGAGATTCATGTTTTCTAATCTGGTTATGTTTGTGACGAACTGATGAGATTAATTTATTCCGGTCTGTGCCCTGCTTCTTTCAGTCTTAATGTTGATGGGAATTGGCTGTATTTAACACATCACAATGAATTAAGTCACTTAGTGGTCAGTGCAGCCAGTTTCGTTAAGGGAAGTTATAGTTACAGTTGATTATTTAAATTAAGGTAGCTTTATAGCTTTATAGTTTTTAAGAATTTGAAACATGTTGTACTCTGCCAAGATGATACCACCTATCTGTCTTAATACCAGTTCTTATGGAGTTCACATATTCTCAGTGGAGCCCTTTCACCTTTAGAGTTGACAAAATTTTCTATGATGACTATGAAAAAACATTTTTTTATGACCAGTGTACTTATAAATGAATGCTATATGGTATGGCCACCTGGGAGGAAGTTGCAGTGACAATGTAGGTCTCATGACCAGGCAGGACAACAAAACAAAGACTTATTTTGATCCTGTAATTGTGGTGCAAACAAAATATCATGTAGTTTAGAAACCAGGGAGAGAATCTTGCTTCAGTTCTAACTGTGGAAGAAGTCAAAAGAGAAGACACTTGGATCTTTTTCTCAGGGTGCTGTTCTGTTCCTTCTGATAGGTAGACTTGGTCCTTGTGATCAGTTAAGTGCGTCATACAAGTATTATCCATATTAGCTCTGCCAGAAATTTGAATTGTGCTGCCTGACCTACCTGTACTTACGTAAGTTGAATTTGCACTGCAGAAGTTTTATTTGCTCATGAAAATCTCAGGTTTTGTTAGAATTGCAGCAGGAAGTTATTGAAGCTAGGAGCGTAGCAGGATTCCAAAAAGTTCCTGTAAATGTACATAGGTTCAAGCAAAATCCGTTGCTATTATAGCTGACAGCTTTGGAAAGGGTGGTATTTTAAACTGTGTGGGGTGAGTATGTGTTTGTGGGGCTGTTTGCTTGTTAACACAATTTCCAAAGATCGTGGGTCAGGATGATCTCTGACCTCAAAAACGGAGTATCCCTGGAATCCTTGCGCTGGGTCTGTTGTTCACCCTCTGACGTTCACCCTCTGTTTGCCCTCTAATGCTTTTTGTAATTTATGATTGTTCATTTCCTCAGATCCTTCTGAAAAATGATATGTGAGAGTTCTTTAGACTGTTAGCCCTGCGTTTCCTTGAGTATTGCGTGAAAGTTCAGCTGCTTTCAGAAATTTCTGACATGTTTGAACTCCTTTTAGGTCCCAGGTAAAGGTTATACTTTTTTTTTTTTTTTTTTTTTGAGTGGAATATTGCTCAGGTTAAAATATTACATGCTCCTTATATACAGTGAGCATTTCTGTAAGACTGCATTGGATTTTCTTGCCTGTAGTGACTCTGAAGTGTTGGTTCCAAGTTGCATAACATGAAATTTTTCACTCTTCTGGTAATTTCCAGGAACAAAGGCTAGTGTGGAAATAAGAACAGTGTGAAAATTCACCAGTTGCTCTGACTTTAATGCTTGGAAAAATTACACAGGAGTTTTTAGGTAAGAACCTTGCACAACGGCGGTGCATTTGTTAAGTTCAGCAGGTTTCAGGAGCAGGCAGAAGTGTAAGTTCTTGGAATTAGAGAAGCTGCTGAAACTACAGAGGAAAAAAGTAGGTGGAGATGAAAAGGCATGTGAGGAGAATGGTATTTCCTTTGGCTTCTTTTATTTTCCTACAGCAAATCAACTCTACGTGTGAATCATGCCATCTCTGGGTAGTTACCTGTGCTGTCCCTGGCACTTGGGTGCTCACCAACCCCTTTCTCTACAGTGCCTCCAGCCATCTGTGGCCTTCTGGTGACTAACTAGCCTTCCCAGGCTTTCCTGATCTTTGTGTTTGAACATCCACTCATGTAATAGCTGCTGAATCTTCGTATTCTGTTCTTGCAGCTTCTCAGGTCACGGCAGACTGACCACATGATGAAGTTTATGGTCAAATCCACACCAATGTGTGAGCTATTGCACTGCTTGGCATAAAGCAATGTGTTCGGCTCTAACTTTTGGGCTGTTCTCAAGAGTAGAGCAATTTTCCTGCCGGTACTTGACAATACGTGAAGTTGCTGTTTGTAAACTTGATTGGGAGCAAAGAAGTAAAGCCGGTGCATTTAAAGATGTACTGCATATGAAATGCATTTTCAAGGATGCAGAAATTTTCTTTTTATAGTGCTGTTCATAATAATAATAATAATTATTATTATTAAAGCTACATATTAGCTTATATTAGCAGGAGTACTATATAAAGGGCAACTACACAGATGACAGGAGCAAAGTTTTTGGGTTGGTCTACTGTAGACAGGACAAGAAACTGTACATTTACTGATAAAAGAAGTTCTGAGGTACAGATTAGGAAAAGTATTTTAATGAAAATCATGAAGCAGTGTAATGAGATTGCCCAACTAGAACACGGAGTCTCCTTCAGTAGAGACGTTTAGAACAGTTTGGACAAACATTTGGGTATAATCATAAGGAAAAGAAGAGATCAGTAGTTTCTAATTTGATGCTTTTCTATTGTTGTTGACTTAAGAAAAAAAAAAGTCTATAAACCATTTTGATGCTTGAGACAGGATGTCGGTTTGCAGCTTGCTTCCCTTTCCACCTAAAAATATGGCTCAGCTTGCTCTGGTAATGTGTTTAAGCCCTGCAGTTGTTGTGTTGTGGTAATGATATGTGATATTTTTAACCTTTTTTGGTCTGCAGGACTAAAAATGGATGATACCAATCTCAATTATAGTAGTCTAAACCTTTACTGAATATTTCCAAGTACTTTGTATGTTACCATATGTACATGTTGCCTGCTGCCAAATATGATCACTGCAGAATTCACAACTGCCTTGTAATCACAATAGTACAAAGATACTCTTGCTGAGTTTTTGAGGGTCCTTTTGAGGGAGTAGGGTCTACATGACAAAACCAGTTAGTGATTGCAAGTGACTGGCTGAGGAAGATAAGGAATATAGAAAGTTAAATGAGGAGTGAGGGTGCACCAGAATCAGTGGAACTAGGACTTTCTACAGCTCACTTTAAACAATTATCTTTGTAATTAGAAGGCTTAAACCTGTTTTTCTTTGTTATTTTGTATTGCCTGAAGTTGACAATCTGGGAATGTGGCTCTGCCAATGATGACTGTTCTGTTGCTAAAATAAATTGCGTGCCCCCCTAATTTCTGTGAGTGTACCCAGTTCCAAAGACTCATCCTTCTGTACCCATTTAAGAACAATTTGCAGCCTGCAGGTGGCCAGATGTAGAGGTTTGTGAGCAGATGTACCAGTGCAAGTTCTTTCCTTTGAGGAGAATTTATACATTCTTCCATTGTCTGTGCACGCATGTGCTTCTGTGTGATCTATGTATCCAACTTCAGATATACAGGCATCATCTTCACATTCACACCTGCCACTTATTCAGATAAACTTCCTTATCTGGTGACTGTGCTTTGTGTTGTAGAATCAAATAGTGTGGCTAAGGAGGAAAAACTTGTGAGTATGTGGAGTGCAGTATACTAAAATAGACTACAACTAGTCTTATGCCTGAAGAAGGCAATATGTTTTCTAGAAGACATCCTTCATAGGGAACGGTATGTTGTATAAGGCTCTCTTCTGTTACTTCTGTACCCCCAAAAAAGTCAATAGATAAACAATTTACTTTTTAAAGAATCTGATTCTGAATTCATAATTTGTTCTGTGATAATGCTGGTGGCTTTAATTTCTGCTGTACAGTTTCTAATATTTTGATTTTTTTTTTTCCTTTTTTGAGTAGCATTTCTTAACACTAACATAATGTCTCCGGGGGGGGG
>JAVKLA010000088.1:13737203-13771591 GCA_034782735.1 Sagittarius serpentarius
AAAATAATTTCCCCCCCCCCCCCCCCCCCCCCAGATTTCATTCTTTGGATCAAAATCTTTTGGAAGAAGGAGTCCTGACAGTCCCATGTTGAGCAAAGCCGAATTTGTTGAGAAGGTTCGCCAGAGCAACCAGGCTTGCCATGATGGTGATTTTCATACAGCAATCGTGTTGTACAATGAGGCTTTGGGAGTTGATCCTCAGAACTGCATTCTCTACAGTAATCGTTCAGCAGCCTACATGAAAATCCAACAGTATGACAAGGCTCTGGATGATGCAATTAAAGCACGACTTCTAAATCCCAAATGGCCAAAGGTAAGGAAGTGTATTTGTCTTCTGGGGAAGGAGTAGCTCCTTTGGGATTATTATTCACATACATAACACCCAACGTAAGCAAGTTTTGCTAAAACCTCCAGATAATAATATCTTTTGTGTTTGAAAGTTTTTTGACTTCAGTTTCCTGTTGGGTATTAAACTGTTTTCTGTGTAAACATACTGTTCCCCAATGGGGATGGTTTCTGGGTTGTGAAGACCAGACATCTCTTTTAATGTTGAACGTAGTCAGCATTCAGTAACATCCAGGAACATTTTGTTGCAGAACTTCTTGAGGGGCAGCATAGAGGTTCTTGTTAGTAATGGAGTAATAAGGCCTTTCAAAATAGTGTTCAAAGAGTGTTTATGTGTAGTATATTTTGGATAAACATTTGAAGAAATGTGTATTTTAGCATTCTTAGTAAGATCTGACTATGCAAGGAGACATTTTGTAAAGAGTAAATGGCGTTGGTTGCCTGTTCCTTCTGGGGTTGCTTCCCCCTAGCTGCAATTTATTGCTTCAGTAACTGGCTCACCCTTGGCTAGCCCAGGGCCAGCCCTTTACGTGCTAATCAATTTTAATAGCGTCTGCTCCTGTCAATCCCTCACACAGTCTTACTGGCTACTTTAGCTAAAGATGCAATTTAAGAGCAGATTCATCACCCAGGTTCTTATAGCAGGTAGCAAGCATAATGCTCTCCATCAGCTGGATTCCAAACTATTCAAGTTACGGTTCCTTTTATTTCAAAGCACATCACTCCAAGTCTGGTATTCTGTTTTTCAGTTGTTTATTATCTTCTAGAAAAGCCTTATCATATGCTTGTTTAAGACTTTGTTAATTATTTTACCCATACTCTTAAGCACAAATCCGAAGTCTGCTCATTAGCAGCTCCAAGTGTTGCGATTGTGTTGTATACCTTTAAATCAACATTGCCTGCTCTCCCTTTCCTCATCCGTCATTCCCTGTATCTTGTCTGGATATTTAGTAGTCTGTTAACATGAGTATTAGTCGAGTGGCCAACTGCTTAGCAGTTACATTTCCAAACTCCCTATCGTTTCATTTTCTGTGATGCAGTAAGTAGACACACTGTTTTTTCGTGCCTGCATAGTGTATTTCCATATGGAAAGCGGAAGCTGTTGTATAAAAAATACATATAAAATAGTATTCTTTCCACTCAGAACACAGGGTGTTTTTCCTACATACATGTGTATGGTTTGAGGATGCAGTGCTGTGAAAGATTCTGCTGTTTCTGCAGCTCCTGAGACATCATCTTGCTAATTGAGGTATGTGTCTGCTCATTCCACCTGGGAAGGAATGACAGGTATTGCAACACCCAAGTAAGTCTGAAGGCGAAAGACTGGTGGTATCTGTTCATCAGTACAATCTGTGTGCACAATGTCACTTTCGCCTCAGCCTTCAATCATGTGCAAGCTGTGACAGCTTGTTTACCGGCCTGCTAGGCCTGTCTTCCTTTGGTAATTCTCCCATTCTCTCGCCAGGAGAGAGACCACTCTGCAGGTATTTTAATTTGATGCATCTTTCTGCAGGAAAAGAGCCTGACTTTCCTTCTCCCCCCCTCCCCCAAGTCAAAATTTGGTATCTTACCTCTGGAATTTCTGGAGTCAAGAAACTGCAATTTTACACAAACTTTCTTGCTCCAAGTTTCTCTTTAGTGAGACCAGAAAACTGCTTTAGAAAAATGTTATTGAAAGTGTTTTCTAAAGCTCTGCCCACTCATAATCACAAAAGGAGGACCATGTGCCAGGCGAGATCCTTCCCTTTTGTTGATGCTATTTTTTGGAGTTGCCATCTTGAATTGCAGCGTTTAAATTAGTGTTCTATTTTCACATTTTTGTTCCACACAACTTCTGTACTTTATTTTAACTTTTATAGTGCTGTTTAATCTTTCTTAAAGAGCTTTAATGTGTTCTCCCTGTTATTTTTGCTAAGCCTGTCTGCAATTTACTGTTTGTATCAGTCCACATTAGAAAGAACCTCCTGCTTTGGCAGGGAGATGATATATAAGCTTGTAAGTTTTTGTTTGGTTTTTTTTTCTTTTTTTTTTTTTTTGGTCATTAACTTCTGTCTTGTATTACTGAATGTCGTAAAAGATTTTGCACGGATTTGTGTGAAGGACTGTGTTTAAAAGAAGAAAATTGCATGCATTACTGACATTAAACTCTTGATTTCCAGGTCAGTTGTCTGAATGCAGGGAGTTAAAGATTATAAAAGCAAGGGTGCTTTTGCTTAGTTTTGTATCCTATTTCTAAGAAGTCTGGTAGTGATTTACTATAGAGTTCACTTAGATGAAAAGTTATGAAAAGACTTCATAAAAGAATACTTTTAAAATGCCAGTCACAGATAGAAGTACAACAAGACCTTTGAAATGAATCATTGGAATAGATTTGTAGATCAAAATAGAAAATAAGATGGAACAGAAGATTTACTAGCTAAAATGCTAGCTGTGTTAAATGAAGGCATTATCAGTCTGTTAAATACAGAAATAATAGACTATGTATTGATGCCGTACTAAGGTGGAATAGGTTAAAAAAACCAACAAACCCCCCCATTTGTAGTAATGAAAAAATAACTTTTTTTCAGATGGACTATATCATTGAGTTAAAAACATGAAATAACTCTGTTTTGATTCTAGTTCTGCTATTAAATGTCCACTTGACTTTGAGCAAACTATTTCTTTGTTTATTCTTTTTTTACAAAAAGGTGAGGAGTCACTTTTACAGAACATTTTGAGCCTCATTGGTGGAAAAAGTAGTGGAAGACCTAAATGATGTTGTTACAATGACATAGCATCTGTTCTTGCATTATTGGATCAATGTGTAAAGGGTATCTTGGTCTGTGATACAACATGTTTATATACTTAAAAAATCACTATCGGGTAGAAATAGAAGAGTCAAAGTAGCTTTTGCAGGCTTTCTGTCCTGTATAAAGCACATCCTCAGTCCCTGTTTGTATCTCTCCTTTTATCTTTTCACAGTGGTGTCTTTAGTTTGTCAGATTTTCAGTGTTTCACACACTCTCCTCTTTTCTCCCAAACCACCAGAATCCCATTTGGAACCCTATCTTCTGGTTTTTAATTTTAATGACTCTGGGTTTTTTGTTATTCTAGATTTGTTCCTACAATATATACTTTTTAAAATAAGTGAGTACCAGTAAAAAAAAAGAGGTTTTGTTTTTCTTCAGCTATATGTGGTACATCAGTGGGCATTATGCTTTTATAAAAAAAAATTCTAATTGACACGAGAAACAAAGCCAAAATTGAGCTCCTTTAGAACATTCCTAATTATAATTATTCCTGATTATTCCTATTTATACGTTGTTGAATGGCACCCTAATAAGAGAATATGTAGATAAATCAGAGCTGCTGTCTTGCAGCAGAAGTACTGTCTGTCTACAATTGATATTCAAGAAAAACATGCTTCTCCCCCCACCCTGGCACCACCACATTAAAAACAAAATAAAAAAAAAATCTGAATTTTGGACATTTTGTAAAAAAATTCCAAATGTTAAAGCATGTCTTTCTGGCATCTGTTTGACCTGAAGTGAAAAACATTATTTATAATAACTGTTGTTACTATAAACTTGTGCTGTAAAGTAGTATAGACTTGGTTCAGGGACCATGCTGGTCCCGAGGCTGTTTGTTAGGTGACTTGTGTATTGACTCCACTACTACTTCCTTCTGTTCCAGCCCGAAGTTGGCTGACTGTATCTGTTTAGCCTTTCCCATGGCCGTCGGCCAATAAATGTCCCACAGGTCCACTGCCAGCTGAACTTGAAACTTGGTCCGTCCCTCCTGACAGCGCTGTGAAATGGATTTGCCTCTCGCCGCCTGGCCACTGGAACGCGAGCATTGCCACAGTGCAGCACTGGCCAGTTGCCTTCAGTCTTGGAGCCCCCAGTTCATGGCTTTGAAGCCAAGCTCTTAGCAGAATTGAGGAATAAATCATATGAATACAAGTATTTAGAATTGTTGGGTTTAAGGCTAATGAGTTTTGCAAGGGTTATATAGTCACGTACGTGCTAGAAGCAGCTAGTTTAACTTTCAGAGCCTGTAATGAGATTTACTGTGAATCATCAGATCATCCCACATCATTTTGCGGTAGAGGCTGTGTCTCAGTCACGTCCTCTGTGACAGTAGGTGTATTTCAAGTCTGATCTGCAATGAGATCTGATCTGTTATTGTCATGGTTCTTCTAAGCTTTTGTATGTAGAGAGAGATTTGGATTTCACTTGGGCCAAAGGTACAGTAATGGCATAAACATGAAACAGATTTCCCTTCGAGGCCTTTCATTAGCTGGATTGAAGGTCAGGAAGGTGTTGAACAGGAAATGATTTGTAGAGGTCAGAGTTTGGCTGCACTCTGCCTTCCTTTACACAGTTATGGTAGAAGTCTCCTAAAAATGGCTTGGCAGGGAGTGCCTCTTGGCTTTTAAGAAGGAACCATCATGCTACTACAGTAATTGAGATAATGTAAACCCACAGCTGAATGAATTATTTTTGTGTCCTCTGTGTGTTGATTCCATCTGGAATTGTGATTTTCACGCTCTTCTACATAGTACTTCCCTTTTGCTTTGAATTGTTGTTTCCACAGAGATCATCTGCAATGACTTAGGTTTTGGAAGAAAACGAAAAATTTTGCCAAGCTCTGTATGTCATTGATTTGGCTGCTCCACGATGAGGGTGACTGTTGGCTTAAGACATCTGTATCTACAAATTGAGGCCAGTTGCTGCCACTACATCTTCATTCTGTCTCATGAATTTGTGTAAGTTTGGTGAGGAGTAGTTGCTTTAGGTGCTGAATCTGACTGTGCAAGTCTCATCCCAAGAGGAATTCTCCCTTAAATGTTCCTTTTTAAGCCTTCAGCCCTCTCTGTCTTGTTTCCTCCATTGTGGATTTGTTAGTTTCTCTTCACGTGCCCTTTCTTGTTCTTGGTGAGTGTCAGTTTTTTCCCAGTTTCCCTGATTCTCCAAGTAATTTATTTCATAAATGGGCTTTTTTCTCTTAGACACCTAAGTAATGCTTTGTTTCTTTCATATATCTATGATGAGCAAGGGTGTACTGGGAGCTGAAGTTAGTGAAAGTATCTGTCTTAAGATAGCATTGGAATTGAAACTTATTTTTAGGATTTTTTGGTATGCTTTTATCTTGAATGTCATTAGAAAGGTTACCTTTTATTCCTGAAAATGCCATGATACTTTTCAGCAGGTTGTTTTTTGTAAGAGGACACCATCATTGTACAGCTATGCTGAAGAGAACCACTTAAGTGATAAAACCTAGGTGAACAGGCTTAAAATTCCTGTTGGTGACAGAACAGAGTTTACTGCTAGAATAAATTCTATCTACACATTTGCAGTTATTTAACAGTGTAATTAAATTGACATTTCAGTTAAAATATTAACTAGGATGAATGGGACTGAAATACTGAAGTCTGTTGGTGATACTTTCCTGCTTGAAAATAGTTTGCGTGAATTCTGTTTCCATAAAATACCGGCAAGGGCAAAGAAAGGGATCAGTATCTAGAAAACTCATTTGAACGTCCACTTAAAAGTGCAAGCCTATTAACTTTGAAAACCACAACTGTTCGCGAAGCTCTACTAATTTTTGGAGCTGTTAACAGAGAGAGAGTGGAATTCTTTCTGCTTTCAACATACCAGCTATAGCAACTGTCCTAGTGTGATTAACGTAAGTCAGTGCATAAGATAAATGCTAATTACTTGTAATTCTTCTACCACTATGAGATGGCTATTTATCTGCTCGTAGGGGATGATGAATTCTGCATCTCTCTAGACTGAACTGCATGTTACAACTTTTTTTGGCATTTCCATGGAACAGTGACAGAAACCAGCAGTGCAGCAGAGGGATTTTGGTGCTTGCAGTAGCTGGAGCTCTTGGGTTACTCTTCTTCCTTTATGGAGAAAGCACAGAAGAGTCTTTGTTTCTTTTTTGTTTAGTTGAAGGACACAAATATAAATGAGTTTTCTGACTGAACTGGAAAACTGAGCCTTTTGCTCAGATGAGGCAGAGGTGACGTTAGACACTGTCCTGGCTACTGGGTATTTTTTTGTCCCTCTTCCCATTTTGCTGACAGAGAAGTAGGGTGGTTACCCACCCGCCTGATTACTTTGTGAAACGCACGTCCTCGGTTCGGGTGGTAACAACAGGAATGCCAGGTAGCATTAGTGTGCTTCTCAACTGTTGCTGATTATGGGAGCCGTGGTTATCCAACAGCAGTGCTTTGGAAATCACAGCAGAGATGGGAAATCCTAGAACTAATTAACTAGTCTGATATGTTTTGAACACAAATATTTCAGGTTGGATTGGATATCTCATATCAGAAAATATGCAATGGTGTTTATAAACTTATTACAGGTCTAGATGGTTGGTTGTTAGACAAGCTCGGTCTGCAGAGCTATCCCTACATAGTACATGGATTTTTTGTGTGTGTGTGTGGGTGTGTGCAACTTGTCAGTGTGAGACAAGAGGGGGCACTGTCACAAGTTGAACACCCACGTTGTATATTTCAATATCAAAGCTCCTTTATAGATTTATTTTTTTTAAATAATGATTTGATTTTTATTGATAGAACATAACTGGGAAAATTGAAACTTATGCATACAAAATCTAAGCAATTTTATTAATTAGCCAGAAGAGGGAGCTTAACAGGTATAGCTGGTATTTTGTTTGAAAAGCCTGAGTTTTAAATACAGAACCCAGTTTCCTTTTACTTAGGAAGCTGAAAAATTAATTTGAATCCAAGGTTTCTGAGATTTAAGCTACTAAATGTAAATTTCTTCGTTCTTTTCCTCCTTTATCTTGCGTATGCGATTTGTTAATTCTTACATTCTTTTTCTTTTTTTTTTTTTTTTTTTTACATCAGCATTTACAATGCTAATGGGGAGTATTACAATCTTACATGTGTTGGAAATAAATGTATTTTCACTCTCTAACCAGGTTAATGCATTAAGCTGATCCTTTCTTCAGAGGACGGCAAACAAAACCAAACCAAAAAATACTGTGAAATAAAGCTGAGAAATGAGTGTAGAAAGTGAAAAAGTGGTTGTTCTTGCTTTCATGCTTTCAAACATAATTGTCTATCACTTTGAATTGTCATACAGCTTGTATTTTCATACATCTTACATTAATTTTCATGCAGTTTATATTTCCAGTTAGGACCTTGAGTTAATTTAAGTTCTGATCTCCCATCCTCCCTCCAGCCCAGTTCTCTTTTTTTTTTTTTTTAAACTTCTTTTGAATCCTAGAAAATCTGAGCCATGTTCCTTTGAAGTAACATAACTTTGTTTCCCTTCTTTCTGCACTGGGGCACACTAGTGTACTCTGTCTGCAAATGAGCTTCTCTTAGAGGTGTGTGTTCCCACTGCAGTTATCATCTTGTGAAGTTATTTTCATGATTCAGCCTTTCTTTTTTTTTTTTTTTTTTACATTCTGTGGCTGAAAGTCATCCTCTTAACGAGGCTCCCCTCTCCACCCCAAAATCTGTCTTTAAAGCATTAATTCCTGTTGAGTAATAAGCAAATATATTTATACAAATACATCTGCTTATCTACTGCAACTTTAAACCAAACATGAACAGTGAGAAAATGATTGAAGTAAGAAATGTTCTGATAGGTTGTAGATAGGGGTTTTGTGACCCTCACATTATACAAAAAAATATGCTGTGGTTTAAATGCTTTAGATTTGAGCCTAAATCTGTGCTGAAATGTAGATTTCAATAACAGTTGCGGATGTCTGCTAATTCAGGCCTCAGTTATAGAGAGCTGGTCTCAGTGCTATGATAGCTAACACAAAGGTACAAAAGACCTACTGCTAGTAAGAAAGCAAAAATACTTACGTAAGGTGTGTTTTTCCACTAATCCCAAATAAAACTATTCCACTGCATGATGTAGGGTTAGTTTCGCTGCAAGTCTTAAAAGACTCTCCATACTTACAGTTCGCCCTGTGCCTAACCAGACATTTGTTGGATTTTTGACTCCTTGTTACTAATGGATACTATAGACAAATAAGTATTTTGGGGATGATTTTATTTAGCTTCTGCAAGACACGTATTTAAAACTGTTTATACTTACGTGCCAAATTGTTCCAAGTGTAATGCAGTTATAAATGGGAGTATTTTGTTTTCTTGAACCTGGGTAGCCTTTCTTGATCTGGGTAGCCCTAGATTTCGCTGGGGGGACTTCCTTTCCAGCATCACAAAAACATTAATTTCACAAGCTAACTACAAATCTTTAATTGCTGTCAATGTTTTTATCACTGCTTTTTATTATTTTAAATAGATGGGCTGGAAAAACTGGGCAAATTGTGCGGGAAGAACTGTGAGTTTCTCCAGAAAAAGAAACGCAGAGTGAAGAAATGAGGGTAGACAGCAATGAGTCAGAAATGGTGGCTGTTCTGCATATGCCGAGGTTCTACTTTCTCAGCAAGACGAGCTAAAACCTAAAGCGTAATTGAAAGTGTATTCATATACGGTCTCTTTGCTCATTAATTCTGGTGGTGATAGCTCTTTCTTCCTTACAGAAAGAAGCCCCGCCCTGTGGTGGCAGTTTTCCAGAGCCTCCGGGGCAGTATTTTCCCTTGTACTCACGCTGCTGTTGTCACTATTTTGTTGCTGAAACCCTGACGCACACACACGTGCATACGCAAGTTGAATCTCTCTCTCTCTTTACTCTTCTGTTTCCCCCCCAAAATCTCAACCTTCCTTGTGTCACACAGTCACTTACTGGCCGATTGATTGTTACAGGATTAGCTAATATTTTGCAGGTATCTCCCGTTTGGCTTTTTTGCAACTGGTGTAAGAACATCCACCTGCAGTTTTCGTATTTGTTGTCAAACTAAACTGAAGCTGGTGGGGAGCCTGGCTAAATATGGCATGCAGAGCTTGGCCTTTGATAACCTTTAGTGGTAGTGCAATTTTCGGAAACATAGCAGCCTGAACGCGCCTCTAAAAATACATGAAGTGTGGCTTCAGTGATCCAGCATGCCTCTTTGAAAGTATCACGCTGTTAATAGTGCTGTTTTGAATCTTCTATAAATGGTGAAGAAACATGGGGCATGTGCAAAGATAACATTTAAAATATTTTTTTCCAAAATATTCAAAGAAAAGCTTGAAGACAAGTTTTTTTTCCTGATATTCAAAGTGGCAGTATTCTGTATGATAAAAAGACCTACTATCATCAAAAATCTGTGTTCTGGCCTTCAAATGGACATAAAGTTTTGGAAATCCTCTTCTTCAGTTCAGTTACACTCCAAATGTCTGGGTCTGCCCCTGTCAAAAATTACTCAGATCCAACAGTTGCTTGGGTATATTTGTTATATTTCATTGACTGGGCTTGACTGTGTCAGTCCAAGTATACAAGGTACTTCAAAATCTACATACTTAACCTGTGGCCTGTGTTCATTGTTTTTGCTCTGCTAGACCCAGCTGCATAAAATAATGTTTATCATATCTGTGGTCTCTGTTTAAATGAAAGATGCAGTCCTGTGCAGTATGTTCGGCTGTACTTCTCAGATATTTTTACTTGAATCTGTATAATATAAAATAGATATCTTAAATACTACAGTTTTTGTTTAGTAGAGCAACATTTTGATGTTTATGTCTTCATAATTGAAAAAAAAAAAAAAGGAAAAAGGAATTTTTCATTAACCCCCCCCCAATCTTCCTTTCCCTAGCTGCTGTTTCTAATAACGCCTGTGGGAGGCTGGTTCCAATCTTCACATTCTCTGAGATTTGATGAAGCATTTTCTGACTTCAGAGTTTCTTTGGGGGATGGGGAATGACAACATCTTAGAGAAAGAAACTTTCTAGTATTACAGAATCACAGCATTGCTGAGGTTGGAAGGGGCCTCTGGAGATGGACTAGTCCAGCTCCCTGCTCAAAGGAGGGTCAGCTAGTGCGGGTTTTCTGGGATGTTGTAGCAAGACACCTGGTGACATATTTAAAATGGGTGCAAAGAAATATTATTTTCAAATTATCTGTTCTTGGTCCGTGGGGAGTTGATTATCACAGTGTACTCTTGAAACCATTAGTGCAGCCATACTTTGAAAGGACTGGAAACTTGCAGATGACGAGAGTATCAGAATTGCAAAAAAGTTCAGGATGGAGTAGATGGATGAGAAACAAGCTTTAATTTCTGGGGACATGAGTCACTCATTAGTGCAGATTTTTTGGAGGAGGAGGGAGAGGGCTAACTTGTATCTTCAGATTTCTCTTTCCTGTGTCCTTCTCAGAAGCCTCGGGTGCAGACCGCTGTTGGCAGGGTCTAGCCTGGGTGGAGCACTGGTCTTACCTGTGACTTGAGTTCCTAATGGTGCGTTTCAGTTTGGGCTAGGATAAAAACATTAAATACTTGTGAGGAGCAAACACTTCATTTATTATATTAAGATGTGGTGGCTAAGCTGCACTTCGTCCAAATCGTATAGACATTTCCTCAGAACCAGGGTTTTGGGTGTCGTACTGCTTTTTTTGAAAACTTTTCTTTTATTCTTTTGCACTGAAATCTGAAGTTGATGAATGGCTAGACGGTTTGTTATTACACTGGCCAAACGTGCAGAAGGTTGCCAAGACTGAGCACCTCTGGAGCCCAAGGAGCGGTCACCACTCGCCTCGCCTGCCGCGGGGGTCCGCCTGGTCGGGGCATAGCAGCCTCACGCCCTGGGGTGCCCACTCCGGCTGCCTGGCCCCGTGGCTCTGGTCGTGGGCGGCTGCGCTGCACCTGTCTGTGCGATCGGGAGTTTCGCTCTGCATTTTGAGACCGCGTCTGATGTATGCTTAAGTATAATCGCTCAGGAATTTGCTGCAAGTTTAAGTACTGTGACTGCTGCTGTAGCAATCAGTACAGGGGTGTCCTGACCCTCTGCTTGGGCAATGCTTGATTTCCACAGTCTGAGTCACACAGAAATTGTCAGGGATGGTTTTGTCTTTAGAATTTGTCACTTTTAACTTTCTGCGTGCTTTTTTTGTTGGCAACGCTAAGGCAAACTTACCGAACAAACCAAGCAAACTTTTTTGTCTCGTATGCACTTTGCAAGCCTCCAGATGTACACAGTCTAGAAGGTATTCATACCAAAAGAGTCATTCTGTAAAGTAACTTTAAAACAAAACCATCAACAACAACGAAACTATGGCATGCACAGTTGAACAGTAAGTGTTACTGTAGCATTGTCTAAGTATTGTGGAGTTTTCTAACTGCAGAAGTGTTTTTTGCCTTTGACCATCTGGGAAAGGACATGTTCAAAATCCTTTCTATAATAGGAAAGTAGCAGCAGCCTTGGAGGCCTGTGTGGGGATTCGATTAACATAACCTGTGTAATACAACATAGTGGTGAGAGTGTTTTTTCCTTTGGTTTTCAAAGTGCCTAACAGGAAAAAAAGCTGGCTTTATTTAAAATAAATATCTGAGCATTTGCATCATTCCAGTTCTCAGGCTACTGGAAAAAATTACGAACATGTGGCAGAATAAGAATAAATTCGTATGTGTCTTTTATACCTAATTGGGGAGAACAGAAGGAGGTTTTAATGGTAACATTGCATGTAATACTGGGGAAAGATTACTCTCCTCACTTCTGCTACCATTTGATTTGCTTCTGTGACTTCAAGTTCTTCAGAAGCACAGAAGAGTTTTAGGTTTCCAATACTTTACACAGGGCAAAAAAGTAATTTAAGATACTTATTCTATCTTTACCATGTTAGTGTGTGAACTTTTTAGTACTGAAAACTTGAGCAATTAATAATTGAGCTTATCATGATAGTTTATTTTCTCGGAGAATAAGTGTTTTGTCTTGACTGAGGAGGTTTGGGCGTAATTTTTGAAATTTCAATAAGGATCTTGTTTGTCTTACTTCTGGGGAGAAGTAATTTTGACTAATTCACAAAAATAACTATAAACCTTGTTTTGGTTATAAGATACCACAGGTGGCCCTTTATAATTCTATGTAAGAGTTGTTGCCCATCTGCCGTTTTTATGACATGCACAGGTTTATCACGGCTGCTTCCCACTGGCATAGGCCAGCACAGCACGTTTCGTTTTGTACGTTAGAATGTTGCCCAGCTTTGCAGGCTCTCTCCTCCCCATGAGGCCGGAGAGACTAGAGATACCTGATATGACTTTCTGATGTGGTTTTTCTTCATAGCTTTCACCAGGAGGCACGAAGACCTGTTCTTGGACTCCCTGGTCAGGCTTCTCCAGGATAGTTGGTAGTAACGATATTGGGCAGACAGCTTGCTGGAAGTCAAAAGCCTGCTTCCCCTCCTGTTCTTTTTTTCCCTCTAGATCTTCAGCTAGCTCTGCTAGTGTCAGTGGATACGTGGGGGTTTTTTTCCAAGTGTTAGGCTTGGTTGCTGTTGCTATTCTGCCTTTCATCAGTTTCCTACTAGCATACATCAGAGCGTGAGCTTTACCGCCAAGTATGTGCTGTTCACTGTAGCTTGCATGACGACTCCTTTTTGTAACCTTTCTTACAGGGGAAGCTCAAAGCCTTTAAGCGACTTCAAGTGTTTAATAAGAAATAATTCTGACTAAATCTGACTGTTAGACTTATTTTACTTGAGGAATGCTAGCTACTTCATAAGAACCTTTGAGAAGTAGTATTATGCAAAGTGATTCATAAGTAAATATTGAAGAGCTGTGTCCAGCCATGTGTGTTTAGTTGTGAAACGTATATGATGTAGAAACTCGTTTTTGTGTTTCATGGCAGTTCTTAGGTATGTGATGTCAGAGGTGTTTCCATCCATCACTATAGTTGTCATCATCCTGCAATGTGCTTTTTGGTCTTTTTTTGAGTATTTAGTCTTCAAACGTGCAATATTTTCTGAATTTATTTCTCTCCTGTTCCAGCTGATGCTATTACAACTTTAGCAATGACAACTTTGTCACTCTGAAGTCTTTATTGATTTCAGTTTTCAAATCAGCACTTTGAACTACTTGGAATAAAAAGGTAAAGAATTGAGGCTAGACCTGATAAAAAACAGTGAATTGAGGCAGATTATAGAACCGTTACCTAATAGAAATTATAACCTAACTCCAGCCAGAACATGGATATTGTTTACTGTTTTGGGTCATCAGTACAGTTATACAAGGATAATTTGTGAACTTATACAGAATTAAGAAAGATACCTGATAATCCTTTGGAAACTGCACTTTCACTGCTCTTGACTGGAATTTTCTTTTCAGCCTGCTGTCTCTCCTTGAATCAGAAAGAAAATCCCAGTGATAGAACACTTTCTGCTGTTTGATATCAAGAGACATTCTCATGTTAGTTGCTAGTAAAATCCTGCCAAGTTTTAAAAGCTGTCTTGAAATGTGCCTGAGCAGTTGAACAGGTGAAAGACTCTACTGGTACAGAGGGCACATTAGTTCTGGATTATCAGCAAGTCGCTGTCTGTGAAAGATGAGTGGGCTGATGTGGTCCACTGGGTCCTGGTACAGAAATGGAGACTGAGGGAACATCTTCAGTAATGATTCTGTTTTGACATATGAAAGACACTGAGCTTTTAACTTTGTGTTTGTGGGTTTTATTTTCTTTAGAAATGTGTATTATTCTTTTTAGCCCAGAGAAGGAGAAGCCACCAAATAGGTAGCTGTCTTAAGTGAAGAACTGGTTTTGGAGCTTGGTTTCTGAATACTGAGAGACAAAGGTGGTATGGGACTGAAAAGGAGCACATCAAATAATTTAATCCAGTCCTACTTAGACAATTGTCATACAGTCCCTTCCATAAATTGATCAAGCTCTATTTTAAAACAGGGTGGGTTTTTTAATTCCTATTCTTTGAATTGTAGGTTATTTTAGTATTTTAGTAGTCTAATGGAAGTAGGTTGTCAGACAGCTGTAAGTGGTATACAGACATAGTTATTTTGTAGGGTTTTAAGTGTAGTCTATATCCAGGTTAATTAGAAATCCCCCATTATGGAGCTTGTAAAACAGGAACTTCTGTTAAACAGGTGATGTTTAATTTATTTTAAGTTTACCTGAGAGACTGCATGGTGAAATGAGGCAGGTGATGCAGATAGCAAGCAGCCTCCACTGGTTAATACAAGATCTTTTTACATATGATGAAAGCCAAATGTGATCTGAGCAAACTCTGTCACATTCAATTTAAAATACTTTCATAGCAAGGCAACTTGTTTAGCAGTAACTAGGTAATAGTTTTGATTGCATGGGAAAACAGTCCCCTTCGCAAGTGGAAACAGTTTGACCAGGCCCTGGACAAGAGGTCTAGTGATTTTAAAAACCAAACAAACCATATAAAATAAACAACCAAACGAAAACAAACCTCTCAAATTCTTTCTGAGCATTGTGCAAGAAACAGGAGTTAATCAAACCTTGGCCAAATTAAGAAATATGTTAGTTTTCCTTAATTCTAATAAGTGTGCCATTTTGCTTCTTTATGTAGCGTGTAGTGGCTGCGTTTGGCTTCTTACTTAAGCATGGTTAACTTCTATACTGCTTTGAGGTGTTTGGCAAACATTTTGTACTCCCTGGGCTCAAAAGTATTGAGACTCTGCTTCGCAGCCCACCCTCAGATGTTGTGAGGAGAAAAATCTCTGGTCTTGAGTGATAACAAGTGTGAATGTAAGTGTGGACTATGCCTAGTGGAATTCTATTTAAGAACTAAGTAACCTCTTTTAATCTAAGATTTGGTCTTTGGGAGAGAGCAGGCAGTATTTGGGTGAGAATAATTAACCGGGTTTTGGCATTGATTTATGGTCTTAATCTCCCGACAGAAGAGTCGTTCATTAACAACAGGAGATGAAATGACTTTGTCAGACTTGAATGAATTTGGCTAATAGGACATTCACTACCAAAGTCTAACATGGGAGCAAGAACCACAAAGGTGCATGTTTTCAGCACTCTCAGGGGTACATTTTATTTTATTTTATTTTAATTTTAATTTTATTTAATTTTATTTCTTTGTTCTGTGTGAGTGGAAGGATGCTGACTGAACGATTTTGTAACACTGTGCTATTTGAAGCCCCAGGTACTGGTGTCTGAGCAGCAGTGTTCTCTGAAGAGCACAATAGGTTACTGAATGAGAGGGAGCCAAGTTGGCTAACAGATTTGAAGATCAGGGTTCAACAATAGTCTGTGATTATGTGCAACTGTTTCAGCCACAGAGCAGGTAAAAATGTTATTTCTTAAAACGGGGACACTTCTTCATATCAAACTGTTTTTGAGCTGCATCTCCTTTTAGAGAAAAGGTGAATAGTCTGGAGAATTGAGGTGATGCAAAAGGAATGCCCTGTGCATATGTAATCTAAAAGTAACTAGAATGAATTACTACCACTTTTCATCAGGTGCAAATTTCTCTTACGATCTTTGTCCATCTCCTCCACTTCATTTAAAAATGTCGCTTTGTATATGTAGGTGGAGAAGAAATCTGAAAGAACAGAAAGAAGGGGGGGATTTTGAGCCATGAGGCCTTTGGGTATTTGAAATGCAGGAGGGTTTTAGATGTTGTCATGTAACTGTAGGGGAATTCAACAAAATAGCTTGTAGTGGTATTTTGTTAAGTAACTCCAGCTGTTAGTCATGTGACCAGTCCTTTCAAAAGGAGAAGGGACATTTGCTCGTCCTCTTGTACTTCTGCTGACTGCTTGCATATCTTTATAAATATACCCTCCTGTGCTGTAGCAATCTGTAACAACCTAGAAGTTGCTCAGTGAATTGCAAGTGGAGTGCCCACCTTCAGTTGCATGTGAAACTTTTGAGCAAAGAATGTGACTTGACCACGTAACTTTTTTCATGAATAGGCCTCTTGTTTTTAATTTGATGAGCAAGGAACTTTCCAGTCCTATCCTCCAGCTTACAGTCTGTCTTTAATTTGCAGAAAGATGCTTTCCAGTTTTTCAGGCATAAAACTGTTTGAATGGATTTTTCTGGCTTTGCTAGAACTTGCTGTGTTACGTTATCCTGAGATTTGTGAATTTGTTTCTGTCTTTTCATCTCACAGAATCACAGCATAGTTGAAGTTGGATGGGACTTCTGGAGATCATGTAGTGCAGCCTCCACTGCTGAAAGCAGGATCAGCTAGAGCAGGTTGTCCAGGACATCATTGTCTAGTCCAGTTTTGGATATCTCCAGGGATGGAGACTCCATGACCTCTCTGGGCAACCTGTTCCAGTGTTTGACCACCTTCACCAAAAAGCTTTTTCTTATGTTTAAATGGAATTTCTTGTATTGCAGTTTGTGCCCATTGCCTCTTTTCCATTCACGGGATACCACTAAGAGCCTGGTTCTGTTGTTTTATTGTCCCCCCCATCAGGCATTCATATACATTGGTAAGACCCCGCTCCACCGAAACCTTCCCTTCTTCAGGTTAAACAGCTGAAGGTGTCTCAGCCTCTGCTTGTATGACTGATGCTTCAGTCCCTTAATCATCTTTGTGACCTTTTCCTTGACTTGATCCCATCTGTCCCTCTCTCTTGTATTGGGGAGCCCAGAACTCCAGCCATAGCACTCCAGGTATGTTTTTATCTTCTGTTCTCATTATATATAGATTTACTTGTTAGGTTTTTATGTTACTGCTGTTTTCAGTGCCTCCTTCCCATCTTTTCCCTTTTCTCCTCTTTGAGTAATTTTTTTTTTCCTTAGTTTTTTTTTTTTTTCTGGTAGGGTCAAGCTGGACCATGTACCAAAGCGAACATCACTAACCCAGTGGCAGAAGAATGCTCTGTATCTTTGTCTAGTTACTTATATTAAGACATTTTTACTTCCTTTCCCCCCCTGCCCCCCTCTTTCTTTTTGGTCCGTGTTGGCGTGGATCTCCAAATGAAGAGAGTGTGGTGTTTATTGTGATTAAGGGACTGCAGTTTTCTCAACTTTCTGTACCCTCCCTCCTTAGTGCTGGTTTGTGATAATCCTCTTGAATATAATGGCGAATTTGTGTACCTTTTACAGTAGGATGTGTACATAATTTTCTCCCTGCATTTCATATAACACGTTCTTACTGTCTGTAAAGTGGGTGGGGTAGTTCTGTTCTCATTTTACCAGTTGGGAATAGAGAGAGGGAGAGCGTTTGTGCTGTTTTTCAGTGATAACTTGTGTTAGTGCCAAGCCATGTTCTTGCATCCGTGTAACGTGGTCTTGCTCGTGTGGATCTGAAAGCAGCACAGCTGCCTGACTGCAGTGCTGTAACCTGAGCTAATATATCTGCCCTTGAGCATTACATCACATTGACGTGGGTGTATTGCTCTTGGTTCTGAACCTAGGATAGCTGGACACACTTTAAGCAATTTTTCAAAGGTCAGGCAGGGAGTCTGTGAAATATTAACCCAGGTCCTAGTCACAGGATCATCCTTTTCCCTGTGTCAGGTTTTTTTCTAATTAGATATTTAAATAATGAGCATCATGTAGTATTTTGACAGCTTTACAGAGTTAACGTTTTTCCTAACACTTAAGTTCACTGGAGAAGTATTCCATTACCTTCTCTGCACCAGAAGTGATGATTATGGTATTGCTAGGGGAAAGCTGTTGTGCAGATACACTGTATAGGTGCTCCTTTCCCTAAATTCCTAAAATCACAGAGCAGCAGCAGTATAACATGGGAGCGAGGGATGGGAAGGATGATGGACGGATGACACTTTAGTTATGTCATCCTAAAAAAAAAAAAAAAATCTTTTCCCACGTACTTGTTGTCTTTCTGAGACAAATACACAGGAAAAAATGTTCCTTTCTAAGAAATCAGCTTACTGCCTTAGAATTTGAAAACCTTACAGAGGTACTTGAGTCTCAGCATGCAACAAGCATTTCCAAGCATTTACTGTAGGGTTTCATTATTCCTTTCTGCATTTTGTGGAACCTGTTTATATATGGAAGAAAACAACTTAAAATTTTCTTTTATGGAATTGAACTGCAATTTTTCTACTTAGTCTAAATGCTGCAATGTAAATTCCTCTTCTGGAAGGTGATAGTTTTTTTACTCCACAGTTTTCTTCTCACTGGAACTAGTTATACTAATGTGTAGGAATGGTATAGTGCTTTTTATTTCTCATATATCTGAATATCCAATGCACAAATGCAGAAATAATTCTGAATTTCAGAAATGAAGCTTGATCTGCAAGGGTGGTAGTTAAGAAAAAGTATCGTGTTACCTGCTCATTGAGAGTCAAGCACATAGCCACTGGATATAATTTTAAGAAATTTGGATTGTCTTCATCTGCTTACATAATACTGGATTTTGTACCCAGTAGTTTTAGACTAAAACCTTAGCATGTCTTGTTACCTCTTTTTCTCACCTCCCGAAACCCTGAGGAGTTAGTTGCCAGATGACTTTTCTGGTAAGTTTTCAGCTCTTCAGTGGTTTCTTTTTTCAATTTGCTAATTCTTAAAAATAATATGTTTATTCCTCATTTTTTCTCAACATGCAAGGATTGAGTTTCCTCATCTTGGAGATTAATTTCTTTCTTAATATTATCATAATGGTGACCCACAGTGAAGTTGAGGAATTGTGAAGAATTATAATGAACAAAGCACACATGAGAGGGCGCTCTGTGCCTAGGTATTTCAGAAGTAGGGACTAAGATCTGATTTAAGTTGTATACAGATATTTGCATTTTTCCAAGAAGTATTTCACTAATTTTTTTTCACAGTCCATACAGTTCATGCTGCCTTTTCTTTTTCTGTGACATCAAACTGGATATGGCTGGCATGAGGGTGGTAATAAATCAGGCTACCCGAGACTGTAATGTGTATCACTGATGCAGAGCAATGGAAGGAAAGCCACTATGTCTTGTCTGTGCTTTCTAGAATGGTTTGCTTTAAAGCTGTTATATATACACATTTGTTTTTCTTTGCATTTTTATTGTTTGCTCTCTTTTTTATTAACATAGTGTCTGTAAGCCCCTTACTCCCCTTTATTGTTCCTTTTGCTACATTTATGTTGCTGCTCTGTAATCAAATCACAAACAACTGTGCCTCAGATTTTTTTGGTTTCGTTCTGCAGAAAGTAGTTCTATTTTTGTTAGGTGTTTAGCATCCTGAATTTATATGAACTCTCCAAATTTGTGATGTAGTTCTGGCTGCCCAAGGGTTAGAATTTGAGCAGCACAAGGGAGAGTGTCTTAGACATTGTGGATTAAAAGGACTGCAACAAGACTTCCTATTTTTTGAGGGCTACCAATAGGTGGCTGTATGGCAATAAAGAACAGGAGGGGATTCTAGGATGCTGAACCTGAATTCTTCTGTAATAGACAAGAATGCCCTTGGAAACTGCATTTCTTGTTTGGGTATACAGTCTGATACATCATGGCATGTCTGGACATCATTGGATCCTCATCACAGATGTGCAACCTCAACCAGTCTCTGAGGAAATTAAATGAAGTGGAGAGTTTGGGAGAATAAGTAGGCAAGAGAAAATAATAAAAACGGAGAAAGCAGAAAATTGCCTTGACTAACAAGTCAGTAGGAAACACTTAAGTATACCGTTTACACAGTATACTGCACTGTGCCAAGATCAAGAAAACTCAACTAATTAGCGGTGGGGCTTGCTGAGAGCTACATAACAACTGAAGGTATGTGCACGGCTTAACAGTTTTGCCTGACTGGCCTTTCAGCGTGCACCAGAGGTTTATTCAGGTAACATTATTCCTACTATCTCACTTCCCTGTAGCCAAGTAGGATGTGAAGTATACGTGATAATGTAAAGGTAGAATATGCAGCACAGGGATAATTGCCGCGTTAAGCGTAGTCATTTTCTGAGTCAAAAGCATGATGACAGTTCAAACTAATGAAAACAGGGAAGAGATTTGTAGCAATTCTTATTATTTCTATAAATCCACTGTTCTCTCAAAGTCACTGCTCTCCATTTGTTTCTGAGTGCGCTAAGGTCTCGGCCCCTCCTCTGAACTTTTAGACAAAGCAGGTGACACATCCCTTTTGCCACAAGCGTCTGTGTAGATGATTTCTCATAAAGCCCCTTCTGTTATATGGAACAACAGAAATAAGTTTCTAGTAGTTTGGCTATTATCCACTAATAGAGAATTTACTCCTGAAGTTTTTTTAAAAAAAAAAAAAAAAAAAAAAAGTTGAGTAATACTTTCGTTTCTGTCATACGGTAAATAGACACTCTAGTTTTGATGTTATTTTCTGGATTTAAGTTAGTTTTGAACTCCTTCCTTCTTCCCTTCACTTTGGAACGTCAAATTCGCATCCTGGAAGTCAAATAACTGAATTTGTCTAGAAGTTATCAGAAGTCTGTCATAAGATCCCAAACATGAAACACAGTATTTGTAAGCTCTTCACTGCAGTTATTTTTGTAATTTCTGATGACTTTTATAGAAGTTGGCAGTGGTATGCGAATTCCTGTATAGCTTTTTTTCATTCTAAAGCTGTTGAGGAGCCAGCTCTTAGAAACAATAGGTCATGTGAATATTGATGTGTATAAAAAGGTATAATAAAGGCATCCTTTTTGTTAGTGTTCCAGCATTTGAGAATATTCTCATCAAACTGTGTATCTGATGGATTTTATTAGTCTTGCATTGGGCATTGTTAAGAGTCCTGCTCAATGTGCTTGATAGGCCTGTAACTGAAAAACTACTCCTTTAGTTTTTCTTGTGTTAGAACTAACACAGTGCAGTCATGTGTTAGGCAGACCTCTGCTCACCTCCCCTAGTGGAAAACTTATTTTTTTTATTTGGACAAATGTTAAATTTATGGGTTTATGATGCATTTTTAATGGACTTCTTCAAAAATTTATACCAAGCCCTAGTTACTCTGGATGCTAACAGAGAGACAATGTACTTCGATGACACTTTTGTTAATGGAGGCTCATCTCGTATGTGAAGTGGAAAGGAACCTTCTTGAAACACTGCATTGAATACATACTTTGGGCATAATTTTCCATTCTTTCTCAGAGTGAAAAAGGAGATGTAATTTTTGCCACGGGATATATAGTCTGAATGTTACTCATTGTGGCTATCTGCTTGCAGGCTTTTGTCCTTCACAAACAAAACGCAAAGAACAGTGCAAGATCTAGCAGGAGGGGGTATGTGAGTTACTATACAAAATATTTAAACAAGATGATTTTATGAAACCACATACTCACAAGCACTAAGACACATGTATCCAAGTTGTCTGTCCACCATCACTTTTGTGCAACAGGGAGGACAAAGGATGCTGTCTGTCTGGTCCTTACTGTGTCTCTTGGGTCCCTCTCAATTGGCAGCAAAGAACAAGTCTTTGGACAGATCTTTTTATATGCCTTACAAGTCAGTGGCTGTTATGATGTGGTCCTTTGCTTCAAACTCTTACTTGCTTCATTTTCCATAAATCTTAGGCAGAATTGTTTTTCATTGTCTTGATTCCATGTTCGTTTGAAATATATGTCTGATTTTCTGGGGGGCTAACAGGAGAAGGGATGGCATATGCGATGTGCTGAAAATTTGTTGTTATCCTCATGTAGTACAGGGACTTGGGCTGCTAAGTCGTCTATGCTGTGGTCTGTTTGGAATATAGACCTTGTGGTCATAATAGAATGCATTCTTTGGTGTTACTGCTAGGAGAAGTAACAGAAAATGGTGTTCTTCCATATTAATCTATGCTAATCTTTTACCCCTTGTTCTGCTGTTTCTCCCAAAGCTTTTGTGTATGCGCATTTCTATTCATATCAAATTCCTGCTAATATTAATGTTTTTGTTATGAACCTCTGCAATGAGTGGCTATGGCTGTATCTTTATGTAAAATTGCTGTATAGCATGAAATGCCCAATATGTCTCAGCTTACTGAATATTCTTAACTTTTTTGTTTACCTTGCTTATGCTGCTATTTGGTGTTTAGCTCAAGTTACTCTTTGTCTTTGAGGTGGCAGAGACAGGTCCAAAATGAAGGTCATAAAACAAAGTGGAAGACAAACAGGACAGTTTACTTTCATAGCACACATACAGCATATCCGTTTCAAAAGTAGTCCTTCACAATTATTCTGACTGCAAGACAGTAGGCCTTTGTATGATCATAGCAAGACTAGGCACAGCTAGCAAAGAAGTACGTTTAAAATCCTGCTGACAACACAGGAAGCGTGACTGCCAATACTGTCATTGGTTCAATCTAAATTCCTCTTTATAGGATTTATTTTGTCATCTTCAATTTTTGTCCTGTTCAAAAAAGAACAAATAATGTTAATAACATGAACAACTTTTGTAGTGTAGTATAGGGTGCTCAATGAAGAGTGGAAAAAGGCTTCTAGTGTCTCTTTGAATGCTCTGTTCCCTTCAGCCAATAGATGGTGAATATCAACTCTTCTTCCAGAAGAACTGCCATGCGGGATCAGACTGAAGATCCACGTTATGGGGTTTAAACACTGGTGGGTATGAGATGTTTAAGGAAACATCCTGTGTGGGGTGAACATTGTCCTAGCAAACATTTCTACTTGATAGCTGTCAGAGATTCAGGGGCTTTCTGACCTAGAGGTTGCATCTGAACTGTTGTATTTTCATTACCACTGATGGACTTCTCCTCAAGAACTTAATCATTTCTGAGCCCATTTGTCCTATGGAACCATAACACTTTGTAGAATTTAGTTTCATAATTTTTCTAAGTGTTGTGTGAAAAAACTAACAAAACACGGGTTTTATTTCTGTTATCATGGTAACTTTCAGGTTGTGTTTTGCTGGACAGCTCCCCCGTGACTTGGGCGGAGTATGGCTGGGTCCGGCCTGTGTCCCTCACTCAGTTGGACTTTTGGAATAATTCAGGACAGGAATTCTGGACAGATTCTCTTATTTTTATTTTCTTATTATTGTTTCTCAGATCATAATTCAATCTTCATTGGTCCAAAATAAAAAATAATGGTCCTCCTTTGCTTTTCTTTTACCAGATGGGTAGGAACTGGAAAACAAACAATCTAATATTAGATGCCATTGTAAATGTAAACTTTAGCCTCCCTCAGTTATCACAGAGGAATACGTGTAAGCTTCTTGATTATCTTTTGTTTTGCATTGCTTGGGCATCTTGGGTTTGCCTCTAATAGTTCTCCTGCAGTGAGCCATAGTGTTATTGGAGGTTTGTAGTCACTAATAGCAATTTATTTTAATGACAGTTTCCATGAATCCTCTCCCATGCCTTTAGAGATATATGTCAAGCTTCAAGGCCTCTTACTCATTTAAATCTTTGCTAGAAACATGGACTAGTAGTTTCACTTTGGAGAATTCAGATGTGCTGCACGCTCATGTTTATTTTACATCGATACATTTCGTTAAGTTACCATTGTTACCAGCGTGTTCAAGGAAATTACTTTTTATCATGAGTATGGTGGATATGAAATGCATGCAACTGTATTTCAGGGAGTAAATTTTTCATGATTATAGCCCATGGGTACTAAATAAAAAATGTCAGCTTCTTGGATTTGGTTGCACTATAAAAGTGTGCTTAGAAATAATGGATTCTGTGACTGTTTGGGAAAGGACAGCACTGAACCCTCCTAGGTTTGAAAGCAGAAAATATGTGCACTTAACTGCGGAGGGAAATGTTTGGTATTGCAATGTACAATCATTAAGGCTTTGGAAAGCTGTAACAGAATAGGGAATGCAGCAGAAAAGGAATGTGAATAAGAGGAGTGTGTATAGTAAACATAGCTTTTTAAAGAGCCTAAATTAATGTTCCAGAGAATAAAAAATAAATCCGTTGCCTGTATGATTTCATGCCCTCCCACATTTGTTCTGCTTTGTCTCGCACTTGGGCTACATTGAAGAATGCTGCTGATTCTGAAGTCTGTATAGAGAGGAGTAGTAAGCATCAGAACTGTTAGTTAATGATCCAGACCAGCAACTCAGTTCTGGCTTAGAAACATCCATTGTCTCTTACGCTCTCACACAATTTCTCTTCCTAAATACTAATGCTTTTTTTTTTTTTCTCTTTCCTCCTGTCTCCCCAGACAAAATCGTGCTTAAAATTACTGAAAAGTAATTTTTATTGTTGGTAATTTAGGCTGCTCAGTACTGTTAAGTGCAGTGATAATAAATTTCTGGACCTATAGGTATTTTTATGCATTTGTAAATATGTTGCACACTGTGTTGGTTTTGGTGCTTCATAAAATAGGGAAATTTAAAATTGTTATGAAAATAACCATCTGTATTTCGCTAATTAAAAATTTACTGTAGCTTCTGTGAATTCACGTTTTATAAAATCATACTGTGGAACAGAAAGAAGCCACTTGAATGTAGCAGGTCTACAAATCTTCATTCTGTTAATCTGAAAAATGAAGCCAGTTTTTCCAGTAAGGTAAGTGCGGTCAGCTAGCTGGTCTTTCAAATGCTAGGCCTCTGAAGGGGCTTCTATGTTCATTTAGCGTGATTTTTTGCATTCTATCACAGTAAAGATAAAGAAGGTGGTGTTTATGTTTTACTTTAGGTGCCTCTGAGAATGTCTACATATAGCTACAAACCCCCAAAATCCTAACAGTACAACATACAGGAAGTTTGTTACCTAATTATTTCCCTTACTTTGGCGAATACCCCAGTCCCTCAATGTCTGAATGAAACCCTAGTCTCTTCAGCTGAATTGAGAAAAAATTATAATTGGGAACCAGTGTACTTGTTAGGTCTAGTTTCTTCCTTCAGAATAAACAGCAGAAGTGAACAGCGGCATTGTTCAAATATTCACACTTCAAATATTGTGTAGCCTTCAGGTTCAGTCTAAGACTGTATTTGAGAAACTTGCTCCAAAGATGAGGTACTTAAAGGTGTATGAGAACTTCATCTACTGTCTTTTAATGAGATGGCAATAGTAAAGATGGAAAAACACATACGCTTTGTCATCAAGAGGTACAAGGACTTTATTGCTGGTAATGCACAGGAACCAGGCACAGGAAACTTTTGTTAGTCTTGGAATATTTCCAAACTGCTGAATATCTAAAAACATGTGAACAATATCTAACAGGTTTTTATTTTACTTGAAAACAAATACAGGATATGAATATTCCTTTAGTAATGTAGAGGAAGCTAAATTTTCAGTCAAGAGTTTGATCAGAAGTCCAGAACAACTGGCTTTTAAAAACTAAGGCACCCCCAGTCGCTTGCACCAACAAAAGTTGTTTTTTATTCTCCCCTCAAGAAAACTAACTGTCTGCTCATTAGATGTGTTACAAATGGAAGAGTCAAAATGGACCTGGTGTGCCTTGCAGCTTTTTGGCAGACGCTGAGAGATGTTAAGTAGGGTTTAGTAGTACTTTTCAATAATAATAAGTGGTATAGACAGGCCTATATCAGAAATAACATAACCATGTGAGAACTATTTGTGTTCCAACAGCGCCTATACTGCACGCATAGCAAGTTCAGGAGCCGGCAAGGAGGCCTCTGCCACATGTTGCAGGCGTGCTAAACACTGAAAACCATTGGAAGACTGTTGTGAAATTTCTGTGGTTCGCACCGATGCAAAACTCAGTCCTCTGCGAACTTCAAGTCTATGTTCCATGCTTATTGCACTGTGGAATCGCAGAATCGTAGAATGGCTTGGGTGGAAGGGATCTTTAAAGACCATCGAGTCCAAAGATACACTAGCAAAAGCAAATGTGTAGTGTAGCTGCTTTCTGTCTGTATGAGGTGCACAATTTTTGGAACAAGCTAGTCTGCCTAAGATATGGAGGAGATTCTATAACTGAAAATCTTTCATTTCAGTGCCTGTCTGGGAAGTGGGCCGAGACCTATGCACTCAGTATGCAATTTGCTGGCTGTAATGATTGAGGAGTATATGAGCGGTGCATTCTGGTGCCTAACGTTTCGTGGCTAAGCCCTCGTTGGGGGCATCTTAAAACTACAGAAAGTGACAGCTTTCAAGATACTGCCAATAAACTTTAGGCAGCTGTAGGTTAACCTGCAGTCTGCTTTCCAAATACGCTTCAGATATCTTTTATAGTCAAATATCTCTTCAAGATGTTCTAAAAAGTAAAAATCAAGGAAATACACTTTCAGCTCTAGATTTCTGTTATTGTTATAACTGTGAGTGAACTGGGGGAACCAGCTGATGCATTTCAAATTGATTAATTGAGATAATTTTTTAATTAGTTTGATTGGACATGATTATAAACTTAGCTGGGAAATAAGAATCCTGTGAAGATTCCAATTTTTATGTAACTGAATAGTAGTTGATGCTGCATAACCAGTAGTACTCGTAACGTTGAGACTATTCTGAAAGATAAATACGCTAAATAAAACTGACCTTGATTTTGAAATGAACAAGAGTAATTGCTAATAGAGAAGATGATGAATTAAGATTATCTTCTACTGAGGTGGTACCTACACTGTCCACAGCTGTCACAGTGATAGTCAAGCATATGGTGAAGGAGAATACCTCTTCAGGCACGTGGAGAAAAGTGAGTGGACACCGCTATTAAATGACGGCCTTGTTAGCCCCCTCTGTTTTGTTGTAGCCATTCCAACAGGGAAATTAATCATGTTGGGCTATGTCTCAGTCTAGGGTTGCTGCATTGCGTCCTAATTAAACACATTAGTGCTCCATTTCTAGGTTCATGGGGTAGTTTTTCTTTAAACCTTCTATAAAGGCTCTGTCAGGAGTAACTTCCCATGAAAACAGACAACTGAAATTCAGGAAGACAAATTCCGTTCCTCTGACACGTTTTCCTTTTTTCCTTGAGTTGCTGGAACAAGTGAGGAAGGACCAGAAATACACAGAACTCCCCAAAGTGTTGTTAAACAAACACTGTAATATTAAGTCTAGGAGTGCAAGGTTGACCCTTGGGATCTCTTCCTTGTTTCAGTGTCTTTTAAGGTCTGGTATTTCTAAGGTCTTTCACTTTATCTGCAACTGGGATTCTCCTTGTATAATGTGTTTGTTTCTCCACTAAAAGTAAAATAGAAAATACGTAATCACGGGAGTATCATATGTGACAATTAAGGAATCTGAGATTTTTCTGCTTGAAGAGGTAGTATAAACAAAATATCTATATTTCAATGTGGAAAGCACTACATAGTTATAAATAAATAGCATATCTTAATCTTCATGAATATAAAGCAAATGATTTAGTTTAAACACTGGTTATCACTGGAAAAAATACTAAAACAGTCATCCATTATGTGGCATAATACTGGGTGAAAAGGAACTTTGCAAGGTGAGTGTGTATGGTCAGAATAAATTATAAGCTGATCAGTGGATAGTGGATCCGTTTAAAGTAGTTATTACGAATGTGTGTAAACCTGTTTCATCTGAATGTTTTGTCATTTCCAAACAATCCAAAGAAACCATTTACTCTTTCATATTGTTACTGTAGATACTGGTCAGTACAGGGCATGATTTGGTGCCTAGGGATATCCTACACAGAGTGCAGCAGTTGGTAAAAGAGCTTCTGCATGGCACGTTTTCCAATCAAAAAGAAATTTTGGAAGAAGCAGAAATGGTTACTTCTTCCAAGCAAGGTGTTTAAGCAGAGGTTGAACAAGCTTCTGTTAAATACAGTTCAGGCCTTGGTGACGATACCTTTGCACGACAGGATTAGACAGATGGCCTCTTGAAGTCAATTTCAGAAATATTTTCCTATTACTTTTGGTACCTGTTCTGTATTCTAATTGACAATCTTTTAATGTTATGTTTCTTAAAATGATGTATTTTTTGTCATCTCTCAGGTTTGTTTTAATTGCACAAAACCTGATTGACTGCTGTAGCCAGCAGGCTCTCTACTGCTTGGTGGAAGGGAGTAATTACTCTATGCCTTGGATTTATACTTAAGTCAATGCATCCTGTGAAGAGATTTGCCCTTTTCTGCTATTATATCACATTGTTAATAATCAGTCTGCTATATTTTCTTATTTTAAATTTTCAATTAGTACTGCTGCATAGTCAGCTGTTTGTTGTATTTTTATTTACGTTTGTTTTTTCCTTCATGAAAATGTTTTTATCTTTTATTGAATTTTGTTGATGGTTTTTAATAGTAATTTATCATTTTATTAAAAATACCCTGTATTCTGACCTTGTCTCTGGTAGTGCTTTTAGTTTCACCTAGCTTGTCATGATTTACAAATTAATAAAAATACCCTCCATTTCTGCATGTAAGCTATTTGAGTATGTATAGGTTAATTACTGATCAAGGGTAAACCTCTTCACTTCTCACGGGTACGTGTGTCCAGTTTGATAGTGAGCCGTTTCTGGATAACTAACTGCCTGCAGTTTGCCAGGCTCCTTTGCACTGTGCTGTTTGACCACGTTTCTCTTGCATGCGACAGTGAAAGTGCAACACCTACTGTAGTTTTCTTATCCACAATGCAGTTCACCATGTTAAAGGAAGAATTTAGTTTAGATTGAGATTTGTTCTGGATAAAAACCCCAAACACTTGTTGGCTGTTGTTCAGGCTTGTCACGGTGCTTTCCATACCCTTACAGACAATTGGTAAGATTTCTTTTTCCAGGTATTAATGTTAATCCCACCGTCTTTCAGGAACACTGAAAGCTATCTGCAGATTGCTCTTAGGCTGCTCTTCTGTTCTCTCTACATTACTAACTTGGTTTTCATCAGGCCTGACTAATCTGGAAACACCGGACTTAACTAATTGCTCTTAAACCTGTTTTTTGCCTATTTTAGCCAGGGTTGTTGGCATTAACGGTGTCTCTACAACTGGCCTTTTAAAGAGTAGTCTGAAGCAACCGTCAGTAGCTACAATTAATAAGTACAACTGACTGCTGCCAAATGCAGCAGTTGAAGCTTGGGAGCCTTTTAGTTACAGTAGGAAATAGGAAAAAATTGCTTTTTCATTTAGAAGCGGGGTGATTTTGAAATCATGTAAATGCCCTCATTTTTCTGTTCTGGAACATTAGACTGATATCTGGAAACACTTTGGTGGCAAACAAAGGAGATTTCAACAGAATCACTGTATCTAGAAATGTAAGTAGTATCTTGGGAAAAATGGATTTATGGGCTGCCGTTGCCTTGAGCCAACACGCTTGTTAATTTGTGATAGATACAGCTTCTAGCTTTTGTCGTGTTTCTGTGGGTAACCTTGGAGTGACCCTTGACTGATGAGTGAGTTGGCTCTGTTGCATATGAAACTATTTTGCTTAAGAGGAAAACTGAATTTTTCATTTTGAAACCTCAATCTGTTGCCATTTTCCTCCACCTTTTGAGCTGCTTTAGAGTTGACAGTTAAACCAATTTGAGTGCAATGGGACCTGGAAACTGTTTTTCACCCCGTGAGAGAAATTATTGCAGGGAAATCATACAACCGTGTTTATTTCTTTGTTACTTGTTACCAGTTGCAGTATCTGTACACCTATTTCCTACTGGCTGACTTCTTTGGGAGTGATAGAAGGAGATGAAGCAGAGAGCCAGTTTTGGTACATTCCAGAATTTTTGTGGTAGTGGGAGATTGTATGTGTATCCAGAGATAGACAAACATAGATCATTCATGATCTGAAACTGGCATCAGTTCTTAATTGCTAAAAAGTATTAATGTGAGAGATACAGCTAGTAAAACAGGTAGAGGTGGTCCTTGTCGCCTCTGTTGCTATCCTGGCACCCCGGGGTCGCACAAGGAGTGGTAAGTCCCTGCTGGTTTCTTCCACTTACCTGAGAAGAAAACAAGAAAATCAGAGTGGCACCCCATGCCTGAGCATTGAAAACTGCGGTGTTCTGCATTTACAGCACTCGAGAGCGTGTCATTCAAGCAAGTGGTTTCCAGCTCCTTCTTGTCCTTCGGTCTCAGATTTGTCTTAGCTTTGCTCAGATGCTGTTATTAGAACACTGACTGCTCTCTTCAAAACTTTCTGGCTCATATCAAACTTCCCTCAATTGCCTAGAGCTGCTCTCTTCATTTCATGACAGTCTAGACTATGATGACTATCAGCTTCTCTCTGTCTGTCTGTGAGAGCTCTAGCAGATCTGAAAGACCAAGCTACTTTCCTGGGTGTAGTGATGGGATTTATCCTCCTTCTCATTTGACTGAGGTCAAGGTTCATGCACGGTGCATTTCTGCTATAGGAAATGAGCGCCTTAAGAAAAAAGCAGTGTCGAGATGACATATGCTAGTGCATGTATGCACTATTACTTAAAGTTTTCAGGCAGCTTTATAAAATGGCATGATAAATAAAACTGTCTTTCAATATGTGCTTTCCCTCTTTCTTTTGAAATGAGATTGGAAAAGCTTCAAAAAAATGCATGTGTTTGTGTGTCTGCGTGTGAGTGTGAATACATACGTGTATACATGGTATCCCTCAATGTCTGCAAAAATGGTATGGAGTGAAACAGAGGAAGTGTAAGTGATAAACAGCCATGAATTACTGGCTTTAGAAGTCCTTCAAGTGATCTTGATCTCATGGATAATAAGCACAAAGTACAAACTTCCCAAATAATACGTTGCACGCAGTTTACGTATAGTGGAATATGTACACTTTAGAGAGTAACTGATATGCTAACTCGTACTGCAGGTCCTTAGGATATGTTATTCTTCAGGGAACTCTTCAAACACAATGGAAATGCTAAAGTAGGAAAACAGGTATTTTCCAGCGTAAGGTGTTGCTAACATCTTCCTCCTTCTAGCAAAGTTATTACTAGTTGACTCTTTGCTTTTGGCTGTGGTAGACTGTTCTCTAAACTTGAAGCTATGTTTCAGTGTGTTCCGAGTCCTTTAAACTCAATCAGTCCTCATATTATGTTGCAGCATGACATAATGGTCTAAATGTATTTTAGGAAGTCTCAAAAATACGAGGTTGCCAGGAGCTGGATGAGCGTGTTGCAAAGGGCTGCATTATACTTGCCTTGATTCACAGGCATCTTCAGGTCACCGCTATCAGAGACAAGCTACCGAGATGGATAGACTTTGGCCTAGCCCTGCAGCAGTTCTTGGGTTCAGGGCTTTCTGCCTCACAGATGAGCATGTATGTCACAGGCCTTTGATCTTGGCATATATCTGCCTGTCTTTAAAAGGTTTTGAAAGATTTAGTTATGACTGAACACAAACCTTTTTCAGAGAATAGAGTTATTTTTCTTCAGATTTGCCCTACGAGGTAAAACCTATTTTCTGAAGTGTGCTAGAGAGCTTCCTTGCTGCTGAGACAGTGATAAGTAATGAGTATCACACGAGAGGAGCCATTGATCTCATCTCCAGAGACAACGAATCTGTGCTGCATCACCTACTATTACTGATAGCAAAGAAAAACAAATATTTTTTTGGGGGGGAAATACAGTCACCCTTTTCAGGTTGTTAGAAAGTTAAAACCCCACCGCGAATAAAAGGAAAAAGGCATGTTCAGTTCAGAGAAGTTATGTCCTTGTGCAAAGAGAAAATGTTTACAGGCAGGGTAAAATATAAGCAATTTAGGAACGATTTGAAAACTGTTTTCAAGTAGATGGGAAGTAGAATGGGTGTGAGTAGAAGAGAACACAGCACCACAGATGAAGCATTAAATAAGGTTTTGTGAGGGGGAAGCCTTTTGGGTTGGAAGTTAGCCCTTTTTCCCCATGGGGATTCTGAGGCTCTGTTTTGGTGGTCTGTACAGTAGAGACTGAGCCTTGGCAAGCTGAAGAGAGCATGATGTCATTGGATGCATAACATATGCACGGAGAGCTAGTAAATGCTGTTCACACTGCAGTGCGCTGCCAGATGTGTGTGCTGGAACGCACTCTGAAAAATGGAAAAACCATCTTTATAAAGAAACTGAGAAATGACATAAGAATGTCCTGGAGTGAGCCTAGTCTCGGCCACAGTACCTGCCCAGTACAAATACACTCTGTGGGCTTTCTCTCTTCTAAACCCAGGTTTCTGTTCTCAGAAGCAGCCCGTATGGAAGGCCTTATTCAGCACTTTGTTGTTGTTCAGGGATGAGCTCTGAGAAGCTCCTGTTTTATCCAGAAAATGGATCTAGAGCTCCGTAGTATGAGTTACTTGCAGCAGATGAGAATCAAAGGAATCCATTCACTCCAGTTCCCACTTTGCTTTTACTTCCTATTACGAACAGTCACACCGTCATTACAGCAGAGGCTTCTGGTGCCAGCCACTGTTTCATACTGATGCACAGATTAACGTGCTTCCAGGGATTATTTGAATCTCTTACTCAACAGTGCTTCACATGCAATAAGAGCAAAGGTGGGTTCACATTTTTCTGTACTTCAGGGTGAAAATACAATTTCGTTCTAGATTTTGAGGTCAACTAAGAATATTTGTATTCAGTACAGTGTACGTTACCTGATCATCGGTATACAGAGACTTAAATTTAGCTTTGCTTCTCCTGCCTTTTGCACAGGCTCTGAGAGATTAAAGGGAGGACAGGAGCTGCTGGAAGGCAGCAACAGGAGAACACCTACAGGAAGTCAGGAATTCCTTATCCAAATGGGACAGCATTTCAAGCTTGAGAGATTTTTTTTTTTCCTGTTTTGTATATTTGTGCTATTTTTTGTGTTTTCTCATGATTTTTCCTGCTAAAAGGATTATTGCTAATTAATGGCATTGTAATTTTGCTGGTCTGTATACAGCCTGCAACCAAGTCTCCTGTAATAGTTACACAGACAAATTGCCACTCTGGCATCTTTGGAACTGTGCCGTTTTTGAAAGGTCTGTTTAAGATGTACTCTGATCTTTGCTTCAGAGGAATGTGAAATATGTGACTTGCTGGGAGATTCACATTTTATACTTGTTGAGTAGAAACTCTTCTTCTGCTGAATTTTGAGACTGTGCACCACAAAAGGGATCTGCTTCCTTCTGTTTGGGATGTCTGAGCATTTCTGCCATGCAAACGGTAACTAGTGTCAGGCAGACACACCGACCGTGTCGGCAGTATGCGTTGGTGCTTCTTGAGGCTGATAATTAAGGAGGCAAATTATGTTCTGTGCCATTTTAGTAAGGAAGAGCACAGTCCTGTAAATATCACTGTGCTTGGATAGACATGATAAACGCTCCCAGACTTCGGATTCCAAGGCATAAACTTTTAACAGGTGGCATCAGAACGGGGTTTTCTTCCTCATATACAAGACACACGATTTGCTATATTCTTCATTCAGTAGAAGGAAGATCTGCAAGAGGTATGTTTCCAGACTGATCGGACTGATGTCTGTTACGTCAGAAGGATCAAGACCAAGGAAACTAAATGACTGATTTAATAGGCCAGACTATCAGATTTAGGGAACAACTTGTCTAATCTGGTATGTGGTTCCTGTAGCAGCTCAGTTCAGTCCAGCAACAAGAACTCCCTTTTTTAATTTAATTTAATTTAATTTAATTTAATTTAATTTAATTTTATTTTATTTTACTTTTAAGGCTGCAATGTTTTGGAATAAACCATTGTAAAACTGTTTTAGTTTTAGGACTTTAAAGTTGTGCTTGTTAGGCCTAAGCCTTTGCACAGGTTAATTAGAAGGGATTTTTAACCAGAAGGATAATAGTAAGCTTCTCTTAAGTGTAAATATGAGCTTGTTGGCAGCACTTTACCTAAATTATGATACTTACAGAATGGCGGTCAGGTAGCAATGTGGAAAGCTGACAGTCACTCCATTCCTGAAAGCCTGCTACGTTGTCATGTAGAACAGAGTAAAAGTCTCCCAGGCAGGGAGAATATATCAAACTAATTTGTCTCTCTTTTGTCTGTCATTACTTGTATATGCAGCACATAAAGAAGGCGTCATATGTATCAGTGAAATTCAAGATCTATAGGGCATTTTCTGTCTCTCCTAGATCTTAATAGTTCGCAAAGTTTTTAGTTCATTCTTGCCCTTTCTTATTTTTGCTTATACCAGTCAAGTAATTCCTTCCCATACTTGCTCTTTTAATGTTTCTGACACACATTCAATACCTGCTCTCAGAGCTATTGCATATCAGCTTAAAGATACTTGCCACAATCTTTTTTCGTACATAATTCCTACATTACATTTTCAGTTCTAACTGCATTTCCTGTGCTGCTTCTGGATTATCAGTAACATGCTGGTGAAGCGCTCGGAAATGAGCGCAACAGGAGAGGAATAGCGAAGCTGCCTTACAACCGGAATAAAATGTTATCATGATCGTCCTATTGTGACAGGTTGACCCTGGCTGGACACTAGGTACCCCCCAAAGCCGCTCTCTCACTCCCCCTCCTTAATTAAACAGGAGAGGGAGAATATAACGAAAGACTTGTGGATTGAGAT
>JAVKLA010000088.1:13789303-13811781 GCA_034782735.1 Sagittarius serpentarius
GCTCGGGCCCGGCGGCCTCCTCCGCCCGTCGGTGCGGCGGGACGCTGGGGCGGGGCGGCCCGGCCCGGCCCGCGGCGGCCTGTCGGTGCGGCCGCCGCCGAGGTTCGACGCCCGGCAGGACGTTCTGCTTCCAGCAGGCTTGGCAGTGCTTTTTATTGACATTCTTTTGAGGGGAAATCTAGCGAGCTAGATGTGCCGTGCCGTGCTCCTCCTCAGCAGTGACCCCTCGCTCCTGGCAGCTGTGGGCTATTATACTTTTTATTCCTGCCCCCCCCCCCCCCCGCCTTTTTTTTTTTCCTTTCGGAAAAACCTGCTTGAACCAGCAGGGCTCCTTCTTTCTTTGTAGCATGATGTGTGATACTGTGTTTTACATCAGGGGAGAAATAGAAATCATATGTGAAATGCATGAGAGCGTCTCTCGTTTTGAGTGCTAGACACTGAAATAAATGGTGCTTCAGAACGTCCTGATTGGAGTGTGTATTGCCACCGCATCTCTGGGTAATCTGTCAGGCTTTGTGTCACTGATACCTCGGCTCTTTTCAGCTGTTCTGAAGCTGTGCCTTTAATTTTTTTGAGCAGGCAATTGCTTCTAGCGAGAGGAGTTCTTACTTCAAATCATTGTGTCTTCAGCAGGATAAACAGATGATGGGCAAGCTTGATGGGAGCATCTGTGCATTTTTCAAGCCCCTCTGTGCCTCCTTTCAAACTGGTTTTAAGACGTCTACAAGCTATAGATTTTTTAAATGTCTGGTTTTACTATTTTCAACTGAGTGCACAGTCAGTCCTGTGGTTATGGCTATGGAAACCCCTCCAGGCCATGGTTACAGCAGTATCGACTGAACCACTGAAATATTATTCTTGGCTGCTGGCTGGACTCCTCGGCTCTGGAAGATTCCGTTTCGAGTGTCAGGATTCACTCTGCAGTATTGGCTCACCCGCTTGTGCTTAAATCACGATGTCAGATGGTTATTTTTTTCCTCTGCATTATCATCTGTGTCCAAATCGTGTTGATTTTGGGCAACCAAATTTGATTGTGTAGAGGGTACGGAAGATAGCTGAACTCGTCTGAACTGTCGAGCTTCTTACTCGTCTGAGCAAAAAAATAATTCCTGCTCCTGCTATGATGTGATGGAAACTATGTTCTTGTTGGGATAGGTTCTGTTTTCAACTGTAGTACCAGTAAAATCTCAGCAGAGGTTATTTTGTCAGTGTTGCCAGCGTACTCACGCGAGTGTAGCCAGGATTTCTGCTGGCCTGGCCTGAGTGCCTTTGTAGTGTTGCAGTCATGTGCTTTACAGAGCAGTTTCAAGAAAATGACTCATGCGAACCACTTGAGAAGGCACTGCTGCTCCGTTTCTTAATGGGACACAAACCGAGAAAGATAGTACAGTAACTAAGCATTCCTGTAGTCCTTGGTCATTTTTAGCTGTTGGTTGTTTCTGAAAGTGACTTCTGAGAAGTGATTTCCCTGCCTCTTCCCTGTTAAAATACCCAAATATGAGAGCTGTCAATACAAAAGCTGAACATGCGTGCTGCTGTACTGAATTAGGAGTCATTCGATTTATATATTTGTACTCGTGTTCTTTTGCTTTACCCATTTTTTTATTATTATTAAATGTTTAAGGTGTTTTGTTCATTGAGGGATTTTTGCTTTTACAACTGTTAAACAGTGCAGCGTAGGATCACATGCAGTTTTTTTAGTCCTGTGTGTAAACATGGAGTAAGCCCCTTTGTTTGGTGATGCTAAAATACAACTGTCACCTGTAGTGTGTAAGGCATTATCTTGCCTTCAGCTAACGAAAAAGAGTTCACATGACTGAATTTTTTTTTTCTGTTGTAAACCATGTATATTTCTCTTAAGTTTTGAAAATTACTATTGTTTACTAAATTTTTCCACAAGCACCAGAACTAATAAGACTCTTTTCCTGTGGAGTTCCACGACTTGCCTCTGACTTCATTTCCCTTCAGGTTCCCCCTGCATCTCCATCTGGGAGGTGGCTGGTTCAGAGCAAGGTTCATGTTGGTGGCCTGGGCGGCCACTGCCACTGGAATGTGTTTCTCTGGCAAAGGGTCAGTGGGCCCAGAAGCTGTCAGAGCTGGGGTGGGGGACAGGTGGGCTGCCAGCGCGTTGGTGTAAGCCTGTTTCTATGGGAAGCTAGGCTAAAATTTGAGCATGAGATGTCCAGTGCGTTACGGTGAGCACAACTGTGCTGACAAACTCTCAGGAGGCTAGTAATTAAATTATACGTGATCTGGGTACAGATACGGCTGATGCGTTATATCGATTATATTCTTCGAAAAGCATAAAATTAGCCATGCTAATGTGTTGCTTGGCTCAGGCTGCAGGAATTACATCTTTCCTTCCAGTCTGTCCCTTATCACAACCTTTTTTTGAAACTTCCTTAGTCTTCAGGGTATGGTTTGCTGGAAGGATGAGTGTGCCACGTGTACTGTCCTGGGGATGCTTGCTGAGTCGGCTCCCTGGTGAATGAAACGGTTTGCGCTGTGGTGCTTTTTGCTGGATCTCATCGCCCTGGACTCGCTCGGGCTGCTCTGACCCGTTGTTGGCTGTAGCCTCCCAGCTGAGGGAAGAAGAGAATGGCTTGGCTGGTGGTGTGTTCTTGTTTGCTAACGCATATTCTTTTATCTGTGAATAAAAAATAATAAAAAAGCCATTATACTTGTGATCACCTAGTGGGATGCTGGAGTTCAGGTGAGAGAGCACTCTTTCAAAATTACTAAAGCCAGCAAGTTGAAAAAAGTGGCGCTTCAAGTTTGTTGAATGTACCTTGTTTGTTATGCAGGAGCAGTGTGGTAAATTTTGCATGCTTAAGAAGCCTGATAAAAGAAACTGGTTTAGATGCTACAAAGAATTTCATATAGGAGTCATTTGTCACTTAGTTGTGATGACTATATGCTAGGCAAAACCAGAAATCACTGACTGTGTCAGGTGCAGATTTCATGAAGGATTGAATAAGTCATTAATAACAACACAATGAACTGCAATATCCCTTTGTTACTAACATGGAAAAGTTACGTATATTTACCAAGAGCATTTCAGTGAAAGGGTTCATTCATATATACTAACTCCTCTGTAAACAAAATAGCTTTTTCAGTTCTCCTGCAGTACAGAAAAAAAAAAGGCTTTTAGTAAATTTATGCAAATCTCATTATATTGCTGCTATAATTTACTCTCTTTGCGGTGGGCATTGTTTTTTTGAAGTCTGGATCTATAGTATTATGATATGTCTAAGTCCTCTCTTAGGATTTTAAATATGTGCTCAAGACTGTAACAGTGCATTTCATCTTGGTCACTGTTGTTTTTAAAAAACTTAACAGTAGGATCCAAAAGCTCAGACTTTTTTTTTTTTTCTTTTTTTTTTAGCCTGTAACTGTGCGCCAAACGTCATGGCTCTGTCTGTCCATGCTGCTACTTAATCTGGGCGTACACGTCCACTTCTGCGTGGATGGAGAGGAACCGTTTACTCCCTGTGCAATTTAGAGTTGAAGTGGTGTCGGAACACAAGGTGTTTGGGTTCACGAGACAGTCTCTATTAATTTCATTGGAAACAATGGAGTATCTTTTTGTGACCTAATTCTTGTCAGTAATGGTGCTTGCATGGCCTATTATGCAGAAGCACTGTTGGGAAAATACGGTGAATGCAGTCTGTATTGTATTGCTTGTAAAATGCCATGGGTTGTAGAGTTCTTTTCCACAGGGAGCTGAATGGGCTGATTCCCTGGTGAGCTGCTTGTGTAAAAGTAATCTTTTCCCTCTGTGTTGCAGGGTGAAATGAGTTGTGCTACAGAACAGAAAAGGACTGAGAAATACTTACAAGACAATGATAATTTCTGCAAAGGAGCGTGAGCTTAGTTGACCCTTAGGTTCCTTTCTCTGCAAATTAGTAGGTGACGGGCAGTAGTGGGATCGGTTGCATCAGGATTTACCGATATGGCAAGTGCTCTGATTTTTCCAAGCTGGAAAATCAAACCTGTTTTGCAGAATTCTGCTTATACTAGGTGAAAGTAAGCATATTGGTTTTCTTTTTTAAATTTCTTCCCCCCACCCCCGCCCCTGGCTTCTCCCCCCCAGTTTTATAACTGGCAGTTACCAGAGAGCACTTAAAAGCATTCACGGTAAGCTTTTCTATCTCATATTTCTTAAGAGGCTTTTAAAATCTAAATCTACTCTCTTACATGCTTAAGTAAACAAAAAGGGATAGTATTCGTGACCTGTTAAATATTGTAGATCTTTTCCATTTAAGGCCATACAGTACTTGGCTCTGAAATGATGTTACGCCTGAATTCATAGCAATCTGAGCTGGTAATCCGTCTTTCTGCAGAGCGATAGAGCGCTGTCCTGCTTTCCTCTAACAGTGACCTGGAATGAAGATGCTTCTTCCAAAGCTGTCAGGTCGAAGGAGTTGTAGGTTCTGCGGCTGAGCCAGCTGCCAATCACAGGGCTTTGCTTTTTGGACTTCTCAGGGTAAACGTTATCTCCAAACCTTTACAGGCTTTGACTGCAAGAGGCCTGCTTGCTAAAGACTTCTGAAGGTTGTGGCCTCGTGGTGGGGTTTTCTGCTTGGTTGGTTTTTTGTTTGTAGTTTTGAAGGAGAAGGCCTTGAGAAGAAAAGGCTGAGAGGAGATGTTGCTGCTGTATGAGTAGAAGGAGGCACCTAACGAGAAAGTCTAGAGGAAATTGAGAGACTCTCCTCAGAGGTGCACGGGGCAGATGAGAGGCGATGGATACACCTCTGAATATAGGAAATTCTGACTAGGTTCAAGGAGAAAATGTTTTACCGTGAAGGTTGTCAAATGTTGGAACAAGGTTATATCTAACTTGAAGACATTACTAGCAAAGTTATCGCTGCTTAAGTTTACATTTTTGTTCATGTATACCATTTAGTAGCCTGTGTTGCCTGATACACCCTTCGTTCAGCAGTGGTTATGTTGCGGGTCCTGGATGCTTCAGTGGAGAATGGGTGAGAGGGAGAGAGCTTGCCAGCGCTGTATTCTCTTTGTGAAGTGTTTTGTGCAGTAGTAAATCAGACTTCCAAAAGAGCACAGAATTTCAAACCAAAAAATTAATATTCAGCAATTGATTTTGTTGTTCTGTTCTTGATTCACATAAGTGTTGTTCTTTTGTGGTGTGGTATGTGATGAGCCATGACAGGTATTGGTAATCTCCGTTTTACACAGGAGGGGAGAGTATGAAGGTACCTCCCCGAGAGGAAAGTTGGCTGGGCAGGAACAGGGCTTAGTGTGGTGTCTCTGCTGATTTGTGTATTTCCAGACCCAACAGAAAAACCTGGGAAGTCCTGATCAGTCTTGACCCGTACCCCGCACGTTCTGATAGGCTGTAATGTGGAATTTGTAAATACGGTGCATTATCCAAAGTTTCTAATATATGATAAGAGTTTCTACATCTTCTCTTGACAGACTTCCAGTCTCACAGATGTAATAAAATATGTGATAACCCACTTGGTTTTGCAAACTCTTTCTGTACTGTGAACACAGTAAAGACCCAGCAATTTTTGAGGGGACAGCCCCCAAATACATTATCATATTGTCCTTTGCTATCAGATTGCTGTTGCCTTTTGTCATCTCTCGTACTTGTGTTTCAGAGTCTTCTGGTGTATGGACTACTGACTTCCACCCGTCTGTGAAATTTTAGGGTCTTTCAGCATGGTAAAGATTGGCCCTTAGATAATACTATTTAACTGTTGAGTAAAGCAGGAGGTATAATAACCTTGTTTGAAAACCGATGTTGTAAAATGCTCAGAAGATGCTATGCTATGTGCAAGTTCAATCCATCACCGATTTTTCGGGTACTGCAGAGGTTTAGTGAGCACTGCACTACCTCTTGTCATGGGCTTCGAGCAGGCTCCATTTTGCTGTACTGCTGGAACCCCAGGCTGTGCCCCAGCAGCAGAGAATTAGGAGTCAAGTATAAATGGGGACATTATGTGGCAACAGAGATGTGCAGAGGCAGCAGCAGTCCAGCAGACTCTGTTCCCGTGATTGGTGACAAGATATGTGGGATTGTACATGTTTGCTTATGAAAAATAGTGAGTAACTGACATTACATTTTCCCGACGGACAAGAACAACAAATGCAAAGCTTAGTTTCTTCTAACCGCTGGTATTTTGTTGGAATTTATACAGTTTTTACAGATACTGCAGCAGCAGTTGCCATACTTGTCGTTATTGCCGGAAAAGAATGCACATCAAAATGCTGTCTTCAAGCCTTTGATTTACTCAGCAGAAAAGAACTGCATTGTCCAATGCAGTACTATCAATGATCTTCCTTTAACTTAATCTGTGGATGTGGTTTATTCCTGCTCTTCTCTGCAAGCACTTTTAAAAGCCTGTATCTTCTAAGCTTTCGTAATAACCTAATGATAGCGTCATTAGAATAGGGATTGGTGGTTCTTGTTATTATCAAAGATAGATACGTATTCTGGCAAAGTAGAACTGTGGGTTAATGAATGTGATGACAACATACAATTCACCAAGAAACAATTCCTCCTATATTTCCTAAATAGAGCATTTGATAGGAATACTCTTTGCAGTAAATGCTGTACGGGAGAATTTCAGAGTAGAAGATAATTACTTGTAATTATGGAAATTTCTGCAAGGGAAATTGTCTTAATTTGTTCCTGTTAAGAAATGGAATTACTCTAGTTGCAGCACTTGAATCCTTTTAGGAGATTAATGCAATCTTCCTTAATTACTGTGAATGGGCTTTGTAACCTTCTGGTATAACTAGAATCACCCTTTTGATCCTGCTCATCCGTTTGAATTTCTACTAAAACTTAGTTTGGTTTAGAAGAAAAATCAATAACGTGCACAAAACTTCTCTTAAGCTGGGTCTGTTATTTCAAGAGCTGACAAAAGAGATTAAAAATGAGCATACAGAAGCACAAGAAGAAAGTTACATGTGGGTGAAGGTGAAAGCAAAGGGTGTGGTACTCGGCAAAGGTAAGACCTTATAGCAAAGGTGCAAGGTGAGCACGTAATCGTGGATGCCAAGTCAAAGCAGAATTTCCAGTGTGGTTTGTGTGCTACGTGTGTAAGAAGCCTTTTCAGTGCAAGGGCAAGCTAGAGAAGATCATAACAAAGTAAACAAATGGGGCAAGGAAATGGGCACGACTAGACAGTCTTTTCTAGGTCAGTGCAACCTGTTCTTCCCCTGCTTGGAGAGGACGTGAACCCTCTCTGCATGCATGCAAAATCAGATGTCATTCAGATGTAATCAGCATGGTGCCATGCTCAAATACGTGCAACCTGCCTCTCAGCAAGGCCGATGCCCTTGCTTGGCGCTGCGTTACAGAGCTTCCATTTACGTAAAGGCCGACATCTCTGTCCTCTTTTGCAGAGAGCCAAACTTGTGTCAGATTGGCTTTGTAGACACTGCTCTGCATTCTTTGTTATCTTAATGTATTTGTGTATGTTTATCAGATTTATGTATTTGAATTGAACACTGGAAAAGAATTTCATGATTTGGAGTCTTTCTGACAGGGTTGAATGTGACTTCTCAATGTTACATGGAAAAAATGGAGTCCTCAGCTGTCAAATGAAATTAGTGCTTTTTAGCGTATTTGTAATATTCTTCTCTGTGCTGCTTTATTTAAGCAGAAGTTTATCCCCTTGTCCTGGTTTTGGCTGGGACAGAGTTAATTTTCTTCCTGGTAGCTGGTACAGTGCTGTATTTTGGATTTAGTGTGAGAATAATGTTGATAACACACTCATGTTTTAGTTGTTGCTAAGTAGTGCTTATCCTAAGTCAAGTGTTTTTCAGTTTCCCGTGCTCTGCCAGGGAGGACGTGCACAAGAAGCTGGGAGGGAGCATGGCCAGGACAGCTGACCTGAGCTAACCAAAGGGATATTCTATACCACAGAATGTCATGCTCGGTATATAAACTGGGGGAGTTGGCCAGGAGGGGCAGATCGCTGCTCAGGGACTGACTGGGCATCGGTCAGCAGGTGGTGAGCAATTGCATTGTGGATCACGTGTCTTTCTTGACGTTTATCTCTCATTGTTATCTTCCTTTTCATTATGAATATGCTTATTGTTATTATTAACAATTATTATTATTTCAGTTATTAAACTGTTATCTCAACCCACAAGTTTTATCTGCTCCCCCCTCCCTGATTCTCCTCTCCATCCTGCTGCAGGGGGAGGAGTGAGCGAGCGGCTACGTGGTGCTTTGTTGCCTGTTGGGGTTAAACCAGGACACCCCTGCCCTGGTTAATGGACCCTCGTAGTAGGGATTCCTGGGTCAGTTTGTAAGAACGGCAGCAGCTTGTATTGCTAAGTATATTTGACTGGAAACTTGGAATATTGGTTTGACAGGAACATCTAAGCATACAAATCTGACAAAATACAGGCAAAGTGAAATTGTGCGGTTTATTGATATAGGTTGGATGGGCTTGTTCAGCCATAGAGTATTTGGGAAGCTGAGCACGCTTGTGGAGGAGCGGGAAAGGATTCCTTACACGAGGTGAACAAAATGGTCCAAAACTAGGCTAGAGAAATGCGTAGTGCGGGATAACAGCAGAAGCCCAGAATGGCTGAGATTTTTTACTGGGATACTGGCTTAAAAAGGTTTGGAGTGATGAATAGGGAAATGTTCTCTGATTGCTTTCTCCTGTGCTGAGAAAACCAGGAGTTTATAAATAATAAAATACTTGGCTATGTCATCAGTTTAATTGGAATCATCTTCGAGACCATTACTCTTTGGTTAGCCACAGTTAAAAATGGTGGCAACATTTGTCCTGGAATATTTATTAAAGCGGTACAGATTGTGCCATCAGCATAGCTCAGATTCGTTCCCCGAAGGCCAGGCTGTGTGTCTTGAGCTGATGTAGGTGAACGCTGCCGTCATCCTGCACCCCGGGGCTGGCACTGGTGCTCACGCTGCGCAGCGAGCTGCTCCGGTGGCTGGGCTGCCGGGGAACGGACCCACGGAGAGTGTGTTTGGTTTCAGGGGGCTCAGCTCCCTCAGCAGCTCAGCCCACTCCGAGGCGGGAGCAGAGTGGTGCCGCCCCGGCCCAGCCCGCAGGAGAAGCAGCTGCCGGCTCTGGTGGTACCATGCCGTGCGGAGGCCCAAGCCTTGGTGTTCCTGTTCTGATTTTTTTTTTTTTTTTTTGACAAGTAGTAAGTCATGTTTTCAAAACTTTTTTTTTTTCATTATATGGAAAGGCGACTCTTCTATCAAAGTTGCTTATTGTTTCTTTTATTTTTATTATTTACTAGCTTGCTACATTTAATGGAGTAAATGAGGATTGCGAGCTCAACCTAAATGTGACATCTTATTGCAAACTATGTTTACATGCCTTTTCTGGGAGCATGAAGAATTCAGTGACTTCAGCTATTTTTAATAACCCAGATCTAGGCTTGTTTAGTTTCTTGCCTGTTGTGCACTGCATTGGGAGAAAATTGTACAGCCGAGATAGGAATGTTGATGGGATAGCCTAGTCTGAAACTCTGGAATCAGAATTAAGTTTTGTGGCTTTGGCTGCAAATAATTTCTGTCCTTTTAATGGAAAATAGTTTGTAAAAGCACTTCTTGCAGTTAGTGCGCAAATCAGTTGAATCTTTCCTGGACACAAACTGGCCGGCCATTGACGCGATAGAGCAGTTGGGTATTATACTAGTGAGTCTAGCTGAACTGGAGCTGATGCCTGAAGAACTAGGGGGGTGTCTCCCACCGTGGTCTGGGGAGGCTGGGTACCTTGGGTTGCAGTGTTGCGGTGAAATGGGCTGTTTACATCTCCCCTGTAAGCCGGAGATGTTAAGGCAGAGACATCCACGCACAAACCAGCTTTTGTTTGGCTCAGTAGTAGCCAGTGCAGACTTAGGCTGGCTCCCAGCAGGCAGAGGAATAGCCTTTGCTGCTCTGCTGCAGGGGAGGCTCAAGTGCAGAGATAGTCGGCGTGGCTGAATGCCCATCCGCCTTGGGTCTTGCTTGGGTAGAGGTCCATATCTGCCGCACCTCTGGGCACACGTCTTGCTTGGAGGAGGCAGGCTCTTCAGCCTGGATTCTGTGGTGTAAAAGTGGCTGAGCAGCCCTGGGGGGTAACCAAGCTGCGTGGGGCTTGTCGGTTGAGGAGTTTCTCTGGGACAGCTCTGCTGGTATGGGACCCAAATAAAATCGTGCAGTTCTGGGAGCTGCCGCCTCCTCAAATTAATTCAGATGCTACGTGTAAAGGAGCATGCCAGAATATATTTTGAACTAAACTGCTATCAGAATGATAAAACAACTGTCTGATCTCATGGTAAACTATGCTGTTTTTCTTTCAGAGTTTCTTGTGTTTTTCTTTTTATCTTGTCATTATTATTTTGTTTTCTGTTACGATTATCTTGTAACCTGCCAGGTGATGATATCGGCTCATCTGCCTTGAAACCCAAGTCTGGAATGGAAAGAAAGGTAATTCCATTGATGCTCTGCCAAGTATCCACATTTCCCTGACAAACCTGCTGGTTTGTAACTTCCTTCAGCAAACGCCACTAAGGCAGACAATCCATACACCTCCCATGTGCATGACTGCAAGGGGCTCGCAATTCTGCCTTAAAGTGGAATCACACCTAAGCAGCTACGAATTAACCTCCATAAAACATTCTACTATTTTTACTCTTAAGTGGCAGGAAGGAGGGACTTAGAAGGCTGATACATAAAATATCCAGCTGTGTTATTGATGTTAATTAGGACTTTACAGAGACTGTTACGACTTGGCACTGTCCCATTTTCCATAGAAATGTTAATCTGTTATGGTTGGAGAGCCCTTTCATGAATTTCTGGGTTCTGAATTTTAGCTCTTCCTCAGGTGCAAACCCATACCTGGCATATCTGGGCAGAGAAACTCCATTGTCGGTCTGTTGCAATGTGGAATGCGTATCACATCGTCTTCTCTCCCCAGAATTGCTAGTTTCTTGGCATGTCTCTGATGCCTTCCTGGCAGTGGGAGTTCTGGTTTCCAAATTACACCTGTGAAGTACCAAGGGGCCGTAAAGCCATGAGTTTTGGCACAGTGGGGACTTTCTTAGCCACAAAGACAAAGCTACAAAGGCTTACCATAACAGACACTGGAGTTACAGGACTTTGAAGAGCAACAGACTTTGGAATGCAGCTTCCATTGTTACGAGCTTATCACACTGGTAAGCTTGGGTTGGTCAGAGTCCTGCGGACAGCCAGCCAGACCTCTCATCACTGAATTGGTTTTGTATTTAGAAAAGCAGTTTTCTTTTAAAACTCAGCCTCTGCTCTTACTGTTACCTTCTAGATAGGAAGTTTTGCAAAATAAATGGCCACTGTTACAGCTGGCTATTGTTGAATTAGATGAGGCTCTTTTTCTACTAATGGTCCTCTTTGCCCTGTCACAGTCTTCAGGCCTGCATAAGTTGTCAGGCTCTTGCTATAAAGTGGATGCTGCAGACAACAGTTGCCATCATGGCTGACATTCATAAAGTAAAAAAGAGATTCATAATCAGGCTCAGACCCCAGGACTATTTCAGGGACACAAAACAGCAAATAGCTTTTTGTAGACGTAAGGATGGGTAAAGGATGAGTGGTAGGCTTCCAGACGTGTTAACAAGAAGGTTCGGTGCCGCCTTCCCCACCTGGAGAGTCCTGAGAATGACAGCACGCTCTGTGACCAGAGCAGAGGCTAGCAACAAAACTCAGCCCACGTGGGGCTGGCAGAGCTTCACCTATCAGCCAGTAGAAAAAGAGGGAGAATCTTTTCTATCAGACTACTCCTTTTATGAGAGTCTGTTCAAGTTTAACCTATTTCGTCATCAGAATCACTTAAATATATTATAGGAAATTCCTTGCTGTCTCCAAAAGGACACATGCCAGTTTGCTGTGTGTGTCCATAACAAATTATGTTGTCAAATTCCTTACTGTCCTAGGGAGAGGCTTTAAGATTGTTCTGTCCCAGTGTGCTTGGGTACTGAAAAAATCTGGCTGGATTTTTGAACAGTTTTGTTTGCTTGTAGATTTATATCCACTGGAAATTGAGGGTAGCACAAACAATCTGGACATAGACTACATCGTGGTATTTTCTGTAATTGCTGATGTGATAATCGAACTGTTTGTAGCAGAGGTTGTTGCGCATACAGCTAAGGTAGGCTTCTAGGTTGTTTACAGAACTTTTTGCATTTTCAGTTGGTTATTTTGTTCTTATGCCTCTCCTCCTGCCATCCCTAATCATTTCAGCATTGCACCATGGATAGGTCTCAGCTGGACCTGAGTACACGGATGAGGAAAGAAGTAGCTTGAGGCTGACAGACAGACAAAGGGGAAGTGAATTAGATGACCTCGTTAGGTCTCTTCCAACCCGAGTTGTTCCAAGTTTTATGAAATAGAAAGGCACGCAGATGGAGAAAGTGAACTGGACATTTCCAGAGGAGGTGTGTGGTTGGGACTTGCAGGCAGGTTGCAGTGCACCTGCATTGTACAGGCCTAGTTCTGAAACCTGTGCTGGGCAGGGTGCGCCGCCTGTAGTCCCTGCTTTGTACTTAGATTGTAGTAGACTGCGTAAGGCAGACTTGTGCTGTGGTCTCTTGCCGTGTTGCCCAACCCTGTCTAGTTGGCCTTGTGTGTTCTGTGGACCCTACCTGGCAGCCTAATCTCACAGAATTTTGGTACATGGGGTCACACAACCTCTAGTCCACCCGGGAAAGGGTTGAGCAAAGCAGAGTTTTGTCATTAGAGATCGTACAGTCTTTTCCTCTCTATTTTTGATGCATTTAACTGATACACTTTTACTTATATGCAGTTCACTCCCTGCCACTGAAGAAAGTCTTACTGGGATACAGTTCTTAACCATGATACTGTTCTGCTTCTATATTCTGCTCTTCCCTGTGTCCTGTGTGTTTCTCTCTCCTTAAGCCACAAGTGATGTATGTCTACTACAGCTTTGTGCATATGTTCAGTGCCAGGAGTAACAGGGCCCTGTTTTTTGTTGGGCCTTACGCAGTATTGAACTACTAATAAACAAGTGGGGCACAAAGCAGCTGAAGGGTGTGCAGCAGGAGTTGTATTGGAGACGTCACAGGCATTCTCCCTTCGGCTGAATCTCCATTGTGAGGGTGAGGCTCATCAGCTGTGGGGTTTTGTTGCTGTTGCATTTAAACAAAGGACAGGGCTGCATCAAAAGCAGCATGACCAGTATCCCTCTCTACTCTGCTCTTGTGAGACTGACTACTGCGTCCAGCTCTGGGGCACCCAGTGTAAGAAGGACATGGAGTGAGTCCAGAGGAGGGCCATGAGGATGATCAGAGGGCTGGAGCCCCTCTCCTGTGAGGACAGGCTGAGAGAGCCGGGGCTGTTCAGCCTGGAGAAGAGAAGGCTCCGGGGAGACCTCACAGCGGCCTTCCAGTACCTGAAGGGGGCCTGCAGGAAAGCTGGGGAGGGACTTTTTAGAAGGGCAGGTAGTGGTAGGACAAGGGGTAATGGCTTTGAACTGAAAGAGGGTAGATTTAGATCAGAGGTAAGGACGAAGCTCTTCGCTGGCACAGGCTGCCCAGGGAAGTTGCGGATGCCCCCTCCCTGGCAGTGCTCAAGGCCAGGCTGGACGGGGCTCTGAGCAACCCGGTCTGGTGGAAGGTGTCCCTGCCCGTGGCAGGGGGTTGGAACTAGATGGTCTTTAAGGTCCCTTCCAACCCAAACCGTTCTATGGTTCTGTGAACAGTTTCCTTCATGTGTAAGAATGCAGTCCCTCCACCCTCAGAGGTATTATTTTGGACAGCAGTCCATGCAAATTACCTCTGACACTTGGGACCACTAGCTTCTTGTTAGCATAGCTGCTCTTCTTGAAAAGTCTGGGGGTAAACTTTGATACAGAAAGAGCTGAGAAATTCTTTTGAAGTAATGTTTAACTTCCATCTGGGATTTTTGAGATCTGATCACTGCAGCTCAAATTAAAGAGAGAAAGAAAACGTCTTCTTTTCAGGAAGTAAAGTACCTCCCTCAGTAAGTATTCCTGTCCAGCTTCCGTTTTCTTCCGTATGCCACCAGTTACTACAACACGGTAAAGAATAGATTTCTTAGGTTGTATGAAAAGCAGATTGAGCTATAGGGTATTTTGCAGTGAAGAAATGTGCTTGAAAGTGAGCCAAAAACTGTCATTTCCCTTTTCATCCATTAAAAAGTGCATTAACACTGTCAATCAGCAGGCTTCAGAGGTTAGGCAAATACGGTCAGCATCTGCCAATAAAATCAAAGATTTAACACATCTTGGTATCAAAGGTACAGTAAAGAGAGAAATTTGCCATATGGGCATAAGCCCCAGCTGTGCTTCAGCTCTGATGACTCTGAATGAGTACCTGATAACTTTGAAATCTGCAGTGCTCCCACTGTTAAAAACAGTGTGACCTGCTCTGCAGTGTTGGGGAGGAAGTCCAGCGCTCCTTTGTGCCGGCCATTTTTCTCTCGTCGTGAAGGCTGGTCAGGCCAGCTATTGGAATTAGCAAAATCTGTCAGTGTTAGGTCACAGTGTGTGTCACAAATATTCATGCAGCTGGTTGTATGATGGCAAGTTTATTGAGTGCAGGTGTCACTTTTATATGTTTTTCTTAAACATTTATTCTGTACTTTGTGTAGCTGGCAGAAATTAAAAGCACTTTGTGGGGTCTGTGTGTTGCTTTCCTTGCTAATTGGCATTATCTTCTGAGCAATTAGTAGCAGGAATTTCAGCCCAGCAGTGCAATCTAAAGCTCATCTGAGTTAGCAGAGAAATTCCTGTCGCCTTTGATAGCTGTTGGATCTGGGTCTGCCCTACCATTTTTATGCCAGGACTGCTGAAGACATTAGTGTTGGATAGTATATGTTCTTTTTCTGACACTGTAGGTTGAGCTTAGGACCTTGTCATACCTTGCCTTTACTGTCTTTTTAAGAAAGAAGCAGGTTTTTTTGTGTTTGTTTGGTTGGGTTTTTTTGTTTTGTTTTTAAATAGACTCCTACAGAAGTCTTCTGAGTCTGTTTTCCCTCACCCTGTCCCCCTATACCCCCCATTGCTTTTTAAAAAGCTAGTATCTTGTGAGAGTTTAGTGATTCAGAAGAGCTCACTTGATGTTCTGTTATGGGATAATACACAAACTCGGGGAGGATAACATTCTGACAATTATAATTTAGAGAGTTAAGGCAAGAAGGGATAGACTGTTTATATTGTAAATTAATTTCAAGGATAGTTACTGTTTTGGTTGTTGTGTACTGTTTGGTATCTGTTTCAGTGCTGAGGGAAATGGACAAGATTTCAAGCCTTTTTTAACAATTTAACAACAGTTGCTTTTCTGTCTCTCCCAGCTGATTGGATATTGCATCAAGGATGTTGAAGGTCTTGCACCCTTGTTTTTATGCAAAAGAGTTTTCTGAACCTGGTGATCTCCATATTGCACATCACTCAGATTTCCTACGAGCTAATCAAGAACTTCTGGGGTAATCGTGATTCTTCAGTGGTTGTGAATTTTCCCAGTGACTTCGGGGGTGTGCTGGGTGTTCAGGATGGCAGGTGTTCCCACCTAGGTCAGGAAGGTCTGGAGAGCTGTGCCTTTTTTTGAGTCTTTCCCCATTTTGGCTTTGAAGCTGGATTGTTTCATTTGTCCTGCTTGGGGGATAAGACAACTAGATCTTATGAAATAAAATTGTAAACATGCTACAGCACTTGTGAGTTATAAGCAATTCAGCTGTTTTAAATGTAAATGGTGTAGGATTATATACTTGATTTGTTATAGCTTCCTAATTCTGCCTGCCTCAGCACTTCCACGGCAGTTAATTGCATCATGGCTTAGAGAAGTGTTCCATAAGCTGCTGAAGACAGCTTTGCTAAAGCCTTACACGCTTTCTTCCTTGATTACATAGTGAATGGGCACTCTGGGATAATTAGTAAGGAGGTGCTCCAGTAGCCCAGTTACTGTCTTCTGTAGCCTTTTTTCTATGAAGTCCTCTCTCCCCAAATTTTGGAGGTCTGTTGTTTCGGACGTGGATGTGTGTAGTGGTTAGAATGAATAGACCTGTGTTTTGGTGGATAAAGAACAGTAGGGAAAGACTTAATATTTTGCTCAGGCTTTCGGTGAGAGAGACGTAAAGTTCCCCAAAGCTGCCGTTGTTCTGGACTGTTGTTTCATCCCAAAGGGGTGGCCTTTGAAGCTTACCCTTTATGCTCTGATGTGCTCAGTAGCATGTTAAGTTCACTGCCCACATTTGACTGTACTTAACTGCGCAAATACCAAGTAGCAAGGCTGAGGGTAAAGCCATTCATGTGCTAAATGATCTACAGAGATGGTAGTTGGCACAAGTAAATTAACTGGGTGTCTGGGGTTTTTCTTTGGTTTTTTTGATGTATGTCATGGAAAAACACAGCATTCATGCTGTGGTTGATAGGTGAGCTACGTGCTGAGGAGGATAGTTGGTGTGCTTATGTTGGTTTGGCATAGGGCTGTGTGCTGGGTTTGGCTCAGATGGAATATGGTGCTATTTTGGATTTGTGATCAGAACAGTGTTGATAACACACCAATGTTTTGGCTGTTGCTGAACAGTACTCGTGCAGCATCAGGGCCTTCTCTGTTTCTCCCTTTGCCCCTGGGGTGAACTGGGGGCTGGGAGGGGACACAGCTGACCCAAATTGACTGAAGGGATGTTCCAGCCATATGAAGTTGCGCTTGGCAGTGGAAACTGAGGGGAGGGCTTTTTTGGGGAAGGTAGCCATTGATTGCTCAGAGACTGGTTGAGCATTGGTCTGCTTGTGGGAGGTGACAAGTGATTGCCTTTGCGTCACTTGTTTTTTGTCTTCTTTCTCTTTCCTTTGCTTGTTAAACTATTTTTATCTTGACCTACGAGTCTTCTTGCCTTTGCTCTTCTCTCTCCTGTCCCGTGAGTGGGTGCGTGTCTGTGTTGTACTTAGCTGCTGGCCAGGGTCAACCCACCACAGGTTGTCATTGGTTTCTCAGGAAACATGGATAATGCATAGTCCTTGCAGGTTCCTTGGATGCCCAGTGTCATGCAGTTTGTCATAAGCAGGGAGTTACTCCCTTCTTTCCATTCATGTCCTCTCCTGCCATGACACAGTCAAACAAGCGAGAACTGACAGTTTGGATTACAAGGCGTGATCCTTGTTGGAGCAGTTAATCACTAGCAGGGGTCTCGCCTACTAGGATGCTTTGGTTGCAGTGTCAGAGTATAGCATTGTGCGTGATTCTTGACCTACAGTTTGGTAGAGCTGACAAGATTATATGGAGTGACCTTGTGAACAGAAGCTATTTTGGGCTGAAGGCAGTTGTGCTTAAGGCTCCCATCTTGGTATTTGGCACTTCTGCTGACTCCACAAAAAAGGCTCCAGATGTGAAAGTCCCGCCGTGTGCTCAGATGCTGAAGAGTTTGTGTTGTGAAGTCACTTGCCACCTAACAGTGTTTTCCTGAGATAAGGCAGAACGAGGGCTCATGACTGAAAGTTTCATTTCAAATAGAAAAATGTACGGTTTTACCCATAAAGAACTGTTTGGCAAGTTCTGTAGGGATGTGGCTTGTTCCTTCTGTGCTTGGTGGCTTTGCATCAAAAGTATGTTTCTAGAAGAAGCGTGGGAGCTGAGCAAAGTGTCACGGTGCTTCTGGCCTGCCTTGCATGGGGGTCAGGCTAGGGGCCATAACCAGCCCTTCTGGCTCAGGAGGTGAAATTCGCTGGAGCTTTGGTGTCAGCCTTACAGGGCAGTCTGAAAGGCTTGACAAAGGTTACTGTGATTGGCACCCAGGGAACGAATGTGAACCAGACTGTCATCTGGTCTCCAGCAAAGTGGAAGAGCTCTCCCTGGGAAGTTAATGATGGCAGCTGCAATCAAACTGACATGGGTAGAGGAGCCAGCTGGTGTTGGGGAAGCACGTTACTGAGAACAGCCATGTGCTTCATTAGTCTGGTGACTAATAAGCATTTTTTGTAAGAAGAGAATCTAATATGTGATAAGTAAAGAAGGAAGGCAGGGTAGATTCTTTACAATTCTGCTAAAGAGCAGTCCAGTGCTCTTCCTATGACTAATTTCTTGATGCCATTGTGATTGTAACTGGCTAGTTACACGCATGCTTAAGTTTGAGATGCCTGGATACAGGTTGAATCATTGTCATCTTATTCTCCATTTTTCCGGAGTCCAAACCACAGAAGTACTGGCAACTGTTGTGTCTTCTGAATGTCACTGTCCATAAGATGCTTGGCAGCCCTAGTAAAAAGTGGGTGCAGAATAAGTTGCAGGGGCTACCTGGTCAGGACTGACAGCTTTTTGCTTGCTTTCCTGTTACTTCTTCATATTCTAGTTCTGCTGTTGAGGAAAGTCATCTGGGATAAGTCTTGAAGTAAATACTTAAAGCTGAGCTTTTCAGACTTTTTTTCCCTGGCCCCCCCCCAATCCAACAGGCATGACAACTTCTAGTTGCTTGTGAAAAGTGCGAGGCAGTGTATTACTATTTGATTCCAGTTATCCAACCATATTTTTACATTATAATCTCGTTAACTGAGCATTCTCATCAGTGCGAGGGGATAGGTTATTACGGAATTTCATGTGTGGGTTGTGCATTGAGCTGTGTTCTTTGTCAAGGTGACAATGTTCCAGATACTCATAAAACTGTGTTTTGAAAGTACTGGACCCCTGGCACCTTGAGCATTTCTTTTCTTGTTTCTGTGGTTCAGCATCCCTCTGAATAGGTCATCACAATCCTGACTGGCTCTGTGCATGGCTTTAACAAGCAGGAAAGCACGAAGCTTTAACAATTAGTGCAGGCTGGAGAGTTCCTCTGTGCAGTAGGTTGTCTGATGTGAAATAATGCATTAGAGGGAAATTTTCCTAAGGGAAATTAGACTGAGATGCAGGTGGACTGTGTGTCTCTGTCTCCTTGGGAAGATACGTCTTCTGAGGCATAATTAAAATTCTTTCCCATTATTCTCACAACACACAGTGAATGGGAAAGTGTGACAGTTGAATGACAAGCATATATGCAGACTAGAACAGGCAGACTGGGTGAACTTAGTTTTTTGACTGAAACTTTTGTTATGAGCTGAATTCATGGTTGTTATGATACAGACGTGAAGTTCAATCTGCTGTTCCAGATGCTGATTTCTTTTTTTTTCCCTGCTTCCTGTTTTATGTAGCAGCCTCTTACTAGCTCAGACTTTCCCAAGTCCCACCTCACACAGTGGTTGTGGTACGTCATGTCTGTTGCAGCTGAAGCTGAAGTGATGGTCTATGGCACACCCCACTTAGTTTAGGGAGAAGATATAGTTCAGTTAGTCTTCGCACAGAGCCTTTGCCTGCATGAGTCAATCTCCTGTTTGCTTAGAGCATCTAAACCCTTGAGGCTTAAAAGACTGATGACCTGCCAGGTACAACATTTATTTCTTAAATAGGTTAATAGATTTTCTAGTTTTAACCTTAATCTTATCCCGTTAATCATCTCAGCATTGACTGATTCATGTTTTTATTCCAATAAGCAGCTAAAACTAGGATTCACCCCATTATAGATGTTCATGTTAGCTACATTAACCTGTACCTTCTTTGTAGACTTGTGTTTCGCTGCAGCGTAAGCGACCCCAGATCTTGCAGGTATCTCTAGAGACATTATTAGCAATACTATACGAACCTTTACGGTCCTGCTGGCAGTTGACCTATCCACTTGTGCAAAATCTAGGGCTTCTATAGTAAATCCTAGAAAACCCAGACCTCGGCCCAAGATAATCTGTGCTGTGTACACAGATATACTAGTTCATCCCTTTGGAGGCAGGATATGTCCAGTGCCATTCGTGGCAAGTGTCAAAATGATAATTATCTTAATGTCAAGCTGTATCCCAGGTCTGTCTGGATCTTTGGTAATCAGCAAAGGTATACAAGGAGGTGTCTCCACTCGCCTTTGTATTTGCTGCCGTTTGACTCACCGTGTCCAGTTGAATCCATTTGAGAAATGCAGGTTCCAGTGGAACCCACGCATTTCCTTGCCTGATACTTATTTTCTTTGGAAATTAATGTTCTCATCTGAACAGCATTGAATCCTTTGAGGTGTTCATCCCAGACTTGTTAGGTGGTTTGGACGCAGGCAGCACTGAAGCTCTTGACTTGTGCAAAAGGTCACTTAAAGCTACATTAAAATCACTTGTCCCTGACTCGCCCAAACCTGTTTAAGGGGTTCTTGCCCTACAGCTTTTACACTACAGCCCTGCACCCGGTTTTTCTCTCTTGTGCCTCCATCTGAAGGGAAAGGTCTGACGTGCTGAGGCTCACGAACTGGCTTTGTTATAGACCGAGTTCCAGAAGGGTTTTCACTTCTGTTTCTCTCAAGCCTTTCATTTAGAAACACGGAAGGGAGAGAGGCAGAGTGCTGCAGCCGGAGCATTTGTTGTTGAGCCTCCTGGTCCTCCCCATCAGAGCCGCCCTTTCTCAGGCAGCAGTGTCACTGCTGCCTGTGCTGCCATGGAGACGCATCACCAGTGGCCATTAAACTGGCGCTGAGATGGCGGCTCCTGCTGCTGCGGTTCCTGTCGTGCTTCTGTCAGCGTTTTTCTGGTTTGAATCCTGCTTTGATGAATTCCATCTCCTCTGTGCTCATAACGTAGTGCCTTGTGCCCTTCTGGGCCTATAGGTGTTGGATATAACGCTTTGTGGCCCAACAGAAGCTGGCTCTCTCTTCCTTTGATACTCTTTAATCATTGAAATGCAGCATTTTGAGCTCTTTCTGCCATCTGTTTTTTGCGTGAGGCTTGTCCTGGCTTTCGCATGATGTGTGAGAAGGCAGGAGATCTGCAGCCTACCCAGAGGAGAAGTGGTGTGCACATGGGATCCAGCTGTGACAGGGTAACCGATGAGATTGGTGTACATGTAACTGCAGTGTGATTAGGGACCTAGTGTAATCCCTGTGCATAAAATGGGAAGTTTTCTGCAACAGGCAGAGTCCTGTGGATCCTGATAAAGGTACCTTCCTCTGCCGGAAATTTATTCTCTTAACTGTAGTGAAGAATACGTTAATCAGGCAGCACATCTGTGGAAAGAATTTAAAGGGTATTTACTTACTGGTTGTCAAATTAGAGTCAATTTGTCGTAGTTTATTTATGTGCTCGCTAGAAAATGCACTAAGGGAGATTGTCTAAAGTATCGAGGACTGCTGCTGTGTAGCGAAGAGTATACAAGGAATTAGAGGGAGCGGCAGAGGGGTTGTATAAACGCTTCGATTTGTGTAAAAGCTAGGAGAGGATTGTGATCCTCTGAGCCTCAGGAATAGTGATCTATGAACATGGAAAATATCACTGAGAGAGGCTGTTCTCTTAGAAATTCATAAAGTTTTATTAGTTTTGTTTTGTTCTTTGGTGACCATAGATTTGCAGGACTTACTTTACTTATCATAGAATTATAGAGTAGTTTGGGTTGGAAGGGACCTTTAAAGGTCATCTAGTCCAACCCAGATGGAGTCTCAAAGCTGTCACTGTCTAGTTCTGAAATGTTGGTAGCGATGCCATACACTATTTTACCTGCAGTGCCTTTGGGTGCCCAGTCCACAGTCTCCAGTATTGCCTCTTCAGGCACTGATTCTGAGGAATTTCTGAAGGCTGCAGGTACGTTATATTTAGCATGATCGTGATGAGACAATTGAACTAATTTGGAAGTCTGATATTTGGGGACACTGAAATGCTTGCACACCAACTGCAAGCACTTCCATGTAGACGTGAGATATACTGAGAGGGATAGAACGGTTTAGTGGTGAATTACCTGGTGGTGATAAGAATAGGGAGAAGTCATATTTTGCTGTAGTTCACCTGGATATGCGACCAGTGCCGATGGATTTCTAGTCAGGGAGAGATTAATATAGTATAGTTGGAAGAATCCTTAAGTCAAAGCAGAAATACTGAGCAAAGTTAGAGTCCTTGATTTGATGGCTTTGAGTTGTCTTGTGTTTTGTACTGGCATGTAGCGAGCAGGCTTTGGTGCTCTGGTGCAATATGAAAACTTGTTCAGCAGTCAAATACCTATCATGATGCACGGCATGTTTGGAACAGCCTGCCCCAGTCCGTACTTAAAGCCGTGAAGTGTGCTCGGAAAACACCGGCTTGCTCGCAGACTGTAGTTTCAGGATGAGCAGGTACACGCTGCTAGCACTCTTGTGGGGTATTCATTTCTCGGGGATGTTTTCCATGCCAGAAGGGCCAGCGCAGATGTTGTGCTATTGATGAAGCTGGCGAACCAGACACAGGTTTTGTGCATGTGCTTGTGTGTATTTGTGTTCATGTGACCTGGATCAGTTCCCTGTAAGGCAGGAGAGCAGGAATACCTTGCTGCTGAACTCTTCATTAAAGTGTGCCTCGTGTTACCTGGAACACGCTCTAAAGCCTCTCGATCCGTTAGTCATTTGTTGTCCTGGTTTCGGCTGGGATGGAGTTAATTGTCTTCCTAGTAGCTGGTACAGCGCTGTGTTTTCAGTTCAGTAGGAGAAGAATGTTGATAACACCCTG
>JAVKLA010000088.1:13823080-13847478 GCA_034782735.1 Sagittarius serpentarius
TTACATCCGTTCCTATACTGGTGTACACACACTAACACAAAGCTGAGTTTTCTGATGTTAATGTGATGGTAGCGTGATTGATCTGTGTTTGGCTGGATGTCTCTTTCTGTTACATATGCATGAGCGCACACGTGTGCACACTTAAGTGAATTTGATTTCTTCATTCCTTGTCTTTTGCCTTTGTCTGACACATAGTCATTTAAATGACCGAATCTTTCCAGACTCTTAATTCTCACTTCACGTTTCTTTTAAAAACGTTTCATGTCCGTTTTTAGCACGCAGGCATTGTTCGAATCTTGTTTGCATTGAGTTACTGAAGATCACCAGGACACAGTCCCACTTTGTCAGTGATGGCATCTAGGAGCCTTTGAACTGAGTGCCGATTGCTCCAGGCTGTGCGTCAGGACTGTTCAGAGTGCGTGTGGACATTCCCTGTGTACGACAAGGGTTTTGGCTTCTCTTCACGAACAGTGAATTCTGGTTACTCTCCAGCTGTGTAGGTATTTGGGCACTTGATGCTTTCCTCAGCATTACTGTAACTGCCTTGAGGATCATAAATGAAGTAATTGATTGAGTGGTGGTGCTCAGATCCTGCATGCAGCTTACAGACCTGATGTAACTGGGGGCCAGAGCTTAAAGCAGTGATGAGCACAGAACTTGGTGTGTAACTCACCTTACTGGAGTATAGCTGCCAAGAATTAGTCCTAATAGGAATCGGAATCCTTTGCAGTGTGACTGTTCTGCGGTGCGGCTGTGTTCAATTAGTTTGTATTAGCAGATAGCAGAGCTGGGCTGATTGTGACGCCTGTGAAAGCGTTCTGAAATGTGTCAAGTTTTGAGAAAGAAAAGGAGCTTCTGCTAAAAGATAGTGCAGAATCAGTGATTATCAGTTAGTGTAGCAGACCAAGAAGTCTCATATGGAAGAATTTGTTGTATCTTACAAATGAATAGACATAACTAATACCTCATGAAATTTACTGCAAATCTCTATAGATTTTTTAAATTAAATTATAAAGAGATTTTTGAAGAGAAACAATAGAAAGCATTTGTTATCATCAAAGCCAAAAGAACCTGTGCACAGTGTAGTTGTATTACATTTTGGTTTTTTTTCTCAAATAATCTGATACTTTACAAAATGAATGTAAGCGTAGGTGGAAAGGGAAATTCATTAGTGAGTGCTTGCCTTTTCTGCAGGGAAAGCTGCAAGCACACAGCTCTGCTTCTGATACAATGCTCTCTCCTCCCAGGGAGATGCTCAGGGGAACAGCTCAGCTGAGAACTCTTCTGTCATTTACAGGATGAACTAGGAGGTAATTACTCATGCCATCAGGTCAGTTAGTATTGATGGGGCCTGCTTCAGGACTGTTATATGTGGATAAGTCCTTGGCGGCTGAGAATTGACTTAAATCCTGCAAGCTTTGTTGTATGTGCTGGGCACCTGTGTAGTCGTATTATCTAAAGCAGATTTCTAGGAAAGCAGATTTCCCAGACAGATTGAGCTGTGCTCTTTGACCCTATCACGGGTGGTTGGGTGTGGTAATTGTGGGATTTCCCTTGGAAATACAGGGATTTGTACCTGCTGCCCTACAGTTCTTGGTGAAACAGACCATGTGTGTCTGCCCATCAGTGAATGTTAAAAACGTGAAAAAATTAAAACTAAACCACTAAAATAAGCTGTTAAAATCTGAGTGCACATAAATACCTGGGAAGTTCCAGGTGATGGCTAGCCAAAGGCTGTGCAGTGCTTATCGTACTAGAATTAATCTTTCAGTGGGGTCTTTGTCCTCATTCACAGTTTCTCCTTGACTTGGTATATTACCTGTTTGTTCACATACAATTAGGTACTGAGTTCTGATGTGCTGAACACTGCCTATACTGCTGAGTGAGTAGTATTTAATATCATAGAGCTATGACTGGAGACTTGTAGATACTACAGACAGTAACAGTTTTTCTGCTATTGTTCATTTTGGATGCTGGGAAGAACATGCATAATTAAATAAAGTGGGCCTTTGCCAGAGCTGCAAATGCTGTACTTCAGGCAGTTGCAGCAGAACTGGGAAACTGATGTGGAATTCTAATGAAACTGCATGTATGAATTTGTTCTCACAATTTTTTGTCCATCAGTCCGCAACACTGTATACAGTGTTTCTGGCAGCACTTGATGTGCGAACGCAGCAGGTCTGTGAAAGGTTTGTTTCGCTGCCTCACGGAGCAGTTCAGCGGAGACAGCTCGTGTCAGCGTGCAGCTGAAGGATGGGCTCAGATACAGGACAGCAGACGTTACTTTGTGAAGCCAGGAGCCCACAGGGAGTATTCCAAATTAAAAGAAGCAGATTCATAGTTCATATTGTCAGTCATGTTTATTTTTCCCCAAATATACTGACCTTCCTATTTAACAAGGCCATTAAATCAGGTTCCTGGGGTGAGTGTTTCTGTTAGCTGTATGAGATGGAGTGCTTTAGAGCAGAAGGACGGGGCTGACTCCTTTGGCTGGATTTTATTTTTTGCACCGTGGTGTGGCTGATGCAGCTGGTAGGGTACTGTAAACCATGGTGAGCCTCTGGGCTCAAATTGGATGAGCATGGGGCTGGGTGACGGGGTGGGAAATGCCAGCCTGGAGCCAGCCCAGCGTAGGTTAGCTTCCTGCTCTCTTGCTGCTGAGGAGAAGCACCAGGACAAGGTGGTGTTGGGCAGCACTACAGCAGGTTCAGAACCTATGGGGCCTCATGCACACGGCATGACTGCTGGGTCTACATGTTTTTATCTGGAAGAGTGAATGGGTTGAGTTTTCATCACCTTTTCCCTCTGGACCCCGCTCATTAATCTGTTCAGACCCATTCAAGTGTCTTGAAGCGTGTTGGACCATCGTTAGCTATGAGTGAACAGCTGCTGACCCAGTATTGACACAGGGATAAATTATTCAGTGTGTCTTATTTGGGAATTCAAAGGCATGGTGATGAAACCTACAGAACTGTATTATGTCTCTGACATTCTGAGGTTTCATTATTGTGTCTTCAATTATTCACTAAGCCTGCTTGTTCACCTCCTGACACCCTGATGGAGTTGCAGGCTGGTGGCAAGCAGCAGACAGTGCTTTCTGCTCTTTGTTATCATGGCTTTTTCTTGGTACCTTGTGGAGGAAATTTTCCTGTTTCTTACTGTCTTAAACCTCTTGCCCAATGTTACTCAGATTTTTCTAGTTCACAGAAAGTGAAGAGGCCACAGCTGTCCCTACTATCTGGAGATTTCCTCAGCAAACTGTAATTCTTACTAAATTTCTCCTTCCCTAGAGATACATTTTAGTTTTCACCATGGCTGCATTTATCCTGCAAGAATGCCGCAGCGAAACAGCAACATACTGTTTTTCAGAACGTCTCCTGTGGAGATGCCAAAATAGAGGCCAGTGGAAGAGGAAGTTGCAAGAAGCAGTTAATGCAGGGTTTCTCCTCAGGGGCGCTGCTGCTGAGGTCTGCGCAGGTGGGGTGTGCCTTGCACTTGAGGGCCTGCTTGGTTTCTGCCCTGAGGGACTCCCAGTTGAAGCGAGAGCCAGTTGTGCAGTGGCTGTTACTGCAGGGTGTTTAGTTGCTGAACATCGAACAGATCCTCGGTACCGAAAACCTCACAGTATTGGTTTCGTAGGGGCAGTTGCTGTGTCTGCTAGTCGGGAGAGGATTAATGCTTGAGGTCATTCTGCTGCTGAGCAGCTTCAGTAAACTGGGGCTTGCCGTCCTCTGGCCCAGCTTTGGCCCTGGGGAAGGGCGGCGCTTGGCTTTCTCCTTCAGCATTCCTGAGTCCGTGCCCGTGGATGTGTGTGACCTCTCTTTGCTGCGCACGTCGTACCCTATCTGTATGTGGGGAAGCTTTTCTACCACCTGGCACCTGCCTCTATCAGAGTCCAAATGTAATGAATTCCTGTTAGCTGGCAGCAGCTGTGACACATGAACGTTCCTCTTGGTTTTGGTGTATTTGTAACTGTATTTCCATGATTTCCAGTTTCTGTACAGTCCTAGCATTACGAGCAAGTATGAGAAGACAGTCCCTTCCTTCATCCTCTGCACCTTTTGGACTTCTCCTGGCCTAAGTTTTGCTCCTTCCTCTGCCTGCCATGAGGCCCCTTGTTCTGGGAAGAGCCAGTTTGTTAATAGAAAGAACCACTTCGTCCCTTCTTTCTAAGAAGCTTCCAGCAAGGCACCCTGTACTCAAGCCCGTCCCTTGCACTGTTGCGTGTTTCAGGGGTTAGCTGTTGCTGTTTGTTGCAGACTAGGAGTGACGTGGTGCCAGTCGCAGAAGAGAAAAGATGTGCGTAGGGCACACCTCATGCCCTTGAGCTGTGCAGGCAACTTGCTGCCTTCAAGGGACAGAGCAGTTGTGAGACTCCTGTCAAAGTTAAAATTGTTAGTCTTCATTGGGTAGAGATGTTTTTCAAAGAATGTCACACAAGTCACTGGGGGATCTGCTTTCCGAAGAGACTTGAGACTGTGGTTGCAAGTCTTAAATAAGAGTATGATAATGCAAGAATTTGAGTGTGCGCACTTAGGGATAGAGGCCTGATCTGAACGGACTCATCCACTGATAATTTTCTCGGCAGTCCAGACGTATGCTCTGCGAGCAGGAAAGCCCCGGCGTCGTGAGGGGCACGAGTACTCACCAGTCCTGCTTGAGGCTGCAGCAGCGGCCGTTGCAAAGAGCTCATTCCAGCTCTTCTTCCACTGAGTGTGTCCCAACAGAGCAGTGCTAGGGTATGTGCTGTGTTCTGGTGTGTGGAAGTTTTAGTGCATAGTGGATAATTTTAGAAAAGAGAACCAGCATTAATATTATGAACTCGCCACCTGACGAAGGGGAGATTTTTCCTGTGGTTGTACAGAGAAATGTCTTCATTTCTCCTGGGTTTCCTTGGGATGGAAAGTCTGAATAAGGGCTGGAGTCTCCATACCAAGGCGTGCCAAATGCCTCAGAGTTCAGAATATTTTCTTCCAAGCCAGGACTTTACAGAAGAAATGGAGTTCACAGGATATGTGAGAAAGACCAGAACTTGTCTTCACAGACGTAGCTTTTGCTTTCTTTGTCATCCCTTGGATAATTTCAGCCAAATGAAGAATGGAGAGACCGTGTGGGGAAGGAACAGAGCCTGCCCATTACTGGCTTGCCCTGGGCAAAGAGCTTGGGCATGGTTGTCATTAGGGAGCATGTAGCCTCTTAAATTCAGGTGTGTTCTGTAATAAAATGTTCTCTCCTGCCCACCCCAGTTATTTGAGTTAAGTACAGTTGTAACTTGAAGGTACAAGATGTTGGAATAAGGTTTTCCAGGTGATGCTGCCTGGGGCAGCTTTCTGTCCGTGGAAAAGAAGCAGGGAGTGCCTCCGCACTGAAAAGCCATTTGCGTCCTCCACAGAGGAAACCTTACTCCTACGCTCATCTTACGTTTTGCTGATGCTTTTGCCTTTACAATAGACACACATTCAAGAAGTGGCAATAATAAGGGATTTGGGAAGCAAGGCACTTCTGTGGGACTAAAACAAATCTAGTGAGTTCAGTAGCAAAGTTGGAGATGCAGCCAGTACTCTTGCTGTTCTCCTTGCCTGTAGGAATAGATGCTGCTAACTGGCGTTTGTAATTTCAGGTGTTAACTTCCATGTGACGAATAAAAGAAGGTAGATTACATTGTTTTCTGGAAGTCCACTGCAGGCAACGTGACGTTCTTGTGTTCCTAGAGCACAGACCCGTGCTAGCAAGGGAGACTGTCCTGTCTTGGGGTTATGAAGCTGAGCACCGGGGTGGGCGCTCTTCTGCTGCTCTGTTGCGTCCCATCTCCAAAGGCACAAGCGGGTCAGTCTGGTAGGTTATTCATTTCATGGCTGTTGCAAGCAGCAGCATGAGACCTCTGGGGATCACAGTGAAAACTAAGTTTCATGCTAGTTCCCACTGTCTTAGGCCAGTGCTGATGTGTGGGAGAAGGAATAGTCCACAGTCGCTTAGCCGTTCTGCCCTCAGTATGGCTCCTCTGTATGGAGGGTTTTACAGTGTATTAGAGCACGAAAATGGCTATTTTTGGACTTACCTGTTGCAGCCCCACTGAAAAATTACACCTATTCTGGAGTCGGTCCAAACACTATTCTAACAACAACACAGAGAAGTGGTAGGGCAACTAAAATGAAGCAGATGTTTAGCAGGGAAATAATTTAGAATTGGCCAGTTCGATGGTACCTCTTGACCCTTTCAGGGCTGTTCAATAAAACTAGCAGTTTCCATAGCAACTACTAAATTACTTGGTGCTTCAGAGATCTGTGATAAAGGAGGCGAGTCATAATAAGGAAACATGGTGTTGCTGTTTCTCCCCTTTGCCTTACAAGAGTAATGATCTGGCAGAACTTGCTAAATGTGACGCCTCTCCTGAAGAATTTTTCCCACGTTCACCTTGGCCAGAGATTTATATATTTAGTACTTTCGCAAACTTGATTTTTCCCCTTTCCCCCATCATCAGCTTTGTCCTTCTTGGCAGGCTGTGCTGACTGAGCGCAGACAGGGGGTGGGACGGGACAGGGGACTGTGAGCCAAGAGGCAGGAGCTCGTGTCCGCAATAGATGTGTGCTGGGCTTCTCTGTCACCGTCCCTCCTGAGCGCGAGGCCCTTCTCCAAGGGGTATGGACTAGCTCCATCCTGCAGGGTACAGTGCAGCCACGTGGGTGTGAATATGTTACCAGTCACTGTTATCCTGCGCCTTTACTACTATGTATTTCATCTTACTTTTGTCTTCTATTTTGACAGCTCTTGGAGATTGTACTGTTCTGATATTTTTTCCTTCTTCACTTGTTTCTATTCCGAGATAGGATGTAGTTCAAGATCAGGGCCGTCTTTAGAATGGACCCATGGAGGTGTATGCTAGGGAAATGGCTTCAGGGCATGTTTACCACAAAGCCCAGCATAGTTCTGGAGGCTCTCAAGGTGCGTTCCAGCACACTTGCACCTCTGCGAATATTTGGTTGTATGCAGAGCTGTTGTTTCAGTGGAATGTGTCTCGTATGTTGGGAAAACCGTCTGTGTTAAAATCCTGAAATGCCTGTTTAAAATACTGTAATGCGCTAGTTCTTTTGACATTCAAATTGCCGTTTACATTTGATGCTGATCAAAGTTTATGTGACTTTCAGCAGTTATGGAGGTTTTGAGTCATTTCGATAAAATACATCAGTAAGATAAGAGACCTGATTCTCTAAACCTCCCCCTCCCCCCTTTTTATACAAACTTAGAACTGTGGCAGCTTTAATGAAATCTCAGAGGATTTCTGCTGGATCTTTTCACTCTGCCGTTGACTGCTACACCTAATATCCATCCACCTCTCTTAACGATCCTGAAGCAAATACTTCCAGGTGAAAACGAGGAGCAAACTTGCTGGATGACCCCAGAAGTCCCCCGTGCTCCTTCATTGATTGCTTGGAGACTGTAACTTGGCAGGAGGTAGGAAGGAGTCTGCATAAGACACTTGGAGGATGTCAGTGAACGCATACTTCATGGGAATGCTGAGCTGTCACCTCTCCTTTGCATCTGATTCAGATTTCCAGATGGGATGCTTCAGGAAGATGACATTTGATTTCCCAGTGTTCATTTAAGCCACAAAGTTGTGGTGTTGGAACCGTAAACTGATCACAGCGTAAGTAGTTAATAATCTTAATTTTCTTATTAGCCAGCTTCAGACAGATCATCTTTTACATGTCTGAGTTAAGTTGGTAAGATGATTGACAGATGACTGTTTGCCAGGTGATACGGCCAGACTCAGTCATGTAGCTGAAAGGAAGGCTGAGCTGCTGCTGTGTTAGTTTGTGCAGGTGGTTCAGTACCCCGAACTAACCTGGAGCCCTCTGCTTTTGCCATAGACAAAGGAAAACCACAAAGCTGTGGAGATCCGTTCTACTTTTCTACAGGACAGCTAGGCAGTCTTCTGTTTTTTAACACTTCGGTATAACCATACCAAAGTGTCTTGCCAGCATTTTTAATCTACTTCCTAGTGTTTGTATGTGTCTCGTTGCCTGACCTTTGCCATACTCGGTGCTATAGTACTTCTGGAAAGTCTGCTCTTACAAGCTAAATGTACTTTCACAAAGTCACACTGATTTCATCACTTATGTGGAAACAAAACCTCGTGATCTTGAACAGATCTGTTGCTGGAAGAGATGCCTGGAGGCAGAAGCTCGGTGCAGAAATGACCTCCGTTGGAAGTCTTCTTGACCGCTCCAGAGCGACCCGGCAGAGCTGAAGCAGTGCGTGGGCTGTCGCTCCCCTCCGCAGCCTTCCTGCCTCCTGAGCACGTAACCGCCCCGTTTCATGCACTCACCGGCTTAGCGGGTTCAGCACCCTGTGTGTTTGGTGGGTAACAGGAACTTCCACTGTTGACTAAGAAACAAATCATGACTGGTGGGCAGATCCAGGTACGCACCTCCCCTGGTTGTGTTCTTAAGCAGGTGTTGTTACTTGAGTCACTAATTGTCTTGTCACTCAGAAGTGATTATTTTCAATAGTGCTTGATGGACTCAATAAAATAAAGGCTTTTCTGGGGCTAAAGTTCCTGGTTTTGCTCAGCGCCTTTTAAGAGCTGCCCATTGCCGAGTCCAGACTCCTGGGTCCTTTCTGCAGTGCTGCTCATTTGCTTTGTGCAGTCTGGCTGTGTCGCTTCCCCTGGCCAAAAGTTGTTTGTTCTTTCTTTGAATGGAAATCAAAATACCTGAAGTGGCTTTGTGGTTGGGCTTGAATCTAGATGGTAGAGGATGTAAGAAAGAAGGTAAGGGACACTTGGCTGATCTTCCTTTGAAAGGTGTATTCCCAGGGAGTTTTGTCTCTGCTGTGTCTTGTGATGGTTTCTAGTACTTGTTTCTCCTAATTTTCACCTGCTAAATAGTGTAGATCTGCCTGCAGACAATAAAACAAGCAAGGGCAGAATCGGATCTTACTCTTCCCAAGTTAAGGCAAATAGGCATTGTCTTAAGACTGTGCTTATCCTCTTCCTAACTTCATGATTAATGATAACTGAAACATGAGGGAAACATACTATGCTGAGACTTGGCTGTTCCTGGGCATTTTCTGCAGAATCTCTATCTCCCACTCTCTCCTCTGTGTTCTGGAGAGGTCAAACTTTTCTGTGCTGGAGCTCACCAGTTGGATTTGCACCCAAATTCACTAATAGCTGTGGTGCATCTTTGTTCAGAGATGATATCAGAGTGACTCAGCAAGAGAAACAAGAACCCTCAGATACTAAGTTTGAGATTCAGAGAAAAGCCAAGGGTCTGCTAGAAACATTTTTAAAAAAAAAAGCAACTGTCTTCTCTGCTTGTGGCTTTTAATTGACATTAAATGGAGTGAAAGACTATCCACAGCATCAGCTTTATGGCCAGCATAAGATTTCTATGGAGGGACTGTATTAAACATGTGTGGGTTTTTTCTCTTTGTCGTAAGTATTTGTTATTAAAACCACTCCAGGTGAGCAGCCATGGCTTTTAAAGGGACTTTAGCTGCCTCTGCTGTAATGCTGAAAAGGCAATAGAAATTTCACTGTAACTGGAGCTTCTCTAAGATTTTCTTTATAGCTAAGAACAAAGTTACTTGTCTTTTTATCATAGCTGAATCTTGCCAGACTAGCTAGTCTTGGCAATGACTTCAGTACTTTCCCTTCATAATTACAGGATTTTAGCCATCTGAAATCTGGCAAGATTGAGTACTCAGCTTGGTTAAGTGCCTCTGTAAGTGGGCAAAGTCCTGAAATACCTACTGGTGTGACTAAGCAGTCTGTACCTGAGAAGGCCTTTGCTTTCCATCCTTTTTGGAATGGCCAGCCATTACAGCTGTTGGACATAAGCACGCTCAGGTTCGGAGATTACAGCTGAAATCATGAAGCAGGAGAAAGCTGACAGAAAACAAATGTTTTACTGGTTATTTGACTCAAAATTGGAGATGGTACTTTCTAGCTCCAAATTGCTGGTATGTGAGTCACCATCTCTACCTTCCAACTGTCTTGATATTGGTGAATTCCATTTTATATCAGTTTAGTTCAGTGAGGACAAGTGCATGCATTTCCAAAACAACCCTAAATGGTTTTCAGAATGGCAGCAGTCAAACAGCAGCTGGAAGCAGGGCGATGCACCACAGATAACAGAGTAGTGCAAGACACGGAGGGTTTTTACAGAGTGTGAAGCTAAGGGGGTCCAGTCTTCTGGGCAGAGGAAGAGTACCTGGATTTGGAGAAAACCAGAAGTGTGGAGGTAGTTTTGAGAGACTGGACTGCCAGGACCCACCTGCCATGCAGAAGAGGAGCTGGGGGTAGTAGGACACGTCCTACTGGGGAGTGGGGGTGCGGGAGGAAGCCGGTGGCCAAGCAGTTGGCTGTGTTTTTGGGTAAGATGGCCTGTCGATGCCTTCCATCTAGGCAGCCTCAGCACTGCCTCAGGGGTGACAGGGACTGTAATAAATTCGTCTCTCTTCTGGTAATTTAGGTCTCATTGCATAGGAAACACTCGCCTGCAGAGTGTCTGGCGTCTGCATACTGTGAGACTGAAAGGAGGCTTCGCTGTCGGCTGCTTGCCACTATTTTCCCATGAGAGTGCCACTCGAGTTTGTTGTCCTGTGGTTTGTGTGCCGTGGGAGCCCAGTGCTCCCTTGGCCGGAGAGCTAGCTGGTAACTGTGTGCTGCACCTTGGCTGAACGTGCAGATGTGCCATTAATGTTGTCTGCTGGGGTTGCTGGCCCAGAAAGAACAGAGTGATACTGACAACAACCACCACAGTATCATTTATCCTTATGTCCAGATGTCAGGATTTTGGTCATCGCCTGTACTCTCACTGCAAGATGGCAATTACAAATCATCGTACAATGTTAGTTTAATCAGCAGTTGTGTAGCTGGGAAAAGATCTATTGTCTTCATTGTGAATCCAGATCACCTGTGTCAGGACTGTCCGTCCAGCCCATGAGTGCTGCACTAGCTAACATGGATCTCTGGAATATCCCCTGCTGGACTTGTTGTGAATGCCAAGCCTCAAGACTGTGGGCTGACCAGATGCTTTAATGTCTCATTTCTGGATTTTATTGTGGGCTTTCAGTGTGATCCACCTAAACTTGCACAGCCTGCCAGCGTGCAAAATGGAGAAATGCTAAGGGGGGGGGGTGGGGGGACGACAGTCATTTGAGCTGCTACTCAGATGAGTAATTCAAAGTGAGACAATGAAACTCTGTGCTGGAATGCTCAAGCTGAATAGCAAAAAGAGTTCTTGTGGTGGATGTCTTCCAGTTTAGGACATGATTTTCATTATTCCCTCTTTTGCCTTTGTTCTGCTTTTTCATTTGTTTTTGCTTTTAAGGGTGCAAGAACAAATAGTAGCATATGTTTGTATATTCTTGAGCTCTGCAAAGGTTCTCAACACGTTCAGCGTTGTTAGAATTGGGGGAATTGTGTGCAGATGTACACTGGCAGTTAAACACCAAACATTAATACAATTTAAATCATGGTACAGTGCTGAAACTAAGCAAAGCACTAGGTAATATGGTGTTAAAAACAGTCCTGCTGCTGCCCCAAACTTCACTGAGAAGCAGCCTGCAGGTGTTATCTAATCCATTTATTTTAAGTTTTGTGTAAATCTGTATCTATTATATCTCTAATAATATCTTACCAAGATTGGTGATACTTCTGAGCAGGGTGAAAGGTGGCTTATCTTTTCTGCTGCAATTTCTAAAGCAAATTGTTTTGCCAGAAATTGAGCAGAACTTTGTCCCTGTTGACTTGTGGAGAAATTCTGGGAGATGCTGTACTTGCATCTGTGCCCATCAGCCTTAAACGTAAGAGGCTGGTTGTGCTTTCCCTGTGCTGTATTCAGACATCAACAGACTGGTAGTTACTTGTCTAGAGCACTTTTCTCCACTTGTGGCTAGTTCTTGCTGTTAAATAAGGCTTAAAGAGTTGTAGCTGATAAAGAGGGGATCTAGATGGTAGCTGCTGTTTCTAGAGCGAGCCTGAAGCAGGTGAGAACAGAGCAACAACAATAAGCTGTGTGAAAAGCTGGGCTGTTAACTTTAACTAAGCAAAGATTTGGCTCTTTATTACTGATGATGCCATTTAATTCAGGTGGGCAAGTGATCTGTGCACAGTCTCCCACTGGAGGTAGTGGAAGCACAATTGATAGGAATAATTAAATGTTCTTTGGATAAAACGAGGCACGGTATTTTACGCCACCCATCCTGTTTTTCTGTATAGGCTCAATGGGGCTTAGAGGAAATTTCCATTTCTGAGTAGTGTAGTTCCTGTAAGAGACACCTTGGAAAAAGATAGAAGATAAAGAAGCTATGCTGCAGAGACAATAAGTTTGTCAGGTCTCTGCTTGTTCTTTAGGGCAGGCTAACACTAGTGGTTCAGGTGCCAGCTGAGCATACGGACTGTGCAGGAAAATTATTATCTAGGGTGCAGCCCTAACTTTGTGAAAGCAGGCGCTCAGTTCATATGGACAGCAAGCGGTATTTATGCATGTGCTGCATGTGTTCTGAATTAAAGCACATTCTTCCCTCTCCTCACATTCCTGAAATCCCACAGCAGAGATTTGTCCTGTATTTTTCTCTAAAATTTGGCTGTAAAGCAGTTACAAGGGGAGAGGAAAGATTCAACCTGGTGCTTGGCCCCAAGAAGCCGTAGCGGCTGTTCCCACATTTTCCTCCTTTTCGTTCGTCACGTGTCGCGTGTCGTGTTCGTCACAGCTGGCCTGGCTCGCATGGGCAGCAGTGAGGGAGCTGGCTGGTGGGCGCCGAGCAGTCCCGCGCGGGGCAGCGGGTCCGTCTGTCCAGGAGGCGTTCTGCAGGCTCGGAACAGGCCAATTAAATGCATCATAGATTATTTGTGCTATTTTTGGCATCATCTCCTGATTTGGCAAACCAAGGGAGCATTGTGGAAAAAGCGTTTTCGATGTGTTTGCCTTTCCTGTCCAGATAGCTGGTTGTCCAGGGTCCGAAGCCGACATGAATATAAAGGTGTTTTGAATTTCCTCCCCTGTGTACAATGGGAGTCTTTGTCTAAGGCTGAGGCTTTTTTTCAAGTTTTCCATGTTTGACAGTAATTTTCTGCTCCAAGTTCTTCTGATGCCGTTCCAGTTTCGTTCTTCTGTCTCTATTATCCAGTTACAAATCAGCCAGCAATTCATTATGTAAATGAGCCTCTGAACGTGAAGTTTGATGACAGAATTATCGGACGAGTCCTAGCAAGGCGGTGTGGGCGCAGAAAGGCAGGGCGGTGTTGCTGTGTACAATGGCAGAGGGACCACCTGCAGAAATGGGGTTGTGCAGGGAAGGGAGGAGGTGCAGGCGGAGACCCAGGAGCCCCTGGGCATCAGGGGAGGCGGGGGGGGGTGCCTGACCCTCGCCAGATGGAGGTCCCGAAGCTGGCACAGTCTTTGTGGCTGCGTTCCTTGTGGGAAGCCTGCAGCCTGCCGGATCTCTGCTGGAGTGCTTGGAGGGCATCAACCGTGCACGTGTCGTCTGCTGCGCATGAAACTCTTGAAAGGGTTACCCTACTTCAGAGAGAAGGGTAGGGCTCCCGGTTTTCTGCCTGGCTATCTCCATGTGTCCTAAGGCAGCCGGGTGACAGTACTCTCCCGGAGGGCTCCTACATGCCACTCAGTCCCTCAGTTCTAGCTGTTTTAAAATATTTATAAACAGCATACTGTCCTGCCCAGTAAAGAGTATAATATGGGCTATTGTTGAAGAATGCTTGTACCCTAGTACTAAATCATATTCCAGAAACATAAGCTCGTGCTTCAGACTTACAAGAGACCCGTGGTAAGACAGGACTGAACTGCAGCTGCTGCTTCCCTCTAACTCTTGCAGTTGTTGCCTATGTGACGCGCTAAGGATCTGAACCATTTATCGCCATGGATTCTACTGGGAAAAATGGTATGAGCCCAAAGAGTTGTACCAGAGCCTACAAATGCCAGTACAGCATGAGTATTTGCCTAGATCCCTGGTCCAAAAAATTAAACTATATTAGCCAGTAAGAAAAGCATTGAGTTGTCTTGGGCTTCCTTTACTGGCCTTGGTTTTATTTAGCAGAATCGTGGGAAACATAGAGGTCCTGTTCATATTCATATGTGCTCTTTCTTTGTACTGTATTTTTATCTTCATTGCATGTTTTGTATTAATTATAAACCAATTACTATTGCTCTGCCTAAAACAGTTCTTGCATATTGATATTAAAAGGGTTAATAAAAATTTCAGAACCCCTCTTGATATTGGCCATTTCAGTGATGGCATTTAAATTCTAATCCTGTTTCAGAGTGCATGTGAAAATCCAATATTCAGGATCTAGACAGTTATCTGGATGGGATCTGGGGTGATGAGGATCAAAAAACTAACAAGCATGTTTGTATTTGCATTGCCTGGACACTGCACCAGTCAGTCCGGTGGCAGCTCCTAGTAGGACAGATAGAAATTTGCCGTGTGCATTAATAGGCTGTAATAAACACAGGTGAAAAACACTAGCCTGTACAGAAACTACACTGGGCGACAAACTGAGCAGCACAGACAGGACTCGTGCTTAGAACTGCGGAGAGAAATTACGCCTGGTCAGGCAGACATTGACTCTGCTGCAGCCCAGCCGTCAGCCATCTCCATAAAGCTGGACTGTCCCATTAGGAAGGTCTTCTTTTGCCGCCTTCTCTGGTTCATACAGTAGTTGTAAAATGAAGTTGAGGGTAGAGAAAAAGCACTAGAAACTATATTCTTGCCGTGAAAACATGGCAGATTCTGAAAAGCACGGAGCAAAAAGGTAAGTGTGAAAAATGGGCGCAGGGACAAAAATCTGCATGAGGCGGGAAGACCTGTTAGCTTTTGGATGGGTCCTGTGCTGGGAGTGATGCACCTTCAGATCGCGGGCATTCTGTACTTGGAGTTGCTGTATGAGCAGCCTCTGTTACAGCACCAATTTTCTGCATGGCTTTGAAGTCTCAAGTGCCAAATATATTTTGCAAGTTAATTAATTAGAATAACTTATTTTCGCTTCCAGAATATCAGCAGTGCTTTCAATGGTGTTATGGATAAAAAGCATGAATTATTCCCTGTCCTCCTTCCCAGGCCATCTCCGCTTGGCTGTATGAGATGTGTAAACTGGCTGAAGCGAGGCTAGTCGTGCAGCGGACTAAAAAATGACTGACTGCATGAGACCGCAGTATGGTCTGATTTCCCAGAACTAGAGGTCCATAGGTGCGAGTACTCGCTGACAGCCTCTCTAATTTAGTGTCAGTGGCCTGGTGAGATCACCTGTTTGGTAGAGCTGCCTTTTCCCTTTTAATCCTCTTCCCTTCCCAGAAGGCTCCTGCTGGTAGTGCCGTATCCTGCTCTCCCGGTTCTTGCTGCAGGGGCTGGCGGTGGAGAGGTCAGTAGATGCCTGTGCAGCTCGAGTTGGCTCTGGCTGGAGGGTTGGGTGCGGGTGCTGTTAACCCATGGCACGCCAGTGAATCTGGAGATAGGAACAGCAGAGCATGTGTTCGATCATGCTAACACAAAGAGAGGAGAAAATAGTTCCCGTTGAGGGAGATGCATCCTGCTGGAAATTTCAGCTGAGAGTGAGACTTTCTTTTTGCAGTGCCTTGTTCCTGGAAGGTATGATGCAGAGCTTGAAAAAATGAAAAAGGTGATTCTGGGTCTTTGTATTACATTGAGGATGCAAAGAGCCGTGGGTTAGAAAACACCTGCTGTTCATTTGTCTCATCTGCAGCAAAACATCATTCTCTTGTTGCTTTAACCTTCCTAAAAGGAATCAGTAGTTTTTTCTTACCTGGGATCACTGGAAAATTAATGTAACTTTTACTGTAGAGCAAGTACTCTTCTATCTTCACATAGTGTGATTAAAAATGTAGAGTTTGCTGAAGCGTGGGAAGACTCTGTCAGTGTCGGGACTGGAAAGCCGCTCCTTGTCTCATTTCTTCAGCTGCAGCTGCTGGCTCCCTGCCTTTCCTTTTCCTCTCCTCTTCCAAAGGGTGATTTTCACCATTTCCTCTTTGCGGATTTTTTCCCTTGATAAGGTGTCTTCATTCCAATGCTAAACTAACTTGTGAATGCTTCTTGGGGAGGAAATAGGTGATGTGAATGCTTTTCACTTATTTTGCTAAAGGCCTCTGGGGAGCACAATGTGTGGAGAGCGTTCTGTATACGCTGGAAACTGGAGGAGAAAGGAAGGAAGGGGAAAAAATGGCCAAAATCTTCCTTTCAGTTCCAATTAATAGGTTTTTCTTTTGGACTCTGAATGCTGTGTTTGTATTCAAATTAAGTGGTTTCCAGGGGGGACTTCCAGGAATAGATGTAAGGAGTGGATAAAAACACTTTCCAGAAAGGACGTTGGAAATGCACGGTACCGAATTGCATGCTGTTTGTGTTTGCTTGTCAACAGGAGCCTGTGGTGTCTCCTCTCTATGCAGAGCTCGAGGGATGAGGACTCTGTTTTCTCAGTGTTTGAGATGTGCTCAGTGCTCCACAAAAGCCGCAGGTGCTAGAAACCATTGTCCCTGCTGCAGCCACTGGTGCATCCTGGCTAGGCAGGGCCCTTCTCTTGCAGTGGGGGTTGTAGAGTTCTTGGGCAGGCAGTGGTCAGCAAAACAGGCCTCTTACTCCTCTGCAAAGTGCTCTGAGACCCTTCTCCCCCCCACACCCCGTTGTGATATGGCACCTGTGGTGTATTTTCTCCTGCTGGGAACTCATGTTCACTTGCATTTCTCTGTGAGAACTTGGAAGTAGGGCAGAGGCTTCACCTGTGTTTTGTTTAGCTTGCTTTTTCTCTGTTTTCCTCGCAAGGGCCATTTTCCTTCATGGGAGACATGAAAGCTAGTTGTTGCCACAGCTGTAGTTGAAGAGTAAGTTACTTCTTGTCCTACAACCTTTCTGTGTATAGGATGGGATGCAAGAGAGGATTGCACTATGTGGTCCCCTCTGAAACCTGGAAAAAGAAGCCGTAGCATTCCTGTCTTCAGTAGGCTGTGGGAGGCTTGGCTGCTATGCCTGTAGCATCCACCTCTCTCCTGCCTTTTCCTTGAAACCCTGTATACAAGCGAATTTAGGGTTTCTGGGCTTAGCTGACTTGCTGCGGTGGTGAGGGAGCCGCGTGTTCGCTCATGTGCCATCTGTCCTGGTAGTACGCGTTTTGAGAGAAGAGATGGCGTGCTTCTACCTTCCTGTAAAGCATGAGATGTTGGAGACGCCTACGCACAACACTAAGTTCCGTTGCTGGCTGCTGTGTGTTTGTGCCCTCATCCTTGATAATTGCATCAGGCAGGCACATTTGTCCTGGACCAGCCTTGTTGGCTGGAAGGTCCCCATCAGAGACATGCTGCGTCAAACTGCCTCTGTCATCAGGTGGTAAAGATGGTAATTAAATGATAATTCTGGGGAAAAAGGACTACAAAGTGTACGCCATGATTTAGGTGACAGCTCACTCGCTGCTGGGAGGACTCATGCTTGATGGCCACTGCACATTTTTAGTTCTTTGTATTTTCTTTGATTTACAGCTTCATGCTAGTAACCTAATTAACATTGAATTGGGTTTCCAGTACAGTAGCTTGTTTGGTTCAATAAGAACACATTTATACTAAAGGTTAATGAAAAGAATCTTGGTTTCATCAGATTCATTAAAAGTAGTTCTACAATCAAGGCTTACTAATGGAAAAGAGATTAAATATTCATGTCTATAAATTTCTTATGTCACTTCTGATTTTCCTTAATCACTGCCTCCTTGGATTGGATTCCAAAAGTGTCTGAAAGCTCTAATGAAATACCAGTTTGGATATTAATTGGAGATTTATCCAGTTTAAGTAAAAAGACTTCCACAGGTGTGTCATTAATGTATCTTGAGTACAGGTTTCTATTACAGGTGGAGAGGAAACAGTGATGAGGTCTTATCCATGAAAGCAATACTAGGAGCCAGTCTCAAGGAGCAGTGTTACGTTCTTAAAGCACTTTTTAAGAAATGCAAATAATGTTTTATCTTCTGTTATGACAGCTTTATTTGTGCTATTGAAAGCGCTTTGAATGAACCAAAAGCGCAACAAAGTTTGCATCAGAAAGGTATTAGCTGGCCATGAAGATAAAACCTGAATAATGGTCATCAAAGGTGCTTAAAGATTCGAGACCTTTTTATCACATAGTGTCCCGGTGTATGCGCTACAAAAATATACCTGAGTACTTTGAGTAAATGATGGATTGTTGTTTCTGTGATCTCTTACCCAGTAGCTCTCAAGGAAGTTCTCGGTACCCTTTGAGCCGGGGCTTTGCCATTGCTTCATGTGTGAGCAGAACATGTTAGTCCAGTTCTTGCTTTGTGTGTAGGTTCCTGGTTTCCCAGCTTAGGGAGATGCAGAAGCTCTGTTTGGGAATGCTTTGCAGCTGCATATTGATGTCGTCGCTGATGTAGAAATGGAAATAGACGATGATAAGAGATTTAAGTTACTTTGAAAGTATTGCACATTCTCACAAATGGTTTCCTTGGAAAGGAAGAAACAAAGGAAAATGCACTTGTAAACATGTTCAAAATTATGTGTCTTGACTCAGTCTAAGAAGTGCCTATATATAGATACACACACACACGTGTATATATGTGTATTGTATATATACTGCACCCAACAAGTGGGACAATGCTGAGCAGTGTCTGCTTTAGGGGAATGCGTGTGGAGAAAGAAGGTTCGGCTCCTGTCTGGGTCTTTGCATTGTGTTTCATTGCAACTTGAGCTTTCAGTACGTTTTGGTCTCTGCTAGTACTAGATGTTTATATTGGACTTATTGGCAAGAACTGATGAGAAAGGAATCAAGTTATTTGTACGCTGTGTGAGCCAAGAGAACAGAAATGGAGGTCTTGAGAATAAGCATTTGGTTATAAGCAGATAAGAATAGGTAATCGGCCAAGTCCAAGGGGAAAGCTTTGCCTTAATAGTAGTTACCTTCCCTGGTCTCCAGAGGCCTTGCAAAGGTTGAGAAAGTCATCATGCCAAGGGGTAAGCGGCTGGTGGCAGTCACAAACCAAACTTTGGTGTTGGATTTTTCTGATTATAGCCAGCGTGACCAAAGAAGCCAGAATGTGATCGCGTAGCCTAGCGTCCACCAGCATGAGGTCACGGGTGGATTTGTTATTGGTGAGTTCTACCAATTAAGTAATTGGCATTTCTTCTTCCCTTTGGCTTTTCAGGCATACTTCCGACAGGGTGTGGCCCTTCAGTATCTTGGACGTCATGCAGATGCACTGGCAGCGTTTGCGTCAGGACTGGCTCAAGATCCCAAGAGTCTTCAGCTTCTGGTTGGCATGGTCGAGGCCGCCATGAAATCTCCCATGCGAGGTAAGCACCAGGAGATTTTATCAAGGATGGCAATCTGCTGCTGAGGTACTTAGAGGCAGTAGTTTCAGTCTGTGGCTGACTCTGCCAGCATCTGAGGGGGGAGAGAACCTGGGGGCCTGAAGGGAAAGATTTCGGGATTTGGCTTCTCTGCTGAGTCAGCAGGTGCTGAGAAAGGAGCCTGAAGATGGAGGAGGAACAAAAAAATACTCTTCTGATTCAGTGGGACAGCAAGATGGTGTGATATGCAGCTTGAGAGGCACTGGACATGAATCAGACTGGTGGTGTGCAGCAATTCCAGTGAAGTCCTTGCTCGTTTGTTTTTTGTCCAGTATCGGTCCGGATACAGAGGTGTGTGCTACTGTGGCCTTGGCTTTATTATTACTTGGAACAACTTACCACAGAGCTGTGGTGCTTGGCCATTGGGAACAGGGAGTCTTAAATGCTGTGGGCCAGTGTTTGTCCAGAGGAGCACGTCAGCAGCTTTTCCTTGGTACTCATGTCTCTCAAAACACAGCGTTCCAGAAGGCAAAAAAGCCTGTTCTGCTAATTCGCTTATATTCAGGAAGAGTGTTGAAATCACATGGACCTTGAAGCCGTATTAGCTGTACAGCATTTTGCCTTTCTTTCATAATGCCTCTATTTCCAGGGTTTTCCTCTCCAGAGGAAGGAGGTAGTCTCCTCTTTGCTTTGTTTCTCTTGCAAGCTTTGTGTTGCAATGTCCTAATGACGTTTCCCAGGAGGGAACGTGGCAATTCTTGTCCTCGGCAGATGCTGCTGGGGGCTGCAGGGCTTAGGCGCCAAGAAGCACTGAAATGAAAAAATGTCCCTGTTGGTGTTTCCTTTTTTACAGTGTTTTTCTTCATCCTCTAAAATGAATTCATCTGGAAGTTTCTGTTCTATATAGCAGTTGCCCTGTGATGCTAATTTCAGTTGGTACCCAAAGGCACTGTGGCTGCTGCTTAGAATGCAGGTGATTGAGTATTTCTATATAAGCATCCCCAAATTTGGCGGGATGATCTTGCTGTCCTATTGCACTGCAGCTGTATGTTTACACTGCTGCTCCTTACTGTGCATCTCGGTGTTGCTGCTTTCCAGTGGTTATCCTCCCAGTGACTGGTTTGGCAGATTTTAGATCAGCCTTGCTTATGAAGTACTAGTTTTACTTTGAGAGTGTGTATATACTCTACTACTGTAATGACTATTCAGAGTCTCGGTCCCTCTGTGCTAGGCACTCTTCATGCACTTAAATAGTTGTTACGTGTTGTTCTGGTCCCCTTCCTGTAAGCTCGCTGTCTAGGAGAGACATAGAAGATCTCTTCAGATGTTGTCTATGGTGTAAAGCCAGCCCCTTGTAACTTGATGCCACCAGGATGATGGATTGTTCGAAGCGGGGGGGTAGACTGATGTGAGTGGTAGCTTCCAGGATACTTGCGTTCAGAGAAAGAAGAGCAGCAACTGGGAAGGCAAAAGGCTGCAAGTGTCAGTGGCATGCTAACGATTATTAAAAGCAGTCACCGGGGGATTCAGGGAGCATGGGTCTGCAGTACGTAGAGAGGAAGGTGAAAATCCTTTCCCCAATAACTGAATCACTGTTGCCACATCTTTCACCTGGTGGTGGCTGTATTTCTTCCCTTACCTGTACAAGAGCAGTAATGAACTCCATGTCTGCCCTTCTGTTACCATGCTGGTTCTCCCTTTCGCACTGGACTTGAGGGTTACCAGGAGCACTTCCCTTGTGTTTTCCTTTTTTTTTTTTTAAACTTTCTTCTTGTCTGTATCTTTCTCTCTCCCTATGTTTGCCTGGATTACCTGGCTAGAATTGTAAGCTCGCTCCTTTATACAGAAACTGAGTTCATACCTGCTCTTGCAGTGATAAGCGTGATAAGTGGTGGCATGTTACAGCAACTGTTTCTGTCCTCTTACATCTGCATTTAATCCCAGGATCTAATTGGATGTTGGTAACTGACGTCGTGTTCACACTGTTTGCATCTTCAGGGAAGTGTTAAAATCCTCTTTCGATGTTGTTTATACATTCAGTAATTGTAGAGAGGCAGAAATGAACACAGGGAGCAAGTGGCTTCCTGAGGTTGCTGTGGTAGTATTGATTCAGCTGAGAGCATCTAATCAAGAAATGCTGCTTGGTCAGCAAATTCTGGAGTCGTATTATACTGCTGTCGTTATCAAAACACGTAGCCAAGATGTTTTACAGTCTGAATGATGGAAGCAGTTAGACCAATTATAAGTAGTCTGGCAGGTCCAGTGGCATTCTGCAGGAGTACCTTCTCTTGCAGAAGAAGGAGCAGCTTCTTCAGGTTTTGTCACTTCTCTTGGCACACATTGTGCGCTGTGGTATCTGAACAGGCACAGATTTTGCAGATGTTCAGCTGAAAGTTTGTGCTGAAGGAGCAGAAACTGCAGTGGTGTTACACGCTGCTGGTGGCCCATTTCCAGCTTGCTACAAAACTCTACAGGTGTTTTCTCTGTTCCTTCTGCCATTAGGCCAGTCTTCAGAGCTCAGTATGAGACTGCTGTGCATGCTGAAGTGCTTTCAGCAGTGAAAACATCAGCTTGCTAGTTGGTCTGCCTTGATGTACTAGATATTAGATGATGCATTCGAGCCCTGAGTTCCCATAATAAATCCTGGTTTGATTTGGGCAGTCTGGCCCTTAACTCACATGTCATTTGGTTACCAAAAAATGAAGATGAGTTGTGAAGGCGATTTCTAGATGCAAATAACTTGGCTTGTTGAATAACTCTATACGTTCGTTTTTGTGTTTCAGAATCCCTGGAGCCCACCTATCAACAACTGCAGAAGATGAAGTTGGACAAGAGCCCCTTTGTTGTGGTGTCTGTGATTGGCCAGGAACTTCTGACTGCGGGCCACCATGGGGCCTCTGTGGTGGTGCTAGAAGCTGCCCTGAAGATCGGCACTTGCAGCCTAAAGCTGCGGGGATCGGTGTTCTCTGCGCTGAGCAGTGCGTACTGGTCCCTTGGGAATACAGAGAAAAGCACTGGATACATGCAGCAGGACTTGGATGTAGCCAAGACTTTAGGTAAGAGTTCTCCTTTCACTCGAGTGCTGGATTGGTACAGATGGAACAAATTAACAGCTGTGTTAATGGTCAGCATCTCTCTGTAATGCTCGGGTTTCTGTGGGATTTCACAAGCTGCTAAATCAAATCTGAAATTTCTGAAATGTGCAAACTACAGGCTTGTGCAGCCCTGTTTACCTGTGTGTGTGAGGGGGGCAGATGATCGATGAATGTGCTAAGGTTTTACAGGGTCCTCTAATTTTCTGGTGTCATGTATGTGGGAACTGGTCTTATCCCCTCTGTAGGCTTGGGCTCAAAACCTCAAATGAGTCTTAAATGAAGCAATCTGTTTCTTCAATAATTCGATGGAAAAAGGTACTCAGTCTGAGCTTCTGAGGCAGTTGCCAGGGAAGGAACAAAACAGGAGTGAGACAATGGATGAACAAGAGGGTTTAAAAAATAAACAGATTGGAAAATCCCTCTCGTGTACGGTATATCCCGCACAACACTGAGAGCTTTCAAGCTTTCATGGTGCTGTAGGAGAGGAGACAGTATGTGAGACAAAGGCATAACCTTGCAGAAGTGGAGAAGACACTGACTGAGGGCTCTAGCTAGGAGAGTTCACTGAAAGTATAGGGACTAACATCGTGAAGACAGTAGTATATGTGCTTTGTGGCTGAGCTGAGCTGTGCTGCAGAATTACTTTCTGGAGAAAGCTGGCATGTTCTTTGCTTGTTTTAAGCCTGGGCCGTTGGCGTACTTTCGCAAACAAATCGCTAATGTCAAGCAAGGAATAAACACGGAAGAATGGGAAATGGCCAAGTGTTAGGCCAAAGAAGAAATTTACAACAATTCTAAAAATAAGGTTGATGGTTATTGTAGAAGTTTCTGAAGGCCAGCAAAGAGGAGTGTTTTGGCTGTGTATTAAACATAAGGATGAGTTTGTTCTGGTGCTGATTCTCACACTGGAGCATCACTTGTACAGCGTGTTCCAGTCTTTCTGGGGGATGCGTCTAGCGACGCCTTTGTTAGCTAACCTTTGTTTTGTTTGCATGTGACTCAGGTGACCAGACGGGAGAATGCCGAGCTCATGGAAATCTGGGCTCCGCATTCTTCTCCAAAGGAAATTACCGGGAGGCCCTTACTAACCACAGACATCAGCTGGTGCTCGCCATGAAACTCAAGGACAGAGAGGTAGGAAGCTTATTAAATAGACTGAATTGGGAGACAGCACTGCGTGGTTTTCTGGAGAGATACGAACACGTCAAGAAGCTTTGTCTGTCTGCCCCATTTTATTCTGATAATTTGGAAGCTACATGATTCCTCTTCCCAGCCATTCACTTGCCTTTTGTTAAGGAAATTGTTTGTATCAGTAGATGCAGTATGTGAGTGCAGGTGGCAGGATGCTTCGTTTGTCCTTTTGCCTCCCCCTGCCTCTAGTCTCCATGTGGCTCTGAGCAAGTCATTCTGCCTCCCTCTTTGTTCCTGTCCATTTTGCCCACAGTGCGTAGGCTCTAGGGTCTGAGGGCAGAAGCTGCTGCTGAGTAGGTATCAATACAGCATCTCTGCAGTTGAGCCCTGGCTGTCATCGGCTCTTGTTTTCCCTGTGATAGAGGTGCTACTGATTCAGACTCTGTTAGGGTGCATCCTACGCTGTGCCTTTTCCAGACAAGTAATGAGCTAGCTCCCTGTCCTGAATGTTCACATAGAATATGCTTTGTTTTTAAAAAGTCGTGAAAAGAAAAAGAATCCATGCAAACCTGAAAATACAGTGTGTAAACTGTAGGGTTTGCTTGGACTGGATCTGATTAGCCTTGACCATTTTCCGTTCGGCTCTTGAGGTGTTACGCTGGGCTCCCTGCCAGCGCGGGGAAGCATGCTGCGTGGACAGAAGAGTCTGTCCCAAGAGATTTCTACCGAAAGTTCGCTGTAAGGACAGAATCACAATTTTAGTGCAAACTACAGATAGAAAAGCGATTGGGGGGGCGGGGGGGGGGGGGGGGGGGGGGGGGGGGGGGGGGGGGGGGGGGGGGGGGGG
>JAVKLA010000088.1:13857355-13868307 GCA_034782735.1 Sagittarius serpentarius
TTGTGTTGGGGGCCCCAGAACTGGACGCAGTACTCCAGGTGGGGTCTCACGAGTGCAGAGTAGAGGGGGAGAATCACTTCCCTCGACCTGCTGGCCACGCTTCTTTTGATGCAACCCAGGGTAACGACTGGCTTTCTGGGCTGCTAAAGGCACGTTGCTGGCTCATATTGAGCTTCTCGTCCACTACCACCACCCCCAAATCCTTCTCCGCAGGGCTGCTCTCAATCCATTCTCTGCCCAGCCTGTACTTGTGCTTGGGATTGCCCCGACCCAGGGGCAGGACCTTGCACATGGCCTTGCTGAACTTCATGAGGTTCGCACGGGCCCACCTCTCAAGGCTGTCAAGGTCCCTCTGGATGGCATCCCTTCCCTCCAGCGTGTCGACCGCACCGCACAGACATGAGAGCTTTTGTTAAGAAATTTGTGTGTCTCTGTTACTGATACCACAAGCTCGTCGAGAGGCTGCAGCCCGTTGCACAAGCACTGTGTGTATACATTGCAGAGATGGTAACTTTGCAGGAGTGTCCTCCTGTTCTTGTGTCAAAAGAGCCCCAGTATCTTGTCAAAAAGGTCAAGCAGCAAGAAGATAAATGGGTGACTGTGGTACATCTATATTCATAAACATTTTTAGTGCATGGGATTAACTCTTCATTCTTGTTTCTCCATTATGCCTTCTGTTTTTCTCTGGGGTTCTTTTAGGGGATCTTTTTAGTCCTGGAGGTACTTCCAAGAAATTGAAACAAGCTGGTTTTTGATTCAGCCTCTGCGTGAGAAACAGCTTTCCAAATCCCATGACACTTTACACAGGATTTACAAACAACAGAATGGTTGATCAGGCTGCTAACCACTCAAGCAAAAGACTGCTTCCAATCTCTGCTTTCCAAAGAGGTGAGAGACCAGCATCAGTTCCTAGGAACTCAGTGGAAAATTACTCTCAGAAACCAGAAACTGCTAAAAAGATCAGGCCCCCGCAGTTCATGAACTGGATACTTGCAGAAAGATATGGTCACTTTTCCTTTGAAAGTTGTTGTCTAGTCTGAGCCCTTGCACAAAGCCTAGCATCACAGAGCCTTCTTGCTGATCTCAAGCTGGTTTTAATACCTATTTTCATTATTACTGGGGGGTGAAGCTGCCAAGAGTCACTCAGCCCAGTGTGCAGCTTCAGCCCACAGTCTCCCAGTACGGTGCTGTCAGAAATGGGTAAGATGCACCGTTGGCTGGATTGGCAGCAGTTTCCTGACCGGCAGCTGAGGTGGTGGAGGCCCAGCAGGATTTCCAGGAGTCAGAGAGGAGGCTGAGCTGAAGGAGGAGGGGGCTCTACAGGGCATCCCAGCACGTGTGCCTGATCGTTGCTGTGCTGGGACTTGCTGTGGCTTGAGTGTTTTGTGTTTTGTAAGACATAGGCCCCTTACACCAAAAGCAGTGTTGTCATGTTCAGGACTGTGTAGGACCAAAGAGTTTGCTTGCTTTGCCAGGAGACCAGCACTGGTACTTTCCCGGCTTTTTGAGGAGGCATTTGCAGATTCTGGTTCATGTCCTCTGGAATCATTGCTGATTTTGTACTAGACTTTAGGGTGATCTGATTTATACAACTGAAACCTCAATACTGGCCACTTGCTAGAAGGACCTGGCTAAGCAGGTCTGGGTAGCACAGGTGTGCTGAATCCCTCTGCAGAGAGCTGCTGAAGAAGGGGTGTGAAGCAGCCAGTACAGAGTTAGGTGAGGGTGGGCCAGATTGGTTTTCCAGATTTCCTAACAGAACAGAAGGTTTATTTTTATCCCTACTGCCCTTGAAGTCTCACGTTCTGCAGGTGTCATGATTTCAGCTTAATGAGAACTTGTGAGAGATTTGACTCGTCTGCAGAATGTCTTCCTGGACACTTCTTGCACAAGTTCAGTTCACTGAAGTTCAGTCTTTGGCTGGCCCGGATGCTTGCCTCTGTTGGGCGTACAAAATTACAGACAAACACTTTCCAGTTCATATTGTTCCCATGTATACTTCTACTTCAAACAGCTGGTCTTTGACGGGCCTCTGATTAACCACTGGGACTCAAAAATCTGACCTGCGATGTAGGTATACGTTGAAACCCTCATTAAAAAGCACGGTGCCATCCTTTGCCTCATTGACTTCAGCCTCTCATTGCAGATGGTAGCCTTGCTTCATTAGGGATCCGGGGCAAACTCCCTCATACCCTGAAGGAAGGCCTACTTTCTTGGAGGAGGCCGAGTACCAGCTGCTAGGAAAACACTTGCTGTATGAGTTCATTTGAGGATCCCGGGTCTTCTAGGGCACTAGCGCCACATTACATTTTCGACTGAATTACCTGCGTGGCTGAGATGAGGTCAGCGATGTGAGCAACCATAGTGCTTGAGCATCAAGTAGTTGGATTTGTATAAGACAGCATAAATTCTTGGCCTTTCTCTTTCTGTCTTTAGCAGCTCTCTTTAGAGAAAATCAGCTTGACTGGATTCATACAGGTGTGTCCAGTTCAAATGTGATAGGATTAAGCAGAACAAAGGGAAATATGACCAGTGCAGGAAACTTGGGAATGCACTAAAAGGCCATATGCTTTTTTTTGTTTGGACTTGTGACTCAAAAGGGAAATGTAATGCTTCCTGAGGATCTCCTCTACATGTCCCCACTTGACCTCCCCAGCACACGGAGTTTAGCTGAAAGAAATGCAGTCTTCTGGTTTTACTTACCTCTCACAGTATCTGCAAAACCTAGCACTCTGCTGAGGCCTGTGCCCAATTGCAGTAGAAGAAGTGCCGCAGAAAGCTTGTAAGAGCTGCAACTCAGGGACCAGCACTCTTTGGGTTTTCAGAAGGCTCACCTCAAGCCTTTCCCGTATTGAGTTTCCAGTGAAGCAGTATCCAGCTTTAGGAGCAATAGTGTTAGGATTGGCGCGGGTCAGCATGCCACTGTAGGGCTTAGAGATTTCTTTGCCTGCACAGAGAGCTTCTCTGGGTTCTGTGAGGTCCAAGTTTGTAACGTGCTGGCTTACTCTTCCAGGACTGACTTTGACCAGGGCATGAGTCACTCCTTAGTGTCACCATCTCAGAGAAGCTTGTGGTTTTAAATAAAGGCTTCTTTTCTTACATCATCACTAAAAATGTCAAGTCAGCCATCCTCCCTAAAGTGATTTCACACAGGAGCCTTTTAGACTATGTCCAGAAAGCTACCAAATTTTGGCTGCTTTGGATATGTGAGCCCCAGGTGATGCTTAGACTTGATGATGAGGTCTACTTTGTAGTGTTCCTGGGCTGGTGTATTTTGTGTTACTTCCCTTTCTTTGCGGAATGAGAATTCAGTGCTGCAGAGCACACCCCCGAAAAGAAGCACACTCCTGGGTATCCCGCCTTTGCCCAGCGAGTGATGCTGTGCCAGCTTGCCCAATGAACGTGAACAGCCTTTTCAGTATGAGTGAAAAGCAGTTTTACTCTTAAGAAATGGATGTCGGTGCGCACTAGTTGCTCCTCCTGCTTTCCAGCAAAACCCTGCTAACTTGGTCAAAAATATTTGCAGTTCTGTTAAGGGAGTAACTCAGGTTTGGCTTTACAAGTCTTCTAGGCAGAACCAGACACCTAGCTCCTACATGATAATGGAGGAGATTGAGTAAATGGATTTTCCACTGGAGCAGTGTTATTTTGATCTCCAAATGAGCAGCTGAAAGTCAGTGTTCCCTTTGAACCCTTTGGTTTCAGGAAGATGACTGACTATGAATAACTGGACAGTTGAGCCATGGTGCTGTGCAGGTTTGCCTGGACTCACATAGTTTGTGTGATCCGTTTGCCATGAAACATGAAGAATGATCAGTCCTCTAGGACACTGTCATTTCCCTGAACAAGTAAGGAAAGAGAGGGCTGGGAGCAGATTGTAAGCACAACTCATGGCAGACTCTGTCACGAGCAGCAGGTCCTTGACACCTGCAGTGCTGTGGATTTAATCCATTTATCAAGAGGGGACTGGAGCTACCTCTTCCTGCTGTATATTTTGAGTTTTTCTATGGTGTCATCAATTCCTGGTTATTCCCTTTCAGTTAGCAGTAGTTACAAAGTTCCTTCCAGACATTCAGATACTATTGCTTCTGTTCCATGGTTTTGGCTTCTTTGGGGTTTGCTTTTCGGTAGTTTCTGTGTAAAAGACTGAGACCTTCTACAAATCAATTGGATTTGACAGGGATATTTGATTCCAGTGTTTGGGGTGCATGTCTGTCTGTCCCGTCGTCCCCCCCACCCCGGCCCAGAAAATAATTACCTAAAACCAAATCCGTTCCTTCTTTCTGCATTACAGATAATGTACAGGAGAATATTGCCTGCTGCTTCCTTTCTTACTTTCGAAAGCATGCCACACAAAGGAAGAAGCTGGATGTGGTCCTGGCACATCAGCCTTGCCTTTGAGGGAGGAGGGAAGGGCAACTTTGAATGTTGATGGGGCACTTACTGTATTTGGGTGTGAAGCTTGTATTAGTGCATAAATGAGTAGATCTCCAAGCCTGGTTATGAAACACCAGTGGATTCTGAGGAAATTATAAAGTGGCTTAATAGAATTGGAGAGAAAGTGCGATTTACAGCCACTGGATCATTTTGGTAGGTCCTGAAAGTACTCATCCTGTGTTATGCTACTGCCCTGCCTGTGTGCACAGCAGTTATATAGGCCGTATCTATAAAGCAAACAGAGCTTACATACAGAAAGAGCTTAAATGCTTGCACAGTATTGCACGACTGTTAGCTAACCTGTGTACTTCCTACACAGAAAAGTTACACTGATGGAAGATACAGTGAGATTTTAGTCTTTATGGTGAAACTGGCAGAACTCCTCCTGTTAATGTTTTCAGATTTAAGTGTTTCTTTGTGTGTGCATTCAGAAACCATCTGTTGAAGCTGCATTCCCCTCACCACCCCCAAAATACACTCAGTGAACCAGGAAACCTTTGGTTGCATTCAAGAGCAAGAGCATGCATAGGAGGAGGTATGCTGGCTCTTGAAAAGAGCGTACTGCTGACTGTCCTGAGCACAGATGTTACGAATATGCATGGCTGATCTTTTGGATACAACTCCACTGCATCGTGTAGCATCAGGCACTGCTGTTACCCCATGCCCAGAGGGAGAATGGAAGTGGAGAGAAACAGCATGCAAGAGCGTGCTGCAGTCAGGCTTTTGAATTTCACAAATGCTTAGTCCATGCCAGTTATTTCCCCACCTTGGCTGTAAAAGCTCGATTTCTCATCAGTACTAACCGGTGTCTGTGTTTGGGGATTAAGGCTACCTTAATAGCGAGATACCAGGCAGAGCATTTTCACCTTGCCCATTTTAGAATTATTATACAGTGTTCTCACTTAAGGAGGCTGTGCAATCAGTTAAAGAATTGTTTAGATGTAACATAATTGGGAAATGACCATTCTTTGGCAAGGGTGAAATATCTAAGAAACATTTCTCTCCAAGTCACCAGCTCCCTATTAGTTGTCATTCTGTGATGCACATCTGCTTAACATCAGACTCTTTACCTTATTCAGCTGAAAGAAATGAGCTGGCTGTTGCTCCCAAGAAAGAGAAAGCAATTAGAAACCTTTTTCAGAACTCCCTTCTGTGCCTCAGCTCAGTGGCAGAGGAATCTGCTTTCTATTAAAGTGATAAATTGCATAATTGGAGGTGTAAGCAACCCCCACTGTAAAATTTGTCTTTGTCAGATATATAAAGCATTGATTCTCTTTGTTTGTTGATGCAAAACCCCACTGGTATGAAGTTGTAGTCTCCCATCACCCTGCTACCAAGCAGAGGTTTGTGCTAGCACAGCTGGAGTCTGTTTCCCATGTGTCAACCTTGTACTCCCACTGCAACGTTTTGACTCTTCTGCCAGAGCATATGGGAATACCCCAACCCTGTTGGCCCAACGTGTGAGCCACTTAAGAGTTCCCAGTGGATCCTGTTATGCAGAGGATTTTATTAAGTATACGGTGATGAATTTGTCTTCTGGAATCCTATTACTAACCCCCTGGAGTGAGTCATCAGTGTCCCCCAGCCGATGTAATCACCAAATTGTTCCTAAACACTGCTTTAATGTCAAGCTCCACAGTCTTTCCACTGATTGCCCCCAGGAGCACATGGAGAGTACTGAATAGTTATCTTGCTGGAGAAGAGATACTGCATGAAACCAGCCCTGGGGAAGCCAGAAGTGCCATAGGCTCTGCTCATGCAGACTCCAGGATGATTGGGAAGTGCTTCTCTCGGAGCACTCGGATCATTTAACAGTAGAAGCTGTTGCAGAATAAAACACGTGGGGACCATTGGTGTGAAGGCCGCGTCAGAGGGTAAAGGCGGCCTTCCTGCCTTTGGCTGGCTGTGTGAGGAACAGCCAAGCCTCTGGAAACAGCCCCATCTTTCTAATCAACTTGGGCTATGTCTTGTCGGCCCTTTACCCTTCATTTTCCGTTTCTCTTTTTGTCTCCTCCTACTTAGTTTTCTTTTCTGCTTCTCTTGTCCTCCTCCCACATCCTGGTTTGGACGATCCAGCCCTGGGCACTCAGATGTGTAAACCAAGTCTTTTTGCACGCCCTGAGAACAGTTGCCAAGCTTGTACCCTTTGTTCTAGGTCTTTACTGTGAGCCTGGAAGTGCTGTTGGGCAAAGGGATCAGGAGCCCTGGGAATAAACATTCCCAGCCACACAAATTTCACTTCCTGTGATCCGCTTCCCAATCTAGGAGACCTCCTAAAGAGGTCTTCCCATGTACAGTGTGAGCAGTCTCTGCGTCTGTCAGGTTTCTCCTGTGCACAGAAAGTCTGAGGTCTGCTGCTTTCCGTTTATGCCTCTTCTCCCTAGCCGTGGCCCATTAACGTCATCTGAGTCTCTGTCTAGATGGCTCTTTGCCATAGCTCATCTTACTCAGCTTTTTTAGAAGCCCCAGGAGACACCAGTTTTCACTGACTCCTTGTTTTCCAGAAAGACATTTCCATTCTCTTCCCAGCTATATCAGAAGTGCTGCTGGTGGTGGTGGGCTGTCTTTCAAAATTAATTGAGGCTGCTGAATCAGTTCTGCTGGTTGTGTTGTGCCAGGTTTTAACTTTGCCCAAAATGGCCTACTGGTTTGTTCCGTGCAGCAGTGAATGTGTTGCTCACCAGCAAGACGAAGGGAGCTCTGATGCAACCTGAAGCCTGTAACGGGCCCCGTGCAGTATTTTGGTCTGGGCTTGTGCAAGATGTCTGCATGTATCTATTTTTTTCCTTATTTTTTTTTTCCCCTTGTTAGATTGCAAATGACTCAATACTATGTATATATTAATCTTCATGAAGATTTGTGTAGAAATGGATTAAAATTCAGAGCAAAAATTTTCCTGTTGGTTTTGTAGCAGCCTCAAAACAGGCCCCCTCAGACCCTCTTTTAGATAAGAGCCTTTGTTCACCAGTGTCAGCCAAAAAGTTACTTCACTGTGCTGCTCGAGAGTCCGTCCAGGGCCAAACCGCCCTGACGCCGTGGCAAGTCTGCCAAGATGGGGCAGGGTCTCCTCCCAGCTCTGCCTGCTGCCGCATGTGCGGAGGCAGCTGGTCCTGCCTGCGCAGCCCGGCTGGCCACGGCAGCACCGAGGAGGGGCTGGGACCTCTGCCAGCGCCTGTCCCCCGGGAGCGAGGAGCTGCCGCCCTCTCGGCCAGCTGCCACGCTGGGCAGGTCCAGGTCCCTTCCTGAGGTATTGCTGCCCGGGTGGGCGCCCGTCTTGCGGCGGCCGGCTGGATGCCAGGTCTGGCTGGTGACGTGGAGTTTTCCAACGGGAGGAGGAGTCGGGGGAGGTAGGAGTGAAGTGGAGGCGGCAGTGCTCTGCAGGGTGTCCTGCAGAGGTAGTGTTTGGATTGAATGTGCCTCTGGTCCCTGGTATTCTGAGCCAAGTGCCTGTGCTTCTGCAGAGACTGTAAATCCTTTATTTCTGGAGGGTTCAGCTGCGTTTCACTCCACCTGTGGTGCTTGCTGTTGGAGAAACACCTTCCAAGCCCAAGAAACCGTTTGACCATGTGGCAGCATGTTCAGTAGCTTTGTCCCCAGCCTGTGACTGTGCCACTGAGGAGTTGCTGCTAGCTTCTCCCCTCTCTGGTCTGTGGTAATTACAGCAGCAAAAGCGACTTATTTCTAGTTCATTATGGTGTGTATTGGCAGCATGAAATCCAGTGCTGCTCTCACCATCTGTGGGACCGCGCCCAAGGCTTTCCTGTCCTGCTGTCATGCAGAGTGGTACCACGGCCTTGCAGGGATGCTGCAGGGCTTCCTAACGGTGGCTGCTGCTCTGCCACTGCTGTTCTTGTGTTGTCCCTTGCGTTGAATGAAGTTCATCTGCAACACTAAGTGAAAAACATTACGACATTTTGAATTCTGGCAGTTCTTCCATTATAATTAAGCTGCCTGAAAGGATGCCTCAGGGAGAACAAATGCAGCTTGACTGTTTACGGAGCTGGCCAAGGGAGAGCTTCCTTATAACTTCTCTGTCTTCTGGCCTATAAATTGTATTTAATAGCTCGTCTGTCGCCTCAGGTTCTTGTATCAGAAAAGATGGTTTCCCTATTAATTTGGATCAGCACAGCATATTTACAGTTCCTCAGTGCGGAAATACTACTCTGTTAATGCTGCTGCCTCTTGCTCTCTGCCTGTTGCCCTGGCCCATAGAACTTCCTGACTTAGCATTGCTCTTCCTATTGTGATGTAATTCTAGTAAAAATAATCTTTAGGAAGGCTTCTGCTGCCACTGTTTTTGAAAGTCATGAAAGGCTCCTTTCTTAGGGACACAATTTCAGTAGCAAAATGTGGTTCCATGTGAGAGGTGCTGAGCCAGCTCTCCTCCTGTAGAAGAGGCTTTCTGATTTGCTTTCTTTTTCTATCTAATCTCTAGATAGTGTGGCCAGGAAGAGGTTAATCATTTGCCTTGGAGAAAGGAATTAAAATTCTCTATCTGTGGGCCATAGCTAGTCTGCAGGTGGGAGCCAAGCAGGAATATACCAGTTTATCAAGGCGAGGCAAGTGTCCAGAGGGAACACCCAGGGTGAGGGAAAGCTCCCTGACTCCTGTAGCTCCAGGTCAGATGTATGACGTCACAGGGAAGAGGTGGCAGGACTCCCTGGTCTGGTGCTGGGTGGGTTGGAGAGGTTTGTCATGGCCACGCTGGGAACTGATGGGGAGCCACCACCATCCCTTAGCTACTCCAGCTGCTTAATTTAATTAAGTGTTTTCCTTCCAACCTTGATGTCGGTGTGCGTTTCTGTGCGCTTGTAGTGTGGAAGAGGCAGCTGCTTAGAACAGTTAAAAGAGGTGGGCTTGAATCTGCAAAGTCTTAGGTGCGTTTAACCCCAGAGGTCCGCTTGCTGTCTGAACCTTGCTGCGGAGTTGAGGTCTGAGTCACGTCTCATGCGTGCAGAGCAAGAAGCTCACTTTGTACAGCTTGTCTTGCGTTCCCTAGGGGTTACTCTGGCGCCTTTATCAGTGATATCGCCCTGAAGGCTTTTTCCAGCTCCCTGATGTTCAAACTGGTGATAGCTGGTTGGCATGACCTGTGAGGTGCTTTCAGTTGCATGCCTTGCACTTACCATATGGAATGCTATTTCGTGGGAGAGCTCTTGGTGTTGTCCCTAGGGATAAGGCACCCAGAACGCTAAGGTGTGCTTGCTCCGTAAAAGAAAAGCAGCAGTATCAGCTGCACTGGAGGGCCGTCCAAGTCATAGCAAGAGGGGAGTAGCAAAATGAAAGTATGCCACACAGGTGGCTCCGGTGGTTGAGCAAAGCAAGAACAGAGGGAGCATACCTTACTTCCTGATGCCGGAACAGCTGAAGGAGCTCCACCTACTTGCAGCCTCACGGAGTGGGTGAGCTGCTCTTCCCCCGTCGTCACACCGCTCAGTACAAAGATCTTGCCTGTTAGGAGATAGGAAGTTCCAGCAGGTGATTGGGGAGCTCAGAATCTGCTGTGTGAGTAGGAACACTAGCCTGTGGGAGTGCACAGCCAAGGACAGGAAAAGTGTGAGGCTGCCTCTTTGTTGGCAGCACGGGGTTATGCCATTTCAAATAGCAAGGACAAGTGTCCTGAGATGCTGTGCCACCATCTTGGGTGGAAGGGTAGACTGGATCTGACTGAGCTAGGGTGCTAGGGAGGGGTGAGAACAAACTCTGCACAGTCACTCGCCCTGACTGCTCCTTTCTGGAGGTTTGGAAAAGATGGCTGTTGTGAAATCGGGTCACAGCAGCGGCTGGGTAGCAAAGGAAATGCATGTGCAGGGACCATGGAGGACTCGGGGTCAGAGCTTTGGAGCGAACAGATGTGCTGAGGCAGCAGATGTGCATTAGGCAGAAGGAACATATCCCTGCTCTTGGCTCCTTGCCCTGCTGTCTGGCTGTGTATGCTCTGACTGCCAGGTGGAAGGAAGGCCTGCATCCTGGTAGATGCAGTGGGCAAAAGAATCTGATTCTCAGATAATTTGTCTTGTTAAGTACAGCTGTTTCTCGTTGGTAAGAACTCAGATTTTCAAATACCTATATTTATTTAAGATGTCCCCAGGGGGCAGAGGCTCCAGCTGCTGAAATAGTGTTGTCTTTGCTGCAGTCCCAAGGTTGGTTGTTTGGGGCTCAATAACAAGTGATGTTGTGCTAGAAGGACCCTCATGCTACAGTAAGAACTGTGCTCTTCAGAGCGTGGTGTGATTGGCCAAGCAGAAGTATGGATGGACCGCTCGGTGGATAAGGAATTGGCTGGGTGGTCGCACTCAGAGGGCTGCGGTCAACAGCTCAGTGTCAGAGTGGAGACCAGTGACAAGTGGTGTCCCTCAGGTGTCAGTACTGGGGCCGGTGCTGTTTAACATCTTTGTTGGCAACATGGACAGTGGTAGAGAGCGCACCCTCAGCAAGTTTGCCGACAACACCAAGCTGTGCGGTGCGGTCGACACGCTGGAGGGAAGGGATGCCATCCAGAGGGACCTTGACAG